>CM047747.1:39717184-40328598 GCA_026225825.1 Pistacia integerrima
AACACGACATCATGTGTACAAAGACTTTCAAAAATGAAAACAGTGGACAGTGCAGCCAAGTCTCCCCGCTTGCCGATGTCTATCCGACCAGGTCCTCACCTATTTCCTGTACAACAAAGAAAACAACGGAGTGAGCACAAAGATGCCCAGTAAGTAAAAATCTCTTACTCTATCATCCCCGTATATTACTCATTAATTCTCTTTGTATTCTTATCACTTTTCTAATTCAAATTCTCATTTTTCTTTCTTTTCTTTTCTTTCTATTCATTCTCATTCCGCTTTCTCATAGCGGAAACCGCTATCTCTCATAGCGGTTTACATGCATTCCTCTCTCTCATGGCGGAGACCGCTCTTTCTTATAACGGTTTACATGTATTCCGCTCTCTCGTGGCGGAGACCGCTTTTTCTCATAACGGTTTACATATATTCCGCTCTCTCATGGCGGAGACCACTCTTTCTCATAGCGGTTTACATGAGGGTAACTCCATACTCACAAATTCCCCATCACTCAATCTATTTTCTTTTCTTTTCTGTAGCACTTAATAATCATTTTATCCTCTAGTGCTAGTTCTTTCTTTCTTTTTACTCTAAGAGAGTTGGTTCTTTTCTTTATCTCTATTCACACTACAAGAAAAATGACATTCTGCAACCATTTTTTTAGCAACTAACCAGAATTAGTTGCAAAAAGGCTACATTTACCAACTGAATTGCCATTAGTCGGGCAAAGAGCAGCTCAATTTTGGGGTCCAAATGTTCCAACTTTTGGCGTCTAAAGTTAATGTTCTGCGACTATTTTGTTAGTTGCAGAACAAGTTGCTTTAGTGACTAATAAATTTAGTTACAATTTTTGGTTGACCATTTTTCCCTCCATAATTTGACAATTTGCATCTAAAATATTTTATTTTGCATCTACATTATTGGTTACAAAAAAACCTTTTTTTGCAACTATCCTTTAGTTGCTAAATTAGTTGCAATTAATTGAGAATGTATTAGTAACGATTATGATTAGTTACAGAAAAATTAAATTACCAAAATATCCCATATTTGGACAATAATTACAAGGGCCGTGAGGCATTTTTAGCGACAAATGTTTGTGTTAGTTGCAAAAAATTATATACAGCAACTAAATTCGGTTTAGTTGCCAATTTAAGTTGAAAAATTCATCTTCCCCCAAATTATTTGTTCCCGCCAGACTTGCAACTATAACTAATTTTTTGCTGACTAAAAATTTAGTTACAAATTGATTTGTTTGCAAAATATAATTATATTTAAAAATTAAACAACTAATTACTAGTCATTCTTTTCAAGTTATTTACAAAAAACCCTAACCTATATAAAGCAAACCTTTCCCCAAATTCCCCAAATTCCCAATCTTCTCCACGCAAATCCCTACCCTATTTCCCCAAATTCCCAATCTCATAACCTTACCTACCTCTTCTCTTCTCCACGCAAATCCCTCCCTGTTTCCCCAAATTCCGAATTTCTTCTCCACGCAAATCCCTGGCGATTACCCCAATAGAAGAAGTTTCAGTTGCTGCTCATTTGATGGATTGATGCACCACGTCAGACTTGGTATGTATTGTGTTAGGAAACTGTTATCTGATTTCAGCTCTACTGGGTTCTAAATCTTTGTACATTCTGTGCGCAAAATACTAACTCCCTTTTGTAGCTTATTTAATTTCTTCTATGAATATCCCTAATTTATTTGACATCTAAAGTCATTTGTGCCATGCTTTTCTTTTTCTTGGATCATTCTAGTGTTTGCTTATAATATTCTAGATGTAATGTTCTATTGATATCAATATAGAGAATTACTTCATTCTGGTTCAAGGCCCACACACAGGTTGCTTATGAAATTGGTTATATCAAGCTGTTTTTTAAAGTGACTTTCTTTGATACCATGTCTTTTTAGACAATGTAACAATCTGGATAAAACCAAACAAAAGAGGAGGGTGCGGAACCTGCTCAGGTATGTATCAGTAATCAAAGCACCTGGTATAGCTATCAAATTGGAGGTTCCAGACCAAATACTAACCACATGAACCAAAAGTACCATCCATATTATATTTGGTACATAGATAAACAGTAATGTAACAAAAAATATCACGGATAAAACAACTCCGATCCAGATTATTCGAAACTACAGGTGCTATTGCCAATGCCATTCATTAAACTAATCTCAATAGAGCCTCTATCTTTTGTAATGAGAACATCAAATAAATGCTACATAAATATGAAACAAACACCCAGTTGAGGAGTTTAAGGGTGAAAATACATACACTCTGGAAGTAAATAAATGCAGCAAACTTTATCAACCTAAGTAAATAACCTCAATAGCAAAGTCGTTTTGATTATAAGCAGACTTCAGAATATAGTAGCATGCCCGTAGAACATCTAGGTGCTTTCTCAATATAGAGTAGCTTGCTATTTCTGGATGTAATGTTCTGTTGATATCAATGTAGAGAATTACTTCATTCTGGTTCTGGATTTGATTGTGGATTGTTGGATGATTCTTCTGTGTTCGGATAATTTGCGTCGAGTTCTATCAGAATGTGAATGTGATGGAACCTGACCTCTGTCTTTGTTACTCTTAGTTTTTTTTATTGTTTTACCCTTAATCTAACTAGATAGGGCCACGAAAACATATTCAAAATATTCTAATTTAGTTCTCCCTTCAATGGTGATTATTTTAAATTAAGCATAATTTGCAGGTCAGGTTCCTTTGACTTTAATTTTAGCCATTGCTTGCTGATTCATTTAATTTAGAGTGTGGTATTTATTTTCATATAAGGAAAATGACATATTCTTGATAAATTATAAAATTATAACCCAATTATTTTGTTGTAAAAGGTATTTAAGAATCTTAAATTGACTTGAAGACCGAGGCTAAGAAGAGTGGGCAACCACCTGCTACTAAAACCATAAAACAAAGGTATAAGTTACGTAAATTGATAATTAATTAATTTATTGATCGTTTATACCCATTTACATTATCACTAGTACTATATTCTTTGTATGGATGAATGTGGTTTATTTGGGTTGAGTATTGTCTTTGTGATAGAACATATTTATGATACTGAATTTATGTTTTGTTTGCGAACCTAGAAGGTCACAATGGATAGAAGATGGATTTGGTTGTCTAATAGGTTGTGCGATGAATATATTCAAGGAATTGACTCTTTCATAGACATTGCAAAACAACATTTGGATACTGAGGGTAAGACCCGTTGCCCATGTAGATCTTGTTTGAATACAAGATCACATGATATATACACCATTCAGCTACATTTGTATAGACATGGGTTTTCAAGAAGTTATGATATATGGACTTTTCATGGGGAACACTTGAATGTTGGAACCATATTTGATGTCGTGTCTGGCGACGAAGTCAACAATGAATATGAAGATGATGATGACATCATGGACATGCTTAATGATGCTCGTGGTCCAGTAAACATGCATATGGATGGGTATTCATCAAATGTAGGTGGTAGTATAACCCATAATTTTAGGACTGTAGATTATGAGAAATTTGATGACATGTTTGCATATGCTCAACAAGAATTGTATCCAGGGTGCACCAACATGTCAATCCTAGAGTTCATACTTAAATTGTTGCATATAAAAGCCATTACTCACATGACTGATAAATCATGTGACTTGATAATACAATTGATAAAAAGTGTGTTGCCTAAAGGATCCAATCTCCCCGAATCCTACTACGAAGCTAGAAAAATTATGCAACAATTAGGCTTAGGCTATGAATCAATACATGCATGTAGGTTTGATTGTGCATTATTTTGGAAGGAGCATGCGAATGCTGATAAATGTCATGTATGTGATGAACCTAGATATAAGATTAATGATGGAAAGGGCAAAAAAATTGCACATAAGGTTTTGCGTTACTTCCAACTGAAACCTAGACTCCAACAACTCTTCATGTCAAGGCACACAGCTGAAGATATGGTGTGGCATAAGGAAAAACGATTAAATACAGAAGATATGTTGAGGCATCCTGCTGATTCTGAATCTTGGAAAGAATTTGACAAGATATACCCTTCATTTGCACAAGATGCCCGAAATGTCCGGATGGGTATTGCAACTGATGGTTTTAATCCTTTTGGGAACATGAGTCTATCTTATAGCATATGGCCAGTGGTACTTGTCCCGTACAATTTGCCTCTATGGAAGTGTATGAAAGACCCTTACTGTATGATGTCATTGCTCATTCCAGGGCCTAAAGCACCTGGAAGAGATATTGATGTGTATTTGCGTCCATTGATTGAAGAATTAAAAGAGTTATGGGTTGATGGTGTAGAGACTTATGATACAATCTGGGGAGAACATTTTTCGTTTACACGAACTTTGTGATGTGGTCAATTAATGATTTTCCCGCCTTAGGCAATTTTTCTAGATGGAGAACCAAAGGCTATAAGGCTTGCCCTGTATGTAATGAGAATACTTCATCCCAATTGTTGCGAAGTAAAATATGCTACATGGGACATCGGCGATTCTTGTCTCCAGATCATCGGTGGAGGCGAAACAAGCAATTCGATGGGAAAAGAGAAATTAGATCTCCGCCAAAACTATATTCAGGGGATGAAATTCATGAACAACAATCTCATGTGAACGATGTGCGTTTCGGGAAAAATTTATTATCAGTTGATAGAGGTAGAAAAAGGAAACAGAGTCCTGGTGCATCAAATTGGACAAAGAAAAGTATATTTTTTGAGTTGGAATACTAGTGTAAACTTAAAATCAGACATAACCTTGATGTGATGCACATTGAAAAAAACATATGTGACAACATCATTGGTACATTATTGAACATGGAAGGGAAATCAAAAGATACTGATAAAGCTAGACTGGATTTGGCTGATATGAACATACGCGCAGAGTTAATTTGCAACCTCATGGTGATAGACATTTGAAACCACAAGCATGTTATACTCTTACATTAGATGAGAGAAGACAATTTTGCCGACTTCCTCGAAATCAAGTGAAGTTTGACGGTTATGCAAGTAATATCTCCCGATGTGTCAATGTGAAAGACGACAAGGTTCATGGGTTAAAGAGTCATGATTGTCATGTCCTGCTATAACAACTGCTGCCCGTTGGAATACGTCCATTTTTGCGTCAAGACGTTTGTACTGCACTTGTTGAGTTGTCCTACTTTTTCCAACAAATATGTGCTAGGACATTGTCTGTAAATGATCTAAATAGATTGGAACAAGATATAGTCCTAATTCTTTGTAAGCTTGAAATGGTTTTCCCTCCTGCATTTTTTGATATTATGGTTCATTTGGCTATACATCTTCCATTGGAAGCTAAATTAGGTGGTCCAATTGGATATCGGTGGATGTATCCAATTGAAAGGTTTTTGGGAAAATTAAAAAAATATGTTAGAAACAAAGCTAGATCGGAGGGCTCTATTGCGGAGGGTTATTTGGTGAATGAAGCACTAACATTTTGTTCAATGTATCTGTGGGGAATTGAAACTAGATTTAATCAAGTAGAGAGAAATGATGACAGTTTGCATGGACAACCAGAAGGAGTATTATCAGTTTTCTGTCAAAAGGCTCGTCCATGGGGTTCAAGGAAGTTAATCGAACTTTCACCAGATGAATTGCAAAAGGCTTATTGGTACGTCTTGAACAATTGTGAAGAACTGCAACCTTTTCTAGAGTGAGTCCCTTTTTAAGTTTAGTTGAAACCTGTTGACAAACAAATGTTTTAAACTGTATATAACTTGAGCATTATAACCATAATTGTCTCTTTTCTTTATGTAACAAACAGAGAACACTTAAAAGAGTTGGAGGCCCTAAATTGTGATAACATATTCAAAACACAAGAATAGTTATTTCCTAAATGGTTTGTAGATCATGTAATTATGCCTTAATCGTTTATAAAACATACAAAACAAGGTTTAATATGTTTTAGGTTATGCTTAATGATTTGGAATTGATGTTTTTGTGTAGATGAACACCTTGCATGTTGACAGTGCAATGATACAACTAAGGAAGCGTACTTCTTATCTTGTGGTCCCTGATTTTCGTGTTAAATGTTATAACAATTGTATTGTCAATGGAGTGCTTTCCATAACAATGATCAATCACATTGTCGAGTTACACAAAATTGTGGAGTGATGGTGCCAGGGGAGCATGATGGTGATCCAATTGATTTTTATGGTGAATTAAGTGGTGTGTTAGAGCTAAATTATGTTAATGGGTTTCGGGTTATGTTATTCAAGTGTAATTGGTTTGACACTGATGCAAAAAAAAAGAGGATACAAAAAGATTATCATCTCACTTGTATTAATGTTGGGAAATTGTGGTATGGAAATGAGCCTTTTATACTTGCCATTCAAGCTCAACAAGTATTCTATGTTGATGATTACAAACTCGGGACTAATTGGAAAGTGGTTCGAAAAGCTCAACATAGAAACCTATGGGATGTACCAGAGATGGATAACACAAATGAAGAAGAGGAGGATATTGTTCTGTTCCGGAAGATGAGTTTGACAGGGGGACATTTCATTAGACATGATATTGATCCTGACTTGGTTGATGCAACAATTACACATGTTGGAGCTGAAGTGGTGGGAGATGATGCCAATGCTGATGTTGAAGAAGAAGATGATACATTGATTGATTATTGTACTGATAATGAATATGATTTAATGAGTCATTCTGATAACAACTTCCGATGGTATGCTTGTATGATTATATGTACTCTTTACTATTTTCTGAATGTGTAAATATAGTTAATGATCTAATGTCAAAAAACAAATGATTGCTCGGATCACGGTAATGTAGTTTAATATCATTATCCATATTGTCATACTTCCTTACGAAAATAATATATAATACCCATATAAGTTTAATGCATGTACATTATTGATGAATTTAGACCGAGTTTGACATTGATGTCACGGAGCTCCATGTACTGAAATGGCTGAAGCACAAATTGTGCAAGAGATTCAACAGCTTTCGGAGTGCCCTACATAAGAAATTCAAAGCATATGCTACTAAGGAGGAAGCATTACAGAATAGACCAGAAGAAATTAAAGATCCTGATGATTGGATATATCTTTGTGACCTTTTTTCGAGTGAAAAGTTTCAGTAAGGTCAACATGGCTTTTAATGCTGTTATATATGTATTGTATTTTAATTTCCTGATTTTGTGGTGTTAGGCACTGTCAAAAACTTACACTGAGAACCGGTCGAAGATGAGGTGTAACCACCGCGGTGGTTCCAAGAACTTTATCCAGCACAAAAAGGAAAAGGTATTTAATATGATTCACCTATACAAATATACAACATTGTTGTCCTGTTTACTAAATTTATTTCAATTTATGGTCAATGACGATATGAAGCTGTAAGGCGCAACAAGTTGGGAATCAGTCGGTCCTATACAATTATTTCATGACACTCGTTGGAGCATGGAGAAAGGGTGGATTAATGAACAAGCAAGAGAGCTATATGTAACTTGATCATTTTTCGTAACTGTTCCATATTGCCATGCTGGATTTGTTTTTATTTGAGTCTCATTGCATTTCTGTCATCTTTTGATCACCTGTAATTATGTTGTTGCTTATGCATTTGTTTGATATTGGCATTTAGTTTTCCTGAGTGTTACCAAACTTTTATAACTTTGCTGTGGTTGGCTAGTAGGAAAAACTTGTATCATGGTTTATAATCTGTTTGGATTGAACTTAACAGTCTGGATTTAATGATGTAGATAAATTAGAGCAAAAAATAAATTAAATAAGGTTCAGAGTAGACTGGTTTTATCTAATAAATCATTTGGGTGGAATTTTGAATTTTCTAGACTTGAAAGATGATGAAGATAGTTAACATCCCTTCTGCCTCAAATAGAGAACATCATCTAGATGATATGAAAGAGGAACATAAAGCATGAAATCTAGAACCATTAGGGTATTTTACTTTGAACATACTTTATTTGGTCAATCAATGATGCTTCTTGCTATAATTTCCACTTTTAGTATGATTTTTTTGTGTTCACTACAGTCCCGAGAAACATAGATACATGGGGCTGTCTCAACTTTTTGAGAGAGGTCTCATCACCTTTTGGGTTCTCAGAAAGCTACACATTAGCTGCCATTTGTTTGTTAACTCCTGCATCACTTCCTGCGTTAACTAAATAGAGAAGCAATATTGAATGAATTCAAAATATACGACAAGCTTTTTCATGTCCTTCCAATTTATGCAAACTCCAAAACTGGTTCACATGCAACCATTTTTGACCTTCTTGGTTTTAAAAAATACCAGATGGAAAATAAGAATGGGAGAGGATTAAGTCAAAAGCCATGATTCTTGGCAGCTTGTTTGTTTATTGTTATTATTGATTCTGTCAAATTTGGTTAATTAAATACTTGATTTATAATTATGTACAAATTTATACAATTGATGAGTAGTACAGATTTAAAACACTTTGAAAATGGGAAATGCATATGTACAAATTTATACATATGGCTTTGTTTTGCCTCTTGCAGAATTAAAACACGGATTTATAAATATGCCTCTTGCAGAATTATGTGTTAGAGAAAATGCAACAGCCCTTATCTTTCCAATTACTTAGCATGTTTATGCATGGATATGTGAATGTAAATCTGTTGCTTATATGTGTATAAGAAAAACTTTATGTCAGAAATTTCCTTTTAGTATTAGATTGATAATGTTTGAGATACTTGCTTCTCTACTCCATCAGACTTATTTTTCTTTGCTGTTGTAGTATTCTTTTATGTTGCTATTTAGTTTGTTGGTTGACTTATTGATTATGCATTCAATTGATGGTAGGAAAAAATGATAGAGCTGCAAGAGGAAACACAAGCAGGGGAAAGTGAAAAAAGCGAGCCGAGATATGTGAGGAAGTTCGGGTAAAGCTTCCGGATTTAACAAGAATTTTGCATTTTCACATTGAGCATCAATCCACTCAGAAGGTTGAGTTAAGGTGCATTGTGCAACAA
Source organism: Pistacia integerrima (assembly GCA_026225825.1). Lineage (NCBI taxonomy): Eukaryota > Viridiplantae > Streptophyta > Magnoliopsida > Sapindales > Anacardiaceae > Pistacia > Pistacia integerrima. The sequence goes on from CM047747.1 coordinate 39,726,174, forward strand.
CAAGAAAATAAGATTAAACAGGTTGGAGGACCGTATTTGATCAACAAAAAGAAAAGAAAATAAAAAGCCTTGAACACCAACAATTCATCCTGTTAGAGATGATGAAGCAGCTAACTATAGCCCTTGAGCTAGAGAAATCTGATAAAGCTCCAACTCGACAACACTTGCCTTCTCGAAGTGATGATGACTCGTCCTCATCAGCTACAGCTATTTCAAACACCGGAAGTGGTGACACTTGATATGCTAACGGTATTGAAGGTTTTTTTTGTTTTGTATGGACAAAAGATATTTTGACATGGGGGTAGAACCATCTTTTTAGGATTGTTTGCATATATGTGTTAGATGGTGTACATGGGTGGGCATTTTTTTGTTAGTTATGCACGATAGATAGGTAGAAAGGAAAATATGGGTGCATGCTGTTCTTTTGGGTTATGCACATGTGATAGTGCATTTTGGATTTTTATTGCTCATCATGCATAAAAATCCATGTATGGACTATATATATATGTATGAAAATATGATTTTTGATTTAGTGATCAGATTTTTATATTGTGTCTATTATTTTGTTCATGTTGAATGTATAATGTAGGTCAATACGAAATGCTGAAAAAAAACACATTCTGCAACTAATGTTTTAGTAGCAAAAAGTAATTTAGTATAATTGATTCCATATTCAGCGTCTAAAAAATAGTTGCGATAACATTTTGGATTTCACATTCAGCGTCTAAAATGATAACAATTAACCACTAAATTTTTGTCACTAAAAGATACATTCGGCCACTAATAAAATAGTCACAAAAACTTATTGGATTTCACATTCAGCGTCTAAAATGATAACAATTAACCACTAAATTTTTGTCACTAAAAGATATATTCAGCCACTAATAAAATAGTCACAAAAACTTATTGGATTTCACATTCAGCGTCTAAAATGACTATAATTAACTACTAAATTTTAGTCACCAAAAGATATATTCGGCCACTAATAAAATAGTCGCGAAAACCTATTGGATTTCACATTCAGCATCTAAAATTACTATAATTAACAACTAAATTTTAGTCACCAAAAGATACATTCGGCCACTAATATAATAGTCGCGAAAACCGTTTGGATTCTACATTCAGCATCTAAAAGAGTTACAATTAGCCACTAAAGTTTGGTCACAAAAAGATACATTCGTCGACTAATAAAATAGTTGCGAAAGCCTTTGACGAAATTACCCTTACACCTTTGGCGTCTAATTTGTGTGGGATTCGCGACAAATTATTAGACACTAAAACTAACATTTTGCAACTAATTGATTAGTCACTATACAATTTTACCAAATTACCCTTCAACTTTTAGCGTCTAAGTTGGGGGACTATTTTGAACAACATTTGCAGACTATTTTGATAGCCGCAAAAAAAACAACTTTTTGCATCTAAACCACAATATAGATGCGCTATGAATCTGCGACCAGCCTACTGCAACTAAGGGGGCGACAACCGAATTTAGACGCTAAAAATGGCTTAGCATCTAAATGTGACTTTCTGCGTATAATTTTGCTAGACGCAGAATGCCAGTTTTCTTGTAATGTCATAGAGTATTTCTTTCTCATTTCTCATATTTCTTTCTCATGTGATTACTTAATTAAACATATGGATATGGATGGCTCATGCCTAAAATCTTTCTTATATGCATTCATGACATGCAAATATGCTATGTTGCATAAAGTAAGGTTCTCTACTTCTACTCATGCTTCTTTTAGACATTTCATCAAACAAAATGTGTGCATACATAATTTCTATTCTAACTTTAATTATGCTTCTTTCTTACTCATCCAAAATAGGAGTTCAACTCCTTTAAAACATCATACAACCTGCAAGGAAAGATACGCTTCAAATAATCTTCTCAAATCCTTCTAATTCTATTCACACTTCTTCCCAACTTTAACCACACAATCCACCCTTCTTATGGTGGAAATTCTTTCTTATAACAACCTTGAATTCATCAACTCATTTTAAACATAGAAATTCAAGCATCAAGCACATATCTAAAAATCTCTACATATCATTCAATCAAGTAAATCATGACTTAGGTGAGTTTACTTACCTTGGACACAAGTAGAATCCACTAAACCTCTCTACTTTTGAAGGCTTGATACTTTCTCTTTAAACCTTCAATACACAACTTAATAAGGATCCTACTCTTTCAAAAATAAAAAATTACTTCTAGAGTAAAGATTCTCACCTTTTTGTGATTAGGCTTAACTTGTAACAATTTCTAGTCAAAAGCTCTTCAAACATCCTTGGAAACTTGAATGAAAAATTGAGAGAAATAAGGGATGAAAGAGGTGGTGGTGAAGAAACAAAATGAAAGGGTTTCTAAAGCTAACCCTTAATATCACATATTTTTCTCCACTCTTTCCCAAAATACCCTTACTCTCTCTTTGAAATTCCATCTAAGACCTTTCATTCTTTGCAAACACAACCCCAAACATACTATTCTCCCTGCAATTTCCTTACAATTCACTCCCCACTTTTCCTGCTAAAAAGGGGTAGAATGGTCATTGAGTCTAAAAAGAAAGAAATCTCAAAAACTCAAGGGGAACATTCAGCCGGGTCTTTGCCACGGCAAAGCTATTTTCTTCGCCCCGGTGAAGTCTCACAGACGCTACACGGGTTGTAGCACCTCCTCATTGCCGCGGTGAAGATTATTCTTTGTCCCGTCGAAGACTGTAACCCTAAAATTTCGTCAAGTCTTACAATTTTTAGGGAAATCACTCAACCAAACCAAGCCACCTTTTCAACTAAGGATAACCAAACAAAACAACATACAGACTCAAATGAGGATAAATCAATAGACATTCAAGCCATTCATCAAATCTTAACTACGTACCTCAAGTGGGGTGTTACAAATATATCCCAAAGGAATGAGATGCCACAAACCCCCATACTATTTTGCAAAATTTTTTATGTTTGGGGCATCGATTTCATGGGATCGTTTCCTGTATCTTTTGGTTATGTTTATATTTTGCTTGCTGTTGGTTATGTCTCGAAATGGGTGGAAGCTAAAGCTACTAGGACTGATGATTCTAAAGTTGTTGCAAATTTTATCAAGTCTAACATATTCTGCAGGTTTGGAATTCCAAGAGCTCTAATAGTGATCAAGGCACTCACTTTTGTAATCGAACTGTGGAGGCTTTGCTGCGAAAGTATCATGTGACTCACAAGGTGTCTACTGCCTATCATCTGCAAACTAGTGGACAAGCAGAAGTTTCAAATCGAGAGATCAAGTCCATCATTGAGAAGACAGTCAATCAAAGTAGAAAAGACTGGAGTTTGCGTTTGGATGATGCCTTGTGGGTGTATAGGACTGCATATAAGACGCCCATTAGTATGTCACCTTTTCAGTTGGTGTTTGGGAAAGCATGCCATCTTCTAGTTGAGTTAGAACACAAGGCTTATTGGGCAATCAAGAGTTTCAACATGGAGATGGATGAAAGTGGAAAACACAGGAAGTTGCAACTACAAGAGTTAGAGGAAATTCGCAATGATGCTTATGAGAGTGCAAGGATTTACAAGGAAAAGGCGAAGGCTTTTCATGACAAGATGATCTCTAGGAAGGAGTTTAAAGTTGGTGAAAAAGTCCTATACCATTCACGGCTTCGTTTGTCTCTGGGTAAGTTGCGTTCTCATTGGATTGGACCTTTTGTTGTTACTAATGTTTTTCCTCATGGTGCAGTTAAAATTAAAAGTTTAGCAACTCCCAAAGTGTTCAAGGTAAATGGCCATAGACCTAAGACTTTCTATGAAGGTTTACAAGAAGAAAATGTGGCAAGATTGGACCTTGAGGATCCGATTTATACTATTTGAAGAGGACAGCCTTGAGTCGAGCCAACGACAATAAACAAAGGCTCTGCTTGGGAGGCAACCCAAGGGGAGTTTGTTTTCTTATTCTCGCATTTTAAATTTTGGTTATTTTTGCCTTTTCTTTGCATTTCATCTTACATTGGAGACAATGTCAGTTTTAAGTGTGGGGGAGGGGATTTAGGTTGTGTTTTAATTTGTTAAAAAAAAAAAATAGTTTTTGTTTTTAGGAAGGTTTATGCTTTAAGTCATATCTTTGAACGTTTAGTGATGCATGAAATAGTAACTTGACTTTGTTATTGAGCATATTCCTTGAATTAGGATGTTAGCAATATTTCATAAAATAGAGTTAATCATATTTGAATCTTTGTAGTTTGAATCGATATGTCTTGATAAATTGTGTGAACTTGGTGACGAAGCATGGTTGAGGAGTGTATAATAACCCTTAAAAGAAAAAAAAATTGTTTCTTTTAAGCTAGTCCTAAATTTGGCTTTAAGCAAATAGGAAAAAGAAAAGAAAGTTATGTGGTGAGTCGAGATGGAGCGTAAAACACACTCACTCATAAACACAACCATGAAAAGAGATGGAGCATAAAATGCACTCATTCTTTTTCAAAACAGAAAGAAAAAAAAAATATATCCCTAGTTTGCTACCCAGTTTCTAGTAGTAAAGAGAAACAGTTGAGAGGTGAGTTGTACATGAATTGGTTGTGATTAGTTTCCTTGTTTGCATTGGCTGATTGAGAGTAATTGTGGAAAGTGATGAAGAGAGATGAATGTCATTAACTCTACTTTATTTTATTTTATTGCTGCCTAAGTTGGGTATGAATATGCATGGATTAAATATTGTTGCTTATGCATCATGAAGGTGTTCTTGATATGACTTGAGTGTAGTGTAGTGCTTGTTTGAATTAGTTTGCCCGAGGATGTGCAAAAGCTAAGTGTGAGGGAATTTGATGAGAATGTAAAATGTCATATTTTCCCCACCTTAATATCCAGTCTTTTATACTTATTTGTTGCCTAAATGTACTCATTATTATTCTATTTTGATTTAGGATGCAAATGGAGGTGTTAAATGCAAAACGGAACTAATCAGGTGAATTTGGACAGTTTTGACATTGCTTCGTAATCTGGGCATAACTCTCTCATCCGAGCTCCGATTGAGATGATTAAAAATGGTGTGGAACCCTAAGAAAGAGATCTAGAACTTTCATGTTTTGAGTTTGGAGCGATACTCACTGCATCGAAGTTATAATCGGGCTTGAAGTTGATGCATCTGCACTAGATGTTCTGGAACATTCTGCCTTGTCATGCAATTCAAATAGGCAGTTTGTTATTGGAAGATTTAAAGACCTGTTGCACGAGAGTTACAACTAGACACACCACTTTCCTATTTTATTTTAGGACTTTGTTTTATTTTCAATTAATTAGAATCAGATTAGGATAAATGTTATTTTAGGATATTAGAATATTTTTAAGAGATTTAGTAGGATTAAAAGATTTGAATGGGATATGTTTAAAAGGGGAGAGAGATCAGATTGAGAGGGATCACACACGCCTCTCTCTTCTCTCTTCTGAAATTCCTTTTCTTTTGATTTTCGTGATAGCCATGAGCGGCTAATTTTCATAACTTGGTCGAAGGAAACGGAGACCTCGAAATCAATAAAACTGTGGGATCTATCTGTTTTTAGTGTTCAATTTATGTTTTGAGTATTGGATGTTCTTCTATGCATATTGTCATGATTGTTGCATTTAATTACTAGGAGGCCTACTAGTTTATTATTTGTTGAAATCTACTGCTAAGTTAGATATCAAATCCGTAATTTTTTTATCCCTTTAACTTGTGAAGTAATTAAGGTTTAAGAGTTTTCTGCGTGAGGAATTATTAAGTCTTAAGAAGAACATTTGACTGAATTAAATACAACCGCTTGTGTTTGTGTTGTTCAGCTTCATCGATCTCTCTAGGTCTTAAGGCTGCCACTAGATTAAATCTTTAGCGCTTGTCTAGCGTTGTTTAGTAGTAAGATTAATTAGACCGCTTGTTTCTTAATTAATTACAACTAAGGAGAGATAGGAAAATAGTTCCAACGGTGAATACTCAAAGCAAGAATTGATTTATTTTTGCATCAATGATCAGTTGTAAGATTCCGATGGTGGATGTTGACTTAGACCAATTTTCGTTATTTTGACTGATTTTGGTAACTTAGGTTGAATTTCTTTTCCCTAAATTGTTTTTGTTTTTACTCAAATCCACACCCCCCCCCCCCCAAATACTGGTTCACGTAACATAAAACTCGGCTAGACACTCTCCATGGGAACGATCCCTACTCACACTACTATGTGTATTTTTAGGGTTTTAATTCTGGATGCCTATGACAGCATGTCACATACTCGCATAGCAAAACTCCATAAGGATGAAGGTTTGGACCCATTTGACTTTGAGTCTTATGAGGTAGGCAAGTCATGCCTAGTAGGCAAAATGACCAAGTCATGTTTTACTAGACACAGTGAAAGGGCAAAGGAACTATCAGGCATCAACCATAGTGATGTATGTGGACTGCTATCAGTACAAGCTAGAAGTGGATATTCTTACTTCATCACGTTTACTGATGACCTCGGTATATTTGGATATGTCTACTTAATGAGACGTAAGTCTAAATCCTTTGACAAGTTCAAGGAATTCAAGAATGAAGTACATAATCAACTAGGCAAGAATATCAAGATTCTCTGATCCGATAGGGGAATAGAATACTTGAGCTCAGATTTTGATGCATACCTTAAAGAATGTGGGATTACATCTCAACGCACACCCCCTTACACACCTCAACACAATGGAATGTCTGAGAGGAGGAATCGAACATTGTTGGATATGGTTCGATCAATGATGAGTTTCACAGATTTACCCACATCGTTCTAGGGCTATGCCCTGAAGGCTACGACATATACACTGAATTGTGTACCATTGAAATCAATGGATATGACACCATATGAAATATGGAACAGGAGAAAACCCATTTTGTCTCATCTAAGAGTTTGGGGTTGTGACGCTTATGTCAAGAAATTGAGTTTGAACAAGCTTGCCTCAAAATCAGAGAAACGTATCTTTATAGGGTATCCTAAACAGACTAGAAGATATATTTCTACAATCCAACTGAGTAGAAAGTTTTCGTTGATCGAACTGGAGTCTTCTTAGAGAAGGATTTCCTTCAAAGAGAAGATGGGAACTCGATGAAGTTCTAGAACCACAAGATGCATCAAATGACATACAAAATGATGTGCCATCAAAGATGGATGAGCATCATGAGGAGACCACTCTACATGGAGTGGAACAAAGTGAATCTCCAACACAAGAGTTGCGTAGGTCTGGTAGAATACGTCGTGAGCTCGAGAGGTATGGTTTTCTCATGACTCAAAGTGGCAACGTATTGGTTTATCAAGACAATGAGCCAATAACCTACAACGACGCTTTGTAGAATCCAGATTCCGCAAAATGGTTTGATGCTACGAAATCTGAAATGGACTCCATGTACTAGAACCAACTATGAGATCTAGTGGATCCACTCGAAGGAGTCAAACCCATAGGGTGTAAATGGGTCTTCAAGAAGAAGACTGACATGAATGAAAATGTTCAAACCTATAAAGCATGGCTGGTAGCAAAAGGTTTCAAACAAAAGCATGGGATTGACTATGATGAAACCTTTTCTCCAGTAACAATGCTAAAGTCCATTAGGATTATGCTAGCTATTGCTGCATACCACAACTATGAAATTTGATAGATAGATGTCAAAATTGCTTTCCTAAATAAAAACCTTGAAAAGGACATCTATATGATGCAACCTAATGGTTTCGTTTTTGAACGACAAGTAGGGAAGGTATGCAAGTTGAAGAGATCATCATAAAAATAATGTAATGTTACTGTATAAGCAATCACATTAATTTGAACTTAGCGTTGGGATCCAAATTTTATACGTATAGCGTTAGTTCACACAAACTCTGAATGCATCTCAAGCTGTGGCTATAGGTTCTTGCACAAAATATGAGGATTAGCACATCATGATTCAAATGCTTTTAAAAAAATACTAGCTTTTCCAAATGCACCAATTAAGAGTTTGCAGTACAACAATATTAGTAGTCTCTGTAGCACCAAAATGTCCAGAATAAAAAGATTCATAAATTAAGATCTCTTTCAGAACTCCCTCACATGGACTCTCACTTAGTAGACAACATGTTTGCTTTTCTTGCGGAAAATGCCAGGGCGATATGTGGAAACTAATAAGTATATCAAGAGGGGATATTGAGAGGAAGTAAATAAGAATGTGGGCACAGAAAAAGAAACAGCCACCAAAACCAACCCATACGCATTTTCACCGAAAAACACCAGATAAGCCGCGCAAGCGAAGGCTATCGCCGTCCACGTTATAGAGGAGAACGACAATAGAAGACACTGTATTAACTTCCTGGGAAGGGCTTCAAGAAAATCCTTTTCTGCATATCGTGAAGTGAAAATGGATAAAAACATTATGATGGCAGCAAATGATAAGAACATAGCGATTGTATCTGAAACAGCAAAAATAGTGAATTCTCTCCGTTTGTGAAAATTCGGTGTTCCATCATCGTCGTAATCACCAGGTATGGCTATTGCTGATGCAAATACTACAGTGGCAATGAGTGCTGCTGCTACCGAGGATGAGCTTGCAGCAGATTTCATCCATTGCTCACCTTCTTTAACCAGTTCTTTATGTTCTTCGCTAAACACCATTGCAGGGGTTTTTCCTTCATAATTTTTATCGTCAATAAAGCGAGGGTGTACAATGTTCTTTACCGCCTGTATAAAATATCTTAAAAGTCATGACCAGAGATATATAAACAGTGCACTTCTAAAACTGTATTTTTTTTTTTTTTTGAGAAATCATTACTTGTTTAAGATGTATAATATTTATAAAATTTTTAAATATATATATAAAAAGAGTTACTGATCTTATTGATATAAGAAAATTGCATTAACAAAAAAATAGAAAAAATTTATTTTTTATTAATTTAAGAATTTATAAAAAAAAAAAAAAAAGTGCGAAAACAAGAAATAATAGGATATATAAAGAATTTTATCGAAAAACTATATGAAAAATAAAGAATTAAAGTTGATTATTATGACTAAAAGTTTTATTATTATTATTATTATTAATAATATGGAGTTAAAACAATAATATGTAATGAATTATTAACTTAATATATATATATGAACAATTAGATATAGTGAAATCTAAAGGATATAGAAAGAAAATTTGTGATAGTAATTTATTAAAGGGGTTTGATATAGAAAGAAAATTTCTTTGCCATTTCATCAACTTTTAGATTATTAGATTGTAATACATTAACGGTTGAAAATTTGTGTTAAAAATTTAAGTTGATATTATCTAACCCTATATATATTATTATTGTTGTTATTTAAACTACCCGCTTACCTAACATGCTTTTAAAAGAACATTAGTGTTTGAGTGAAAGGTTTTACCTTGAACCATTGCAACTCGCGTTGCATCTGCATAGCTGCACCAGGGATGAGATTTAGCTGTGATTGCGGCGCCAACTTTCCAACTAAGTGCAATATATTATTACCACAGGTGTCTATAGACATCAGCAATAAATTTCTGTCAGCTGTACTCGTTTGAAATACGAGGTCAAATATCTTCTTATGGCGATTCGTGATTGCCAATTGGAATGCATTACAATTCATTTCATTTGAGAACCAGATTGCATCAGGAAATGCCTTTATAATCTCTTCCACAATTTCACAAATCCCCAATTCTGCCGCTGAAAGGAACGGTTGTTTGAGAAGTGTGGAAGCTCCTTTATGGTCTAGATTTCTTGTTATTTTCTCGCACAAGACTCGGACAAGCTCCATTATTGTTTTTTGTCTTTTTGTCTCTTTTTTTTTCATACATATTGAAACTGTAAATTAAACAAACTTAAGAATGGCATAACCATACGGTAGATCAAGCATAAAATCATAATCAAAGAAACTATCTTAAAACTTCAATAGTAAATGATGACCAAAAGCAATAATAATCTATCAAGCAACAAAAATAGAAGCAATCAAACAAATGAAAAATAAAATAGATGATATAAGAGAAAAAGAATTTTCTTACATATATCCTCAACAAGTTGACGCAGCGTGAACTCTCGCGTTCTCCCACTTGAAAATGAAGACGGCTTTCCGGCTAATGCCTTCAAAAGGGAGTCCCCATCAGATGACATCATCGTCGCTAAATTTGGATAATAGTCTAGCAATTTCAGAGCCAAGTCTGAGACACAACAATGTAGAGAATTAATTTCAAATCAAATTCAACAAACAAATTAATATAGCTAAATTTATATACTAATAAATTCAAATGAAACTTTTTCAAGCAAAGTTTTAATTGGCAGTGCAATATCTGAAATACGTATGAATGCATCCTATATAGAGGTTAAATTTAATATTATCAATCATATTAACAATAAAGATGGATAAAAGTAAAGGAACTTATATATTACATAAAGATACTGAATTATCTTATGCTTATAAGAAAGAAAAAGTTGAAGCATTATTAACTCACCATAAAATTCAGCACCAATAACCAAATTCATGAAGAAAACACATATTGTATCTGTAGAAAAGTTTCCGTCAGGCATAAAAATATTTCCACTGTATTGCAATAAATAATCAATCATCTCCTCTTGCTTATGTTGAGCAGCCAGAATCAAAGGTATCCAGCCACTGTTGTTCTTAACTCCATTTAAGCTTTCATCTTTCTTCACAAGCAACTTTGTTGCTTCCATATTACCAGCAATGGCAGCAATAGAAAGGACCGTGTTGCCGTCACTGTTTTTCACTACTATTTGGTCTGGTGACATCCTATTCAAAAGATACTTCACAATATCAATCGCCATGCCTGTCCCAACTGCTACATGAAGTGCTGTGTCCAAGTTCACTGTGATCCTGGCTTCTATAGCGTGTTGATCCGAGTCACAGATACTTCTTACCCATCCCAAGTGGCCGTGGAGTACTGCTGCATGCAGGGGCCGGTACCGAGTGAGATCGTCTGCAAAAAAACATACAAACATGAAAATTCTCACAGTTGTATTTTGGTTGATTCATTGCTTGAATTTTTTAATTTAACAATTACTTCTGAAAGTTTGTTGTATTTTTTCTACGACATACGTACCCAGAGGCTGATCATGAAATGAAGACTCTGATGGAAAATAGGCCATCCCTGAGAAAGCTGACTATTGCTCTTCTTGTTATACCAGCAGATTGAATGAATTGTTGTGTTTACTGAGCTCTTCTGTTTGAGACCTTACCTTTTTATAATGCATCGAATTGTCTGATGAGGTTTTTTATATATGCTTATTTACTTACGTTGGTCGGAAATTTTTTTAAGTGTTTGATATAATGTTATTCAAATATCATGGGCGGTTTAAGTTTATGAGTAACATGAACAGATAAAATTTGTAATATTTTATTCTGGTTCCAAGTATATTTTATTTCAACACTCGAGAGTGCTGCACATGCAACCATTGAACAGGTGTTTCATTTTTGTTTATTATTAGAATATTTAACAATTTTTATGGTTGAAAATAGGACTTTTTTTTTTTTTTTTTTTTTTTTTACAATTTCTTTTACTTGAAAAGTCTTCTATGTATTACTTCTATAAATTGATAATAATCGTATGGTAAACACTATATAATTTAATACAAAATTTCATTTCATTAGAGAGAAAGATATATATATATATATATTGAAGAGATTCAACGAATTCTCCACCTCTTGTGGTGAAACATCACATTATTAATTTACAGCATGTGCAATTTTTATGTTTGAGATTTGACAAGAGATCGATCTTTTCTTTGTCCATAAAATTGGGTGGGTTGCTCTTCGATCTCCAGACAGACAAATCAAGCACAGTTGGGAATTTGTTTAATTAATTTCATTTATTTAAGGCTTGAAAGTGTGAACATATTTTGTGAGCTTGGACAATAAAATCCATGGAATTGTATAATCCTTTGGAATCTTTTACTGAGAAAATGATTGTTAATTTACTGCATGTGCTGAAGATTAGAGCATATAAGAGAGAAAGAGGCAAGCTTTGAGTTGGAAGGGAAGAGCAAAATGAATTAATTATATCCCTTATAGCACGGAACGGGAGAATTATAATAATGCTTAATTTGCTGGCCGCAACAAATTCCGGTAAGTTTTACATTGTTTATTTATTGCCCAATAAATCAATGTGGTCGCTGGCGTTGCCTGAGTGATCTCACTCCTCTGCTTGTTAATGGCGTCACCAATACAGCTGCAGAGTTTTCAGCTCATGCCTAAATCAACTTTAAAAACCGCTTTTTATTTATTCTCTCATTACATATTTTCATATCACGTATAATTTCTAAGTCCGCTCAGCACTTTGTATATGTGGGTCGTTGGTGTCAAAATCAAACATCAACAGTTTGGTACTAGAAAGAGGGTGCTGGTTTAGTATTCGCTCTTCATCGGAAACCTCTGACCGACCGGTCATATCCATTAGCAAATGGCTTGCGGTTTCGAAAATAAGCGAACCGACCTCGACAATGAGGAAATCCCTTGAGTACAGGATGACACTTCTCCCAAAGTGCCACTAGTCCAGCAGAGTACCATGGCGGATATTCCTTCGAGCTCATAACTCGACCCAAGAATTACCTGGAAAGGTTCAACAATGCACTTCAAACGGTTAACCAAAAGTTAGATCGTTTGGATCGGGTCTTCCACCAGAGTCTAACGAGGCCGTGCCATCGCCAAAGACACTTGCAAGTCACACGAAAGCGCGGAAAAGGGCGAAAGCCAACACCGCACGCACTGCAGCACATAAAAGTAAGGGAAAGCAAGTGGCGAGCAATGGACCGAAGGGCTACGAGGGACTAGCGAACACCTGTCACGCAACGGATAGAATACCCGTGGCATTGCAACTTGGCAACATGTCACAGCATGAGCCATCCCACGCCACGCCGCATAGGCATTCCCACAAAAGTGCAAGGTAGAGAGATTCCCAATATCGCTGAAATGATGACCTTGATCGTCACCATGCAGGAAACCCCCATCGTCCGTGGGTTAGTTCTGACCACCACGGAGGTCAGGAAAACTCCCCGAGCCATTCAATGCCTTCACACGGCCCCAGCCAACAGCTGTCATGGTTCGCTGGAGCTTCTTACCGAGTTGAAGAAGAGTCCGATTTGCAGTCTTTCCTTAACTGTAACCATGAGGGTCAAACCCACGTTGCGGAAAGTGATCCTCAGGTAGCTCCACTCCCTTAGATTGAGGAATTACAGCAAGCTTAGGATCAGCTTAAGGCTCCGCAAAATGAGCATGGGAAGGTCGTTGAGGCGTCTCCCTTTTCTCCAGCAGTATTAGCTGCTCCTCTCCCATCGAGATGCAGAATGCCCAACATGCGGGCGTTCGATGGGAATTCTGATCCGCATGATCACCTTTACGAGTTCAACGACCTCATGGAACTCCACCAAGTCTCCAACTTGGCCAAATGTCGCTGCTTTGCAGTAACTCTGACTACCCATGCCAAGCTCTAATTCAAATCACTTCCTGCGGGATCAATCAGCTTATGGCAACAAGTGAGCTATTCATTCTTGAGACACTTCCAAGTGAACAAGAAGTTCTTGATGCCGTTGAGTTATCTAAGTAACATATGATAGGAGAGGAATGAATCCCTCTAGTCTTACATAGATAGATTCCACAGGGAACTGCACAAAGTGGCTCACACTCTTGAAAAGTACATTCAAACACTCATTATCATAGGGGTTCACCCGTAGACTGACTTGTGGAAGGAACTGCAATCTAAGGACGATGTTTCCCTCACTCGCTTCTACGACCTCATTAAGAAGTATCTCTGAATCAAAAATTTCGTGGCCGCTTTTAATCGCCACAACCCCGGTCCTTCGACCAATGCTCTAAACCAGGGGGAGAACAGTAGAAGGGTTGATTGCAAATGGGGTAATGATGATCAGCGGAAGGGAAATAAGTAGCGATTTGGGCCCAAAAAATCTTATGCCCAAGTTCCTCGTCGTGATCGCGATAAAAGTCAATACACTCCTTTGAATGCCTCAATGTTGGCTATTGTGGATAAGTCAGAGGAGGTCAACCTACTTAGAGAGCCACAGCCCATGAAGAATCCCCCTCAGCCAGGAACAACAAAAAGTACTACCACTATCATCGGGATAATAGGTATCAAGCAGATGAGTGTCAAAGCTCTCAAGCAAGCAATTCAAGATCTCATCAAGCAAGGGCACTTCAAAGAGTATGTTGACGATCTCCCGTTCGGGAAAAGGATCAAAAGAAACAAGGGAAGAAATGCATGGTTGCAAGGGTCTCTACTGTATAGGGATCATCTTTGGAGGACCACACCTAGCGGGGAACTTTCAAGGTGCCCATGAAAGGTATGCTCGGGAAGCTCATCATAACTTATGAGTGTGATGAGCACGGAACCGCAACCCGCTAAGGTTCACAGGGAAGAAAAGATTACCTTCTCTGAGAAAGACGCGGTGCGATTGCATCATCCCCATGAGGATGCACTCATCATCGTGTCTGAAATAGGTCGGTATGTAGTCCACAGAATGTTGGTGGACAATGAAAGCACTGTGAATATCCTGTTTCAGCATGTCTTCAAAAAAATGCAATTGGATGAGGCAGACCTAAAGCCTGCCTCCATCCCTCTCTATGGTTTTACTGGGGATCATCTAATTCTTAGAGGAACGATTACACTCCTTTTTACGTTGGGGGAGACCAACGAAATGACCAAGATGACAAAGTTTTTGGTGGTAGATTCTCCGTCTACCTTTAATGGCATTTTGGGATGACCTCTACTACAAAGTTTTAAGGTTGTCACCTCCATCTACCATTTGAAAATGAAGTTCTCCACTCTGACAAGGATTGGAGAAGTAAAAGGATCTCAACGTGAATCTCGCGACTGCTATATAAGAGAAGTGCAGATGGCATGCAAGGGAGAGAGAAGGCCAATTTGCATCCCCGAGCAAGCTATGCTGATCAATAGGATTGAGTCACAACCCGGCCAAGTAGAGGACAACATGGATCCTTGCATCCAGGAGTGCCTCCATAGTGGGCTAGTTGAGGACTTATCTGAGGTATCGGTTGATCAAAATGAGCCGACTCGAGTGTTGAGAATCGAGAGTAATCTCAACCCCTAGCTTGCCAGAAGCTTAACGAGCTTCCTTAGAAAGAATGTCGATGTTTTTGCATGGACTCATGCTGATATGATTGGGATCAGCCCGAATATTATATGTCATGCACTCAACATTGACAGTGCAGTCAAGCCACTTCGCTAGAAGAGAAGAGCCATGGACCCTGAGCGCTATGCTGCCTTTTAAACGGGTATATTCGAGAGGTGCTTATTCGAGCTGGGTTGTCAATCTAGTCTTGGTAAAGAAGCCTAATGGCAAGTGGCGAACTAGTGTCGACTTCACTGACCTTAACAAAGCCTGTCTAAAGGACAATTTTCCTTTGCCAAGGATCAACTAGCTTATTGATGCCACCTCCAGACATGAGCTGTTGAGCTTTATGGACACCCACTCGGGGTACAATTAGATCCCGATATATGCAGTTGACGAAGAGCATACCTCATTCATTACATATCAGGGACTGTATTGTTACAAGGTTATGCCCTTCAGCCTAAAAAACGCTGGGGCAACCTACCAGTGGCTGGTTAACCGTATGTTTTTTGAGGAGATCAGAAAGTCGATGGAATTCTATGTTGATGACATGCTAGTCAAGTAGAATGTCGCTTCAGATCACGTAGCGTATCTCACTGAGATGTTCAATGTACTCCGAAAGTATAGGATGAAGCTCAACTCTCTTAAGTGCTCATTTAGGTTATCCTTAGGAAAGTTTCTAGGGTATATGGTTAACCAAAGAGGAATTGAAATCAACCCTAAGAAGATCCAAGCTCTCCTTGATGTGAAAAGCCCGACCAACTGAAAACAGGTTTAGAGCCTAAATGAAAGGATAGTGGCTCTTAGTTGCTTCATATCAAGAGCAATAGATTGTTGCATGCCATTTTTTAATATACTCAAGGCCAACAAGAAGTTTGAGTGAACTCCAGAGTGCGAGCAGGCTTTTCAGAGTATAAAAGAACTTCTCAGATAGTTACCTCTCATATCCAAGCCTCTTCCCAAGGAAATTCTATTCCTCTACCTGTCCGTCTCTCAGTATATGGTCAGCGTAGCTCTCATTCAGGAAGAGGGCAGAGTTTAGTGGCCAGTGTATTACGCGAGCAAGTGACTACTGGACTCCGAGACATGGTATCCGAAAATGGAAAGATTAGCTTATGCCCTACTGATCGCCTCCAAGAAACCACGACCCTATTTTCAAGCCCACACAATCCATGTTTTGACTAACTACCCACTCAGGCAAGTTCTTTAGAAGCCAAAAGTTTCGGGTAAGTTACTCAAATGGGCAATGGAATTGAGTCAGTTCTATCTACATTACAGACCGAAGGCAACCATCAAAGGGCAAACTGTTGCCAATTTCATTTCAAAATTCTCGTACCAGCCAAATCGATAATCCAAGCAATCAGCCAACAAAGTCATCCAAGAAACCATTTATAACTTATCAACTTGGAACCTCTATGTCGATGGTTCCTCGAATAGGAAAAGAGTCGAGTCAGGTCTTCTCCTCTTCAGTCCCAAAGGGACTCATATTCATGGAATTCTTCAATTAAGGTTCCAAGCTACAAACAATGAAGCCGAATATAAAGCGCTGCTAACTGATCTACGACTAGCGAGGGACATGGGATCGGACATGATCAGCACTCACAGCAACTCCCAACTGGTTGTTAATTAGATCTTGGGAGAATATCAAGCCAAAAAAGAGAACATGATCAGCTATCTAAAGAAAGCTAAGACTGCGCTCGAGCGTTTCAAGTGCTTCACGATCAAGCAAATCCTGAGAGAAAATAACTCTATCGCAGATGCCTTGGTAAGAATAGCCTCATTGTTAGACTCAAATGTGCCAGAAAGTATTCCAGTTTGGTACATAGAGATTCCCAGTATCAGCTCGCTTGAGCAGAGTAGCTACAATAGAATCAATCTCCTGGATGACTCTAATCATTCAGTATCTCCGAGATGAGACTCTGCCCAGTGACAAGACTGAGTCAAAAATCTTATGCACCAGAGCTGCTCGTTACATGCTCGTCGGAGATCAGTTATACAAGTGAGGTTTTAGCGCCCCTCTCTTCTGAACCGATGAAGAATCAGACTATATTATGAGGGAGATACATGAAGGGATCTATGATAATCACACTGTCACACGATCCCTTGCCAATAAGATTATCCGCTAAGGATACTATTGGCCTCTACTTCAGGAAGACACTTTCAATTTTGTGAAAAAATGTGACAAGTGTCAACGGTTTGCGAACATCCCACAAGCTCCTTCCCACCAGTTGACGACAATAACCAGCCCCTTGCCATTCTCTATGTGGGGAATTGATCTTATTGGGCCCATGCCAATCGAAAAAAGGGGTATTAAATATGTTGTGGTCACAGTAGATTACTTCACCAAATCGATTGAGGTCCGAACCCTTAGCTGCAATCACTACCAAGAAGCTCATAGACTTTATCTTTAAGAATATAATGTGCCACTACGGGATTCCTTATGCACTCATCTCTAATAATGTGAAGCAGTTCGACAATGAGGAATTCAAGTAGTTTTATGATAAGCCGGGGATCCATAAAAAGTTCGCCTCAGTCGCAAGACTGCAAGCCAATGGTCAGGTTGAAGTTGTTAACAAAACCGTCAAGCACACACTGAAGGCTAAGCTTAGCGCTGCCAAGGGAAATTGAGTTGATGACCTCCCAACAGTTCAATAGGCATATAGAACAACTCCAAGAACCTCTACTTTGGAAACGCTCTTCTCGCTAGCATATGGCTGTGAGGCTATGATCCTTGTGGAAGTAGGGACTAGTTCACTCCAGAGAGACCTATTCAATGAAACAGACAATGAAACACTTATATGTGCAAGTCTGGACCTAGTTAAAGAACACTGTAACAAGGCTCGGTTAAGGATAGCATCCTACCAGCAGTATGCAAAAAGGTTCTTTGACTCTAAAGTTAGGAGAAGAGACTTTCGAGTCGGTGATCTAGTTTTGAAAGAAGTCATTCTCGATACGAGGGAACCAAATATAGGGGTATTGGGACCTAACTGGGAAGGTCCATACCATATCACTAAGGTAATACGACCTAGAACTTATCACGTCAAGAGGCTTAATGGTTTCGAAGTACCACAAGCTTAGAATATTAAACGTCTTTGCTCCTATTACTAGTAATTCCGAACACGCTCTTAATTTTATTCATTTCTTTTACTTGTAGAGTTTTCCTTGTAATCTCTATGAATAAGATCATTCTGCTTTATCTTGAAGAAATATTTGCGTCATGTTCTTTTGAATGATCTTGCTCGTTATGATATTTTTACAAGTTTCCTGATCAGATGTATAACATTAGTCTTGTAAGTGCTCGAATTATAAAAGTGCTATCATAAATGGCCAAAAATACTCCTTTTATATATGATTAAGATAAGTACAATGGCAGCGAAAAAGATAAAAAGAAAAAGAGGAAGAATCAAAAGGAAAGCTGTGCAAAAGCAGAATAGGTGATCACTGATCCCCACCTCCAGGCTTTGTAGGTGCGACCTCTATATCCTCTGGTTGCTTGTCGACCATTCGATCAGCTGCTGGGTCCTCAGGGATGTATGCCTCCAGCTGGTCATCCTTTGGAGGAGGCTCTTGTCCCTCTTTCTCCTCGGCATCATCAACTTGGGCCATGGAAGCAAGGATGTCTTGATATTCATTAAGAAGGTCGAAGAGGTCCATCCCTAGATTCCTTGATCACAAGCTGTAGATGGTCTGTATTGCCCAATCAGTGGCCTTCCTCTTGAGTTCAAGATTTTGCTGCTTCATCTGCTCAGTTAATGAAGTGACTCGCCCTTCGGACAGCTCGAGATCCACCTTTAGAGCTCTCTTCTACTTCTAAGAGCTTTCCCATAGTCGAGCTCTATCTTCCTCCGCCTTCATGGCACTCTTAGAGTTTGCCTTCAGCTCGTTCTCTTTCTCGCCACACTCTTTGGTGAGTCTGGTCATTGTCCTTTGGAGCTCTTTGTTCTCCTCACCTCTCTTCTTGAGCTCAACCTTCTGGAAGTCCACTGTGCGAAGGGCAGAATTTCTCTTTACCAAGTACTGATTCGCCTGAATGTGGATCACTTTCACCTCTACATCTAGAGCTGCGAAGTCTTGTTTCAGCTTGGTATTCTCTTCCCTCAGCTCATGGAACCCTCTAGTAGAATCTAGATCAATCTTCTGTTGGGCCATATGTAAGGCGAGCAAGACTGTATGAAAAAAGAACCTCTATTTTCCTGAAAATCATAAAGGTTAGAAAATCAACTGATATTGGAAAGTCCTTGACAAGAACGAGCCGTTTTACCCGGCTTTGCAGCTGAAGCACAGTAGCCACCAGGTCTGTAGGTCGGGAAGCCATGAACTCCTTGAAGGTCGTAGCCAGTTCGCACTCCAACGTGGTATACACCATAGACTGTAGGTGCTTTATGAGTTACCCAATGGAATCCATCACAGGCTTGTCTGACCCCAAAGGAACTGGCATCTCATCAACCCATTATTTGCCCACTCTTATTTGGGCAACCGCGACCTTCCCGTTTCTTCTGCGTGAGCTCTCGTGGACTATCAAAGTGCAAGGCGTGCTTTTCGGGGGCACCCTTGAGTGGAAAGCTTGGTAAGGCTGATATCCCCTCAACGACACCCCGAAGCCCTCCAGCTCAGACTCCAATTCCTCCTTAGTAAGTAGTTGTTTCCTCTTCTTAGTTTTCTGGCCTATAGTTTTCTGCTTAGCAGCGCGACTAGCCGTAGGCCGAGAAGCTTCCCCACGTTGCTCTATGGGTGTTCACCCTTCGGCATCAATCTGTATCCCTCCTATGGGGATATCATCGGGGATCATCTCAACTAGCTCAATCAAGGTGACCCAGG
The DNA here is from genome assembly GCA_026225825.1 of Pistacia integerrima. NCBI lineage: Eukaryota > Viridiplantae > Streptophyta > Magnoliopsida > Sapindales > Anacardiaceae > Pistacia > Pistacia integerrima. Next base: position 39,746,079 of record CM047747.1, read on the forward strand.
GAAATACGAACCCTCTAATCCTCATTGACGGCCTTGGAACCCTAAGTGGCATGGTCGCTGCGCTTCATGAAAGCATGTTAGCGAAAAGGTCACCTCAGGCAAAAGAAAGGGGTTCTAAGTGTTAGAGTAGATGCCCTAGAGCCAATCAATTATTGTAGAATTGACTCTTTGTAATAATGTTCATGAATCAATAATAAAAGGCATTTTATTCTATATCGCGTAAATCATTATTATTGCAATATGTATTGATATATGTCCTTAGAATGGTAGAATCGTGACGAGGGTATCAAGTGTTTCAAATCTTGATAGTGAGAACCCTATGAGCACATATGGTGGCCATTCTAGAAATGTATGTAGCCCCAGTATTATTTTGAAGTAAGGGCACATATAATACGGTAAGGCTATCATAGTGTTGAACGACCCTGTCGAAAGGCAGTGACTGATCTCACTTGTCAAAGTTGTTTGGTGACAACCTGGTGTAACACATGGGTGCTTGTTATGGGTGGATATACTGCAGCAAGTTCACTGGACTGACCCACCAGAGGATTCCATATGGATGGTAACCCTAGTGTCTATGAAACAGATCCTCTAACGAATGGTGGTGCATATGATCCTTAGGCTTGAGATCACCGGAGCGCTTTGTGCACCGATTGGTGCAGTTTGACACTAGCCTAATGCAGTTCTATTCAGAGTTGTCAATACGGTGATGATTGGCTGCATCAAGGAGTGTATCAAGACTATGGTGGATAGACAGAGGATTCATCACTCCCGGGTACGGGAGAAGTTATCTCACGACACAATTCGGTATATGGCAATGACACTAAAACTATGGCCATAGTGGGATTGAGTTGTTGCTCTATCCGGATTATAATACAGGTCATTGGTCTAGAAACTGAATACATAATATCGAGAGTAACCGGAGGTTGACACTATTTCTATGCCTTCGTCTCATCAAGATAACGTATGATGAAAGGATCGAATTGTACGGTAACCATATCGTTGACAGGTGGCTACTTTGGTAAATCCGAATCTATTGGGTGGCCATGATGCCTTGCTAGAGGCCAATCTTGGTCTGTGTATTAGTGAGACAATTAATTGGTGTTAATCGCGATACTATACACTGCCGATATGATGAGAAGCCTATGGGTCACACAGATAGAAGATAATTTCAGATCCAAGAAGAGAGAAGGGCGTTTTCGTCTTTTAAGGCAAAAAGGGTATTTTGGTAATTTCACAATGCAATTAAATTTACTGAGGTCGTAGCCTTTATTTAATTTGTTAGAAAAATTAAATAAGTGATATTATGGTTAAATGTGTGTTCGCATATATTTAATTAAATCATCATTATTGTTAAATGTTAATTAAATATTAATTGATTTTAATTGAAGATAATGATGAATTAAATAAATATCTAATTGGGAGTGTTTGGCAACATGGGGTATTTGGGTTGTAGCCCAAGCCCATTCCATATGGGAATAGGGCAACTAAAATAACACTATAAAAGAAAAGGTTTTAGTTGAAAATGGGGGTTATTTTATTATTTCATTTTTCATTGAAAAGAGAAAACCTCTAGCCCCAAAATACTCTCTCACGCCAGGTTTTGGTTTTTGCAAAAATTAAATACCTTTTGTTTTCTTCTTGATTTCTTAAGGCCAAGAAGGATCTAGCAAATCCCTCCTTGGTTCTTGTTGATTGTCTTCGTGTGGACTTCTACGGTTCGATCCTACACTTGGATCGGTAGCAAACACGTTCAGAGACAATATTAGTGGAGCCTCCAAACGTGGGTATGGTTTCTTAAACCTTGCTCTGATTTTTCTGCAAATTTGATTATTTTATATAAACTGTGATTTTTGTACCCGGATCTTGGTTCTAAGGAACGATCCCTAGAGTTTATGTTTTTGTTTTCGCTACATAACTGGGTCGTTTCCTAACACTAAGTGTGAAGATACTTACGGGCTAAGGGTTCCAAAGATGCTTCCAGATTGAAAAAATCATACTTTCTTATGTTGGTAGTAGTCACAAGCAGTCTCACATCACGACTCTGCTCGAGTAGACAACTGAATATCACAACTTGGTTAAAATCTATCAGAGCCCTCAATCTGGTCGTCTTATTTCCTATAAAGAGACAAAAAGTTCGTTAAATACAAGAGCTAAAGAAAAAGAAATAGTTCACAAATCGAAGGAAAGGAAAACCTACTCGGCTCCCAAAATTGGCAAACACCATCATATTCAAAAAAGAAAAATTTTGTCTAATAAGCCTCGATGTTATTAGGGTAACCAAATATTCCTCCCTCGATCGTGGATAGCTTCAAGACGTAAAAAAAAGTCTTTATCGTTGCTCTTCTTCAGATAGTAAATGCATGCGAGCTCTAGTGTTGTCAGCTCGCCAAGACCATTTTCGTCACATGCAATATACATAGCAACAACTATCATATACATATTAGGTATCAATTTTAATGGCACGACCTCAAAGTGGTCGAGGATTGATCTAATGAAAGGGTGAAAAGGTATCAATGCCCCACGTTTGAAGATCGCCTCAAAGATCGCAGCCATTCCCTCTGGGGGATTCCAAGTTGTGTACGTCCTACGCTTGGTAGACATCCACACTAAGCGCGAACTGGTCCACCACTTTCTATATCTTATCCCGGGTGGCCACTGATAAGGCCTCTTGTACAGGAACTACTGGGGCACCCGACGCCAGTGAGCTTGTCCCTTCGACTGCTCTGGTCGCTGAAGTATCCATTACTCCTAAAGTCTGAAAAAGGGGTGACGTGCAAAGATAACTCAGTCTCCATACAGTGTTTCATACGATGATGTGGAAGAGCAAAAACCCTAATTTATCTTCCTTAACCCCTAGAAAAACCCTAAAAACCCTTGGGAATGAATCCCCAAGGATTCGTGCCCTAAGTTCTCACTTTTTATAAAGAAAAACTTTCTCTTCTTATTGCAATCTAGAAATACGCACCATCTAAGCTTACCAGGCAATTCATACCCACCATTACCATAAAGTCAAGCTACTAACAAAATAATAGAAGAAAACAAAGGAGAAGTCCTCCTTACCCCTTGACTGCTGGGAACGAACTTCCTATTGTAACGGAGAGTGCGCATCAACTAGAAGAACAGACTTATCTTGCAAGAGTTTTGTTTTTTCTCTCTGAAAATGTGAGTTATGTGATAAAGCTTAAGGTGAGCCAGGGGTTTTATAGGGGGAAGAACAACAATTGGTTTCCCTAAGCAAGCGATGCTTGGGCGGGATACGTTTCTCGTCATTGATTACGATCACGTGTTTTTAATCCGCAAGAAGAGTAACCTTCACGCTTCATGGATGCCAATCGACGTTTCCCTCTATTGGAGCAACCAAGCGTTGGTGTAGTTACCTCCTTCACATTAAATGCGCCCTCATCCACATTTAATACTCTGAAAGGAAATGTCGTTTCAACATGGCTTTCATTTAATGCGAATGGCTGGCACTTATTGCGCAATAAACACGTCTGTCAGAATAAAGTTTATTTTATTGACCAGACTAGCTGTCAATCTCAATGGATAACATCTGAAGAGGTTGTCCTAGTAAAACACTTTTCATCGCGTATTGATTTCGAGATGATGTGATTCCTTGCTTTTAGTAAAAATGTACTAAGTATTTTCAGGTTGCAAGATACGGATGAAACTCAAAGCAGGTTGGTATAGCACCGAGTAAGGTCCAACTCAATCACTGAATATGTGGGGGAAGGCCACCTCAGGTCGCTTGTGCTATTCTTAAATACCTATGTTGCGACCTCCTTACAGCTCGATTAGCTCGATCAAGCGTCATTCGGGATAAGTCAAGTCACGACATAATCATGAAGTTCTCAAAGTTCAATCCTTAAACCTTAAAAACTAGGGGGCTTTTGTTATGCCTAAAAAATCAGGGCTGATGTGAGCTCATGTCAACAAGGGCTAATCAGAGTTCAGGAAGACTTTGTGCCATCTAGACGCTGCCACGTCGCCCAAGGATGGAAAGGGTAAGGCTATCCTTAGTGCGGCAGGTGAATGCCAAGCTTACGAGTGGCTAGGAATTGCCCATCTGTCCAAGCCTTATGCAATTTAAGGATGTCTCCCGTGCAAACAACCAATGGGAAGCGGGTTAGGAATTGTACCACACCTGCCCGACTACAGAATCATGATTACTACCTTGAATCCCCTAACTATAAATAGAGGGCTCCTCTTTATTTACGGGATTGACCCATCTTTAGTCTTCAAAAGCATAGACTCTCTCTCTATATATATATTTGAGTTCTCTCTAGATTGTAATTCAACTCGTTGGATGTGACCTGATTGTAACCACCTATTAATAAAACCACAATGGACGTATGATTCGCTTTTGAGCATCCGAACCACTTTAAAAACTGCTTTTTATTTATTCTCTCATTGCATATTTTCATATCATGTGTAATTTCTATGTTTGCTTAGCACTTTGCACGTGTTAGTCATTGTTGTCAAAATTAAGCATCAACAGTAAGATATCTGGAGTATTAAGAGCAGAACTACTGAAGAATGAGAATCAAGTGAATTGCAGAGTAATAAATAGAGGAAAACAAGGGAAGAAAAAATTAGTATAGATATTAAGTAACAAATAATAAATCTAATTATTTGAGAATACTAAAAAAACAATCAGGATTAATGGGAAACTCCTCGTTTTGATGTAATTTGGTATAATTACCCAGTAATAGTTTAAACAAAGCATTGCCATAAACCCAGTAATAGTTTAAATGAAGATTTTGAATGCATCCCAAGCTGTGGCTATAGGTTCTTGCATAGAATATGAAGAGAATTGATCACTGATGGTTTCTAGTACAACATTTTCCAATGGCTTGAAAAACAAATGCCTAAGTGGTATTGCAGAGTTTGGTAGGTAATTGAAACTAACCAAGAACAAGTTTATGAGATAGCTCTCTCAAATTGCATTAATCTTGTGGGCTCAGGAAATCCAATTGGGCTTTTGATGATTCTGAACCTTTTCCTCCTGGTTTTAGTGACAAAACTCATGGTAGAGGATTACCGCATCATGATTCAAATGCTTTTTAAAAATACCTGCTTTTCCAAATGCACCAATTCAGAGTTTGCAGTACAACAATATTAGTACGTAGTCTCTATAGTGCCAAAATGACCAGAATAAAAAGATACATAAAGTAAGATCGCTTTCAGAACTCTCTCACATGGAATCTCACTTAGTAGACAACATGTTTGTTTTGCTTGCGGAAAATGCCAAGGCCATATGTGGAAACTAATAAGTATACCAAGAGGGGATATTGAGCATAAGCAAATAAGAATATGGGCAAACAAAGAGAAGCAACCACCAGAACCAATCCATAAGAATTTTTGCCGAAAAACACAAGATAAGCCGCGTAAACAAAGGCTACCATCGTCGACGTTACAGAGAATGATGACAATGTATTAACTTCCTGGGAAGTGCTTGAAGAAAATCTTCCTCTGCATACCGCGAAGTAAAAATGGAAAAAATCATTATAATGGCAACAAGTGATGAAAACATGGAGATCGTATCTGAAACACCGAACTTTAAGAATGTAGTCTGTTTGTTAAAATTCGGTCTACCCTCATCGTTGTAATTGCTAGGAATGGTCATTATTGCTACAAATGCTATTGTAGCAATGAGTGCTACTGCTCCTAAGGATGAGGTTGCAGCGGATTTCATCCATTCCTCACCATTTTTAACGAGTTCCTTATGTTCCTCACTAAATACTGTTGCCGGCGTTTTTCCTTCAACATTTTTATCCTCTTTAAAGTGAGGGTGTACAAGTTTTTCTATCTCCTGCATAAAAATATTGAAGGTTCTAGGAGCTGGAGAATTCTAAGGGAAAATGTTGTTGTTATGTTGGCACACACACTCTAGAATGTTACATGCGGGAATTGTATTTCATTGAACAAAAAGCTGAATATAAAACATGGTTTGCACTGTAGTTACACCTACTCTGCAGCAGACTTACAATCAAAATTAAACAGCCATACTTTACTAATTACTACAAACACATCACATTACATTAAACCTAATCTATAGTAAAAATCAAGCTGAATTCACCTAAGATGTTTATCATAAAAAATAAGAAATTCTGATGCAAAACAGAAGAGACAAATTTCAAGAGAATTCCGCTTTGCCGCCGTAACATGCAACTCCGATATTTCAAAATATTGACCAACTTCATGAGCTTCCAGCATAATATCATTTGATCAACACTCCTGCTTGATATTCATGTTGGAAACTCCAAGTTTAAGTCTGAATTCTTCAAACTTGGACTTATTCAGTCCCTTGGTCATGATATCAACAACTTGGTTCTCTCCCAAGCAATGGACTAAGCTGATTTCTTTGCTTTGCTCTATCTCTCTCACAACATGGTATTTAATTTTGATATGTTTAGTTCGACCATGGAGAATAGGATTCTTAGAAATTGCAACAACTGACATGTTATCACAATAAATGGTGGTAGACTCATCTTGATTCAAAGGGCCTCAAGTCTGTCAGAATTTTTTCTCAAGCAGTGCTGGTTTGTAGCATCTGTGTGAAACAGAAATGCTTTACCCTGCCTCGCGATAGTAGACTCTGTCTCTGTTTTTTGGAGAGCCAACTGAAGGCACCATGGTTAACAAAGAAAACATATCCAGAAGTGCTTCTCATATCATAAACAGAGCCTGCCCAGTCGCTGTCCGAATAGCCTATTAAACTGAATTTTTTGCCCTTTTGAACCAGATTCCTAACTCAGTAGTCCTCTTCATGTACCGTAGCACCCTCTTTGCAGCCTTATAATGCATCTCACTTGGCTTGCTCATGAATCTAGGCAGGAGGCTGGTGGTGTACATCAAATCAAGCCTGGTTGCTGTCAAGTATAGCAAGCATCCTATCAAGCTTCTATAGACCCCTTCATCCACCCTCTTGGCACCATCTTCCTTGCTCAACTTTTGGCTAGGAATCAGTGGAATATCAACTGATTTACAATTGTCCATATTGAACTTCATTAGCACTTCATTTGCATACTTCTTTTGACACACAAATATACCCTTTAAGCTTTGGTATATTTCCATGCCAAGAAAGTAGCTCATTTCACCCAAATCACTCATATCAAATTCCATCTTCATTGCTCTTTTGAACTCTTCCAACTGATCAAGATTGCTTCCATTCACCAAGAGGTCGTCAACATAAAGAGAGACTATCATCACTTCTCCTCTTTGTTCCTTTACATAAAGGGTGTGCTCATTTGGACTTCTAGCATATCCTAGCTTGCAGAAATAGTTATTAATTCTGCTATACTAGGCTCTAGGGGCCTGTTTGAGACCATACAAGGCCTTTTGGAACAGATGGACCTTCTCCTCCTTTCCCTTGACTTCATACCCCTCTGATTGCTCAATGTAGATTTCCTCATTAAGCAATCCATTTAAAAAGGCAGACTTTACATCAAGTTGGAAGATTTTCCAACTGAATTGAGCTGCCACTGCCATGAGAAGCTGAATGGTGTCATGTCTTGCCACAGGTGCAAAGGTTTCTGAAAAATCAATTCCAAATTACTGTGCAAAGCCTTTAACAACAAGCCTTGCCTTAAGTTTGTTCACTGATCCATCAGGATTTAGTTTCCTTTTAAATATCCACTTAACTTGTATTATTTTTCTGTCAAATGGCCTATCAACCAGCTCCCAAGTTTGATTTTTTTGAATCACATTCATCTCCTCCTACATTGCAGCCTTCCAAGCTTGAGATTTTGCAACTTCAGCATAGCATGTAGGCTCCAATTTAGCCACATTACACCTCTCATATATGTCATGCAGAGACCTGGTGCCTTGGACTAGCATTTCATCCACTTCTTCAGGATTTAATTCTGCATTATAAATTTCTGGATCTATGTCATGTTGGCTGCTGGTCCTTCTCTCAACTTGCCTCTTTTCCCAATTCCAAGTAGCTCCTTCATCAACCTTGACATCCCTACTAATCACAATCCTTTTGGAGCTTGGATTGTAAATTCGATAGGCTTTAGACTGGCTGCTATATCCAATCATGATGTCTACTTTAGCCTTCTCATCCAACTTAGTTTGCTGGAACAAACATATAACACACACTTCCAAATACTTTCAAATGATCCACATTTGGCTTGACACCATACGAGGCTTCAAAGGGAGTCTTGTTGTCAAGTGCTTGTTGGTAACTGATTAAGAAGATGGATCCCTGTGTTGACAGCTTCTGCCCAGAAAAATTTTTGGCAAATTTTTCTCAATCATCATGCACCTAGCAATTTCCATCACTATCCTATTCTTTCTCTCACTCACTCCATTTTGTTGTGTAGTGTATGGACTGCTGAACAAATGCCAAATTCTAGCCCCTTTGCATGCTTCTTCAAACTCATTGGATGTATACTCTCCACCATTATCACTTCTTAATGACTTAAGTGTCAAACCAATTTGGTTTTCTACCAGCAATTTGAACCTTTTAAACATAACAGGTACCTCACTTTTTTTATTCAAGAAATTCACCCATGTCATCTTAGAGTAATCATATATGAAAAGGATGAAGTACCTACTCCCACTTAGAGAAGTTTGCTGCATTGGACCACACACATCAGTGTGCACAAGCTGGAGCTTTTCACTTACTCTCCAAGCTTTATTTCTAGGGAATGGAGGCCTACTGAGTTTGCCAATTTGGCAGGTTTTGCACAATCCTTCACCTTGGTCTATTTCGGGTAGGTTATGGACAAGGTTTTTGTGTTTAAGTTCCTTGAGGGCAAGATAATGAAAGTGTCCAAATCTCCTATGCCACAACTCTGAATCATCTATCCTAGCTGAGTAGTTTTGAAAAGCAACCTTTCCCCATTCTATAGGGAAACCTTTTCCTTGCATTCTAACCTTCATCAATTCAGTCCCATCACTCTTTAAAATAATACAAGTGAGGTCCTTGAAATGTAGAGAATAATTTTTCTCTAACATTTGTCCTACACTGAGTAGGCTCAAACAAATTTTAGGCACAAACAAAACATCAACTATGAGTTTAGCACCTGTTTTGGTTTGGACAACAACATCACCTTTGCCTTTCACCTCCAGCAGTTCACCATTTCCCACCTTTACCTTGGATTGGTAACCCTCATCTAGGCTCACGAAATTGCTGGCATTTGGGGTCATATGGTTGGTGCAGCCACTGTTAATCAACCACACTTCAGGGCTGCTTGCAACCATGCATTCAGAGACCACAAACAGCTACTCTGTACTCTCTTCTGTCTGCTGGGAGTGCTGGGAACTTTCCACGGCTTGAGCTTGCTGTTCCTACTGATTCCCTTTGTTCTTACACACTCTTTCAATGTGCCCAAATTGTTTACAAGACCTGCATTGTATGCTAGGCCTGAACCAACATCTGTTTTCAAAGTGGTTCTTTTTCCTACAATGAGGACAATGAGCAAAAGTTCTTGCTGCACCCACATTCTTTCCTCCTTGATTACTCAGCTTTTCTTTCCCCTTTTTCTCTCCAAAGATACCTCCCGCTTCCCCTTGAAATCCCTTCTTTTTTTGACTTGCAAACATAGCTCCTTCACCCAAATCTTTCGCCTCAAAGCCCTGACCCTCCTCTGTTCTTGTGCTTGAAGGGAATGCACAAGTTCAGCTAGGCTAATTTGGGACAGGTCTTTTGAGTCTTCAAGTGAGGAGATTTTTGCTTCAAATCTTTTGGGTAAACTAACCAAAACCTTCTCCACAATCCGCTGATCAGTCAGCTCCTCACCAAGTAGCTTAATCTTGTTTACAACATTCATTAATCTATCCACATACTCTTTGACATTTTTAGTTTCTTGCATTTTGAGCACTTCAAACTCTCTCCTCAAGTTTAGGATCTGCATGTTTCTGGTTTGGGTACTTCCCCCAAACTCCTCATTGAGCTTGTCCCAATCTTCTTTAGGAGTATCATATGCCATTATCCTATAGAAGACCTGGTCGTAACTGCAAAATAGATGCAGGAGAGTGCTCTTGGAGCCTTTGCAACCTCCTCCTCATGAATCCTAATCTGATTCAGTGTTGGGTTTGCTCCAAGTTGAGGGATTTGTCTCTCTTCCTCCACATATTTCCATAAGGAATGGCCTCTCAAATAGGTCTTCATTTGGACAGCCCAAACATGGTACTGCTCACCATTGAAGATAGGTGGAGAAAGAGGTGCTGGATTTGTTGCCATGGAGAAGATCTTAAGGGAGTTGAGCTATGTTTGAAGAGTTGAGGTTTTAGTCTGAAAACCTCATGGTGGCTTTGATACCAAATGAAGGTTCTAGGAGCTGGAGAATTCTAAGGGAAAATGTTGCTGTTATGTTGGCACACACACTCTAGAATGTTACATGTGGGAATTGTATTTCATTGAACAAAAAGCTGAATATAAAACATGGTTTGCACTGTAATTACACCTACTCTGCAGCAGACTTACAATCAAAATTAAACAGCCATACTTTACTAACTACTACAAACACATCATATTACATTAACACCTAATCAACAGTAAAAATCAAGCTGAATTCACCTAAGATGTTTATCATAAAAAATAAGAAATGCTGATGCAAAACAGAAGAGACAAATTTCAACAGAATTTCGTTTTGCTGCCAGAATATGCAGCTCTAGTACTTCAAAATATTGACCAACTTCATGAGCTTCCAGGATAATATCATTTAATCAACAAATATCAATAATTTCATGACTAAAAATTTATGTGACAATGCACTTTTACAACATTGTTTTGAGTTAGAGGTCTTACCTTAAACCAATGTAACTCATGTTTCAACTGCATAGCTTCACCGAGAATGAGATTTAGTTTATACTCCGGAGCCAATTTTCCAGCTAAGTGCAAGACATTGTTACCATAAATGTCTTTAGACATCAACAATAAATTTTTGAGACTACTTATCTCAAATATGAAGTTGAATACCTTTTCTTGATGGTTCATGACTGCTAATTGGAGTGCATTATAATTCATTTCATTTGAAAACAATACTGCATCAGGAAATGACTTTATAATCTCCGTGACAACCTCAATAATTCCCTTTTCTGCTACTAAAAGGAGCGGTTGTTTGAGAAGGACGGAGGCTTTTGTATGGTCTAGTCCATTTGTAATCTCTATGCATGAGTATCGGAAAAGTTCAAGTGTTTTCCAATGTTTTTCCCTTTGATGATTTTGAACTGCAAATTAAACAAACTTCACAATTGACATAACCATATATCAAGTTAAAAAATTAACGTCAAACCCTATAAAGTTAAATGTGTGAGAATTTAGATATGTACTGTTAGAATGTGAAAGAAATAAGGGCTTCAAGGAAGTTTGATTTACAGCAAGATGTGAATATAAGAAACAAAGCAAGAAAGTTAAAGAAAGAAAGTGAGAGAAAGGAAAGAAAATTTGGGGAAGAAAACGTAAATGTGTTTGTTGTATTTCTTGATTAACCTTGCAAGTGTACTATACAGTCTTTTATATACTACTTGTTACAATTGAAAGCCTAACTAAATGTAATAGAATACAGTCAACTAAGTCAACTGATATTAGTCAACTTCAATCAACATTTGTTTTGTTTCTTATATACATATCCTACCGTAAATCAAACTTCCTTGAAGCCCTTATTTCTTTCACATTCTAACATCAGCCACAACTTCATTTTGACTAGCTCAACTACAATTCTGCTCAACTACAACATTGAGAACTACGTATATTCATTCTGACTGCTCATCTACAATTCTGCTCAACTACAACTCTGCTCAACTACAATTCTGCTCATCTACTGCTCTAAGAACTGCATGGTTCTGCACTGACTATTTAACTACAACTCTGCTCAACTACAACTCTGAGAATTGCATAAATTCATTATGGTTGCTTAACTACAACTTTGCTCAACTACAATTTCTGCTTCACATCTTCACATTTGCACTTTTATTATGCAATCTTTCAATTTGACAATTATAACTTCAGCTAACCAACTTAAAAGAATCAATCTTCACAGCAAAACTACACTTCACAGCTTACAAAAAAAAAAAAAAAAAAAAATCAACTTCACAGCAAAATTACAACTTCACAGCTTACAAAGAATCAACTTCACAGCAAACTACAACTTCTTAGCTTACAAAGAATCAACTTCACAGCAAACAACAACTTCATAGCTTACAAAGAATTAACTTCACAGCAAACTACAACTTCACAGCTTACAAAGAATTAACTTCACAGCAAACTACAACTTCACAGCTTACAAAAAAATCAACTTCACAGCAAGACTATAACTGCACTTCACAACTACAAAACTTGCTTTGTAGAACTTTGCAATGACTACTAAACAATCCAAACCATCAAGACTGTCATTGGATTGTAACAACCTGAGTATTAGATGTTGAGCTAACTGAGCTGGAGGAAGGTGGAGCTTGTATGTTCAGTTTGTGTCTTAAAGTTTCAAACCTAGAGGCTGGCAGAGCCTTTGAAAAGATATTTGCTTTTTGATGTTCAGTGGGCACATATTGGACTTTGAGATTGTGAGAAGTAACTTGTTCTCTAACATAGTGTGCATCAAGTTTAATGTGTTTAGTTCTTCCATGAAACACCAGTTTAGAAGCGAGAGACCCAACACTTTGGTTATCACACCAAATAATTGGAATTTCTGACAAAGAAAAGCCAAGTTTAGAGAATAAACTATAAAACCAGGCCAATTCAGTGGACCCTTGAGCAAGTGCTCTATACTCAGCTTTGGTGGAAGATAGGGCCACAACTTTCTTCTTTCTAAAAGTCCATTGCAGTAGGTTAGTGCCAAGAAAAACACAGCAGCTGCTTGTGGACCTCCTGTCCTCAATGCTACTAGCCCAATCAGCATTGGTATAGCATTCTAGGTTGATTCTAGGACTTTTAGCAAAGAGAATTCCATAGTAAGAGGTACCTTTAAGATACCTAAGTAATCTTTTACAAGCTTGCTAATGATTCTATGTAGGGGCCTTGAGAAATTGGCTTAATTTGCTAACACAGTAAGCAATATCAAGCCTAGATAATGTCAAGTACTGAAAGGCTCCTATTGTACTTCTATGTAGAGCTGCATTTTAATAAAGATCACTATCTTCTAAAGTTAACTTGGTGCCAATGGCCATTGGAGTAGTCCATGGTTTGCAATCTTGCACATTAGTCTTTGCTAAGAGATCTTTGACATACTTTTCTTGATTCATATGAAGATAGGATGCTGTTGTAGTAACCTCAAAACCAAGAAAATACTTGAGAAAGCCTAGAACCTTTAAAGCAAACTGAGTATTCAGTTTATGTATTGTTTCATGCAGCAAATTGGTGTCATTTCCAGTAAGTAGGATGTCATCGACATACACTAGTACATACATAGTCTTTTCCATCTTTTGATAGACAAAGAGACTTGGATCAACAACTGAGTGAACAAAAATCCTAGCTTAAAAAGGTTCTTTTGAGCTACTCAAACCAGGCTCTAGGAGCCTGTTTTAGACCATAAAAGGCCTTAACTAATCTGCACACATGATGAGGATGTTGAGGACTAACAAAAACTTCAAGTTGAGTCATGTATACCTTTTCAGTACGTTCACCATTTAGAAAGGCATTGCTAATGTCAACCTGCTGAATTTCCCAGCCATTATTCACTGCTAAACTCAAAATAACTCTTATTATGGGTGACTTAAACCACTGGACTGAATGTTTCTAGATAGTTAATTCCTAGATTTTGTTGAAAACCTTTTGCCACAAGTCTTGCCTTGAACCTTTGAATGGATCCATCAGGATTATACTTTATTCGAAATACCCATTTGCAGCCTACAGGATGCATTTCAAAGGTAACAGGAACTAATTCCCAAGTTTGGTTAGTTAGCAAGGCATCAAATTCAGATTGTATGGCAGCCTTCCAGGCAGGGGAGATAGAGCTTCTATGACAGTAGCTAGTTCTTTGTTGTCAAAAGAAAGAGATGAAACAAGGATAGTATTATGTGCTCTGGTTTTAGACTTAGTAACCATGGGATGAGTGTTCAAGGCAGGAGGTGGAGGCTTGGTTAAATACAGTTCAACAGTAAAAGGGACAGTGTCATAAGGCTCATCTGATCCTACAATTATAGGGGATAGAATAGGTGATGTGGATGAGGTAGAGTTGGGAGAATGAGAGGGCAGACTAAGGGCAGTGGTTGGACTAGACTGTGAGGAGGTTGAAGTCTGAGGTAAATGAGATTTAGGCAAACAAGAAGGTGATAAAGGAAGTGAACTAGAAGATGCAATGTCCTATGAGATTGACTGACCTAGTGTGGTAGGACAAGTAGATGAAAGTGGAGCTAAAACAGTATTGGAAGATATCCTAGAGACAGAATCCAGTATATGCCAAACTGAAGGAATAAATGAACTGGAAACAAATTTAGTGTTTATGGAATTAGGTACAGAATTTGAACCAGAAAAATTAGATGTTTTAAATGGAAAATCAGATTCATCAAATTGTACACTTTGACAAATATAAATTCGACCAGAAGTATCCAAGCACTTGTATCCCTTATGATGCAAACTATAGCCAATAAAGGTGTATTTGGTGGTGTGAAAGTTAAACTTGTAACTGCTATAAGGTCGAAGGAAAGGGTAGACAGTGATGCGTTGTTACTATAACATGCATAAATACCAAGTGCACTAGTCGCACAAAGTAATAAAGTGATAAGTGAGTATCGTTCCCACGAGGATTGGTTGCTAAGCACTAAGTTTTCTACTGTTTTCAAGCTGGAGCAATCGAGTTGTTTGGACTAAAGGGAGAAAATTAAACTTAAAACTAAAACAAAATTTCTAAATATTCAAAGCTAAATTATGAAAGCAAGATTAAAAACAAGGTAATATCAATTTAAAACAACGGGTAGGGTTTTGATTTCATTCGACTCTATGGATTATACCTACAAATTATGTTATTTTCATATTCACATGCATTGATTGTAAATCTAATTCTCTAAATTGTAAACATACCTTCTCAGGCTATGTTTTCCTACTTTTCCCTATTAAACTTCCACACCCAACAAATTGAAGTTTAATAGTTCTAAGCTCATTAAGCACATAGAATCCTAGATTGATTTCCTTGATTCTTAAATCTATCTCTAGCATTTAATACTACAATGGTGATTACCCAAGAAGCTTAACATGAGTCATTTCTCAATCTCATCATGTTCATCAATTAATAGCATTAAAAACAGAAAAACCCACAATCATTGCAATAGCATATGAAAATAATAAAAATCAATTGCTTAATCCATGAGAATCATAACTACATCAAAACCCTAACCCAAAATGGGTTAGTTCATAGCTAAATCAATACAATAAGTAAGAAAAATGATAAACACAAAGTTCAACATGATAAAATGAGAGAAAAGGCAAGAGATCTCCCCTAGTTGCAGAATCCACCAGAGTTAATCCCAATTCTTCTCACTTTTTCAACACAAATTCGTCAAATCTAAAACTAAGAAGATGAAAAAGTTGTTCTAGACTAAGGAAAACGCGACTCCCTCTCAAAATGGTAAAGTTTCGCTTTTATACCTCGCCCAAAAACCTAAAACTTTGCCTAAAATTGAAACTGTGCGTTTTAAAGAAACGGAAAACTGTAGACTTCGTTGCGGCGACGAAGTGAAATGGATTCTCATGCATGACTTATTTTGCCACGGCGAAGAACAAACTTTGCCGTGGCAAACTTCCATGAAGAATTCTGAAATTATAGAATTGCCCTCCACTTGCTTCTTTGCTTGAATCTTCGATCTTTGATGCTTTCCCATGGGAACAAGCTTCATAGTGCTTCACTCTGCTTCAGAACTCTCCCAAATTCTGAGATTCGCTTACTTCTGAGTCCAGAAACTCCAATTCGCTCATTATTTGCTCAAAATGTCCATTTTAGCCTGAAATACAAAATGTAAAGAAATAAGTAGCAATTTAGGCGTAAATGAACTAAAAAGTATCTAAATTCCAGCCTAAAAGCCTAATAAAAACAGTATAATTCTCGGATTATCAAATACCCCAAAACTAAAGACATGCTCGTCCCCGAGCATCAGGTATAAAACAAAATGAAAGAAAAACAACAAACGCCCAAATGAACGCAAAACAACAAAATTAACAAAAATTAAAAAGGAAGACATAAGACTCAACTCAACACACAAACTGCCTAGAATTTATACAAGTCTCAAAGGTTGTTGCAAAATTATTACTAGAAAAATGTTTAACACTCCAAGAAGTTATAAGTAACATCGACTATCTTTCTCTATTGGTCTCCCGAGTAGGTAATCCCCACTTCGATCCACCTTTCGACTTCCCGGATTATTTTATGCAGAAATGTAAAGTTTATCAAATGGCGGCGGACTTTATAAGCCTAATTATCGAACTACCCTCCACTAATGAGGATTAGACATCGCTAAGAATCAAAAGGTCTCTGCAAGCTTGTAACATTAGGCTCGGGTAATAGGCTCCAAAGGAAATGAAAGGATAAACAAACAAGAGAACTTAGTTTCCTTCAAGCAAACACTAAGACTTAATCAAACTCCCACTTCCTTTCTCAGCCATCACTCAAGATGTCAACCAATTAACAACCCTTAACCATGCACAATTCTTATTTTTGCTTCTGCAATGCAATTCTCAAAAAAAATTTATTTTTTATTTTTTTGAAAATAATAAAAATCAATTCAAATTGAGGTTAACTAACTCTCTTATTCTTTTTGCTCATCTCACAACCCCCAAACTATTCTTTTAGTTCATTCATACAACTCTTCAGGTTCCTTGTGTTTGCATTAAGTCCAAAATTCTCCTAAAGGGTATGATTTTGTGTTTAGGGTAGTTGGATTGGGAAATTTTTGGTTTGCAAGAAAATAAAACGCAATGATAATCTCATAAGGCTCAAGTCAGTGACTAGGGAAAAATTCATTCATGGGTTGGCTGGAAAGGCTCAAACGTTCCGAAAAATGCCTAAATCATTTCCTCAATAATGTTTATTCCTAGAATTTCGCCTCAAGCACTTCTCTACTAGGTTCTAGAGTCCACCAACATTATCAAACTTTACCTAACCACAAAATGAATCTAAGCATGCCAAAATAAATGAAAATGGTGGCTGAACCACTCAACAAACCTTAATCAAAATCCAGTCAATAGAAGCAATGCTTAACATTTTTCAACAATAAAATCCCAACAGCCCTAATCTCATCATTGATTTATACAATTCATCATTGGCATACACAACAAAACATAGAAATAAAATAAAATAAAATAAAATAAAATTCAAAAATTCTCAAATTTTTCCTACCCCCAAACTAAAGATGACATTGTCCCCAATGTCACATTACGCACAAATTAGGAATAGAAAAAAAAAATATGTAAAAGTACGAGATAGTTCCCTAATTAATCCGTGAATCTGAAGTGTCGCTCAACAATGTGCATACCCGGTCCTTGACTTTTTCATCACCAAAATCTATAAAAACAATTGAAAACTGTGGTGTCCACTGTGTTAGAAAAATTCATGAACTACTATGGAAATATTACAACCCTAATCTCATCTTTGCAACTAAAAAGTTCAACAAAAATTTAAACTAAACGAAAAACAATCTAAAAACAAACCACAAACAAATCAAAAATCAGTTCAAAGTTTCACAATACCCAACAATAAACCAAAATCAAAACAAACAAAAACAAAATACAAAACAGGTGTTCTAGCTCATTCGTCGGCCTCATCATCTCCCTCGGCGTTGTCCTCTTCTGACTCGGAGCCCATCCACTCATCTGAATCCCAGTCAGCCCATTGGAATGCCGCAGTATCAACATTGAGCTTGTCGGGCTACTCTTCGCATGTCAAACATTATCCGGTCGCTCGCACCATTCCTGACATTTTGTCACACGTCTCATCTGACCCATCATCTGCTGCACCATTTCCTTCATAGTGGCTGTGGAACTGGATGATGTGGCGGCTCTCTGTGTGGTTCTCTGTCATTTTGTCCCGATGCTAGGGTGCTCATCGTCTGTACATTCAAGGTGCTTGTGATAGTAGTTTGAGTTGAGGATTGGGGCAGCATGGATCAGTGGTTCATCATCAGACTTCTCGACTCCTGCTTTGAGGCACAATGCTGTAATTAGCCGTGGAAATGGGAAATTGCCTCGCCCTGGTTGAGTTGCATTCTTGATACTATTCAGGATGATGTTCCCCACATCAATTTTCTTCCCTGTGGCAATGGAATAAAGAATCAATGTCTTTTCATAAGTTACTGTGCTATAATGTGTCTCCGGAATCAGCCTTGCACTCACCAAGTACTGCCACAACCAAGCCATCGGAGTCAGATTTGTTCCCTTGATAGACTTCTTTCATTTCTTCGAAACCTCCCAAGTGGTACCCGGTTTTGTTAAGACCAAAAGTATTACATCATCATCAAATCGTTTCGACTTCCATTCCATATGCTCATCACGGGAGATTTTAGGTAACTCAAAGAATTTATTGATCTCCTTAAAATCAAAAGGTACATCAATCCCCCTCACACAGACAACCCTCTCATTACACTTAGGGAGGTTGGCATAGAACTCTCTCACAATCGATTCTACGGCTGCATGCTCAGGTTGACTCATAAACAACCCCCAAAGTCTCCCTTGACTCCATTCGTCAGTGTGGTTAGTGGTCAATCCACGCTTGGGGATAAATCCTTTATCCCTTCTTTGGGCTGCTCCTTCATAGCGTTTCCGAGCATTGTCACTTATAAACTGATTGTCCACTTTCTTCCCATTTCCTTTACCTTTGGATGATACATTGATCGGCATTTTTCCAACAACAAATTTAATTCAATTCTAAACACCCTACGAACAACCACACTCAATCCTGCACAGCACCACAACTTCCAAAAACTACAAAATGACCCCCAAACTATGAATTTTCCGCAATCAACCAAATATTCCAAAATCCACACTCCTCAATATCACACAATGCAAAATCAACACTTCCTCCAACACAAAATTAACGCACAAAATCACCAAAATCCACAACTCAACCACAATCAATATTTTCAAATCCACAAATCTAAACATGAAAAATTTCGATTAAAAGCTTAGGGAACTTGAAATCTTACCAAAACAATGGAGTATTTGCCACCAATTTGGCCAAAAGTCACCTAGATTACCAAAACCCCCATTTCTTGAACCCAAAATTTCCTTCAATTTTTCGCAAAGATCTTGGTTAGACTGAGTTGTGTTTGTGTTTGGGATGGTTTAGGAGTTAGAAGAAGTGATGGAAATTCACTGGAAAGGATCAAGATTGAAAGTGAAAAAAATTTCTCTCAAATGTGTTTGAAGGGTGGCGTGAAAAACGAAGAAAATAAAGTGGGTATTTATATAAAGTAGACTTCGCCACGGCGAAGCTTGTTCTTCTCTGTGGTGAAGTTCATCAGGTTGAATTTAGGGTTTTTAAAAACCCAGTCGATGCTGCGGCGAAGTTAAATTCTTCGCCGCGGCGAAAAATTACAGTAGCTACTCACCCCGGCGAAGAACTTTCTTCGCCGCGGCAAAATTTCCCTTTGTAAGTTTGCTCAACTTTCTTCGCCGCGGCGAACAATTACAAAGATGCACCGCCTTGGCGAAAAAGATAATTCGTCACGGCGAAGTTTAGGACTTTCGAATTCCAATTTTTCACAAATGTGTTTCGCCACGGCGAAAACTAGACAATTCCGTTTTCTGCCTTGATTTGACAACTCACCTAAAACACCAAAAAACACACAAATTAGACTTCATCTACAATTATAAGAAAACTAAACAATTAAAAATAAATAACAACAAATGAAAACACTTGGGTTGCCTCCCAAGGAGCGCTTGTTTATAGTCAGAAAGCTTGACTCTTTTGAGTTCTCATGTTGGAATGTCGAGCCGGAGAGGAATTGACTTGCAACTCATCACTCTGTCGATGTATGGCTTCAACCTCTAGCCATTGACCTTAAATGTGCCTTTTTCTTCATGTGACACCTCCATCGCTCCAAATGGGTAGACTCTTGTAACTATGAAGGGTCCGGACCATCTTGACCTAAGTTTTCCTGGGAAAAGCCTAAGTCTAGAGTTAAACAACAACACTTTCTGACCCACTTCAAAGTTCTTCTTCCGGATATGCTTGTCATGCCACTTCCTGGTCTTTTCCTTGTACATTCTAGCATTCTCATAAGCCTCTTGACGAAACTCATCGAGCTCATTGAAAGTCAGCATCCTTTCTTTCACAACAGCTCGTAAATCCATGTTGAGCTGTTTTACTGCCCAATAGGCCTTATGCTTATGTTCTACCGGCAAGTGACATGCCTTCCCATAAACCATCCTGAATGGAGACATTCCAATGTAAGTTTTAAATGCAGTTCGATATGCCCATAATGCATCATCCAATTTCCGTGACCAATCTTTCCTAGATGCATTTACTGTCTTTTCTAAAATTCCCTTCGGCTTCTGTTCGCAGTTCCACTTGCCCATTGATGTGGATGGTAAGGTGTTGCAACTCTATGTTTTACCCCATACTTTCCCAACAGGGCATCAAAGTGCCTATTGCAAAAGTGCGATCCTCCATCACTAATGATTGCCCTTAGTACTCCAAATCTTGAGAAAATATTCTTTCTCACAAAATTAATCACTACCCTGGCATCATTAGACGGCAATGCAACTGCTTCCACCCACTTTGATTAGTAATCCACTACTACCAAAATGTATGTGTTCCCAAAAGAATTTGGGAAGGGCCCCATAAAATCAACTCCCCACACATCAAACAGCTCAACTACAAGGATGTTGTTCAATGGCATCTCATCCTTTTTTGAAATATTACCACTCTGTTGACATTGGTCGCATTCCTGAACCATCCGGAAAGAATCCTTAAAAAGGGTTGGCCAGTAAAACCCATATTGAAGAACCTTGGCTGCTGTCCTAGCTCCTCCAAAATGGCCACCTACTTCCCTCTCATGATAGTGCCTTAGAATGCTTTCCATTTCCTCTTCCGGTACACATCTACGTATCATCTGATCAGTGCAGTGTCTATAAAGGAATGGTTCTTCCTAGAGATAGTATTTCAAATCTGAGAAAAACTTCCTCTTTGTTGGAAGGTCATGCCAATGGGGAGCACTCTCGTTGACAAATAGTTTGCAAAATCTGCATACCACGGTGCTTCCTCCACTCTCATCAATTTATCATCCGAGAAAGTTTCTCTGATTTGGGTTTCTTCTTCATTTCCCTGAATTAGTCGTTCCATCCTTGACAAATGGTCCGCTATCACATTTTTCGACCCTTTCTTATCTCATATCTCCAACTCAAACTCTTGTAGCAATAGGATTCATCTTATCAGCCGAGGTTTTGCTTCTTGCTTTGCCAACAGGTGCTTAAGTGCTGAATGGTCCGTGTAGACTATCACCTTGGCACCTAACAAATATGAACTAAATTTATCAAAAGCAAAAACCACAGCCAATAATTCTTTTTCAGTGGTGGTGTAATTCAACTGTGCATCAGTAAGTGTTTTGCTAGCATATTGAATTACATGCAACACTTTGTTTTTCCGCTATCCTAACACTGCTCCTAAAGCAAAATCACTAGCATCACACATCAATTCAAATGGTAGTCCCCAATCAGGGACTGCAATAATAGGTGCAAATACAAGTAATTTCTTTAGAGTTTGAAAAGCATGCATGCATTCATCATTAAAATCAAAAGCAACATCTTTAATCAATAAATTGCAAAGGGGTTTAGAAATCTTAGAAAAATCCTTGATGAACCATCTATAAAACCCTGCATGCCCCAAGAAACGTCGAACTGCTTTAACATTGGAGCATGGTGGCAGCTTCTTAATCACGTCCGTCTTTGCTCGATCCACTTCTATTCCGTCTTTAGAGATTATATGACCAAGCACTATCCCTTCCTAAACCATGAAGTGGCATTTCTCCTAATTGAGCACCAAGTTTGTCTCCTGACATCACTGCAAAACAAACGAAAGATTAGATAAACAATGATCAAAGGACGAACCAAAAACAAAGAAGTCATCCATGAAGACTTCTATAAACCTCTCCACCATATCACCAAAGATCGACATCATGCATCTCTGAAATGTGGCTGGTGCATTGCATAACCCAAAGGGCATCCCTTGGTAAGCAAAGGTGCCATATGGACAAGTGAAGGTCGTCTTCTTTTGATCCTCAGGAGCGATGTCAATCTGATTGTACCCTGAATAACCATCCAGAAAACAGTAGTAAGCATGCCCTGCCAACCTCTCCAACATCTGATTGATGAAAGGAAGTGGGAAATGATCCTTCCTTGTCACTTCATTTAATTTCTGGTAATCAATGCACACTTTCCAGCCTATGACCGTCCTAGTTGGTATCAATTCATTGCTCTCATTCTTTACCACTATGATACCTCCCTTCTTCAAAACCACTTGCACCGGACTCACCCATGGACTATCAGAAATGGGATAAATTATTCCCGCATCTAGAAGTTTCACCAGCTCTTTTCTGACCAATTCCTTCATCGAAGGATTCAATCTTCGTTGTGGTTGAACTCTAGGCTTGATATCATCCTTCATGAGTATCTTATGCATGCAAAAAGATGGGAAGAGGCCTCTAATATCCGAAATAGTCCATCCAATTACTGATCGATGTTCTCTCAAAACCCGAATCAATCGCTCTTCTTCCAGGTTACTTAACTTTGAACTGATGATTACTGGGAATGTTTCCGATTCCCCAAGATACATGTATTTGAGGTGGGAAGGTAAGGGTTTCAATTCAAGCTTTGGAGGTTCCTCATTTCTTTCCTTTGCCTTCTCTTTCTCATAATCAAATTCCTAAAATTCAAGATCTTTGTTTTCATCAATCGGTTGAAGTGCTTCCAACAATCTAGCACATTCATTCTTTGCAGATTCCTCAACTCTACTGTTCTTGATTATGTAATACATGCTTCTAGAGGTAGTTGTGGAGTATTCTCTTCAATGGTCTCCGCTACTAGTTTATCCACCACATTAACACTAAAGCATGAATCAGTCTCGCATGGAAACTTCATAGCCTCAAACACATTGAATGTTATTGTTTCATCCTGAACCCTCAACAGTAACTTTCCTTCTTGTACATCTATGAGTGCTCTTCCTATGGCCAAAAATGGTTGGCCCAAAAAAAGATGCATTTCCTTATCCTCCTCCATGTCCAATACAACAAAATCAGTCGGAAAGATAATCTTGTCCACCTTCACCAACACATCTTCAACTATACACTGTGGATGTTTTATGGACCTATCTGCAAGTTGCAACGACATTGTCATTGGCTTCACTTCACCAATTCCCAATCCCCTGAAAATAGAAAAAGGCATTAAATTGATGCTAGCACCTAAATCACATAAAACACGATCAAAAGTAATATCTCCTATAATGCAAGGAATAGTAAAACTCCCTAGATATTTGAGTTTTGGAGGTAGCTTCTTTTGGAGAATGGCGCAGCACTCCTCCGTCAGCATCACCTGTTTCCTCATCCTCTAACTTCCTTTTGTTTGATAAACTTTCCTTAAGAAATTTCGCGTAGCTCGTCATCTATTGCAATGCATTTGCAAAAGGAATGTTAATATGCAATTTTCTAAATATTTCAATGAATTTGGAAAACTGCTTATCTTGATTCTTTTTCTTCAGTCTTTGAGGAAACGGCACAGGTGGAGTGTGATGTGCCAATTCTGGTGGTATCTCAGGAAATGACAATTTCTCTTTCCTTCTCTTTTGCCTTTCTTCCCGTTTTTGTTCTTCTTCCCTAGAAATAGATGGTTTCTCTTCAGCAACTCTTTCTTCATCTACTTCCTCATCAAATTCTTCCTTTTTCCTTAGTGGTTTTTCTTCTTCTCTTGCTTTTTCCACCTCTTCCAAAACTGTCCCACTCCTCAAAATTATTGCATTTGCTTGCTCACGTGGGTTAGTCACTGTGTTGCTTGGTAAAGACCCCTGTGGTCTCTCATTTAGCTTTTCAGCTAACTGCCCCATCTGTACCTCCAAGTTCCGAATGAACGCCCCTTAATTTCTGAAATTAGTTCTTGTCTCATTCATAAAACCCCTGATCTCTTGCATAAACTTCCCAAAATGTCCTCCAATTTTGTCACTCTTGGGTCTCCTTGTAGGTTGTTCACCCCTGTTTGGTTATTTGGCAATGCCCTTTGATTCCATTGATTGTTTTGCTGATTCTGTTGGTTTTGATTGCCCCAAGACAGGTTCAGGTGATTCCTCCAACCAGGATTATATGTGTTGGAGTTCGGATTGTTCGGTTGCCTTTAATTTCCAACCAAGTAGTTAACCTGCTCCGATGATGACGATGCTGAGGCAAACGTGTTCCCTACTTGACATTCACTGCTTACGTGATTACCTGCACAAATATGACAAGTTAGTTGAGGAGCTTGAATGGAATTTACCTGCGTACTTCCCAACTGTTTCTGAAGTGCTGTCAGTTAGGCTGAAATGGCTGTATATGCATCAACTTCATGAAGACCCATAGATTTCTTCGGTTGCACCCTCTCGTTAGGTCTTTGATAATTGTTGCTTGCTAGAACCTCAAGCAACTCATGAGCTTCTTCCGGAGCCTTATTCTGTAATGCTCCTCCCGAGGCTGCATCCACCATAGTTTGCACATTCACCATTAATCCATTATAAAATGTTTGGACTTGCATCCAAACTGGCAACCAATGATATGGACACCTTCTCATTAATTCTTTGTATCTCTCCCAAGCCTCATACAATGATTCTGACTCTTCTTGAATGAATGACGTGATGTCATTTCTCAACTTTGCTGACTTTGCTAGAGGAAAGAATTTGGTCAGGAACTTTTGTGCTAAATCATTCCATGTGGTGATTGTTCCTGTTGGTAGTGCCAGTAACCATCCCTTAGCTTTATTCTTCAATGAAAATGGGAATAGTCTCAATCTGATTGCATCATCTGACACTCCGTTTGACTTGAAAGTATCACAAATCTCTAAAAAATTTGCAATGTGTAGATTTGGATCTTCCTTAAAATCACCCCTAAACTAAACCAACTGCTGGATCATCTGGATTATTGCCGGCTTTATCTCGAAGTTGTTGGCTTGTATCGCTGGTCTAGTAATACTTGACCCACTACCTTCAACTGTGGGAACAGAGAATTCCCTTAGTGTTCTATTCTCTGCCATCTCTACAACTATCACTTCTCGTTCAATTGCAGCTTCACCTTCTCTTCTTTCTCTATTCAGTCTTCGAGTGGTTCTTTCAATCTCAGGATCAATAGGAACCACTGGCTAACGTCTTGCTCTTCCCATTAACTACACAGAAAAATAGCAAGAGTGAAATCACACCAAACAAAGAAAAATAAAAAAAATTAAACAAGCAACAATTAAGTAAAAAATAGCACTCCAATCTAGCTAACACAAGAAAATTTTAATGTTAACACAAAACTCAATCCCTGGCAACGGCGCCAAAAACTTGATGCGTTGTTACTACAACATGCATAAATAGCAAGTGCACTAGTCGCACAAAGTAATAAAGTGATGAGTGAGTATCGTTCCCACGAGGATTGGTTGCTAAGCACTAAGTTTTCTACTGTTTTCAAGCTGGAGCAATCGAGTTGTTTTGATTAAAGGGAGAAAATTAAACTTACAACTAAAATAAAATTTCTAAATATTCAAAGCTAAATTATGAAAGCAAGATTAAAAACAAGGTAATATCAATTTAAAACAACGGGTAGAGTTTTGATTTCATTCGGACTCTATGGATTATACCTACAGATTATGCTATTTTTATATTCACATGCATTGATTGTAAATTGAATTCTCTAAATTGTAAACATACCTTCTCAAGCTATGTTTTCCTACTTTTCCCTATTAAACTTCCGCACCCAACAAATTGAAGATTAATAGTCCTAAGCTCATTAAGCACCTAGAATCCTAGATTGATTTCATTGATTCTTAAATCTATCTCTAGCATTTAATACTACAATGGTGATTACCCAAGAAGCTTAACATGACTCATTTCTCAATCTTATCATGTTCATCAATTAATAGCATTAAAAACAGAATAACCCCATAATCATTGCAATAGCATATGAAAATAATCAAAATCAATTGCTTAATCCATGAGAATCTGAACTACATCAAAACCCTAACCCAAAATGGGTTATTTCATGGCTAAATCAATACAATAAGTAAGAAAAACGATAAACACAAAGTTCAACTTGATAAAATGAGAGAAAAGACAAGAGATCTCCCCTAGTTGCAGAATTCACTGGAGTTAATCCCAATTCTTCTCACTTTTTCAACACAAATTCGTCAAATCTAAAACTAAGAAGATGAAAAAGCTGTTCTACACTAAGGAAAACGCAACTCCCCCTCAAAATGGTAAAGTTTTGCTTTTATACCTCGCCCAAAAACCTAAAACTTTGCCTAAAATTGAAACTGTGCATTTTAAAGAAATTGAAAACTGCAGACTTCACCGTGACGAAGAAGAAATCTCGCTGCGACGACAAAGTGAAATGGATTCTCGTGCGTGACTCATTTTGCCGCAGCGAAGAACAAACTTCGCCACAGTGAACCTCCAAGAAGAATTCTGAAATTATAGAATTGCCCTCTGCTTGCTTCTTTGCTTGAATCTTCGATGCTCTCCCATGGGAACAAGCTTCATAGTGCTTCACTCTGCTTCAGAACTCTCCCAAATTCTGAGATCTGCTTACTTCTGAGTCCAGAAACTCCAATTCGCTCATTATTTGCTCAAAATGTCCATTTTAGCCTAAACACAAAATGTAAAGAAATAAGTAGCAATTCAGGCATAAATGAACTAAAAAGTATCTAAAATCTAGTCTAAAAGCCTAATAAAAATAGTATAATTCTCGGATTATCAGACAGCACACCCAAAAACTTCAATGAGGGAATAATTTGGAGAAGTTTTGAATAGAGCTTGGAAAGGGGATATATTGGACAACACTTATGTGGATAGTCTATTGGTGAGGTAGGCAACTGTTTGAAAGGCAAACCACCAGAACTTAGGTGGCATGCTGGCTTGGGCTAACAAAGTCAGGGCTTGTTCCACAATTTGTCTATGTTTTCTCTCAACTCTACCATTTTGTTAGTGAATGTGAGGGCATGGATGTCAAAAGATGATACCATGTTCTTGTAGGTAAGGTACTAGCTTCCTATACTCACCACCTCAATCTATTTGAGCACATTTTAAAGAAGTGTTGAATTGATTTTCAACTAAGACATGAAATTGTTTAAAAACACTAAAAGTTTCAGATTTAGCTTTCAAAGGAAAAAGCCAGGTGAATCTACTATGGTCATCAAGGAATTGAATGTAATACGTATAGCCTTCGGGAGATGTGACAAGGGAAGGTCCCCAAAGGTCTAAGTGAACTAACTCAAGTGGTTTAGATGCATGATATGTGAATTGGTGTAACTTGCCAAATTGGCAGGCTGAACAGAATGTTATATCATTATTAGCAGGGTGAGGTAGGTTTAAAGCATCAAGCACTTTTGCAAGAATGGTAGAATTGGGATGTCCTAATCGGTTGTGCCACAATATGACATTAGTTGATTGAACAGGAAATGATTGAAGAGAATTTGTTTTATTTATTATAAGTGCATCACCAGTACAGAAAAAAGTGTTGGATACAAGTGGTCTAGTGTATTGCATACAATTTTGATTAACAAAATCAACACAAGCAGATTTACAATTACTGAAAACATTTTCTGGCACCAGTTGTGTTGGCAACATTTGTGCAGGAAAAAAGGTGCTACAAGGCTTATTACATGACTTAGTTATTGATAAACTGGACTGCTTTTATGCTAAAGTTGAGCAGAATGATCCAAAACTTTTGCAGAGGTAGGTAATGAATAAAGTGGAGCTTGAAGTTGGTATAATCCATCTTTAAGCATTCCTTTGAGAATGGTTACTTTGGAGAGCTTGTCCTTAACCACACGAGAATCAATAAAAAACTTAACAGTGACAGGATTATCTTTAGTCAATTTAGAGACACTAAGAAGTTTTTTTGTAATGTGAGGGACACACAAGACATTCCTAAGGTGTAGAGTTCTAAATGGATAGTTTAAATCAATAGAACCAATATGAGAAATAGAAAGAACCTCACCATTGCCAACCTGGAGTTGTTCACTGCTTGCATAATTGGTGCTTCCTGTGAGTTGAGAAAAATCAGAAGTAACATGGTCTGTAGCTCTAGAATCCATGTACCATGCAACATCATATACTATAGAAGGAGTGGCAATGTAATTTATGGCTACAGGATGAGAGTTGTGTAGCTGAGTTTGAGCCATTAAAGCCTGATTGTGCAAATGAGCAGCAATTGAGTTTGGCTGGCTATCAACATGTACTACTGTGGATCCAAGTGTTTGGTGAAATGAGGGAGGTGTTTGAGATATCACTGAGGATCCTGAGTAGGGATTATTCACAGAGTGATGAGCACCATGATTATCAGTTGGGTAGTAAGAACTTCCAGTTCTAAAATTACCAATTCCAGAATTCCCAGTTCCAGAGTTGAATAAAGGTTGTCTGGTGAAACTAGGAGAATGAAAGTTGCTTCTAATTGAGGTGTTATTTCCTGTAAAGTTTACATCAAATCGATGGTAGCAATTCAAGGCTAAATGACCTGTTTTCCTGCAAACTTGGCAAACAAATTTGCCTCTGCCACCCCTCTGCCTCTTCCTCTATTACCAAAACTACCTCTATGAAACTGCTGATTGTAAAATTGGTTTTGATACAGGGGATAATTGGACTGAGTTTGGTTAGATCCAAAGAAGGAAGGGCTAAAATTGGGAACATTAAAGGTATTAGGACTATGAGTGCAGGTTTGTTGCATAGATAATAACACAAATTGTGTTTTCTTGTTCTCATTATCAACTGAGAGAGTAGCAAAATTAGCTAATCTTCCATGAAACTCATTGTGAACTACAAAGTTCATTGTTGCATTTGCCCTTTCAAGCCTAAGGTCAAGTTTCTGTAAAATTATCTATGCTTCTTGGATAGATATGGGATCAAGTTTGGACTCTAACCTTGTTGTGATATTCACAATAGCTGCATCATATTCAGACTCTAGTTCGTCCAGAATGTAATTAAGCAACTCTTCATCTGTTATCACTACTCCACTAGATGATAAATTTTCTGCAAAACCTTTCATCTTAAGGAAGTAATCATGCATGCTTATGTTCTCCTTTCTTGTATTTTGTAAAAGACTCTTAACATGTAATGTCTTAGCCCTAGATTCAGTAAGGAATTCTTTCTCTAATGTGAGCCATATATCAGTAGCAAATTGACACTTGGAAATAATAGCAAACATCAACTCTGATATGGATGAGAGTAGCCAACTAACTAGCATTTTATCAGTCTTCTTCCAAAGTATATATTCAGGGTTAGATTTCTTGGTTACCTCTAAGCTTGAAGTGTTCGATTGTGCTCTGATGAATGGAGTTGGGCATGGAATTAATCCAGTCAAGTGTTCTTCAAGATCGTGAGCTCCTACTGCAAACAATATCTAGGACTTCCAAAATCGATGATTGTCCCGATTCAACTTTGGTGAAATTATTGGAAGTGTGGACGAATTCATTGAAGATGAATTGATGAGGTTAACAATATCTGAAGAGATTTTGTTTGAATTGTTAAATGAGGAAGGGATTGAAAAGGAATTAGCCATTGGTGACGTTTGTTGATGGTTCTGATACCAAATGAATAAAAACAGTAAACAAGAAAGTTAAAAAAAGAAAGTGAGAGAAAAGGAAAGAAAATTTGGGGAAGAAAACGTAAATGTGTTTGTTATATTTCTTGATTAACCTTACAAGTGTACTGTACAGTCTTTTATATACTACTTGTTACAACTGAAAGCCCAACTAAATGTAACTATACCCAACTAAATGTAACAGAATACAGTCAACTAATTCAACTGATATTGATCAACTTCAGTCAACATTTGCTTTGTTTCTTATATTCACATATACTAACAAAAAAGATGTTTCCAAAGGTGTTGTTTTATTCCACTTGGAAATGCAGATGGCTTTTTGGCTATTGCCTTCAAAAGAGACTCTCCATTAGATGACACCTTTGTAGTTAAATTTGGATGGCGTTTAACCAATTCCAGTGCCAAGTCTGAGATAGATCAATGTACATAAATTTTTGAAGTAATTTCAACTAAATATTAAGATGAAGAAACAAATATAGCTAAATATAGAAGGCTAAAGTGTCAAGTTCAGTAAATGAGGGTTAAAAGATTAAAAAATAAATAAATAAATAAATCATGAAGTGATCCCCTGAGGTATGATAAATCAGCAAAATCCCTCTGAAGTTTCGGAAATAGAGAAATTCATTTGCTGTTAAGTTTAAGCTATCAAAATAAACAGTAGGATGACAATTTGGTAATATATACTAACTCATAAACAACTCACTAATAGCTCGTTAATGGTAGCGAATTTTTTGTTACTTCAGAAGACGCAAGGGGATTTTTGTTATTATATCATGCCTAGGGGGTTTAGTTTAATTAAAAAAATAAATAAATATTTAGGGATGAAAATAACACACTTCTATCAAAATTCTAACAATTGATGTGGTGTTACCTAAGTCTCCAAATAGCTCTACAATTAATGACTTATAGGGGGCGTTTGGTTCTGGGAATGTAAGATTATTGGAAAGTTAGATTACCTTGAAGATTACTAGGAATCTTTAGGAAAATGTGTTTGGTTAATTGGTGGGTATGTTATATTAATATGTTTGGTTGGGAGGAATAAATTGGTGGGTATGTTATTTAAATTACTGAATTATCCTCTAATTAAATATTATTATTATATTTTTTTTAATATTAATTATTATAACCGCCCTGTATTTGAAAACTTAGCAAAAACAACCTCATAATAAAAGTTTGGAAAATCAACAAAGCACCCCTACCAACCTAGCCACTGCCGATCGTCGGCAACCATCACATGTTTGCTTGATAATTCAAGGCAACCACCACGACCAGCCGGCGTGGCAACCTAATGGCTCACGGAAGCCATGAAATGGCCTCCGTACATTGTATGGCCAGTTCCGACCAGAGATCTCTCTGGAAATGGCCAGATGTTACGGATCTGGCCTTTAACGGCTAGATCGATGGATCTGGCCTTTGACGGCCAGATCGATGACAGATCTAGCCATCAACACATAGCACCAATCTACCCAAACAACTTCACATCACCAAGCAACTCATATAATCAATTGTTACAAACAAATCAAACTCAAACCCACACCAAAAAATTAACCAAAAAAAAATTCCTTGCCAACAAACCAAACCAACTAGCAGCAACTATTACAACGACTAGAAAAAATCTCAATCAGTTCCTGCAAAACATTAAACAACATTCCTTTTTTTTTTTTTTTCGAAAACCCAAAACCTAGAAACTGACTGCCGAAAGTTCATAAGTCGCCAATACATGCCGAAAACACCTAGTCGGTGCTGATATGTTGCCACTTCATAATCCAATGTTGTAATCAATAGTCAATCTACCTTGTTTCTGCCGGTTGATCTCATTACCGTCACCACCAGTCCAGGAAAATTAATCATGGTCATCCGTCGCCCATTTGCCATCTGTTGTTGATCTGCTGCTGTTGCCCATCTGTCGTTGTCATCTACTACCGATCTGCTATTGCTAGAGCTAACACCGTCAATCTTCCGCTGCCAACTCCAATCTGTCACTCATCTGATGCCATCACCAATCTGCACCGTTAACCCATTTTTCATTATCAAAAACCAAGTGTCCAGAGAGGAGTTTATGAGTTTTTTTTTTTTATTATTTTCTTTCTCCCTTTTCTCTCTAAGTTCAAGTTAAAAAAAAAAAAAAAAAAAAAAGTCAAAAGTCTAAGTAGTAAAAAAAAAAGATGTGTGGAAAAATTCCACACAAAAACCTGATTCCAAATTTCGCTAAAACTTCAGCAATGGTAGCTCAGAATGAGAGTCAGGATGCACAGATGAAATTACCTGGCAAGCCCAACAACAACAAAAGAGAAATTCTATTAATGCTGTTGTGGAAAAGGAAGAAGATGTCAAACAGTCTTCATCATTTTTAGACACTGCTGGAAATGATGGTAAATCTTTACATATGTGTACATCTATTTCTAATAGTACATGGATAATTGATTTCTGGTGCTACTGATCATATGACATTTGATTCTAGGCATGTTTCTAACCTTAAAATATCTTCACAAAAATTTGTTTCTATTGCCAATGGTAAGTCCACCCGACTCATTGGAGAATGATCATAAACCTTCAGAAACACTTTACACTTAGATTTTGTGTTAGTTGTTCCATCCTTGAATTATAACTTGTTGTTAGTCTCCAAAATAACCAAAGTCTTATCTTGTGTGGTGATTTTTTTCCCTGAATTTTGTGAGTTTAAAAGCATTCAAACTAAGCAGACGATTTGTTGCGATATTAGACGGGGGTAGTTGTATTACTTGGATTTAGAGTCACAAAGTTCTACCATGTTACAGCAGGCTTTGACAATAGATTACTCTAAAAAGGATAAACAGAAATCTGACATCTGGTTATGGAACCGGTGCCTTAAACATGCTTCGTTTGGTTACTTAAAGAAACTTTTTCCAAGTTTGTTTGAAAAAAAAAATGATATCAGTAACTTCCACTATGATATTTGTGAAGCCATCAAGTCTTATTTCCAATAACATTAAACAAAAGTCCAAGCCCTTTCATACTTATACATTCGGATGTCTGGGGGCCATCACAAGTTACTACTTTAGGTGGATCTTGTTGTTTTGTTACTTTCATTGATGACAATACAAGGATGACTTGGGTATGTCTACTGAAATCCAAAGGGGACGTTAATTTGATATTTTAGAGATTTCACAAAATGGTTCATACGCAGTATAAGGCACAGGTTCGGTCCTCCGAAGTGACAACGGAGGAGAATATCAAAGTTTGGATCTTTAGCAGTACTTGGCCACACATGGTATTATTCATCAAACTATTTGTCCTAACACACCCCAACAAAATGGTGTTGCTAAACAAAAAAATGGGCACTTATTGGAGGTCGTTCATGTCTCATTAATAGAAGCTCACATGCTATTATCTTTTTGCAGAGAAGCACTTACTTTTGCATCCTACCTAATCAATCGGGTACCCTTTAGTTCTATTGGATTGCAAGCACCTTTTCATGCTTTGGTAAAGCAATGAATGCTACACCAATCCCGAACTTACCGCCTCATGTTTTTGGCTGTGTCGTCTTTGTTCACCTCCATAAACATCAACATAACAAGTTGTCCTATCGTGCATTGAAATGTATTTTCGTTGGGTATGTTGTTCATCAAAAGATGTATCGATGTTATCGTCCTCCAACTCAACAAATGTTTATGATGATGGATGTTGTTTTCCATGAAAATTTGATGTTTGTTTCTTCTAAGTCTGAACTTCAGCAAGAGTATTGTTAAGAAGAAATTCATACTCTTAACTACACTGTTCAAGATGTGGAAGACCATGACTCATAAAATAGGCATGTTGATCAACAAGAAAATGAAGGGGGTGATGAAAATATAAAGTAATTCCAAATCCATCTAAATCCCTCATACCTGATGTGCCACGACCATCTCTTATGCCACAACCATCTCTTGAGGAGAATGTTCCTGATTTGGAGTCTGAACCAATTAGGAAACAGTTACCATCATGTAGTGCTAGAGGGATTCCTAAACCAACATACGAACCTGAACTATTTAGTAAGGTTAAATACCCCATAAGTCATTATGTGTCTAACCATCGTCTGTCAGAATCAAATCCGTCATTTATAAATCAAT
This sequence comes from Pistacia integerrima, assembly GCA_026225825.1. NCBI lineage: Eukaryota > Viridiplantae > Streptophyta > Magnoliopsida > Sapindales > Anacardiaceae > Pistacia > Pistacia integerrima. The sequence goes on from CM047747.1 coordinate 39,779,846, forward strand.
TATATGTTGTATCTATTCCTAACAGTGTCCAAGAAGCCTTATCTGATCCAAAATGGAAAGTTGTTATGAATGAAGAGATGAGATCATTACAGAAGAATGAAACATGGGAACTTGTTGATCGTCCACCAAGAAAGAAGACCGTTGGATGTCGATGTGTCTACACTGTGAAGTATAAATCTAACTGCTAATGAATTTTACTACAACATGCAATGATAGCAAGTGCACTAGTCGCACAAAGTAATAAAGTGATGAGTGAGTATCGTTCCCACGAGGTTTGATTGTTAAGCACTAATTTTCCTAAGTGTTTTTCAAGTTGGAGAAACCGAATTTGTTTGATTAATGGGAGAGATTAAAACTAAAACTAAAACAAGACTTACTAAGTATTAAAAAATCCTAATTAATGAAGGCAAGATTTAAAGGCAAGAGTAATATCAATTTAAACAAACGGTTAGGGTTTTGACTTCATTCGGACTCTATGGATGAATTCTACAGATTATGCTATTCCCACACTCATATGCACGGATTGTAAATCAAATTCTCTTAGTTGTCAAACATACCTTCTCAGGCTATGAATTCCTACTTTTCACTATTAAACTTCTGCACCCAACAAAATGAAGATTAATAGATCCAAGTTCATTAATCTAATAGAATCCTAGATTGATTTCATTGATTCTCAAATCTATCTCTAGCATTCAATACTACAATGGTGATTACTCAAGAAGCTCAACACGATTCATTTCTCAATCTCATCATATTCATCAAATAAAATCAATAAAAACGGAAGAACCACACAATCTGTGCAATAGAATATAGAAATAACAATAATCAATTGATTAACCCATAGAAATTCGAGTTACAACAAAACCCTAACCCAAAATGGGTTAGTTCATAACTAAATCAACACAAACAGCAAGAATAACATTAAATATAGCAGTCAACATATTGAAATAAGAGAAAAGAAAAGATATCTCCCCTAGTTGAAGAATCCACAAGATTGAATCTCAAATCTTCTCACTTTCTCCACAAAAATGTCAATCTATTCAAAACTCAATGAAAAAAAAATGAAAACTCGATGAACCCCACTCAAAATGGCAAGGTTTTTCCTATATAGCTCGCCCCAAAAGACCTAAAACTTTCCTAAAATAAAATTGTGCGTTTTGGAGGAACTAAAATTTGCAGACTTCGCCGCCGCGAAGAAAGAATTTCGCCGCGGTGACGAGGTAAAATGGACTCTTGTGCTTAACTTCTTTCGCCGCGGCGAACCTTCATGAAGAATTCTAAAATTACAGAATTGCCCTCCTCTCGCTTCTTTGCTTGAATCTTTGATCTTCAATACTCTCCCATAGGAACAAGCTTCATAGTGTTTCAATTTGCTTCCGAACTCTCCCAAATTCTGAGATCCGCTTACTTTTGGGTCCAAAAACTCCAATTCGCTCCTTATTTGCTCAGAATGTCCATTTTGGCATGCAACACAAAATGTATAGAATTAAGTAGCAATTCAGGCATAAATGAACTAAGAAGTATCTAAAATCCAGCCAAAAAGCCTAATTAAAATAGTATAATTCTCGGATTATCAACTCTACAATTGAGAGATTCAAAGCTAGACTAGAAGCAAAAAGGTACACCTAAACCCAACGGATAGATGTTAGAGTCATGAAAGTGACTATATTTTGGTGATAAAATTACCTCATATGTGATTAAATTGAAGTATATTGAGATAATTAAAGAATTTATGAATTTATTCACGAAAATCGCTTCCTAATATTTTTCTTATGAATTTAACGTGTTTGGAATGATTTTGGAAAGTATATGAGTTGATATTAGGTTGTGGTTTATGGATTAAGGGTGATTTTGTCTCATTTATGCTGTTTAGGGGGTAAAATGTCATGTTTTAAGGGGCTGATTTTGTTACTTTTCAATTATGTAGGGACCAAACTGATATTTTACAATTTGTTCTATAAAAAAATGCAGTTTGCGTTTTTCGGGGGGCTGTTCACCCAGTTTTCCGGCGACTCTTCATCTCCCTCTGATGACCCTTCGTCTTCCCGGTGCACCGCCATTCACCAGCCACCGTCAGCACCGCAAATCACGCACCACCACCGCGACGTTTCGCCTACCACCACCGCGATTTTTCATCTTCTAGGCAAGATTTCACTGTTTTCTAATGACGTTTCAGCTCCCCAAGGGTCGATCCCCCTTCCCCACGACCGGATCTAGCATTTCCAAGCTTCAACCGCTGCGAAAAACACCGAAATCTGCGATTTTGCCGCCGCGCCTCTTCATCTTCCAGGCCAGATCTTGCTCATTTCTAGTGACTTCTCACCTCCCCAGGACCTGATCTGAACTACCCATCACCAGAGCTTTCCATCGGTACCTTCGGATCCCATTTCTGCCACCGTTTTCCGGAAGACCCGCCGAAAAATTAACGTTTTCTGGCGAAGTGCGGCTGTTTGTATTCCAGGTTGTCCGTTGGTCGTTTTCACCCCTTCTTCGCATCATATCGCTGTCGGTTACCTCCTCTCCGCCATGATCAGCTCCGTTTCCACTGTTTCAGCCTCCGTCATCACCACCATGAGCGGCTAAATTCCCAGTTGTCCGTTACGGTGTAGGCGAGATCGAGATTGACTCCATTGATCTCCTCATCAGCTCTCGGCTAGTTGGATGAGCCCGAATGTTGGATATTTGGTTAAGTTTCTTGTATTCAGATTATATTTGTTTTCGTTTCAGTTTGTTTGAGATACTTTAATATTATTCTGATGCTCGACGTGTTGAATTTAGAATGTCCATTGAGAACGTTTACTGATATATAACTTTTCGCATAATTGAATGTCGGTTTGAGATTATTGAATGTTGATTATGACTTTAAATTGCTTGATCTGATTGCAATCAAGTTGTAGTAGCGTTTAATATCATTTCTACTAGGAATGCATTTATTGTGTAATTAGTTGATTGGATGATACAGGTTGATAGGTTGTACTTGTTAACGTTGTACCAACTAGTGGTGTTTAAGGGTTTAGTGTTTTTCGGTTAGTCGATGATAGTCTTTAACCAATCGATCTGTAACTAAGACGACGGGGAGACAGGATAGATTATACCTAGATTGCCGAGAGATATTTTTATTGATTTGCCTAGCCTTGTAGGTTTAGGAAATTGAAGAGCGAGGAGAGGAATTGTGAGAGTTGGTCTTGAGTCAAACAAAACCCGTAGCGACAACGCTTTTAATATTGTGTTTTAGTTAGCAATTTATTTAATGCTTTTAATTTCCTACAAGTAATTAGTTTCCTTAGTTTTAATCAATCATTTTGCCAATTTCTCTTTCGTTAACTCAAATATACATTAGGTCGTTAGTCTTGCTCTCTGTGGATTCGACTCTGCTTACCGCTAACTACGGTATTTAGGTTTAATTTTGTGACTGTGACGACCGATCCAACAAAATTTTGGTGCCGTTGCCGGGGAGCAACGTGCTTTTGACTTTGTGTGTATTTGGGTTTGTAAATACTTTAAGTCTAATTTTTCTATATTCTTTAATTTTCATTAGGAAAGTTTCATTCGTGTTTGTTTTTATTTTGTAGGAAGATCGCAATTGGGGAAACGTTGTAGTGTGTCATGTGCATCAAAGTTTAAGCATGACCCGATTGTGATATCTTCTAATCTTTTTAGCTTTAGTTCTTTTTAGTTCTTGTTAATCATTTGTGTGATGTTTGCATGTTTCGTGTTCATTTAGTTTGCATGTTTGTTTTAGTTTTGCATATTTTGTTTTTATTCATAGGATTTAGTTTTTAATTTAGTAATAATTTCTTTTTGTTTGACTGTTAGTTTTAGTTTGTTTATTGTGTGGTTTTTTTTTTTTTTTTTTTAAGGGTGTTATCATATTTAGCATTATTTTTCTTTATGTGTGGTTTGTGAATTTGCTTTTTGTTCTTTTTCTTTTAATTTTGATGTCGTGGTTGTTGGTGGAACCTTGGGTACACTTGTTGATGAATGTTTGGTAGATAGTCGTATCAACCAATTTTAGTACCCTTGGATTTGAAAATAGAAAGCACGTAGGATGGATGATAATTTGTATCCCATGCACAACCATCTAGCTTCTAGGATTCCTATCATAAGGCAACCGCCTAGGAATGGTGGCATTTATGAGTTTTCTCCTTTGGACGATATAGACTCCAAGTTGGAGTCTTTAGCCTATCAATTTGATATGTTCATATCCATACATGGGCAAGCTTCTAGGCAACCACCTCCTGGTAGGACAAGTCAGGATGTCTTTTCTATGCCTTCAGACCTTTTAGCTGTTGAGTACACATTTGAGGAACCAGCTCCCTATACTTTTGAGGAGCAAGTGCAAGATGCACAAGGTTTCCAGAGACGAAATGATTTGTATTCGAACACATTTGATAGTGAGTGGCATGACCATCCTAATTTTGCATGGAAGCAGGAACAATCTCATAATGTCTCCCATAATATGCCATATAGTTTTTCCAATCAACAGGGCAATTATTGGGACATGTATTCGGTCCAACCACCCGCCCAACCTAGGATCCCACCTCCCGTCCAACAGCCCACTCTCGAGCCTAGTCCACTAGAATCAATGATGGCTCAAATGCTCCAGACCATGCAAGAACAAAAAGATGACATGAATGCTAGGTTCAATGACTTAGAGCAGCATTATAAGATATTACATTCCCATTCCCAATCTATTAGTAAGCTAGAGACCCAAATTGGTCAGATAGCTGAAGCGGTTTATAAGAGAGAGGAATGCCATTTGCCGAGTCAAGTTGTAGATAATCCCAATGGTGCACCTCACCAGATGGGGTGTCATGAACAAGCTAGGCTTGAGAGGGAATTATATGCTGAGTTTGGAGAGAAAGAGAGCTTAGAGGGAAACCAAGCCGAGAGGAGTGAAAGAAACCAACCATAGAGTTAGGTGTGCCGAGACATGAAAACGAGGAAGTTGGGGAGAAAGAAATATCCCTTGCATTTGACATGCCGATAGAACCTTGTCCTCAATGCCTAGAGTCGAATAATGCATCCAACTTTAAGAAAACTACTAGGATGGAGGAAATGGTTGAGCTGTTTAGACAAGGGCTGATTGGTATTCCACTTCTAGATGCCATTAACCTCATACCTGCCTATGCTAAGTTCTTAAAAGACTTGCGCACATGGAAATGGCGTATTAAATTCAAATATGCCTTCTTAGGACCTCGTGATACCCTACTTGTTGCTGAATGGCGAGGGTCATGTAAGGCACCGCCAACGTTTCAACCACCTTGAACTTGATGTTTGCATTTAGTCTAGCTGAAGACTTTAAACTTAGCGCTTGTGGGAGGCAACCCACCTTTTTAAATTTGTTTTTATTGCTTTTATGTTTTTGTTGTTTTTGTCTTTGTAGGAATTGCCATGTTTGGAAACTCATTAACTAGTCCAAGGTTACGATTACACATGCTCCACAAACTCCGTTGGTGACAACCCCACCATTGTTCCTCAGGTTGTATCTCTCCACCTTATATGTTGTTATTGTTAGATTTCTTGTTTCTCAAATGTGTTGGACGATTTTAATGTTATTGATCATATTGCCATTTGAGATCATTTGATGCTAAGTTGGGGAGGATGTTTGTAGTTGTGGGTCATTGAGGACAATGACATTTTAAGTTGGGGAGTGTTGATTGATTTTTATTTTGTGGAGTATGTTGTTGATCATATTTTTGGGAAGTGTTGTTGATGATGCTTTTATGGAGATTGTGATATTTTTGTGAAGTGTTGTTGATGATGCTTTTGTGAAGATTGTGCTTAAATTTTTGCGGCATGATGATGTTTTTGTTGAAAATATGTTGAATCTTATTCTTGTAAGTCCAAAAGTGGTTAAAGTGAACTAAAGTGAGTTATTTTTAAAAATTTTCATGAATTCATGCATAATTACCATTTTAGAAGCAATTAAAGTGCTAGTTGAAAGGTTTTGTGAGGTTTTTGAAAATTGTTTGTTGCAACATGGTTTTAAACATTGAACTATTGGTTCTGTTTTGTGCTAGGTTTGTCCATAATTGTGGTTAGACACTGTTTTGTGTAAATGTCATATGTTTTAGTGTTTATGCAAGTCTCCCACATACTTTACATGCCCATGGAGCAAATTTTCATTTATTATCTTGCGTGTGTTAAAAGTGCTTAAATGTTGCTTGATGATTTGGTTTTGATTTGTAGCCTAGTTGACTCGAGTGAGTACGCCCGAGGGGTGTTCTACACCTAATCCCCTAAAGCTATCCAGCTTGGGAGCGGTTGACCTAAAGCTCGCTAGATGGGTCCTCTAGAAAGCTTAAGAAGTCATTACATAGATCATGAGCGTTATTAAAAAAAAAAAAAAAAAAAAAAATAAAGTCTTGGCTTGTAGCCTAGTTGGTTCGGGTGAGTAAGTCCGAGGAGTGTTTTACATTTAGTGCCCTATAGCCATTTGGTTTGGGAGTCATTGACCTAAAGCCCGTTACACGGACCTTCTAGAAAGCTTAAGAAGTTAAGACAAGAAAAAAAAAAAGTGATGAATGAAATAGAAATTATATGTCAAAATCTTGTGTGGAAAATGAGCATTATGTTGCGTGTACATAAGTTGGGGAGTTTTGCATGATATTTTAACATTGTGATATGAATATGAAATGTGTGTTTGAGAAACTTGAATGGAGATAGGCAAATCTTGACAAAAACTTTAGTTCTTTATTTAGGATTGTGTTGTTTGCTTATTGTGTTCAAATTTTTCACTTTACCTTTTGATGAATGCCTTGAATTTAGAGTCATGAAAGTGACTCTATTTTGGTGATAAAAATACCTCATATGTGATTAAATTGAAGTATATTGAGATAATTAAAGAATTTATGAATTTATTCACGAAAATCGCTTCTTAATATTTTTCTTATGAATTTAACGTGTTTGGAATGATTTTGGAAAGTATATGAGTTGATATTAGGTTGTGGTTTATGGATTAAGGGTGATTTTGTCTCATTTATGCTGTTTAGGGGGGAAAATGTCATGTTTTAAGGGGCTGATTTTGTTACTTTTCAATTATGCAGGGACCAAACTGATATTTTACAATTTGTTCTATAAAAGAAAAATGCAGTTCGCGTTTTCCAGGGGGGCTGTTCACCCAGTTTTCTGGCAACCTTTCGTCTCCCTCCAGCAACCCTTCGTCTTCTCGGTGCACCGCCATTCACCAGCCACCGTCAGCACCGCAAATCACGCACCACCACTGCGACGCTTCGCCTTCCACCACCGTGACTTTTCATCTTCCAGGCAAGATTTCGCTGTTTTCTGACAATGTTTTAGCTCCCAAGGGTCAATCCCCCTTCCCCATGGCCGGATCTAGCATTTCCAAGCTTCAGCCACCGCGAAAACCACCGAAATCAGCGAATTTTGCCGTCGCGCCTCTTCATCTTCCAGGCCAGATCTTGCTCATTTCCGGTGACTTCTCACCTCCTCAAGACCTGATCTGAACTCCCCATCACCAGAGCTTTCCATCGGTACCTTCGGATCCCATTTCTGCCACCGTTTTCCGGAAGACCCGCCGAAAAATTAACATTTTCCGGCGAAGTGCAGCTGTTCATATTCCGGGCTGTCCATTGGTCATTTTCGCCCCTTCTTCACATCATATCACTATCGGTTACCTCCTCTCCGCCATGATCAGCTCCGTTTCCACTGTTTCAGCCTCCGTCATCACCACCATGAGCGGCTAAGTTCCCGGTTGTCCGTTACGGTGTAGGCGAGATCGAGATTGACTCCATTGGTCTCCTCATCAGCTCTCGACTAGTTGGATAAGCCCGAATGTTGGATATTTGGTTAAGTTTCTTGTATTCAGATTATATTTGTTTTCGTTTCAGTTTGTTTGCGATACTTTAATATTATTCTGATGCTCGACGTGTTGAATTGAGAATGTCCATTGAGAACGTTTATTGATATATAACTTTTCGCATAATTGAATGTCGGTTTGAGATTATTGAATGTTGATTATGACTTTAAATTACTTCGGTACTGATTGCAATCAAGTTGTAGTAGCGTTTAATATCATTTCTACTAGGAATACATTTATTGTGTAATTAGTTGATTGGATGATACAGGTTGATAGGTTGTACTTGTTAACGTTGTACCAACTAGTGGTGTTTAAGGGTTTAGTGTTTTTCGGTTAGTCGATGATAGTCTTTAACCAATTGATCTGTAACTAAGACGACGGGGAGACAGGATAGATTATACCTAGATTGCCGAGAGATATTTTTATTGATTTGCCTAGGTTTGTAGGTTTAGGAAATTGAAGAGCGAGGAGAGGAATTGTGAGAGTTGGTCTTGAGTCAAACAAAACCCGTAGCGACAACGCTTTTAATATTGTGTTTTAGTTAGCAATTTATTTAATGCTTTTAATTTCCTGCAAGTAATTAGTTTCCTTAGTTTTAATCAATCATTTTGTCAATTTCTCTTTCGTTAACTCAAATATACATTAGGTCGTTAGTCTTGCTCTCTGTGGATTCGACCCTGCTTACTGCTAACTACGGTATTTAAGTTTAATTTTGTGACTGTGACGACCGGTCCAACAATAGACTATACAGAGACATTTGTACCCGTAGCTAAAATCAACATGGCACATGTCTTATTATCCTTAGCTGGAAACCCTGATTGGCCATTACAACAATTCGATGTGAAGAATGCTTTCCTCCATGGAGAATTGTCAGAAGAAATCTACATGGATCTTCCACTAGTATGTATTTCACCAAAAAAGCATAGCTAAAAGGTATGTAAGTTAAAGAAATCTCTATATGGGTTAAAGCAATCTCTAAAGGCATGGTTTGGGAGGTTCACAAAAGCTATGACATCTTTTGGCTACCATCAGGGCAATTCATATCACACACTATTCCTTTAAAAACAGCAACAAAAGATCACTGCACTTATTGTATATGTGGATGATATGGTGGTTGTAGGAAATGATGCAGAAGAAAGGAAGGCTCTGCAAATGTACTTGTCAAAGGAATTCAAGATGAAAGACCTAGGTTCTTTGAAATATTTTTTTGGAATCGAAGTGTCTCGATCAAACAAAGGTATTTTTCTATCACAAAAAAGTATGCCTTGGATGTGCTACAGGAAACTGGTATGTCAGCATGTCAACCAGATGATTCACCAATCGAAAAAGATTTGAAATTGGGAGTCGAGGCTAATCAAATACCAGTTGACAAAGGGAGGTACCAAAGACTTGTGGGAAGATTGATGTACTTATCCCACACTATGCTAGATCTTGCCTATACATTGAATATAATCAGTCAATTCATGCATAATCCTGGAGAACAACATATGAATGCAATTACATGCATCTTGAGATATTTAAAACATGTTCCTGGAAAGGGAATCCTATTTACTAAAAATAAAGACTACCAAAATGTGAATGCATATACTGATGCTAATTGGATTGGAGTAGTGGATGACAAGTGATCGACTTTTGTTTATTTCACTTTTGTAGGTGGTAATCTAGTCACGTGAAGAAGCAAAAAACAAAATGTTGTGTCACGCTCAAACGCTGAAACAAAATTTAGGGGAATGAAACTTGGGATTTGTGAAGCTTTGTGGCTAAGATTTCTCCTACAAGATTTACGCTACAACCTAATCAACAAATCAAGTTATATTATGACAATAAAGCAACGTGTCGTGTGATATTACTCACAATCCAATTCAACATGATCGTACGAAACATGTTGAAGTAGATTGATTTTTCATCAAAAAAATGGATGAAAAGATAATTGAATTGCCCAAGATTCGATCAGATGATCAATTGGCTGACATTCTTACAAAGGTTGTCTCTAAACGTATATTCTCACAGGTCTTAGACAAGTTGGCCATGTGTGACATCTACGCACTAACTTGAGGGGGAGTGTTGAGATTTCCTGAATACTTCGTAATCTTCTTCTTTCGTTAGTTTTATGATACTCATAATGTTCTTGATATCTTATAATCTCCTAATTATGTCTGTATATTGTAATTGACATAATTAGGAGATTTCGTAGGTTATACCCTCCCTATATAAGGCTTGTAACTTTGTAGTGAAAATCAATGAATTGGACATACAATTCTTCAAACAAACACATATTATATGGTTTCCAGATGCCAAAATTAATAATTTCAATGTCTTAAATTTTATTCATATCCTATAAATTAAATTTATGGAATCAAGAGGATTGGGAAACTCGTATTAGATATATTCATGTAATAGTTTTGGAGGTGTAAGAAGATTTAAGTCCCTCATGGCAAAGTGTCTTCCTTTAATTTCAGTTTCTAAATACATTTATCTTGTTACACCAAGATTTGTAAAAAGAATTAAAATAAAAAAAAGGTTATACCATCCAATAGTGAGGTATATTCATAAGTGTTTAGGCAAATGGTCATAGCTATGTTTAGTTCCCACAGGATTGAGTGAATGACTTTTCCCAGCTAAAGTTTGCCGTAATTACATTTTCCCACCCATCATTAAATTTAGACATAAGTTTTAACAACAAAAGGGCATTCTTGTTAGTTCGCACAAGTTAATGTTACTTACACCCCTAAATTACAAACACATAAAATGACTTCAGCAACTTGGAAATTAACCATTTAAACCCATATCTTCAATTTCTATAATCACAATGAAGGTTTCACTTTTAAAGTATGTTTGTTACTAAAAAAAATTAAAACTGTATATATTGTTTTTAAAAATTATAGTAGTATATGTCAATTAAATATTTATAAAACTACAAAACAATGTTTCATTAAAATTGTATATATTTTACGAAATTATATAAAATATAATTTCAAAAAAAAAAAAACAACCATTGTCTTAAAACCCGACCCATTGTGAGACCTGGCAAGGTGACCGGGTCACGGGTCGACCGGTTGGACTAGTGACGTCAGCAATAAAAATAGTTTTAAAAAATTATAAATTAGTCCCTTAAATTTTAGTATATTAAAAATACCCTTAAAAAATTAGAATTAGGCCTTGAGATTTTAATTAATTTAAAAAATTCCCCAAATAATTTTGTTAGTTGCTAATATTTTGAAATATTGCAAAAACACACCTAAAAATTACAAAGTAGTCCCTATAAGTATGAAAAATAGCAAAAACCGCTAAGATTTAAACCGAACAGGAGAGGCTATCGAGTCTTGGTCTAATAGGTCCGACTTGCCAATCCGGTTTGGGTTTTAAAACATAGAAAAAAACTGAAAATTTTTTAAAAAGTAGAAAAATCTGAAAATAAAAATTATGAAAATTTAAAAATAAATTAAAAAAAGGGAAAATAAAAAGTTGGTCGAAATAGCTGGGTGCAATTCAGGTCGATTCACACCCTGTTGGGTGCAATTCCGACTGATTTGCACTTGGCCAAGTGTGATTCAGCCAAATTTTTTACTCGGCTGGGTGCAATTTCAACTGATTCGCACTCGGCGAGATGTGGATCAATCGCAAACGCACCCAATCGGGTGCAAATCAATCAAAATCTCACCCAGTTGGGTGCAATTTCAACCAGCTATTTTTTTGTTTTTTTTAAGTTTTTCAATTTTTATAATTTTATAATTTTTTTTTTAAATTTACCATCCCTAGAATTAAAAATTAATATAATCCAAACTAGGGGAGAAAAATACATTTAATAAAGTTTGGGTGGGAAAATGTTATTCAACCTCATTAAAAATTATGAAGTCAAATAGTAAAAGATATTATAGACTTTTCGTAGCTTTATCCCTGTCAAGTAACATACTCATTTCCCAGAGATCATGGAGTTTGATATCAATAAACAGGGGTGAGCACGGGTAGTGGGTAGAACCTGGAATCAACCTAATCAACCTCGCAACTCACTACAGTGTTCGGTTCCTGGTTCCAAAAAATTGGAACCGCTACTGTGCGGTTCCGGTTCTGGTTCTTGCATGTGGAGGAATCGGAACCAGAACCAAAACCTATAAAAAGGGTACCCTGTTTGGAACCTGTAGGGGGTACCCTGTTTTGGAACCTGTTTTGAAACCTGTTTGAAACCTGTTTTGGAACCTATTTGGAACCTCGCTTTGGAACCTGCTTTGGAACCTATTTGGAACTCGCTTTGGAACCTGTTTTAGAACCTATTTTTAGAACCTGTTTTTGTAACCTGTTTGGAACCTGTTTTGGAACCTATTTTTAGAACCTGTTTAGAACCTATTTTGGAACCTGGACTATAATGAAATATTTGTGAAATGTAAATAATGGGGGAGTTTTTATTATTTTACATATAAAAAAATTTAAAATAAAAAAAGTTAAATTTTTAGAATAACCTAATTAAATAAATATACGAATACAATTATACTTATTACATATAAATTACACTATATTAAAAGCTTTAATATATTATAATACATTAATATTAAAGTTTTGATCAATTAAGTGAATAATTGAAATTATGATCTAATTAAAAGTGTTTTACATTTTTAATGTTATTAAAAGAATTATTTTTGAATAAAATAGTATATTTGATTGAGTAATAATATATTTAGTTATTTACTTCAATTATCAAGTTCTAAGTATATCTATAATAAATTAGTAATTAATTAATTATATATGATAAATTGATAAACATTAATAAATTTAATTACTAGTTAAATATCATACTTAATCAATTATAACATTACATTATAGTTAAATGATTACTTAATTAATTATAATTTTATAACATTACTTAATTGATTTATAATATAATTAATTATAGCATTACATTAATTGATTACTACTTAATTAATTGACTTATATGTTATAACATAATTAAATAGTTAATTAATTGACTTATAAGTTATAACATAATTAAATAGTTAATTAATTGACTTATAATTAGAAATTTAATTAATTATAGCATTAAGTTATAGATTTATAGTATAATTACTTAATCAATTATAACATTTTATTATAAACATTAGTACAAACTTAATTAAATAATTAAAAATTTAATTAATTATAATATTGCATTAAAAATTTATAGTATGATTACTTAATAATTAATTCACTATAACATTACATTATAGTATGATTATATAATTAATTATAACATTACATAATTAAATAATTACTTAATTGATTATGTCATTATATTATAAATATTAGTAATTACTAATTTACTACATAAACATTAGCATAATACTTAATTAAATTATAAGAAATTTAATTAATCATAACATTACTTTATAAACATTTTATTATAAACATTAATTAAGCATTATATTATAGTTAAATAATTACTCAATTAAATTATAATATTATTATATTATATTATATATTATGATCACTTACTTAATTATAGCATTATATAGTTAAATGATTACATAATTACATAATTAGTTATGAATTTATAATATTACATTATAAACATTAGTAATTTACTAATTTACTATATTATTACATTACTTAATTAAACGATTAAACATTTAATTAATTATAACATTACTTTATATATTTATAATATGATTACTTAATCAATTATAACATTCCATTATAAACATTAGTATATTAATCAAATGATTTGAAATTTAATTAATTATAATATTAAATTATAGATTTATAATATGATTACTTAATTCATTATAACATTACATTATACTATTTTAGTATGATCATATAATTAATATAACATTACATAATTAAATGATTACTTAATTGATTATGAGTTATGATATTATGTTTTGAACATTAGTAATTACTAATTTACCACATAAACATTAGCACAATATTTAATTAAATGATAAGAAATTTAATTAATTATAACATTACCTTATAAACATTTCATTATAAACATTAATTAAACATTACATTATACTTAAATAATTACTCAATTAAATTATAATATTATTATATTACATTATATATTATGATCACTTGCTTAATTATAGCATTACATAGTTAAATGATTACATAATTACTTAATTAGTTTTGAATTTATAACATTAAATTATAAACATTAGTAATTTACTATATTATTACATTACTTAATTAAACAATTAAAAATTTAATTAATTATAACATTACCTTATATATTTATAATATAATTACTTAATCAATTATAACATTTTATTATAAACATTAGTATATTAATCAAATAATTTGAAATTTAATTAATTATAATATTAAATTATAGATTTATAGTATGATTACTTAATTCATTATAACATTACATTATACTATTATAGTATGATCATATAATTAATATAACATTACATAATTAAATGATTACTTAATTGATTATGAGTTATGATATTATGTCTTAAACATTAGTAATTACTAATTTACTACATAAACATTAGCACAATATTTAATTAAATGATAAGAAATTTAATTAATTATAATATTACCTTATAAACATTAATTAAGCATTACATTATAGTTAAATAATTATTCAATTAAATTATAATATTATTATATTACATTATATATTATGATCACTTACTTAATTATAGCATTACGTAGTTAAATGATTACATAATTACATAATTAGTTATGAATTTATAACATTACATTATAAACATTAGTAATTTACTAATTTATTATATTATTACATTACTTAATTAAACGATTAAAAATTTAATTAATTATAACATTACCTTATATATTTATAATATAATTACTTAATCAATTATAACATTTCATTATAAACATTAGTATATTAATCAAATGATTTGAAATTTAATTAATTATAATATTAAATTATAGATTTATAGTATGATTACTTAATTCATTATAACATTACATAATTAAATGATAAGAAATTTAATTAATTATAACATTTCATTATAAACATTAATTAAGCATTACATTATAGTTAAATAATTACTCAATTACATTATAATATTATTATATTATGATCACTTACTTAATTATAACATTATATAGTTAAATGATTACATAATTACTTAATTAGTTATGAATTTATAACATTACATTATAAACATTAGTAATTTACTATACTATTAGATTACTTAGTTAAACGATTAAAAATTTAATTAATTATAACATTACTTTATTTATTTGTAATATGATTACTTAATCAATTATAATATTTCATTATAAACATTAGTATATTAATTAAGTGATTTAAAATTTAATTAATTATAATATTAAATTATAGATTTATAGTATGATTACTTAATTCATTATAACATTACATTATACTATTATAGTATAATCATATAATTAATATAACATTACAGAATTAAATGATTACTTAATTGATTATGACATTATATTATAAACATTAGTAATTTACTAATTTACACAATACTTAATCAAATTATTATAACATTATATTATAAATTTATGGTATAATTATTTAATTAATTATAACATTCTATTATAAACAATATTACAATACTTAATTAAATGATTAACAATTCAAGTGTTGCTTAGAGATTACAGGTTATGAGTTACATTGGACACAAATGAATGAATAATGAAAATTTGTTAGGGGTGTATTTGTAAACTTATAAGGTATTTTTGTTATTTTTTAAACTAATAGGGGGGTAATTGATTATTTACAGGGTACCCTGGAAAGGAACCGGAACCTGCATTTTAGGTTCCGGTTCCTTGAATTGAAGAACCTGCACAGTGCGGTTCCGGTTCCTTTTTTGGGAACTCGCTTTGTGCGGTTCCGATTCTCAGTTCTTAGGAAAATGCAGGGGTACCCAGGCAAGCTCACCCCTATCAATAAACAACCAGAGTCAAATATCAATAAACAAAGACTAGGCATTAAATTATACATTCCTACGGAAAAACCCGAAAATATAATATTCTGACTAAGAAATCAGTTTTATGCATTGAGTTTTAAATTGTATGTCATATCCCTGCTTAATATATTAATCGAAGGATCATTATCATCTAGAATATTTGTACTTGTTTTTCAAGGTTACTAGGCCAACAAGTTTCCGACGATCTTTCCGGGGTTGGAGTTTGACGCCGCCAACGCAAATTTCCATGCCTCTCTTGTTTGATATTGTTTCTTCAAGAATAATAAGACTTGTTCTTTGTCCCAGTTGACTTCACTAGTCAACATAATCATTTTCTCATTCTTTAGTCAGTTTCTGGGCAACTAAGCGAAGGAATTAATTTCCAATCTAATTCTACATCTAAATGTAAATTTTTATACACATAAAATAACATATAAATATATAAATTCGGTTAATTTGTGCTTTATAATATTTTTCTCTTTTCTAAGACTCAAGCTAAAAGTGAATTCTTTATTGTTATTTTTATTTGTAAAACTCAGGAAAGAGTCCAAGGTTGACACATATAGGAATTTATCAAAGATGAATTGAATCAGAAAATAATTTGAACCGTCCATATTTTTCTAATCTGTTTTACACGTTAGAAAAGTAATTTGATAGATGTGATCAAGTCTTGCACATTAATATAGTTGAAAATTTAAAGAAAATAAAGTTTCGACTTTTGTATCAAAATGATTCATAAATAATACAATAAAATCAAATTAACAACATTAACAAATATAATAATAATAATAATAATAATAATAATAATAATAATAATTCTCTAATCAGGATGTCCTTATATTAATTTGTTAGGATTATGTGTGATATTAATCTTGTAGTGGTAATCTAGTCACATGAAAACACAAAAAATAGAATGTTATAGCACGCTCAAACGCTGAAGCACAATTTAGGGGAATGGCACTTGAGATTTGTAAAGCTTTGTGACTAAGATTTCTCCCGCAAGATTTGAGCTATCAATCTAATCAACTACCTCAGTTATATTGTGACAATAAAACAACATGTGATATTGCTCACAATCCGGTTCAACATGTACTAAACATGTTGAAGTAGATAGATTTTTCATCAAAGAAAAACTGGATGAAAAGATTATTGAATTACTCAAGTTTGATTAAAGGATCAAGTGGTCGACATTCTTACAAAGGCTGCCTCTAAATGTATATTCTCATAGGTTTTAGACAAGTTTGACATATGTGACATCTACACACTATGCAGCAACTTGAAGAGGAGTGTCGAGATTTCCTTAATATTTCATAATATTCTTATTTTGTCAGTTTTAGGATACTCATAATGTTCTTGATATCATGTAATCTTCTAATTATATCTGTATATTGTAATTGACATAATTAGGAGATTTCGTAGGTTATATCCTCCCTATATAAGGCTTTTAGCTCTATAGTGAAAATCAATTAATTGGAAATACAATTCTTCAAACAAACACATATTATATGGTTTCCAGATGCCAAAATTAATAATTTCAATGTCTTAAATTTTATTTATATCCTATAAATTAAATTTATGTGGAATCAAGAAGATTGGGAAACTCGTATTAGATATATTCATGTAATAGTTTTGAAGTGTAAGAACATTTAAGTCCCTCATGGCAAAGTGTCTTCCTTTAATATCGGTTTCTAAATACATTTATCTTGGTGCACCAAGATTTGTAAAAAGAATTAAAAAAAAAAAAAAAAAAATTATACCATACAAGAGTGAGGTATATCCATAAGGGTGTATTTGGTTTAGCGAATGTTATATTACTGGGAATGTTATATTAATGGAAAGATAAATTATCTTAAAGATTACTGGGAATGTTTAGGAAAATATATTTGGTTGGTTGGAATAAATTGGTGGATATGTTATATTAATATTTTTGATTGGGAGGAATAAATTGGTGGGTATCTTATATAATTTACTTAATTGCTCTTGTTTTTAACTATTAATATAATATATTTTTTATTATTATTTTTTAAATAATTTTTTAACCCCTTATGTTTGAGATATTGCTAAAACACCCCAATAACAAAAAAGTTTAAAATTTAACAAAAACACCCTCACCCACCCCAAACACTACCCGCTTCTTGCCACCATTGCTAGCAGTTGAAGTGGTCGTAACAGTGCACGACCGGCTAGAACTTGCCAGTCGTGCGTCAATAAGGCCATTTCCGACTAGATCTACGGATAGAATTGGTCGTCATTAATGGCTAGAGTTTTGACCTTTGACGACATAGTTTGGACATCTGGTTGTTAACTATGGCTAGAAGCTGTAGATCAGGTCGGAAACAACCAAAATCAATCTTACTGTTTTCGGTGATGATCGATCGCGGTATATCATCGAAAAGGCCGAGATCGACACACAATAGGCCGAGATCTAACGAGATCATGTGTTACAGTTGCACATGCCGAGATCTAACAGATCATGTGTTGTTACGGTGTCGGCATTCGGTGGCCAGTGGTGGTGATGGCCAGATCTAGCCACCACCCTTGGATAATTTTTTTAAAGTCCAAGGATATTTATGACCTAAAAAGTTTGTATATAAGGATAAAATACTCCATTAGTATTTTTGTAAACTGTTTTTAAAACAAGGGCATTATTGTCTAAAAATTTTAATAGTTAAGGATAAAATTGTAACAAAAATAAGATTACCATGTAATCTTAAAATACCTAAGAAAATAGAGGTAATCAGATTACATCCTATATTACCAATAGTAAATACATTGGTTTTGGAAGATTGCGGGAATCTTATATTACTTGACAACCAAACATGGTAATCAAGCAACAAAGATGACATTACCTCAGTAATTGGGGATTACCCCCAACCAAACACGCCCTAGTGTTTAGTTCCCACAGGATTGAATGAATGCCTTTTCCCCCTAAAGTTTGCCTTAATTACACTTTCCCACCCTCACTAAATCTAGACGTTAGTTTTGACAGTAAAAGGGCATTCTTGTTAGTTCGCACAAGTTAATTTTACTTGCACACTTAAATTACAAGCACGTAAAATGAACTTTAGGAACTCGAAAATTACCCATTTAAATCCGTATCCTTAATTTCTATAATCACAATGGAGGTTTCACTTTTAAAGTATGTGTCTTACTAAAAAAGATTAAAATTGTATATATTATTTTTAAAAATTATAATAGTATATGTCAATTAAATATTTATAAAACTACAAAACAATGTCATTAAAATTGTATATATTTTATGAAATTATATAAAATATAATTTCCAAAAAAAACTGAAAAATTGTAAAAAAAAAGTGAAAAATCCGAAAATAAAAAATTATGAAAATTTTAAAAAAAATTAGAAGAACTGAAAAAAATAGTTGACCAAAATAGCTAGGTGTGATTCAGGTCGATTCGCACCTTGTTGGTACAATTCCAACTAATTTCCACCTGGCTAGGTGTGATTCAGCCAGATTCACACCTAGTTGGGTGCAATTTCGATTGATTCGCACCCAGCCATATGCTATTCGATTGGAACCGCACCCATCTAGGTGTGAATCAATCGCAATTGCACCCAATCGGGTGCAAATCAATCAAAATCTCACCAAGCTAGGTGCAATTCCAGCCAACTTTTTTTTTTTTGTGTTTTTTAATTGTTTTAAAAAAAATTTTATTTTTTTTATTTTCCGAATATTTTTATTTTAGTAACTGAATTTATTTTTAAAATTTATTATCCCAAGAATTAAAAATCAATATAAACCAAACTAAGGGTGAAAAATACATTTAATGAAGTTTGGGTGGGAAAATGTTATTCAACCGCATTAAAAATTATAAAGTCAAATAGTAGAAGGTATTATACACTTTTCGTAGCTTTACCCTGTTAAGTAACATATTCCATTGACGGAGATTGACCATGGATAGGAAATTGTTTTTCTCAATGTTTATGGGTGGAAAATGTAACAACGGCAAATCTTGGGTGGAAAATCATATTCACTCCCACGGTATTTGGGTTTAAGCTCTCTCATAACTACTTACATGACCAAAGTCAATTGTTACTCGTTTCACAGAGATCATGGAGTTCGATATCAATAAACAACCAGAGTCATATATCAATAAACAAAGACCAGGTATTAAATTATACATTCCTACGGAAAACCCCGAAAATATAATATTCTGACTAAGAAATCAGTTTTAAGAATTAATATATTTGACAAAGACATCTGTTTCAAGTTATCGAAGAAATCAATTTTAAAGGATAAAGTGATAACTCTTGTAAATATTAATTAAAGGATCATTGTCATCTAGAATATTTGTACTTTTTTTTCAAGGTTACTAGGCCAACAAGTTTTCGACGATCTTTCCGGGGTTGGAGTTTGACGTCGCCAACGCGAATTTCCATGCCTCTTTCCTTTGTTATTGTTTCTTCAAGAATAATAAGACTTGTTCTTTGTCCCAGTTGACTTCTCTAGTCAACATAATAATTTTCTCATTCTTTAATAAGTCTCTGGGCAACTAAGCGAAGGAATTAATTTCCAATCTAATTCTAACTTTAAATGCAAATTTTTATACACATAAAATGACATATAAATATATAAATTCGGTTAATTTGTGCTTTATAATGTTTTTCTCTTTTCCAAGAGTCAAACTAAAAGTGAATTCTTTGTTGTTATTTTTATTTGTAAAACTCGGGAAAGAGTCCAAGGTTGACACAAATAGGAATTTATCAAAGATGAATTGAATAAGGAAATTGAATCAGCAAATAATTTGATAGATGTGATCAAGTCTTGCAATTTAATATAGTTGAAAATTTGAAGAAAATAAAGTTTCAACTTTTGTATCAAAATGATTCATAAATAATATAATAAAATCAAATTAACAACATTAACAAATATATAATAATAATAATAATAATAATAATAATTCCCTAATCGGGATGTCCTAATATTAATTTATTAGGATTATGAATATATACTATCAGTCTTAGTTAGAAAAATCATGTCAGTCTAATGTAATAAATCCAATTATGAATATATAATGTTAGTTTTAGTTAGAAAGATCATGTCAGTCTAATGTAATAAATCCAATGATGATTAAGCATGTTCTCGATGATATCAATTTTACCCCCAAAAGAAAATTCCTTTGAGGGAAGTTTCCATGTATGAATGAAAGAAAGAAGAAATTACTTTGATTTGGTCCATAATATATCTCCTCTAAATTATAAATTCAAAGTCACGTGTTAATGACTATAAGTCTAATATAGTTGTTTTTACCAAATGTCCTATTGTTTGGTATTACTAAGTCTATTAGATTTACTGTTACAATTCATATGTAATTGAATTTTTTATATCAAGCCTTAGATTCTTCATTACAAATTTTGTTTTTCAACTCATGTTTTCTATTTGTTTGACTGCTCCTTACAAGTTTATTACATTTGATTTTAACAAGTCTATTCTTCCAAATTTTATATCATTGATTGTACAAGCATAAGGTTTGTTTTCACCGTTTCTTGATGTACAAGTTTCCAATAATCTTCAATTCCAAGTAAAATAAAACAAATATAATTTATCAATTCATCCAATGTGGGTGGCGAAGAGTTAGAATACTCTTTCCCACACCTTCATCAGCCAGCCCTATTTCAAGTTTAATGACTTTTTTTTTCTTTGAAATTTTCTTCATTGATTTTTATTATGTAGTACTTGTAATTAATTTCAGAACAATTCATTAATCAAACACAAATTCCCTAAAACAAATAAAATAAAGAAAAACAAATTTGCGTGCTGCGTTTTTCTATAAATAGCATGCAGTATAAGTGTATCCCCACAAATAGTTGAGCAAGAAAAAGCAAAACGAAAAGAAGATTGATGGCTTACTGGAAGGAGCTTAGTGGTGAGAAGAATTGGGAGGATCTTTTGAAACCTCTCAACGGTGATCTCTCAAGCTATATAAAACTCTATGGTGAAGGAGTTCAAGCTGTTTATGACTCGATTAACCCTAAAGATGAAACACTTCCTGCTTACCAAAAGGAAGATTTATTTTCTAAAGTTTTCATGGAAACATACTGTAAGTATTGTGAAGCCAAAAACGGAGTCGTTTCACTTAAGTATATTCAAGTCAAAACGGGGTCGTTTTGTTTAAAACCACTACCAAGTTTCAGCCATCAGATCAAGACAGATCCAAGGGCTGAGAATTGCTGATGCAACCGTATATAAAGAAGAGCAACAGTGATACATACGAAGAACGCGTGTTTTCGTTAATCAGGGGATTAGGGTTTGCAAAAGAGGGAAAAACACTCGGGCTAGGTTTGTTGCTGAATCTTTCTGGGTTAATCTGTGTTGAGTGAGAGAGGGTTGCGTTTCCTTCTAGAGGCTGGTATTTGTCCTCTGGTTCTTGCAGATTATTGAGAGGTTCTTGAGTGGTTAGGCCGTAGTGGGTGTTAGTCTGTTTAAGGCAGATTTGTAATCGTGTTCTTCTTGTAATTGTTGTCTGTCTCATTAGTGCTGTGGGCTTCCATATTTTGGAGCTCAACGTGGACGTAGTCTATCCAAGATTGGATAGACGAACCACGGTAAAATTGTGCCTTGTGTTGTTGTGTGTGATTCTCTTGATCTTTAACCTTGTGTGTGTTGTTTGTGTTGCGAATTTGCTTATTAGGCTTAGGTTATAACAGTGGTATCAGAGCTAGAAAGTTCTAAGGGGATTTAGGGTTAGAAATCGTTTGGTCTTCGTACAAATTCTAAAATTAGGGTTTGTCAGATTTGGGGGTTTTTCGATTTCAAGATCCTAGATCGTTAGGACTTCAGATCTTGCTAAGTCTTGGGGGTTAAATTCGTGAGATTGAGTTACAGGCACAAGGAATCGACGAAGTTCGTACAAATTCTAAAATTAGGGTTTGTCAGATTTGGGGGTTTTCGAATTAAAGGCTTATAGGGCCTTAGGGTTTTCGAAATTGGTCTTGAATCAGGTCGTATTGATTGGTCTGGGTCACAAACACGAGTCAAGGGAAAAAAAGGTCTAGGTCTTGTCTAAGGGTATTTAGGCTGGAACACCGCAATCGCCTTAAAAATCGCTGCGCGACCTTGGCGAATCTGTATAACAACGCCACGTACCCTTTGACGGTTTTAGCTGTGTTAGTCTTGTCACTTTAGTCCTGTTTGTGTTCTTGCATTGTGTGATACAGTTTAAGGGTGTTTAGGCTGGAACACCGATGCATCGCTTAAAACAGCGCAATGGCGAATACAGTATAACAACGCCACGCACTTTGAGTGTTACGTCTGCTACTAAAATTCAATGAGTACTACTCATATGGAGATCTCCCAATATGATGGGAAGATCGACTTTAATACATGGAAAAAGAAGATGAAAGCCCTTCTTTCACATAATAAAGTTGGGCTTGCTTTAGAAAAAGATGCCACTAAGTGGTCTGAAGAGAAACCGAAAAAGAAGGCTGAAGTGGATGAGGAGGCCTACAATCTGATCATAATGAATCAGTCCGATGCAGTCTGCGAAAGGTTGATGGCATGGAAACACCGCTCACACTTTGGGGTAAACTCGAATCCCTTTATTCCTTACAGTCTGCACCAAACTTAGCATTTCTTAAAGGAGCCCTATTTTCTTATAAGATGGATGTTACTAAGTCTATAGAAGAAAACCTTGATGAGTTTCTTAAGATGACATTAGTACTGAAAGGTACAGATCAGGAGTTGGGTGACTCCAGTCTGGCAATGATATTGTTAAACTCACTGCCTGATAAGTATTTAGTGGTGAAGAATGCTCTACAATACACTGGGACAGTTCCTAGTGTTGACCTGATTATAGCAGGTCTTAAATCTAGGGAATTGGAGTTGAAAATACAGAAAAGGAATGGCAATAACCTGTTTGTCAAAGGTAGATCAGATCCAGGTCAATCAGGAAGGGATAGCAATAAGAATTTTCAACAACACATAAACCCTAGGGCTAAGAAAAAGGGGAAGAATAACAAGCCTAAGGGAGAAACTAGGAAGTGTTTCCACTGTAATAAACCTGGCCACCTTAAAAAGAACTGTTATGATTGGATAAAGAAACAAAAACAGCAAAATACAGAGAGTAACCTAGCTAGCACTAGCACTGGCATTGAAGTTTCAGAAGCCCTCACTATCTCAAACCATGCTAGCAGTAAGGAATGGGTCCTAGATTCAGGGTGCACGTTTCATATGAGTCCCAACATCCAATGGTTCCAGAACTTTAAGAAGGGAGAGTTAGAAACTGTCTTCATGGGCAATAATCACTCTTGTAAGGTTCAAGGCATAGGAAACATAACCATTAGGTTGAATAATGGCAAAATCATAATGCTGACCAAAGTGAGGTATATACCTGACCTCAAAAGAAACCTGGTCTCCTTGGGAACTTTGGATGAAGCTAGATGTAGTTATAAGGCAGAAAAGAGATCCATAGTGGTGTACAAGAATAATGAAATACTACTTGAAGGGGTCAAACATAATGGGCTATACATTCTGTGTGGTCAACATTGTGCACTCACTGTAAAGTCTGCAATATCATCTACAAATCTAACTGCTGCAGAGAAATGGCATCTGAGACTTGGCCACATAGGCCAAAAAGGTATGACAGTGTTAAGCCAACATGGTTACTTTGGTAAGGAATCAATATCTGATTTAACTTTCTGTGAAGTTTGTGTGTTGGGAAAACAGCACAGAATGAGTTTCCAAAAGGGGACTCATCTGGCTGAAAAAGGGTTAGACTATGTTCATGCAGACCTGTGGGGTCCTGAAAGGGTTAGAACACATGGAGGGAATTGTTATTTCCTCTCCATTGTGGATGACTATAGCAGAAAGGTATGGGTGTACCTACTTAGGTCTAAAGATGAAGCCTTAACCAAGTTTAAAGGCTGGAAAAACTTGGTTGAAAACCAAGTTAACAGGAAGGTAAAAACCCTTAGGGTGAGTAATGGCCTCGGAAGGTGCATAATCAGGGACTTTGACTCTTATTGTGTAGAAGAGGGAATCTTGAGGCATAGGACAGTTAGGGGAACCCCTCAGCAAAATGGAGTTGCTGAGAGAATGAACAGAACCCTTCTTGAAAGGGTTAGATGTCTTTTATTCACAACTGGTCTACCAAAAACGTTTTGGGGGGAAGCCTTAGGCACAGCAGCTTACCTTATAAATAGAAGCCCTTCTAGCTCAATAGACTTTAAGTGCCCTGAAGAGAAGTGGTCTGAAAGGAGACCATCTCTTGAACACCTAAGAGTCTTTGGATGTGCAGCATATGCACATACCAGAGATGGAAAGTTAGAACCAAGATCCCTCAAGTGTGTCTTCTTAGGATACCAAGAGGGAACAAAGGGCTATAGGCTGTGGCAAAGGGATGCCCTAGGGGTCAGGGTAATTGTTAGTAGGGATGTGATTTTCAATAAAACAGTTTTTCTTTGCAAATCTGGTACTAACAGTGCAGGTAGCTCAGAAGAGTCGAAACCTCGGGAGACAAAGGCTGGGACAACTCGGTTTGAGGTGGAGCCCAAACAGAAACTAACCCCCGATCAATACACCCAAATAAATGCAGTCCCGACCATGTAGTTGAAGATCAAGGCCACAACAAAATCAAGAGCAGGGAGGGTGCAGATTACCCTACTGACAATGCTGAAGAGGATCAGAGAGGACAACCTGCCCTGGGAATATCGCTTAGCCTCGAGGGGACGAGTCGAAGGGAAATCAGACCCCCTACAAGGTACAGCTATCTTGAGCGATGATACAAAGACTCCCAGTGGGCGAAACACATCGATCAGAACCAAATACCTATGATGAAGCAATGAGCTCAAGGGATAGAAGAGATTGGTTGGCTACTATGGAGGAAGAGATGGAGTCATTGCACTCAAACAAAACCTGGACACTGGTTCCAAAGCCAAAGAATCAGAAATTGGTTGAATGCAGATGGTTGTATAAACTGAAAGAAGGGATAAATGAGTCTGACCCACCAAGATTCAAAGCAAGGTTAGTGGCTAAGGGCTACACTCAAAGAGTAGGTATTGATTTCACTGAAATATTCTCTCCAGTAGTTAAATTTAAAACAATTAGACTCATGCTAGCAATTGTAGTTCAACATGATTTAGAGATAAAACAATTGGATGTTAAAACTGCTTTCTTGCATGGTGAGTTGGATGAGAAAATATTCATGAGTCAACTGTAGGCTTTAAAGACAAAGCGCGATTATGTATGCTTGCTTAATAAATCTCGTATGGACTTAAACATCCCTCCCCTAGACAGTGGTACAAGAGATTTGATGCATTCATAATAGGAAATAGATTCACTAGAAGCATGTATGATAACTGTTTCTACTTTGCCTGTATGAATAACATACCAATCTACCTTTTGCTATATGTAGATGACATGTTAATAATTAGCAAGTCCATGTCTCAAATTAATGCATTAAAGGCCAAATTGAATACTGAATTTGATATGAAGGACTTAGGGAAGGCAAAGAAAATACTAGGAATGATGATTGATAGAAATAGAAGTGAACATACACTTAAACTGCATCACTCCTCATACTTACAAAAACTAGTGTTAAAATTTGGACTGAATGAATCCAAGGCAGTGACAATGCCCTTAGCAAACCATTTCATACTTAGTAAGTCACAGTCCCCAAAAACAGAGTCAGAAAGATTGAAAATGGAGAATGTCCCTTACTCTAATGCCATAGGTTCTGTAATGTATTCCATGATATCCACCAAACCTGATTTAGCATATGCAATATCACTATTAAGCAGATTCATGTCAAACCCTGGAAATGAACACTGGAATGCATTAAAATGGTTGATGAGATATATTAATGGTACTGTTCAAATTGGTTTAATGTTCTGTAAAAGATATGCATCACTTGATCTGGTGGGGTATGTAGATGCGGATTTTGCAGGTGATAGAGACTCTAGGAAGTCCACAACTGCCTATTACTTCACACTGGGAGGCAACTGTGTTAGTTGGAAAGCTCAGTTGCAACCTCTGGTTGCATTATCCACTACTGAAGCTGAGTATGTAGCAGTTTCAGATGCATTCAAGGAAGCAACATGGTTGTAAGGAATCCTTAAAGAAGCTGATCAGCTGAATGGCACAGCAACAGTCTACTCTGATAGTCAAAGTGCCATCCACTTGAGCAAGAACCCGGTGTATCACGAACGAACTAAACATGTGGATGTAAGGCATCACTATGTCAGAGACCTGATTGCAAAGGGAGAGATAAATCTGTTGAAGGTACCCACTGAAGACAATCCAGCGGACATGGGAACAAAAGTGGTGACCACAGCCAAGTTCAAGCATTGCTTGAACCTGCTTCATATTAAGTAAATACTGTCCTTCAAGAGCTGAGAAGAAATACAGGATAGCTCACTGCACTAAAGGGAATGAAGTTGGCTTCAAGGTGGAGACTGTAAGTATTGTGAAGCCAAAAACGGAGCCGTTTCACTTAAGTATATTCAAGTCAAAACGGGGTCGTTTTGTTTAAAACCACTACCAAGTTTCAGCCATCAGATCAAGACAGATCCAAGGGCTAAGAATTACTGATGCAACCGTATATAAAGAAGAGCAACAATGATACATACGAAGAACGCGTGTTTTCGTTAATCAGGGGATTAGGGTTTGCAAAAGAGGGAAAAACACTCGGGCTAGGTTTGTTGCTGAATCTTTCTGGGTTAATCTGTGTTGAGTGAGAGAGGGTTGCGTTTCCTTCTAGAGGCTGGTATTTGTCCTCTGGTTCTTGCAGATTATTGAGAGGTTCTTGAGTGGTTAGGTCGTAGTGGGTATTAGTCTGTTTAAGGTAGATTTGTAATCTCACGTTCTTGAAGTGAGATTTGATTTACTTAGTAGTGGGTATTAGTCTTGTAGATTTGTAATCGTGTTCTTCTTGTAATTGTTGACTGTCTCATTAGTGCTGTGGGCTTCCATATTTCGGAGCTCAACGTGGACGTAGTCTATCCAAGATTGGATAGATGAACCACGGTAAAATTGTGCCTTGTGTTGTTGTGTGTGATTCTCTTGATCTTTAACCTTGTGTGTGTTGTTTGTGTTGCGAATTTGCTTATTAGGCTTAGGTTATAACACAGACAAATTGGGCAAATTATACACGGTGACTGACTATTTTTATGCAATGTCAGATGTTGCTTCCTTGGCCAATCTGCTTGGTTTGGTTATGTGGCTGTGGCCACAGATGAAGGAAAGAAAGTTTTAGGAAGGAGAGGCATTTTGATTTGTTGGAGAGGCACTAATTCTCTGGCTGAGTGGTTAAAAAATTTTCAATTCGATCAAACATCAGCTTCGAACATTTTTGGGAACACCCATGATCCACAAGTGCACAGAGGATTTCTCTCAATCTACACGTCGCCAAATAGCGAACCCTCATCCAATAAATTGAGTGCCAGAGACCAGGTAAAAGCACAACCAAAAAATAAAAAAATGATTACTGGTTTCTATATTTTCTATTTTTTTGATATATGTTTTTATTATGGCTATATTTATGTAGGTGCTGAATGCAGTTAAGATACTGGTGAATAAGCCTGAGTACATAAACGAGGAAATCAGTATAACAGTGGCAGGTCATAGTCTGGGTGCAGCGCTTGCAACGTTGAACGCCGCTGACATAGTTGCCAATAATTTTAATAAGCGCACAAGATCGAACAAAACATGCATGGTCACAGCCTTTGTGTTTGCAAGCCCGAAGGTTGGAAACGAAGGATTCAGGAATATATTCAATGGACTCAGCAATCTTCATCTGTTAAGCATTGAAAACAGATTAGACATTGTTACTGATCTTCCTCCTTTCGAAATTTCATACAAAAAAGTGGGAATGAAGTTAAGAATTAAGAGTCACAAGTCAGCATTATTCAATTTAACGGATGGGCTTCAACTTCATGACATAATACCTGAGTCGCATAATTTGAAGGAGTATCTCGAAGGAGTTACAAATAAATCCGTAAAATCACAGTTGGGGAAGACAAGGAGTAGACTTTAATTAAAGAGGGAAATTCATCTTGGTGCTGATTTCCGTTTGTGTTTAACTAAAGCTTTGTTTATTATATTGTGTTGTGGCATTTATTTGGGACTAGTTCATTGGTGTTATCTTTGTTTCCCCAGTCTATTGAGTGGCTTTATTTGGGACTAGTTCATTACGTTAATAAAGATGTTTAAAGTTATAATTACAAATATATGTTTATCTTATTAAATAAAATTATTCAATTAATAATGTTTAAGAATTTTCATATAGTAAATTTCAATATATATTACATTTTGAGGACCATGCTAAAACATAATTAGATTCATCATCATTGGACTGAAACATATTCCTTACAAAATTATGTACAAACGTCCTTACCAGGAGCTAAATTCTTGGCATTGGGTAAACAAAATTGTAATTTTGTTAATTAGGGTAAGAGGCTCGGGTTTTAGTTCAAGGGTTGAACCCAGTGGCATGACGAAGATTTCAACCTTATGTGGCTGATCCTTGTAGACAGAGGTATGATGCTAGCAAAGGACAAGAGAGGGGAGGGGGGCAATTATCCCTCTCTTGATTTTCACATTTTTAATACATTCTCTAAAAATGGATCGTGAAACAATATAGTTTCTTTTCTCAAACAGTTTTTTATTAAACTTTTACATAATATACATATTTTATCACGAAATTTTGAATGTTAAAAAGAATGAAACACAACTCAAATAAGAAAAACACAATACAACAATACATTCGAAGTAAAAATAAAAACACCCTAGTATGACAATAATGGTAAAAGAGAGTTTAAAAAAAAATTATTACGACACCTTTGGGTTTGAAGTCTAGGACAGAGAAATTGAATAGATTTCTATTTTCTTTCCTTTTCTTTTTTCTAATTTCTATATACATATTTTTTAAATTTAGATCTAAATGAGTTTCTCTATTTTTATTTTTTTTATTTTCCTTTTTTTGTTTTTTAGTTTTACTTGATTTTAAAAATTTTAAGTTTTATAATTCAACCCTTTTTTAGTTCTATTTTACTAGTTTTTTCAATTTTCTATGATTTTATAAATTTAGAATTCAAAAACTACAAGTAAATAACTGTTAAACTAACCTACCACTACTGTATACAGTTAAATCTCGATAAATTAATATGCTTGCGATCATTAAATTTATTAATTAATTGATATATTATTTAATCGTATAATTAATAAATTATTAATTAAATGTTATATAAGTGAAAGCTATAATGACAAAAAGTACAAGAATGGAGAAACGAATTCTTGATTTCCAATTGATCAAACAATTTGTCCCTTTCTAATAATGAGAAAATTTTATTTAAAGTATTAAAGATGCCATCCAAAGATAAATGTAAATGCCCAAAATGCTTATATGTCTATAAATTTCAAACAAAATCAGGAAGGGCTGAAATAGGTATTTCACAGGAAACAAAAATATATAAATACAGTATATTAGAATCTCAAATTTTTTTTTTTTTTAAATAAATTTTGGGTTTGCGTCCGCCACTGGCTGAACATGCTGCAAAGGTTGATCACCCACCCCCAAGTAAAATACTCAGCAATTCAATGATATATTATTAACACATTGTATATTCAATTTTCCACTTGAATGATGTTATAAAATTGATACAGTCAAATACCAAATCAACTGTCTTGACAAATAAGAGAAAATTTACGTGGAAATTTAATCGAATACAAAATATATGTGATTCACCTTGGGTAACGTCCATGGAGAAGGTATGAAGAATGTTTCACTATGAATGAAAAAGAGAACAAGCTTAAAAATCACTCAACTCTTGATTACGAAGGCTCTCTCACTGTCAATCAATGGAGGCTATCCTAGAGTTTTCACTTGTATTGGCTCTCTCTTGAGAATGAGTTTATTGTGCTGCAATTCTCGCTCACTTGCCATACACTAATCACTTTATTGTTACTTTCTTTTAGGGATGAAAATTTCATTTATATAGTGTATCGGAAGTTCCATTATTTTCCTTGATAATATGTTATATAGGAACCCGATTATGGGATGATTGAGGAGATATCCAAAAAGGATACGATAAGTACTTATTAGGCATTTAGGACATCTTACAATTATGATATCTTTTAAAATAGGAATTACAACTACTCTGTTATGCAATTAGAATAGGAATTAGAGTCTTTTTGAGAATCATTTGAAGTCAAGTGTAAGGCTATATAATAGCCTAAATCTAGGTTGTGGTTCTCAATGAAGAATTTTGTCAATTAATCTCTCTGTCTCTTGTTCTTGGAGATTTCTGTTCCTCATATAAACAAATCCTATCCCAAACCCTATCATTGGTGCTCTCGTTCTTTTTCCATGGCAGATGGAATACGTACATTGGATGATCAAGCGACTAAATTTAAGATGGTAGCAACAACATCTTTCAACCCATTTCGATTCACTTTGCCATGATTTGATGATTTAGATTTGGCGAGATGGACATTTAAGGCTGAATAATTTTTCAATAACCTTGACATGCCATTTGAACAACGATTGATCTGTTCTTCATTTCATATGGATAGACCGGCTCTTTCTTGATATTGTTGGATGTCTTCCAATAGACAAAATTATTCTTGGGATTCCTTTTTACAAGCCTTGGAGGTTCGTTTTAGACCCTCCGGAATTGTGGATTATCAAGGGCAGTTGATGAAACATGTGCATACAAATAGACCTCGACTTCGCACTCTGGAAGATCTAGAAGACCAGGTAACCAACTTGACAGCTATTTGGTTTTTGCAAGCTGCAAAGCTTGACTCAATGGAAGGTCTTCTCAATGAAATTGCGCAGCAACTCCTAGTATTGGAATCCCAGTTGGATAAAGTCATACAGCAACCACAATTAATGGTCTTTTTCGTAGAACCGAAAGTCATTTCTTAAGTGGGCTCGATCAGCCATTCTTCCAATTATGTCATGGTTGTCACCGACCACCAACCTGTCGTTGACCTTCCCTTGGTTCCTCTCGGTCCTAACAAAAACAATCCTCCACCACTGCAGACATGCCTCATTAAGCCTCCCATGCATCCCGCTCTCTCCTTGGCAGTGCTACCCGACTTTCCACTTCGAGTCACCTATCATAGCACCCTTGGCACAATCTCTAAAGTCATCACTGGGAAAGCTTATCCTTGATGGGAACTCAATTCGGTTCATCATCTTCTCTTGTATTTACCTGGTGTGCAAAGGGAGTCTCTCTTTAACGTGTTAATTTTGTACCCTAGCGGTGAAACTTTGGCTGTCTCTTTATCGCCTTGGCCCTCATTTGTGCCAACTGATTTCTTATGGTTGTTCACGATTAGAGGTCTTGGCTTCAACAACGGT
Organism: Pistacia integerrima; assembly: GCA_026225825.1. Classification (NCBI taxonomy): domain Eukaryota; kingdom Viridiplantae; phylum Streptophyta; class Magnoliopsida; order Sapindales; family Anacardiaceae; genus Pistacia; species Pistacia integerrima. Next base: position 39,811,874 of record CM047747.1, read on the forward strand.
GACGGTTTATGTTGTAGTACTCTACAACCTTGAGGACAAGGTTGATCTTAAGTGGAAGGCAATGTTAGGAACCCGATTATGGGATGATTGAGGATAGAGATATTCAAAAAGGATACGATAAATACTGATTAGGCATTTAGGATATCTTACAATTATGATATCTTTTAAAATAGGAATTATAGCTACTTTATAAAGCAATTAGAATAGGAATTAGAGTTCTTTTGGGAGTCATTTGAAGTCAAATGTTAGGATATATAATAGCCTAAATCTAAATTATGGTTATCAATGAAGAATTTTGTCAATAATATCTTTGTCTCTTATTCTTGGAGGTTTCTATTCCTCATATAAATAGATCCTATCCCAAACCCTATCATAATATGACTTCAATTTGGATCAAAATGATAAAATTTGAGTACAAACATCGCTTTACAAAGTAATGTTTGGTAGAATGAACTTGGACTCACTATGGTAAACTTAAAATCATTACGACGAACTAGAATTTGTTATAACAATTTAACCTCTAGAATTTGATTGCGAAAATCCTTTTCTACAACGAATATGTAGCAAACTTTATTCGCTATAATGAATCCTATTTTGCTATAGCAATATGCACTTGACACAAATTCTTAACGTTTAATTCCACCAACTCTGCAGCAACTCTAGAAAATCGACCAATTCATTATTATATTTTTAATAGTTATGAAAGTTTTAAATCCTTACCAAGTTGTTAAAACTTAAGCAGAATGGGTTAACTTGTTCATTTGTGCTTTATGTGTTGGTTTAATCATCATCAACATAACAAAACATCCATGGCAACAAATAAAGAACTCAACACATTTTTACGTGGTTCAGCAACTTGCCTACATCTATGAGATCAAGTCCAAAAGAAGCTAATCCACTATGAAAAACTCTTGTGTTCAAATAAAAAGCTAAAGATAAACACAAGTTGCAAAACACTCCCTGTTTATGACAACACTTCAATCTTCACTTTTTTGTTGAACATCTACCCATCACAGCAAGCTTCACACTTGAGACCACCTAGTTAGCCATGAGCTCCTCTCAAGGTTTATCATCGAAGTCACACTTCAACTACAACCGCTTGAACTACTTCAAGCAACAAGCAAGAGTTAAACAAGTATTTCAAGCCTACCTAAGCATAATGAAACTCGAATGAAAACAAATGAAAACTCAAAGAATATGCAAAGGATAATCAAAGGTATATTCAGGCTTAAAAGAAATGCATTGGAGAAGACGAATATTTAGAAAACTTGCTCACCAGTGTAAGGGGACAACCAGCCAACAAGTTGCTTATGTGTTAAGCTATTTTGGGTAAGTTTTCACTAAACGTTCATAGGACCACAAACAAAGCAAAACGAGCTTTTCCAGTACATGTATGGGCTAATGACAAGTGCACATGGACCACTTACACGTATCTTATATAAGGATAATATCCTAGCAACTAATAGGACGCAACAAGTGTACATAAATATCTAGTTGAGCTTATGTCATCACACGGACTCTGATGTGTCCACACGACATGCGTGAAAACAGACTTAACTGAGTGTGGTCACATCAACAAGAGAGTCATGACACTAGAATAAGAACATAAATGATTGTGCATGAAACAATATGAAGCCCTTGTAAATCTTCAAAGAAATGTTGATAGAAAACCCTAGACTACAAATTGAAAGAAGATTCGAAGAATTAAGAGGATTTTAATTTGGTTCATTGAATTGAATGAAGTACAGAATTTTGCCTTTATTTAAGGCAACAAAGGTAAAATTAGTCAACGACTAACTATTTTAACAAAAAACGAGATGGGTCAAAACAACGCCACTCAACAGAATTACAAAACAAACTCTGTAGTTTTGTAATCTTATATTTTGATCCACATTCCCCCTTAAACTAAATAGGGAATAGCTTCCATAGCCCTATATCTTCATATTTTGACATTTTGATCCACATTCCCCTTGAAACCAAATAGGGAAGATCTTCCATAACTTGAGGTCTTTGGAGTCTAACATTCTAATCCACATCCATCTGTGAAGCTAATAAATTGAGCAATGTGCAAAGTTGAACTAGAACCACAAAACTGATTAAACATTAACTTCACTTTAATAACAACTTCAAATATGATAACTGAGCAAAATTGACAACCAAAGCTAAACTTCAACCACAATGCTGATTAAACTGAACTCATAAATTTGATTAAACTCTAACTTTATCATTCAAGGCAAAGTGAACTTCAAGAACTAATAATGCATTAAAATCTGACTAAACTCTAACTTCATCATTCAAGGCAAAGCTAAACTTCAAGAGCTGATAATGCATTGCTGTATAATTGCATAAGCAAAATATTGTGCTTTATTTCAGCAAGACATGAAGAACAGTTAGGACACAAGAGCCATCACTAATTAAGACACATGTGCCATTACCACTGTCTTGCAAGCTTGCTATCGCAACTCAATAGGAGCCTAAAGAAATTGGCTCAATTCGCTAACTATGTAACTGATATCAGGTTTGGTCAGAGTGAGATATTAAAGGGCTCCAACTGTGCTTATGTACAAACTTGGATCAATGAAAGTAGCACAATCAGTAGAGAAGAGTTCAGTCCCAACTGCCATAGGTGTAGAACAAGCATTTGCATCTTTTTTTTTTTTTTTTTTTTTGTCTTTGCAAGAAGATTAGACACATATTTAGTCTACTTCAAATGCCGACCTTGATCTGTCCTTGTAGCTTTAATTTCGAGAAAGTAATGGACTGAACCAAAGGATTTTAAAATAAACTGATCATTTAAATCTTGCACCAATTTTTGAATATAAGAGGGATGACCATTAGTGATCATCAATATATAATCTACATATTTTATCTCAGACTCTCCCTCTCTCTCTCTCTCTCTATGGCACTTCAATTCATTAAGGCACCAATCTGCATTGTTAAGGTTGGTAGGGAAACACAGCAAACTAAGGTTAAACGTTTTATTTTCGTTTCAAAAAAATCTGGAATTTTAATTCTTCAATTTTTTTTCTTCTGTTGGATTCAATTCATAGTTTCAACATTGTTGTTTGGTAATTTGATTTCTTTTTAGTAGCTAAAAATCTCTTTTTGATGATTTGTTTTATTTTGTAATTGAATTAGGGATTTGTAATTTATTTTAAGAAAATTGTGCGTTTTAATTTCCATTTTATGGATTAAATTCATTGTTTTAACATTGTTGTTTTGTAATTTGATTTCATTATAGTAGCTAGAATTTGATAGAGTATAAATTTGATTAATCTTGAGTATAACATTGTCCAATGGGATTTATCTTGATTAAAAGTATGCTAATTAATTATTGTTATTAGTGAAAGGCATATTAAATCGTATTCATAGTACAATCAATGTGGTTATGCATAAATGCATGCAAAGTTCGGAGTCAAACCCAACTAGCTCATTCGGCAACCCCTCCTTCTTTCTGGTTTAAATATGGACTCTTTATATTCATCCTATAATTGTGAACAAAACCATGGCAAGAATCTAAACAGATTAAGACATTTTAAAATGCTTTTATTTGTTGCCCAATTCTAGATAACAGATCATATGAAGATCAGCCTTGGTATCTTTCTTCTATTTATGTAGTCTCCAAATTGATGATCAATGACTTACCTAACTTGAAATGCATCGATTAGTGTTTACTTATTAGTGCGGTAGGTCAAATTTTACACACGAAGAAAATGAATTAATGTATAAAGAATTGCATTTTTTTAATAAGCCTTGAGAGCTTAGCTTGGTGGTTTATTAGCCATTGTTTTTTGCAAGCCATCCATGTTCGATCCTTAGGGGAAGGATAGGGGTTTAAAAATGCTTTGGCAATGACCGGCCTTGTATCCTTTAAAAAATTTTAATAAGCTTTAATTCAGTTTTTTTCATTCTCCTTTGATATAAAAATGGAATTTAAGCAATTGAAGATTGTCTGAATTCTGAAATTGGGCAGACAATTCCACCAAATATGCAGAATGAACTATATAGTAATGTACATTAGAGTTTATTCGTAAAATTTTTATAAATAACAAAGCAAATATACCAGTTCCTGTTGCAAAATATTTTTCCAGAAAATATCGAACAATTACAATGACATGATCACATGAATGGATACAAAAATATAATCAAGAACTAAAACTCAAAGAAAAGGAGAAAAGAGATAAATGAAACAGTTAATAAAAGGAAACGTATTAAATATAAACAATTTTACATGATTCACCCAATTAAAAATCACAGTTCAAAAATAATACTAGAGTTTTTGTCGCAACAGAATACAAAGATGCAAATTGTTTATTATCAAATCACTCTCACACTTAAAGATCTCTTTAACTCTACTAACAGGCACATATATTACTCTAGTAAAGACCAATTTCAGTATAACATAGTTTCATATTTCAAGACTCAAGTCTTGAAATTTTAAATAATAATCTCACATCACTTAAAATATAAAACTTGGACAATATATAACACCGTTAATTTTTAGTTTTTACTCACTTTTCTTATATAAGACACCTGTGCTGTGCTTGCCAAAAATGCTGGGGCCATAGGTGGAAAGGTAAAGTCCACTAGGAGGGGAAATTGCGAATAGGCAAACACGGACACTGGCAAAAAAGCCAATCCCATTACTGAATAAAATACCCAGTCTTGCCCTGCCTCATTACCCTCGTAATCAAAATTCACCAAATAAACAGTCGCACCGAAGGCTACCATCATGGCTGTTACGGACAGGAACAACATAAAAAGACCCAATATTAATCTTTTGGGCAGGGCAGATAGAAAATCAGTTTCTGCGTAGCGTCAGTAAGGATGGACATGAACATGAAGATGGCTGCTACTGATGAGAACAAAGAGATTGCATCGGCAATGGCAAAGATAGTAAAGGCCGAGAAATAGTAAAAATTTGGAATGCCACCGTCATCGGCATTCCCACCAGGTACTGTAATTGCTGCAGCAAATACTACTGTAGCAATGAGTACTGTTACTATTGAGCAAGAGGTGGCTGCATCTTTCATCCATTTTTCACCTTCTTTAACAAGATCCTGATGTTCCTCAACAAATACCATTGCCGGAGTTTTTCCTTGAGAATTTTTATCTTCTTTGATGGTAGGCGGTACAATTTTCTCTACTTCCTGTTAAAGATATATCATCAAACAAAAGAATAAATGAAAAGACTTTTGAAACAGTTTAAATAAATTTCTTAGTACCTTAAACCACTGCAACTCACGCTGCATCTTTAGTGCTGCACCAGGGATGCGATTAAGTTGATATAGAGGGGCAAGTTTTCCAGCTAAATGCAAGATATTATTTTCAGATTTGTCTTGAGACATCAACAACAAATGTTTGTGGCCACTCATTTCGAATATGAGGTTGATTACCCATTTATGGCGGTTAATGACTGCTAAATGAAATGCACTATATTCTTCTTGATCTGCATACGAGACTGCATCTGGAAATGATTTTATAATCTCTTCCACAACTTCGTGAATCCCTGATACTGCCGCTAAAAGGAGTGATTCCTTCAATATTGAGGAAGCTTTTTCATAGCCTAGATCTTCTGTAATTTTCGTGCACAAGGCTTTCGCAAGCCTTTTTTTTTTTTGTTGATGCCTCCATTCTTTCTCTCCAATTATACTTGGGTAAACTCGATCTGCGCAAATTCAACAAATAAACATTGACATTATTTTATTTTAAATATTTTAGTTCAAAGAAACATCTTGTTAAATTTATCTTTCTTTCTTTTACCCACTTCACACAGCTTAGAAATACAAACTAGCCCGGCCGACTTAGCCGAGCCCTAAAAAATGATGCCCCGCTTGGGTATATTATATGAAATTTTAAAAAATTATAGGTAGTCCTTGAAAAATTATAGAAAATCCGAAAAACAAAAAAATTCATTCCCCTTTCATAAAATAAAATTACAATAGGCCCCTAAAAATTACATGTAGCCATCATCAGTGGAGTAAAATTTCAAAAATACCCTTAATTTTTCCACAAAACTTGGGCCAAAAACCTGGATAGGCCTGACCTAGGCTTGGATAACGAAAAACATGGACTTTTTCTCAGGTTTAGACTTTTAAAATGCACTCTGGCCCAAACCCAGGTTGTTTAGGTCGCGTGGAAAACTAATTTATGACCCATGGATATCAATAAAGTTTAGACATGTATCATTTGAAAGGATAAATCAAGAGGCCATAAATGTCAAATATACTAGAGGGACTTTTCCTTCTGGCTTTCCGAATACCTATGGTTCATCCTACAATCAATATCTTTTGCCTGTGAGCACATTTAATGTACACATATGAGTTAAACATATAATTAGGAGTTCTAATTTACTTATTGTATTATATATTAAGATCCTTTATGCATCCTGCGGCTGCCATGATTTTGCAAACAATATAGATAGTTAGATACAACAGTTGTATATTGTACTAAACCAAGTAACTTAACCTATAATTATCACTAACCACTTACGTAATACGTAATTGATTGTGTCATGATGAATGAAGCATATCAACCAATTACTTGATATAATGCCATGGACATACCTCGAGCAAATGTTTCGGATGCAAATTGGGATGCATGACATCATTTTTTGGTTGTTGCTCCAAATGCATGGCATCATTTTTCGATTGCAGCTTTGGATGAACGGCATCATGTTTCGATTGCAGCTTTGGATGAACGGCATCATGTTTCTGATCATGCAGCTTGGGATGAATTTGCATGATATGTGGTGTACCGTTACAAAAATACCTGCAAAGCTCAGAACAATCAGAAACTCCATTTTGCAAAATATATATCTACAAAACACTGAACAAAATTGACGTTAATAAATTAATTAATAATTTTTATGGTTCAGATTATACTCACGCAAAAAAATTAACTAGAATTATGTGAGATATATGTTAATTATACTCACGCTGACATATGTAGACGGTATTCTGGCAAAAATTTAGCTTTTTTCCAATGGAAAATGCAATCCGCTTTTTGGCCATTGTACTCAAAAGAGTCTCACCATGATCTAACTCCATTAGAGCTAAATTTGGATAATCTTCAACCTCCCTTACAGCTAAGTCTGAGACATAAGATGATGGACATATATATATATAAGTGGAACTAATTAATCGGTAATTAGTAGTAGCTAATGAACGAACAAAACTCCGGTTTTATCTTTAACTGGATAGGAATACAGCAAGTTTCTATCCGTGAATTTCAATAAATTGGTAATCATCTCCTTATTGCCACGTCGAGCAGCCTCAATTAAAAGTGTTTGGATATCCAATAAATCTGGCCATTTCTTCCTTATCTTCTTGGCTGCTTGGACATTACCAACAATTGCAGCAACTGAAAGCACACTTTTGCCGTCTTTATTTGTGCCACCTGATCATTTGACATCTTAGTCAATAGATACTCCACGATATGATTCGCGGTGACTGCTCCTACAGCTACATGAAGAGCTGTGTCAGAGTTTTCCGTGATCCTGGCTTCTGGTTACAGACTTCCTGTACATATAGTAAGTCGCCTCCGAGTATAGCTTTATAAAATGGTAGGTACTTTTTTAGATCGTCTGCAATAAAGAAAACAAACAGAAAAAAAAAAAATTATGTATTTGCTTAATTATGAAAGTTCATTGCCATATTCTGGTACTTAAATACCAAGTTGAGATGAAGACAAGGCCATATGCTGAGTTGAAGAAGCCACGGGCTGTGATGGATTGGCCAACTGTATGATTACACACTGCTCCATATCTGATTGAAATGATTCTGGGGAAGAGGTGGCCATAGGCTAGGATACTTGTTTACCTAAGTGTTTTAGTCATCCTCCCTAGCAATTTCTCATAATATTTGTTTACAGAAGATGACTAAAGAAAGTTTGGGATTATTTTTGGGACATAATTCTGGTAAGAGGCCACAGGCTGCTTTTATAAGAAGAGGCCACGGTGTGTGAGTGGAAGAACAGACCACAGGCTAGGATGAAGGGGCCGGCCAATCTCTGATCGATTACGGATTAAATTTATTTCTGTTAATAAAATAAAAAGACGGGAAAAATCAACAAGTTTCAAGATGTAAATAAAAAAGCCATAAAATATATGTCAAAGAATAGGTTTTAGATGATTTAGTTTCATACAGTATAATCCTTAAAAGAATTTTAGAAATTATCGGTAGAAATTGATGAGAGAACTTTGCTACAATGAAAAATGTTGTTTTACTATAATTCAAAGCAATAAAGATTTACCCATAATTCAATCTTACAAATTTTCTCTTACAATCTCGACGTGACATCACATAATTGGTCAGTTCACAATTGGACAGACAGAACCTATTTACGAGTTGATTAATTACGAATCACCACATTAAAGTTTGTGAGATTGGATTGCAAGTATAATGTTATCTAATTCTAAGACTTGACTATGGTTAAGTAAATTGATTTGTTTCTTTTTAATATATTTTTATACCCAAAAATGCTTAGAATATTCTCTCCTTAATTTTTTAATGAATTCAGGTATTAAATTTAATTTATTGAAGAAATTCTCCTATATCAAACTATTTCATATGCATGATTGAGGTATACTGAAATTTATTAAATAATAAAAAACACTTTAAAAAGCAAGAGACCACCTTGACCTTGTGGACTACTAATTTTGTTTTGAGGAGCCAAAAGATTATATTTTATAAATCATGACCAGTGATTGTCACGCAGAATCTGAAATGACCAGTGATTAAATGACAAGGTGTATTGTAATCCATTTCAATAATATTTTATATCATTTATACTTTAATTATTTATTTAAAGTGGCATTATATGTATAATCTAAAGTTTTATATAGAAATTGATGTAACACAATTTTTTATTAATACATTATTTATATATTTTTTTAATAAACATTTATTAAAGTTCCAAATACAAACTATGTGCCATATCAATTTAAAGTTTCCAAAACTAATTCAGATTACAATTTTCGAACCTTTTATCAGATAGACCTTCGAAGTTTGAAAAATGTACTACTGATACCCGTTTCTCCTAAACTTGCTATATTGTCGTTTTTGATAAATGAATAAAAAAATAAATTTGGTCTTATAAAAATATGTTTCCTCTTTTATCCAATTATCCTCAAATATTTTTATTTTTTTTACAACAAATGTATCATCTTGCATTATTTTAATAATATTGGCAAAATTTGAATTACATGCTAATTTTTAAAACTAAATTTATATTGTGATTCCACCTTGAAAACCTATAATCCTGGGTCTACTACCAGTAGAAAAAATAGTAATACAAGGTCATTGATTTTGTTTTATATATATATATATATATAATGAAAAAATTAAAAAGCAAAGGACAACTTTCAATTATTCACTGTCATGTTCCCCACTAACAAAGACTTGACCTACATTAAGTGTATCAGACTCATCCATTTCAATAATCTATGAATAATGCTATATGTACTAATCAAAATCTATACAATTCAAGTACTAATTATTGTGACAAATCTCTCTTATTATCATGTCAATTCTCTCCAAAAACTAAAAAAAAAAAAATTTCAAAATTTCAACTATTAATACTTAAATTAGTACAAATTAGTTAGTACACTTAGTATTACTCATCATCCATTTTAATAATTCAGTGTCATGTTCCGCACTAACAAAGACTTGACTGACATCAAGCGTGCAACGTCATCCATTTCAATAATTCAGTGTCAGGTTCCACACTAACAAAGACTTGACTGACATCAAGTGTGCAACGTCATCCATTTCCATAATATAAATTGACTTACATCAAGTCTACCGCGTCATCCATTTCCATAATATCATACGTCATCAAAAATAAATAAAATAAAATAAAAATAATAAAATTTAAAGATAACTCATAATTTTTTTTAATATTTCTATAATCATTCTTAACTTGTTCTAATGTGTTAAAAAATTATACAATAATTATTATCAATATATAATATATAATATGATTCCAATTTAAATTAATTTTTACAATAGTTATAATAAGAAAAAAAAACCCAATAATATCATCATTAAAGAAAAACCCAGTTAGAACATTGATTCATTTTTTTTAGCAAAAATATTGAAAATTCAATTTACGTCAATTTGTTATATAAAATTTAAAATGTCTTAACTTAAGTGAAATAAAGAGCAATAATTAATATAAAATTTGTTAACATAATTTAAAATGAGTGACAAATTGATGTAAATTATTAGAAAGAACATGAAAATGTATAGAACAAAAAGAAAGAGAGAAGAAGGAGACGAGAGATTTGTGATTAAGATAAATATTTTTTCATAAAAAAATACTTGTAGCTTATTTTGAGCAGATGAAAAACAAAGTATATGTATATGATTTATGTTAGGCCACGACGATAAGCAAGAGACAGGCGACCAAATCTCAAATACTTGGGATAAGCCAATCGTGACGAGCAGGAATAATCTGGTCGTGACGAGTAGGAATGGGTCGAGCAGATAAGCAGGTCGTGACAAGTAGGAATAATCTAGTCGTGACAAACAGAAATAGGTTAAACAGATAAGTTGGTCGTGATGAGCAGGAATGGGTCAAGGCAGTTGCAAGATTTCTTGCGAATTTCAGTTGCAAGATTATGCACGAAATCACATGCATGAGTTATGCTTTTACGCATCGATTTACGTGCATTAGTTATGCTTAATTTCTAGAGTGTTTTGTTTACGTTATTTACGTGAATTGCAGTTCAGTTGGTTTCTCTTTATTTCGGTTTATTTGTTTATGTTATTTACGTGGATTGCAGTTCAGTTAGTTTCCCTTTATTTCGGTTTACTTGTACGAGGCTTTGCTTTATTTAAGCAACCGCAGTCATCAATGAAAGCAAGTAATTATTTCTATGCAACCTGTGGTACACTTCTCACCCGAAGAGAAGATAAATATCTGATCATTTCATTCTCTGCATTTGGGACCTATTAATTCACTCAAGGATTATTGGACTAAAAATAAAGTTTATCCTACTTAGAAGTAAGAGTTTTATTTTGTCTTTTATTTTTATAGTTTAATTTAATTTATTCTAAAATCTTTAATATATCAAATAGCCATACATCCCTATATGTATGTAATGCTTGTGCAAGACATTGATTAATTCACCTTCTAATTAGGGGCTACAATTAAGAGCGTGATTTCCCTTGAAAGGATCTTCAAATTGAAAATCTTTTGTTGCTGAAAGCTAAGGAGAGATCATAATTAATTTAATATCAAACCACTAAAAATTATCGGATCTTTTCCACAAATGTGTTACTTGTGTACTTAATTTATTTAATTGACTGAATTTAGTGTTGTTCTCCATAACCTTATTTTATTCGGTTGAATTATTGAGCTTTAATTAATGAAATGAAAATTAAATCAATAAATACTAATAAAAATTATCTTTAATATATCAAAACGTGATCATCGTTAGAGAGAGCCGGGCCTTTTGAGATTCCCTTAGTGATAATATTTTATTTTTCATGATTACTTGGAATATTTGTTTGGTCAAAAAGTTTTCCGACATCAAACTATTTTATAACAGGATTGAGAAATACTAAATATATTAAATAATACAAAGTACAAAGCAAGAGACCACTTTGTGGAAAACAATCACATAATTTGGCCCATATAATATTGTCTTGAGGTGCCAAAATTAATATTTTATGTCATGACAATTTTTTAAAAAGTTTAGTGTCATGTTCCCAAAAACAAAATCTTGAATAACGTAAGTGTATTACGCAACCATTTCAATAATATCTTACATTATTGTAGTAAGCAGGAATTTTCAATATGGAGAGATGTTCAGTTTAAAAGGAAATATTAGAAAAAGCTCAAATCTGAATTCTAGGTTGTATCTGCAAAGCTAGAAAGCTTGTTGGGGGATTTAATTGAATATTAGTAAATTCTAAATCCCTAAAAGCGAAAATAATGCAAACAAAGAACACAAAATAACCGCACAAATAAACATAAGATTTATAGTGGTTCACTCTCCATATGAGAGCTACGTCCCCTTTGCTGCTACGAAATTTCACTATGAAGAAGAAGAAATATTACAAAAATCTCTTATGGCTCACAAATTAGTTCACTCACCAAACCCTATTTGGTGGCTCTCACTCTCTAATTGTGGTTTTGCCTTCTATTCAATTTGTGATATCTAACTCTAGAACTTAACTCCCTTTTATAGGTAATACATATGACACAATTCCTAATAAGACTCAAATCTCATATCCTAATAGGAATTATATTTTAATTCCTAAAACAATTTTAATCATATTTCCAATTGTATTCCTAAAAGAAAAACAATTCTACTTAAACACAAATTAGGAAAACTCATGTCCTAATCCAACTCTAATTTGGATTGAATTTGGCTCTACAATCTTAATAATTTCCTACTAGGAATTAATTCAACATGTCTTCAATTCTTAACTTCCATCAGCAGTGGCATCAACTTCTTTTTCTTCAAGCGGGCAGTTCAACTGAAGTTATACACAACTTCAATTTCTCAATGGCAACCACCTTTGTAAACATATCATCTGGATTTTTACTCCCTTGAATATTCTCGACAGCTATATATAACTCCTTCCAAAAATGAGCGTATAAAATGGTAACAAACTTCTATGTGTTTTGTCTTAGCATGGTAGATTGGGTTCTTTGCCAGGTGAATTGCACTTTGACTATCACAATACAAAGCGCTCTTCTCATAATGCTGACCTAATTCATCTAGGAACCATTGTAACCATATTAACTCCTTATTAGCTTCTATCATAGCAACATACTCTACCTCTATAATGGAAAGAACAACAATCTTCTGTAACTTTGAAACCCAACTGACTGCTATACCACTTAATGCAAAGACATAGCCCGTGGTACTCTTGCGGTTATCAATGTCACTGGCCATATCAGCATCCACATAACCTTGTAGCTTTAAGTCTGACCTCCTAAAGCATAATGCTGAATCTTTAGTACCTTTCAAATATCTAAGAATCCACTTTACTGCTTCCCAATGTTGCTTTCCTGGATTGCTCATGTAACTACTCACAACTCCCACTTCATGTGCTATGTCTAGCCTTGTAAATACCATGGCATACATAAGACTACCAATCGTTGATGCATAGGGTACCTTTGTCATGTAGTCTTGCTCATGCTCTGTTGTAGGTGACCAATCTTTGGATAGTTTAAACTGACTAGCCAAAGGAGTACTTACTAGCTTTGCTCCATCCATGTTGAACAAATTGAATACCTTCTTCACATACTATTTGTAATATATTCTCTAGCTAGTAATTCTTTGAGAGTTATAAAATAAAACTCACTAAATATCTCTTAGAAAACATATATTTATATAAGTACGTAATATAAAGCCCATAACATTAACTTTAATTTATATACATATCTCTGCACAAAGCAACTAATTACATAAATAAGTACAAAATATATGTGGATAGTGTTACCAACTCCTCCGCTGGTTGACGCCTCACCGACCGTATTTCATCTATTACCTGCAAAACAGTAAAATTAATAGAGTGAGCACTAATTGCGCAGTAAGTAAACCAAACTACACTACTGTTCTTTTTCCCTTACTCATATTCTGGCTTTCCTTTCTCACTTCAAACTTTTCTATTATTCTCTGTTCTCTTCTAATATTCTAATTTGTTACTTACCGACATGCAAGCACAATTAATAAAAACTGAAACATCACTGAACACAATAGGAAATTCTGGTTAGTAGAAGTAGCATAATACATATGCACAAATAAATAAACTTCTTCTAAGAAATTAATCTTTCTTTTTTGTTTCTTATTTCTTATTTTGTTTTTCTATTTCTTATTCTATTTCTCTTTCTTTTTCTTCATTCTATTATGATGTACCGATCGGACTAGGTTGAGGCATAGATTTGGAACCCTGACCGTGTGAGTGTATTCTGAAATTCTTTTTAGGTACAGTCCTCATCCACATGCACTTCTAATGGACTGTACAAATTCTGCTTTTCTATTCTGAGGCCGCTCACTGATGGCGGCGTGCATGTAGGAATTTTCTGCTTCTCTGTCACTCACGGGTTCCTCATCGCAACAACCTTCTAATATAACATTTTATATTTCTTCTAAATAAAAATTCAGTTTATATAAATTCTTCAATTGTATTCTTTAATAAATGAATCTACAAACCATTTCTTTTCTTTCATCCTCTCATCTTTGTTTACTAACATTTTTCTTCAATATTCTCACTTACAATATATATATATATATATATATATATATATATATATATATATATATATATATATATATATATATATATATATCACCAAGCTTATTCTTTGCTATTCTTTCTAAATTCAAATACTCAAAATTAAGAATGCATTATGGCATATAAATTTATCATTACATAACTACCATTCTCTACCATCCACAAGTTCATATCAAAGTAACAAGCTAACATACTTATGCATGCATTTCTCTTGGAATTTTCATCAAACAATTTACATGCACATGCAATTACTAAATTAGCTACACTTCCACATCTATCTCAAGCCACCAAAATTGGAGCAAAAACTTCCTAGAGTTAACCTCAAACCTGGCCGAAAATCATCAGTCCACAATTCAACAACAATTCTTCCATATTTCATCCAAACTTCCACCAATTCACCACATGCATACATACTACTCTCATGGCTGGATTTAAACATCATTTAACATTAATTCAACCAATAATTCTCACCATACAAGCACATACAAACATACAAGAATTATTTTACACAATTATTGGTCAAATCAAAGCTAAAGTTGGGTTTACTTATCTTAAATTTGAGCAATACTAGTAATCTAACCTCCCTTTGTTAAAACTCTCTTCCTCTTGAACCTAAATCATATAGAACCATAAGAATTTAAAACTTTAAAGTTTAATCTCACATCTTGATGCTATAATCTTACCTATAAATGCTTTAGAATTGAAAATCTACAAAGATTAAGCCAAATCATGGGAAGTTTGCTTGGAATTTGTTGAAGAAATTTGAGAGCACTTTGGTGAAGGGTGGCGTGTACAAGGGGTGAAATAACTAGGGTTTCATCTATTGAATCCTTAATACTACATAATAATACATATATTCCCATTTTACCCTTGCACTTTCTAAGAAATTCCATCTATGTCCTTTAGTCAATTACATAATTACCCTCATTTCTATTGTCTTCTCCATATTATTATACTTCCTTTCACTACCCACTTTTTCACCTAATTATGAGTCAAATGACCATTTTATCCCTAATAAAGTTTTAAAGAATTTTCTTCATATTTGTCCAAGATAACTCCAATGAAAATCAACTAAGGGAATTAGGGCATAAATAAAGTTACATACCTTGATGTGTGTGTTACAATTCTCCCCTTTTACAAGAATTTCATCCTCAAAATTCAAATGAATAATTCAGGATAGCGGTTATGTACATCTTGCTTTACCTCCCATGTAGCTTCTTCTACTTTATGATTCTTCCATAGAACTTTTACTAAGGGAATACTCTTGTTTCAGAGCTCTTTAACCTTTCTATCCAATATCTATACTGGGCGCTCCTCATAAACAAGATTCTCTTCTAAGTCCACTTCTTCTACTTTCAGTATATGGGAGGGATCGCTAACATATCTTCGAAGCATTGAGACATAGAAAATATTGTGCACTCTATACATATTTGGTGGCAGTGCCAACTTGTAAGCTACCTTTCCTACTCGTTGCAATACTTCAAAGGGGCCAATGTATCTTAGAGCTAATTTTCCTTTTCTACCAAAACGCATTACCCGTTTGTAGGGGGAAATTCTAATAAACACTTTATCACCCACTTCAAATTCTACATCTTTTCTCTTTAAATCTGCATAGCTCTTTTGTCTGTCTTGAGCTTGTTTCATTATATTTCTGATCAACTTGACATCTTCTATCATCTTCTAAGTTATCTCCGGTCCAAGAGCTGTATTCAAAACATCTTTCTCTCCTACTTCATTCCAGTGCAGTGGGGATCTACATCATCTACCATATAGGGCTTCACAAGGAGATATCTTAATTGTAGACTGATAAATGTTGTTATAAGAAAACTCTATCAATGGTAACATCTCATGTCAGGTCATTTTATAATCCATACAACACGCTCTCAACATGTCCTCAAGCACCTAATTGGTTCTTTTAGTTTGGCCATCTGTCTGAGGGTGGTAAGCTGTACTAAATGCTAACATGGTACCCATGTTTCTCTATAGATTAGTCTAGAAAGCTCAAACAAATCTAGAATCTCTATTTGATACTATTGTCTTGAGCACCCCATGTAGTCTAACTATCTCCCTGATGTAGATCTGGGCCAACTGATCTACGATAGTACTATCTCTTATCAGAAGAAAATGCGTTGACCTGGTTAATATGTCTACTATTACCCATATCGCATTATAACCCTTTTGAACTCTTAGAAGGCCTGTGATGAAATCCATTGATATATTTTCTCATTTCCATTCAAGAATGCTGAGTGGCTGAAGCAATCCTGATGGCCTTTAGTGCTCTGCTTTAACCTATTGACAAACCAGACATTTTGCCACACAGTCTCTAATATCTCTCTTCATAACTGGTTACCAATAACTCTTCTTTAGATCTTGATACATTTTGGTTCCTCCAGGATGGGCAATGTGTGGTGTGTCATGAGCCTCCGCAAGAATCTTCTTATTCAACTCAGCATTTTGAGGAATGCATATGCGATTCCAAAAATGGAGGATACCATCTAAAATGTGAAATTCTGATATCTTGCCTTCAAGAACTTGTCAACTTATTTTTTGACACCACTCGTTGACAACTTGCCTTTCTTTAATCTCTTCCAGTAAAGTAGGTTGAATTTCTAACCTGGCAATCCTTTTTGGTATCACCTCTATTTGTTCCATGAACAATTCTTCCAATAATCCTTCCTGCCTTGTGAGTTAAGATAAATAGGTTTTTTCTACTCAAGGCATCAGCTACTACATTGGCCTTTCTAGGCTGATACTTAATTTCACAATCATAATCTTTTACTAGCTATAACCATCTCTTTTGTCTCATACTCAGCTTCCTTTGAGTGAAGAAGTATTTCAAACTTTTATGATCGGTATAAATATTACTCTTTGCCCCATACAAGTAATGTCTCCATATTTTTAATGCAAAAACTATAGCTACCAACTCTAAGTCATGCGTAGGGTATCTTACCTCATACTCTTTCAATTGTTGAGAAGCATAAGCTATTACCCTATCCAACTGCATCAACATAGCACCAAGTCCCTGATGTGGGGCATCTGTATGAATATCATAGTCTACACCCTCCTGTGGTAACACCAGAATAGGAGCTGTGGTTAGTCTTCTTTTTAACTCTTGGAAACTCTCTTCACATGCATCCAACCATATGAAGGGAGTTCTCTATTTGGTAAGAGTTGTAAGTGGCTTAGCCAACTAAGCAAATCCTGCTACAAATTGCCTGTAATAGCTTGCCAGTCCCCAGAAACTTCTAACCTCCTTTATTGTCTTTGGCCTTTGCCACTCTAGGATTGCCTTCACCTTACTAGGATCTACCGATATACTTTCTTTTGAGACAGTGTGGCCCAAGAAGATAACTTGATCCAACCAAAACTCACATTTTGAAAATTTGGCAAATAGCTTCTTATCTCTCAATCGCTACAGCACAAATCTTAGGTGTTCTTCATGCTCCTCTCTTGTCTTAGAATAAACCAGGATATCATCAATAAACACCACTATAAATCGATCAAGACAATCATGAAACACCCGGTTCATTAAATCCACTAAGGACTTTTGGGGCATTGGTTAACCCAAAAGGCATCACTATAAACTCATAATGCCCATATCTGGTTCAAAATGTTGTCTTGGCAATATCTTGCTCTACAACTCTTACTTGGTGATAACCCCACCTCAGATCAATCTTTGAAAACACTGTTGCTCTTTTAAGTTGATCAAATAAATCATCTATGCGAGGTAATAGGTACTTATTCTTCACTATCACTTTATTCAACTCTCTGTAATCTATGCACATCCGTAGTGACCCATCTTTCTTCTTCGCAAATAGGATCAAAGCACCCCAAGGAGAATGGCTGGGTCGAATAGAGCCCTTGTCTAGGGGTTCTTGGAACTACTTCTTCAATTCCTGAAGCTTGGTTAGGGCTATCTGATAAGGGGCTTTAGAAATCGGCGTTGTTCTTAGTGCCAACTCAATGCTAAATTCCATTTCTCTTTCTCTAGGTAAACCTGGAAAATCATCCGAAAATACATCTGGAAACTCCCGGACTACTAGCACATTTTGGATCTTTGGTCGAGAGACATCAGTACTTTGCACCACATGGGCAATATACCTAGAGCATCATTTTCTTAACATTTTTTTGGCTTTTACACTGCTAATTAACATACTAAGTTGGTGACCCTCTCCAAAACTAAACTTATCACCATCATCAAGATTAAATCTTGTTTTCTTCTTTCAGCAATCAATCTCTACTTCATATCTCCCTGGGAAATCCATACCCAAAATAACATCAAAGTTGGGCATATCAAATACAATCAAATCCACGGTTAACATCCTTCCATGGATCACTATAGACTCCTTTGGAAGTATCTCTTGAGTTACCATACTAACACCATTTGGCAACTCCAGCCCAATATAATAGGTCTCAAACCTAATCTCTTTATGATCCCATCTCTTTGGCCTGAGGCATCTGTTTGGATCTCAAAAAGATGTGCAAAATTAGGAAGAGCCAAAACAGGGACTGCCGTCATGGCTTTTTGAAGTTATTCAAAAGCCCTTTGTGCATCGTCAGACTAAGAAAAATAATCCCTTTTTGGCAATTGTGTCAGTGGCTGTGCAATTTGTCCATAACCCTAGACAAACTTGTGGTAATATCTTGTAAGGCCAAGAAAGCCTCTTAAATTCTTCAATGTTTTTGGAATAGGCGAGGATAACATACATTTGATCTTGGCAGGATCAGCTTCCACACCTTGTGTCGATATTATGTGAGAGAAAGAGAGAGTGGCTGAACCTAAGAAAGAGTTTGTGTGTTTTTCTTTTAAGTGAACAATGAACACTTAACCTAAAATGCAACCATTTGCATTTATATATACATGGGGCATTTTGTAATTACTTGTTTTTCACTTGCATACCCAAATAAAATCTTATTCTAAAAAGACTCTAAGCATTTATTAATTTTCCCTTTGAATAATCAGTATTATTCAAGGGCCCATGAAAACTAAACTAGTTTACATTAACAACCCATAAGTTTGTCCTTTTGCCCTCTAACTATTAAAAGGTTATTTTAGTTTATCTCATTTATCTTAATGCTTTAAGATATAATAATTAAATACAATTAATTATTGCTTGACCATTTTAATTTTTAAAATGTCACAAATAATTTTCTATTTAACTATTACCATAAAAATCCTATCATTACTCTCAAAAGGTGCTAGCCCTCTTCGGATAATCATTTCTCTCTCTTATTCTTCTGTAACTTCTCAAGGCTATTAGTGTGACCATTTAGGTCCACCGTGGATTAGCCGTGAGCCGGTTTTAGATGAATTCGGAAACTTGTCCGAAGGCCCAACGACTATAATACACATCTAGCAATGTGCCATAGTCCCTAAACTACGATGAAGAAATACTTCATCAAACCCTTTTTAGATCATATGTACCATGCAGGTAAAGTCCCTCTATTGATATATCCTGATCGAGTACGGATTAATGAAACGTCAAAATCCTAAACTTGATTTTCTACCAAATCGTCAATCAATATGTTCGAAACTTGTCATCACGAACTTTTTTTCATATGACTAATAATAGACTCTGGCAAGAGATTCTGATTTCTGAAATTTATCGGTATTTGTCTAGGAACTCGAATATGGATGGAGCCAGCAATACTCATGATCCTATATTTTTGAGTCAATGGATCCCTTCTTAACCATCGTTCATTTCCGCATATGAACAACGCATGACCGAATAGCCTTTTATCATATGAAACATGACTAGTCTCGTACTTATACACCATATGAACCATACGCAATCGTATCGGATCCAACCACAGCGTCTCAGGTCAAAGAACTACATTATGCATTGATATAGCCAAACGATAAATCATTACCAAGTGATTTGTCATTATTCGGTCACGTTTGAAAAACAGTTCACCAACTACTAATCCATACTAATGCCCTAGTGACATGACTATCATTGTCATCCATACTTATATCAACTTATGATATCTTTCGGAAGCATCTAGTATGCCTACTATGCAATATAGTTGCCCAAATTATATTGCTTTCAGAGGGAACCTTTTGATAAATTCATTTACTGATTAAATGAATCATTTGGACAATTCATATACATACTTTATTTTAAATGCATGACTGAATAAAGGAAGCAATTTATATATATGAATTGAAGAACTCTTTCTTCTATTATTTATGATATATTGATACGAGACAAACTGCTCTGAAATAGACAACAGGAATGTTTCTAGGGCATGCACTAACAAAGGTAACCCCATGGGTAAATCGAAGAGAAGAGCAAAATCTGTCAACAAAGCTTCTATTTTTGGGTCCAGCGTGTCTATTGGAGCAACCTCTTAGTGGGTTATTGAGCAAAACTCCACAACATAACCATGCCCCTCTTTATGTAAAGAATTAAGCATTGCCTTCAGAGAGACAACCGTTTTGATAAGGGAAGGATCCCTCTGAATAATTACTGGCTACCCATTTACTTCAAATTGTATCATAAGACATTTCCAGTTTGCACAGACATCACCTAAAGAGCTTAACCAAGTTATCCCAAGAACCACATCGGTAGCCTTTAAATCAAATGGAAAAAAGTCTTGTGTCACTGTAATTCCTTGCATCTGCTAAACTCAATTCCCGACAAACTCTGTTAAAGTAGGTGCCCTAGAGCCTATCAATTATTGTAGAATTGACTCTTTGTAATAATGTTTATTTATCAACAAAAGGCATATTTTTCAATATCATGTAAATCGTAATTGTGCGTTTTGACATATGTCCTTAAATGGTAGAACCGTAACGAGGGTATCAAGTGTTTCAAATCTTGATAGTGAGAACCTTATGATCACATATGGTGGCCATTTTAGAAATCTTCATAGCCTCAATATTATTATGACCAAGGACACAAATTATATGGTAAGGCTATCACAGTGTTGAATGACCCTGTCAAAAGACCGTGACTAATCTCACTTGTCAAGATTGTTTGCCGACAACTTGGTGCTATACAAGGGTGCTTGCTATAGACAAGTTCATTGGACATACCCGCTAGAGGATTCCATATGGATGATAACCCTAGTGTCTATGGAATAAATCCTCTAACGAATGGTGGTGCATGTGATCCTTAGACATGAGATCACCAGAGCACCTTATACACTGATTGATGTAGTTTGACACTAGCCCAATGTAGTTCTATTTAGAGCTATCAATAACGGAGTAATTGACTACATCAAGGAGTGTATCAAGAATATGGTTGATCGACAAAGGATTCATCACTCTTGGGTATGGGAGAAGTTATCTCATTACAGAATTCAGTAAATGGCAATGACACTAAATTTGCAGCCACAGTGGAATTGAGTTATTGCTCAATCAAATTTATTATCCCGATCATTGGTCTAGTAATTGAATACAAAGATATCGAGAATAACTGAGGTTGACACTATTTCTACACCTCAGCCTCGATCAGATAACGTATGATGAAAGGATTTGATTGCACAGTAACCATATCGTTGATAGGTAGCTATTTCGCTAAATCTGAATCTATCAGGCGGCCATGATGTCTTGCTAGGGACCAATCTTGGTCTGTGAGTAGTGAGATGATTAATTGGTGTTAACCGCGATACTATGCACTTTCGATATGATAAGGAGCCCATAGGTCACACACTTAGAAGATAATTTAAGAATCAATTTGTGAAAGGGGTATGTTGGTAATCTCACAGTGAATTAAATTTGTTGAGGTTGTTGCCTGTATTTAATTTTAATATTAAAATTAAAATCAGTGAGATTATATTTAAATATATGTGCGCATATGTTTAAATGGATTGTTGTTGTTAATTAAATGTTAATATATTTTTATCTATTAATTGATTTTAATTATAATAATAATTAATTAAATTTAAAATACCATTAAGGGGGTGTTTGGTTGCAAGGGTGGATTAGGTTTGGAGCACATGGCTATTCCTAAGTGGAATATGGTTTTTAATGGTTGCACTATATAAGTACAACTTAAAATTAAAAACATAAGAGATTATTCATTAAAATAAAACCCTAGCCACCTATCTCTCTCTCTCACGTTCTTCTTCATTGAGTGGAGAAGAAAAATTATTTCTTCTTGAATCTTAAAGCCATTGAGTGGATCTAGCAAATCCCTTTTTGGTTCTACGGATTATCTTCGTGTGGACGATGTGAGTGCAATTCTACTTTGAATTAGGAACAAGATCAAATCAGAGACATTTGAAGGAGCCTCCAAACGTACTAAGTATTCTAATCCTTGAATGGATTTATTTTTATACAGATATGTTTATTAACATGAAAATATTGTAATCAATACCTAGATCTTGGCGTAATAGTAATTGATTTTTGATTTATTTTTAACTTTTCTGCTGCCTACTGTAGATCAATTACTAACAGTGATATCAAAGCTTCGGGTTATTGATTATACTATTTTATTTGATATTTGATAACATGAGATTTGGTTGATAACATGTTATTGTATAAACTGCTTTTAAAATCTGTAAAATTTTGTATATTGCATGATTTTATTAATCAAATGATAATCAATGTGTTGATGAGTGAGTTTTTGGTTGGTTGATATCCAGGTCATATGCTAATGCATTCAATTCGATTTGGATTTGTGTTGTTACGCGAAAAACTACAAAAAGGGTTCATTGATCTATGGCATTCATCGAGGGGAGATGTGGAAAAGTGAATCTCGCTATGGCGATTTAACATTTGCCACGGCAAGGATCATTTTGGAATTTCTTGAGTTTTTTGGAAGTTCAATCTCGCCTCAACGAAATAAAACTTCATCATGGCGACTATGGGTATCTAAACTTCGCCGCGACAAAGAATTTTCTTCACAGTGGTAGGAAAATTGCTAGACAATTTTGTGTTTTTCGCACAGGGACCAAACTGGAGTTTGTTTAAAGCCAATAATTATTTTTCACATTTAAGAGGGTAATTTAATAATTTGACTCACCTAATTCAAAATTGATTGTTTTGAATGTATGTAATGTTCTTGTTTGATAATTGCATAGTTCCTGGTACAGGAGCCTTAGACCTATTGTTTAATTTTAATTTTGGGCTTGTTTGTATTTTTTTTTTTAAAATAAAATAAGACCTGCGTGTCCTGCCTCTCTCTAATACCTCTGTTTATTTCATTTCTCATCTCACTCCCCTCATATGTAATGCGAGGTTTCTATTTTATTCATGTAAATTAGAATATGATGTTATTTTGTAAAATCTTTGTAATGATCGTGATGAAGAAATTAAGGAGTGATGAAGAGGAATAACTTGAAGACCCAAGTTTTATTTGACCTATCAATTCCTCTAGGCTCGAGGGAATCAGTTTTAGTGGGCCATGTACCAGTACATTTAATTTTTTGTTTAGAATGCATGCTAAGGTTGAATGTATAATAACATGCCAATCAATGACATTTTAACAAAGTAATAAACTGGTGTGGCGTAAAATAAAAACCCTTAAATAAAGTTTATTAAGTCACTTGAAATGCCTTCTATCATCATGACTTTAATCAAAATACTATTCGTTGGAACCCTGTTTGTCAAAGCTAAGGGTACACTTCTACTAGTGGGAGGTTAATGCTCATTGGAGTTTTCCTTAATGATGATGGGTTGACTTAAAATGATGTGTTTTTCTTGTTTGCCAAAGCAAAGATTGATAGCACATCATAGGCATAGTAGGGAAGTACACTTGTTTTGTGTACGTGACGACATGTAGTGTCTAGTCTACTGATACTAAGAATCACACTTGAGGACAATGGATTTGGTTATTGTATTGTGTGATTGGCTTGTTGGCTTACTTCGCATTTAAGGTTGGCAGTGGGAGCTATCAACTGATGTGGATTAAGTTTGTTGGTCTACTAATCAACTCATATTGGCTTGTTCACCAAAGCGAAGGTTTGAAATGGGCTAGATGGGATCTCAGTCTACTAGGAATGCCAACGGGCTCTCTCGAGTTAATAGTGAGGGCTATTGGCTTGAGGAAAATAGTGGGAGTGATTATTTAATAAAAGACCTTATTAAATAATAATAATAAACATTATAATAACTTTTGCTTATTTAGGACTTTTAGATTAACATAAAATGAACAATATGATCCTATCATCACTGCGACAGATCATCGAACTGGGAAACAAATGAAATGGTGAGAATTTCATTGATTGATATAAAAGTATAAACAATATACTTTAGTAAAGTGATAGATTATACACCATTGAGTAGGCTTTGTCACCAAAGCCTACTGATAGTTCTATCCATCATACTGGATTTGTATATATGAAGCATACACATGATGTAAAAGAAAAAATGACAAGATGCATTGTGCTTGCATCAATGACACCATTACCGCAACAGCAATGCCAGAATATGGACTTAGCTTCTATTCTTCATTCTCCCCAGAGAAATGAGAAGCATATGGTGTCTTGATCACTGTTCAGATGCAAGATGAAAGAGCATACAAAAATTGGAAATCATATACTTAAGTTGATCAAATATATAAACAAGCTCGAGATTTTGGGATGTAGACTTAATGAGGGTTTAGCAATAGACCTAACATTACAGTCTTTGCTAGATTCTTACTCTCAATTTGTCTATGACTTCATTGAGGATGATAAGAGAATACCTTTTTCGAGCTTCTAGATATGTTGAAGGCTACTGAGTCAAGCATGAAAATGTCAGAAACATTGATTTTAGTTGAAGGTAACTCAAGTGAGAAGGAAAAGGCTCAAAAGTCAATGGAAGAAACTATTGTAGATAGGAAGGGCATTTGTCCTCATTGTGGGAATCCTAACCACTGGAGGAAACATTACAAGGCCTTCCTAGCAAAAAGGAAGAAGAATGCTATTTCTTTGTCAGGTACATTCATGATTGAGATTAACTTCTCCAGTCAATATCTTAGGTCATTGACCCAAGATGTGGCACTCACATTTGTTCTAATGTGCATAGACTACGGTAGAGTAGATCGCTTGTCGAGGGAAAGCTGGACCTAATAGTTGGAAATGGAGTACATGGTGCTACATTAACTATAGGATCTTATTGTCTGATTTTTCCTATAGGTTTGTTACGTTGAACTTGTGGATTATTATGATTTTCCTTTAGTTTCTAGAAAAAAAATTTCAGTGTCCAGTTCAGATAAGTAAGAATATTGCTTTACTAATAGATTGTTGTCTTTTAGTATAAATAATATTCTTTATAGAACCGTTTCATAATAATATGTTCTTAAAATTGACAATAAGGATATTCTCAAAATAACAACTATGCCAAGTGTGGCAAGTTCAGTTAAACATACCTATAGGAATGTGGGATAGTATCAAAACTCATCTCTTCGAATACATCCTAGCATAATGGTGTATCTAAAAGGAGGAATAAGACCTTACTTGATATGGTTAGGTCCATGATGAGTTTTAGTGATCTAGACGCATCATTCTAGGAATATGCCCTAGTGACTATGACTCACGTACTTAGCTGTGTGCCATCAAAGTCTACTGATAAGACTCCACATAAATGATGGAGTGGATGAAAGCCTAACTTGTCTTATCTAAAGATTTAGGGTTGTGAAGCTTATGTCAAGAAATTGACTTCGAACAAGCTTGGCTCGAAATCTAACAAATGTATATTTGTGGGGTATGCTAAGGAGACCAAATGATATTATATCTACCATTCAGAAGAGTGCAAAATTTTTGTCACTTTTATTAGT
This sequence comes from Pistacia integerrima, assembly GCA_026225825.1. Classification (NCBI taxonomy): domain Eukaryota; kingdom Viridiplantae; phylum Streptophyta; class Magnoliopsida; order Sapindales; family Anacardiaceae; genus Pistacia; species Pistacia integerrima. The sequence goes on from CM047747.1 coordinate 39,837,837, forward strand.
GTCTTCTTAGAAAATGAATTTTTTCTACGTACTTGTGGGAGAAAAGTAGAACTCGATGAAGTTCTAGAACCACAAGATACATTAGATGAAGGACGAGAAAATGTGCCACAAGAAGTGGTTGAATATCATGAGGAGGTTACTCCATACTCTGTGATCAAAGTGAACCACCTCTTGTAGCACAAGAGCTACGTAGGTCTAAAAGATTACGTCATGAGCCTAAGAGATATGGTTTTCTCATGACTTAACATGGTGACATATTGCTTTACCAAGACCTACAAAGATGCTATATCAGATCTAGATTCTGGTAAATGGCTTGAAACCATGAAATCTGAAATGGACTCATGTACCAGAATCAGTTATGGTCTCTAGTGGATCCACTTGAAGGGGTAAAACCCATAGGGTGTAAATGGGTCTTCAAGAAGAAGACTGACATGGATGGCAAGGTGCATACATTTAAGGCATGACTGGTTGCCAAAGGTTTCAAACAAATTCATGGTATTAACTATGAAGAAACCTTTTCACCGATTTCCATGATTAAGTCTATCCGGATTATGCTTATGATTGCTGCATATCACAACTATGAAATTTTGCAGATGGATGTCAAAATGGCTTTCTTGAACGAAAACCTCGAAGAGGATGTGTATATAAAACAACCCGATGGTTTCTTGCTTGATAAACAAGCTAATAAGATATGTAAGTTGCAAATGTCCATTTAGGGACTCAAGCAAGCTTTAAAGAGCTAGAACATTTATTTTGATAAAATTGTAAAAGAATTCGGTTTTAACAAGAATGAAGATGAGCCTTGTATTTACATAAAAGTAAGTGGGAACACGATGGCATTCCTAGTGTTGTATGTCAAGGACATACTTCTGATCAAGAGTGACATAACGAACTTGTAGTCGATAAAGACTTGGTTATCCATGTGCATCTCCGTGAAGGGACATAGGAGAAGCATTCTACATCCTCGGAATAAAGTTCTATCGAGATAGATCGCGTAGACTACTTGGCCTAAGTTAAAGCATATACATAGACAAAGTGCTGAAGAAATTCAGTATGAAAGAATCCAAGAAGGGATTTCTTTTGATGTCACATGGTGTCTATCTCTCCAAGGATATGTATCCTAAAACACATGATGAGAGAGATAGAATGACGAGGATCTCATATGAGTCAGCAATTGGATCCATCATGTATGCCATGTTGTGTACTTAGGCTAATGTCTCATATGCGTTAAGCACTTGTAGAAGATATCAATTAGATCCAAGTGAGCGACATTGGATGGGTGTTAAGGACATCCTTAAGTACTTAAAAAGCACTAAGGATATGTTCTTGGTTTATGGAAAGGAAGATGAGCTCATTGTAAGAGGATACAGTAATGCTAGTTTCCAAATGGATAAAGATGATTTTTTCTTGCAATCTGGGTTTATATTTTGTCCCAATAGAGCTGTAGTGACCTGGACAAGCTTGAAGCAAAGTACTACAGCAGATTCTACAACTGATACTAAGTATATCGCATTATCTAATGTAACCGTGTAGGCGGTTTGGATTAAGAAGTTCATTACTAAACTTGATGTGGTTCCAAACATTGTTGATCCAGTAAAGTTCTACTACGACAACAATGGAGCCATTGTTGTGGCTAAGGAACCATGGTCTCACCAGTGATCCGAACACTTACTTAGTTTATTCAATCTGATCTAACAAATCGATCAGAAAAGAGGATGTGCGAATTTGTAGAATACCTACTAACTCGCTGTTAAAGTTTTTGTTGTAATAGAAGCATGATGGGCATTTAGGATCATTCGATGTTAAATACATGAATAATTGGTTGTAGTGCAAGTGGGAGATTGTTAGAGTAGGTGCCCCAGAGCCAACCAATTATTGTAAAATTGAATCTCCTTCTTAAGAAACCTTATCTGTAAGGTTCGCAAATTTTTCCTTGAAAGCTTGAGCATCTTCTTAGGAAGCATTCTCCTCATCCATTCCAACACATTTTACTAATATTTCAGTTGAAGCATGGTTCCCATGACATTTCCGTCTTCTGTCAAGGATGCATTCTGTCTTTGGATGAATAGTCCCATCAAGAATGGTAGGAGGTAGCTTAGGTTGTGGAATGGAAGTAAAGCCCAAGCATTGTTTCAGATAAGAAATATGGAATACCTAGTGTATCTTGGTCTTAGTAGGAAAATTAAGGTGATAAACGACATTCCCTACCTTATCAATGATCTGAAAAGGCCCATAAAATCTTAGAGAGAGCTTCTGATTCTTCCTTGCTGCTACTGACAGTTGACGGTAAGGCTTCAGGCAAAGACAAACCCATTCACCTACAGACAAAGTTTTCTCTCGTCGTTTCAAATTAGCAAATTTCTTCATCCTCTCTTGGGATTGCCTTGAATTATCCTTTAAAATGTGTAGAGTTTCATCTCGGTCCTTGAGATAATAGCTTGAGTTCGAGCAATGTCGATCGTATAATGTAAGATACATAGAGGGTCGTAAGCACTTTAAAAGGGGATATCTTAGTTGAGGAATGGATGCTGGTATTATACCAATATTCGACTAGTGCTAACCACTAACTCCACTATTTGAGCGTCAAAGATAACCTTCCAAATTCTAATTCACAATCTTAGTTTGTCCATCTGATTGTGGGTGGTACGCTATGCTGAGATTCAGCTATGTATGCTGGAGTTTGCATAGCTTGGTCTAGAAATTAGACGTAAAAATAGCATCCTGATCACTCATAATGGAACTCGACATACCACGTAGACGAAATATGTGTTCCATGAACTGCTGAGCTATGGTGCTAGCAGTGTAAAGATGGCTAAGTGCGACAAAATGGGCATACTTTGTGAGTCTATCAACCACCACCATTATCACATTTTTTTCATTGGAGAGAGGAATCAATGAAATCCATACTGATATCACTCCAAAGTCGCTTAGCAACTGGAAGTGGTTGCAAAAGACTCGTTGTCTGTAGGTGCTCAATCTTATTGCATTGACATATGTCACATTTGCTAATGTACTTCCGAACTACAACTTTGAGACTAGGCCAATAGAATTCTTTTTAGACCCTTGCCAAAGTTTTGTGGTATCCAGAATGTCTTGCTAAGGGTTGTTGTGCATCTACTGTAGAGCTTACTGATGAAGATAAGTCAATTTACCGAGGTGTATCCGACCTTTATAAAGAACTAAACCATGCTTCCATGAGTGTTTACCATCAGAAAGTTCCCTATTATTCAACTTTTCAAGAAGAGATTGGAGATGAGGATCATCCTATAAGCATTTTTAACTCTCTTTATCCTTGGCGTGATTGGTTGAGTGAGTATGAGAGTGTTTACTAAATCAGCCATAAGGTTCATTCGTGATAAGGCATCATCTGTCTTGTTTTCCCTTCCCACTTTATACTCTACTGTGAAATTATACCAAATTAAATTGGTTACCCATTTGTGTTGAGATGGTGTTTCGATACGTTGCTCGACCAAGTACTTGAGTGATTGCTAATCTATTCTAATTTTAAACATGTGCCCCAACAAATATGCATGCCATTTCTTCACAGCTAGCACAAGTGTTAAAAGATCCTTTAATATGTTGAAAGGTTAAGATTCTTGCCTCTAAGACCTTGATTGAGATAAGCCAAGGGTCGTCCCTCTTGCATGAGAACCACACTAATGCTCTCTCCCAAAGGATCACATTCGATGATAAAAGTCTTTAAGAAATCAGGTAATCTTAAGACCGAGAGTGTTGCCATAGCTTGTTTGAGGCGATTGAAAGCCTCAGTAGCCTTCTTATCCCAATGGAAGGAATCTTTTCTCAACAATGAAGTCAAAGGTGCAACAATACTACCGTGCTCCTTGAAAAAATTCCTGTAATAACCAGTGAGGCCTAAGAAGCCTCTCAAAGCATGGAGGGATGTTGAGATAGGCCATTGGAGCATGTTGGAAATCTTTGAAGCGTTTGCCTTAACCCCCTCAACAAAAATAACATGACCTAAGTATTATATCTCTGAGCATCCAAATTTGCACTTAGACAACTTGGCATATAGTTGATGATGTTTAAGCAGACTAAGAACAATCTCCAAATGTTGTAGATGATCAGTTTGACATTTACTGTAGATTAAGATATCATCAAAAAAGACAAGGACAAATTTCCTCAAATATGGTTGAAAGATGTCGTTCATTAGTCCTTGAAAGATTGAAGGCACATTAGTAAGCTCGAAGGGCATCACAAGAAATTCATAGTGACCTTGCTGGGTTTGGAATGCAGTTTTGGGTATGTTGTTCAAAAAAACTTGAATTTGGTGATATCCTAAACGCAAATCCAATTTGGAAAAAATTACAGCTCCATGCAATTCATTTAATAATTCATCAATGAGAGGAAAGGGATACTTATTTTTTATGGTGATTTGGTTGAGGTCCGGTAATCAATGCACATTCGCCAGCGTCCATCGGCTTTGCAAACTAACAACACTGGTGAGGAGTATGGGCTTTGACTGGGTCGAATCACCCCGTTGTTAAAAAATTCTGCTACTATTTATTCAATTTCCTCATTTTGATAGTAGGGGTAGCGATATGGACAAACGCTAACGGATGCTTGCTGTAGCCAAGTTCATTAGACAGACCCAGCAAGGGATTCCATATGGATGGTAACCCAATGTCTATGGAATAAATCCTCTAATGAATGGTGGTGTATGTTATCCTTAGACTTGAGATCACCAGAGCGCCTTGTGCACCGATTGGTGTAGTTTGACACTAGCGCAATGCTTTTCTATTTAGAGCTATCAATATGGTAGTGATTGGCTACATCAAAGAGTGTATCAAGACTATGGTGGATCGACAAATGATTCATAACTTCTCAGGTGCGGGAGAAGTTATCGCACTACGTAATTCAGTAAATGGCAATGACACTAAATCAGTGGCCATAATGGGATTGAGTTGTTGCTCAATTCAATTTATTATCCCAGTCATTGGTCCAGTAACTAAACACAAAGCTATCGAGAATAACTCAGGTTCACACTATTTCTATACCTCCTCTTTGATGAGATAACGTATGATGAAAAAATTTAGTTGCACGGTAACCATATAATTGATAGATAGCTATTTCACTAAATCTGAATCTATCGAGTGACCATGATGCCTTATTAGGGGCCAGTCTTGGTTTGTGAGTAGTAAGACGATTAATTGGTGTTAATTGCGATACTATTCATTGCTGATATGATAAAGAGCCTACATGTCACACACTTAGAAGATAATTTAAGAATTAATTTGTGAAAGGGGTATTTTCATCTTTTAGGATAAAAATGTATTTTGGTAATCTCACAGTACAATTAAATTTGTTGAGATTGTTGCTTGTATTTAATTTTAATATTAAAATTAAAATTAGTGAGATTATATTTAAATATATGTGCACATATATTTAAATGGATTGTTATTGTTAAGTAAATGTTAATATATTTTTATATATTAATTGATTTTAATTATAATAACAATTAATTAAATGTAAAATACCATTAAAGGGGAGTTTGGTTGCAAGGGTGGATTCGGGTTGGAGCCCATGGCTATTCTTAAGTGGAATAGGGTTTTTAATTGTTGCGCTATATAAGTGCAACTAAAAATTAAAAACATAAGAGATTATTCATTAAAATAAATCCCTGGCCACCTACCTTTCTCTTTCATGTTCTTTTTCATTGAGTGGAGAAGAGAAATTCTTTCTTCTTGATTTTTGAAGCTATCAAGTGGATTTAGTAAATCCCTTTTTGATTCTATAGATAATCTTCATGTGGACGATGTGAGCGCGATTCTACTTTGAGTTATCAAATCAGAGACATTTGAAGGAGTCTCCAAACATACATAAGTATTCTAATCCTTGAATAGATTTGTTTTTATACATATATGTTTATTAACATGAAAATATTGTAATCAATACCAGGATCTTGGCATAATAGTAATTGATTTCCAATTTATTTTTAATTTTTTCGCTGCATACTGGAGATCAATTACTAACAAACTCCAGTTCTTTGAACAGTAAACCCATTTCCGACCATTACACCAAAAGCTTTTGTTTCATCCCCATTAATTCCAGGTTACTAACCAAATCTTGGGAAATGAAATTGTGAGAGCTGCCACTATCTACTAACACAATGATGTCCTCTGATAATCCTACTTTTTCTTATGATTTTGCATTGAATTTCATAAGATTTAGGATACTTGTCATACAATTTATGCCATAATTGCTACCTAATTCTATTGATTTTTCTTTGCAGGCCTAAACAATGATTTTGAGCATAAATGACAGTTTTGAGCCTAAATCACATAACTTGAGCTGGGAAACTCAGAATGACCTAAAATTTAAAAGCTTTGGAAAGCTAAGAAGCAAAGCTGCAACTTTCATGTTTTGGGTTTTTCCTAATTCTAACTAGATGAGGGTGAAAACTTGGCTTGAAGTCGTGAATAGTATGTTGGGAACTGAAGAAAAATGTCTTTGGACGTGCTTCAGTATTTTGGCCATAACTTGAGTTGTAGACCTCAGATTGGGTTGATTCTTGAATGGGTAGAAATATAATTAAAAGGGATACAGTTTATATGTTTAACAGTTTTCTAGATTCAGATTTTATCATGCTCAAATTTGGCCCGAAAGATCCTCACTGCAGCATGGAAAAATATTTGCTACAGTGAAACTGCGTCAAATGTGAAAAATAAAATGATGTGTTTTGGCTTGCTAGGGCTTCATCCTTAAGTGAGAGAGGTATAAATTGGCATGAAAAAGAAAGGGCAAATGGTCTTGGTTTGTCATTTGGGAGGCAGCTCATGGAAGGAGAAGATTATTGAAGATTTGGGCTTCAAATAAGAGAAGATTTCTCCATCTTTTGCTTGTTTTTCAATGATGAACCTCGATTCAACTTGTCTTTGTTATTTTATTTTATTTTTAAGTATGAACTGAGTTGTTTAGCTAGGGTTTGATGTAACTTTGATACAATGATTCAAATATTCAAATGTCTGTTGTTCACAATGAGACAGAGAAGTAATTTGTGCTATGTGCCTCTTGGGATAAATATCATAGATTGAGCGAAAACTAGAGATAGATAAATGTAATCTATGTGTACTCAATAACTAAAAGGTCTGAAGGCATAGAAAATACATCTTGACTTGTCCTACTGGGAGGTGGTTGCCTAGAAGCTTGCCCTTGTATGGATAAGAACGTGTCAAATTGATAGACTAAAGACTCCAACTTGGAGCCTATATTGTCCAAAGGAGAAAACTCATAAATGCCACCATTCCTAGGCGGTTGCCCTATGATAGGAATCTTAAAAGCTAGATGGTTGTGCATGGAATAAAGGTTATCATCCATCCTACGTACTTTCTATTTTCGAATCTAAGGGTACTAAAATTGTTTGATACGACTATCTACCAAACATTCATCAACAAGTGCACTAAAGGTTCCACCAACAACCACAACATCAAAATTAAAAGAAAAAGAAAAAGAAAAAGAACTAAAAGCAAATTCAAAAACCACACATAAAGAAAAATAAAGCTAAATATGATAACACCCTAAAAAAAATCCACACAATAAACAAACTAAAACTAACAATCAAACAAAAAAAAAATTATTACTAAATCAAAAACTAAATCCTATGAATAAAAACAAAATATGCAAAACTAATACAAATATGCAAACTAAATGAACACAAAACATGCAAACATCACACAAATGATTAACAAGTACTAAAAAGAACTAAAGCTAAAAAGATTAGAAAATATCACAATCGGGTCACACTTAAACTTTGATGCACATGACACACTGCAACGTTTCGCTAACTGCGATCTTCATACAAAATAAAAACAAACACAAATTAAATTGCCCTAATGAAAATTACAGAACACAACAAAAAATTAAAGTATTTACAACCAAAAACAAAAAAAGTCAAAAGCACGTTGCTCCCCGGTAACGGCGCCAAAATTTTATCGAACCGATCGTCACGACCACAAAATTAAACCTAAATACCGTAGTTAGCGGTAAGCAGGGTCGAATCCACAGAGAGCAAGACTAATGACCTAATGTATATTTGAGTTAACGAAAGAGAAATTGGCAAAATGATTGATTGAAACTAAGGAAACTAATTAATTGTAGAAAATTAAAAATATCAAATAAATTGCTAACTAAAACACAATATTAAAAGCGTTGCCGCTACGGGTTCGGTTTGACTCAAGAACAACTCTCACAATCCATCTCCTCGCTCCCTACAAGGCTAGGCAAATCAATAAAAATATATCTCGGCAATCTAGGTATAATCTATCCTGTCTCCTCGTAGTCTTAGTTACATATCGATTGGTTAAAGATTATCATCGACTAACCGAAAAATGCTAAACCCTTAAACACCACTAATTGGTGCAACATTAACAAGTACAACCTATCAACTTGTATCATCCAATCAACTAATTACACAACAAATGCATTCCTAGTAAAAATGATATTAAACGCTAATACAACTTGATTGCAATCAGTACTAAAGCAGTTTAAAGTCATAATCAACATTAAATAATCTCAAACTGACATTCAATTATCCGAAAAGTTATATATCAATAAATGTTCTCACTGGACATTATCAATTCAGCACGTCGAGCATCAGAATAATATTAAAGCATCGCAAACGAACTGAAACGAAAACAAATACAATCTGAATACAAGAAACTTAACCAAATGTCTAACATTTGGGCTCATCCAACTAGTCGAGAGCTGATGAGGAGAGCAATGGAGTCAATCTCGATCTCGCCCACACTGTAACAGACAACGAGAACTCAACCGCTTATGGTGGTGTCGACGGAGGCTGAAACGGTGGAAACGAAGCTGATCATGGTGGAGAGGAAGTAACCGATAGCGATATGATGTGAAGAAGGGGCGAAAACGACCAACGGACAGCCCGGAATACGAACAGTCGCACTCACCGGAAAACGTTAATTTTCCGGCGGGTCTTCCAGAAAATGGTGGCGGAAATGGTATTCAAAGATACCGATGGAAAGCTCTGGTGATGGGGAGTTCAGACAAGGTCCTGGGGAGATGAAAGGTCTTCGAAAATGAGCAAGATCGTGGCTGGAAGATGAAGAGGCGTAACGGCTAGATGGCGGATTCCTGCGGTTTTTGTGACGACTGAAGCTTGCAAAGGATAGATCCGACTGTGGGGAAGATAGATCGACCATCAGGGAGCCCAAACGTCTCTGGAGTTTGCCGAAAAATGGTGAAATCACGGCTATAAGATGAAGAGTCGCGGCAAAAAACGCGGCGTGATTTTCGGTGGTGATGCGGGATGATCTGATCGGTGGACGGGGAAGATGAACTGTTGCCGGAGGCCATTGGAAAAGGGAGACGAAGTGTTGTTGAAGCTCGCTGGAAAACTGGGTGAACAACCTCCCGGTAACGCGACCTTTCGTTTTCTTTTTATAGACAAATTGCAAAATATCACTTTGTCCCTGCATGATTGAAAAGTGACAAAATCAACCCTCATAAATATGACAGTTTACCCCCTAAACAGCATAAACGAGACAAAATCACTCCTAATCCATAAACCACAACCTAATATCAACTCATATCCTTTCCGAAATCATTCCAAACATGTTAAATTCACAAGAAAAATATTAGGAAGCGATTTTTATGAATAAATTCATAAATTCTTTAATTATCTCAATATAATTTCATTTTAATCACACAAATGGTCTTTTATCACCAAATTAGAGTCACTTTCATGACCCTAACAGGTCTTCAACGGGATGAGTTTCTTCATCTTTCTTCGCTGTGAGATCTTCATCCACTGATTCATCATCATTTTTTAGCAGCAAAAGTTGCAACGCCCTGTTCTTGTATCGGTGTGCAGGACCAAATTTCTCGTTGCATTTAAAACAAAGTCCGCGCTCCCTTTCATACTATACCTCAGCCTCGGTTAATCGTCAGAACGAATTATCACGAATATTTGCCGGCGTTGACTCAACAAGTCGCTTCCCTTTCTCAAGTCGCATTGGAATGGTGATGGAACGATCTGGGTTTCTTCAATAGCTGGATCCTCAACTAATTTTTAATGTCTCTGGGCTTGGAGTCACCCTGGAATAAGGCTCAGTTTTAACACCCTATTGGGTTCGGTTAGCCTTCAGTTTATTCTTGTCTAAAACCCAATTGCGTTCCTCTATCCTGCGTGCATGGTCCATGAGCTCAAAAAGAGAATTGGGGCTTGAAATCCACAATGTCTTCCTTCAATCCATTAATGAAAGTCCCCATTAGTAGTTCTTCATCCACCTCAGTCGTTGGAGCAGCGTGGAGTTCGAATTGTTCACGGTATTCTGTTACCGTTCCCGATTGCCTCAAAGCCACCAAGGATTTGAACGGCGACCCCTAAAATGATGGCCAGAGACTTTCAATCAAACCTTCTTGAATGTTCCCCAGTTTGCGCTCGCGAGTCTACCCACTGGAACCAATTCAACGCTTGCTCCTCCATGCACACCGCCGCGACTTCAACCTTTTCTCCTTCAACAAACTTATTAACATTGAAGCAGCAATTGGCTCGGAAAGCCCATCCACACGGATCATTGCCGTTGAACACAGGTAAATCCAACTTCCTTATTCTTCGATCATCTCCTCTATTATCATGGCTCCTTGTTCGTTCTTGACTACTTCCTTCTCCATTCATTGATTTTTCAGATGATTCACCCCTGTTTTTTTCCCGACTGACACTCTCCTCTCTTTCATATTTCAGTCGGATCCATTACCTCAGCTCTATTAAGTAACCTTTAATACTTCCAATATCCTCTTTGATACATCCCAAATCTTTCTCTAAACCATCAATCCTTGCTTCCATTCTCGTATTCACCATAACCCACACTTCACCAGCTCTTATACCAATTTGATAAGAACCCAGACAAACTCAAGCCAAAACTAAAGCAACACACAACATAATCTGAATGTACTCTTAATTCCTCCATATTGAATATCTGCAGTATTGAATAAAGCCCAGAAACATTGAAAGTGAAACAGAATTAAGAATAAAGAACAGAATGTAAAGAAAAGCAATTTAAGATAACGCTAGCTGTTCGAGGCGTTAGGTACCTCCCTACTGAATCCTTTTTCTAAAATATTCTCTGCCCTACAAATCGTATAACCAACTATATATATATGTATCCTACTAATCACACTTTTCTACTTTGCTACTGCCACATGGCTATGTGCTAACAAACTCCCCAAAAAAGGCCTACTTACTAATTATCCCTTTGTTCCCTTGTCACTCTATTAACTTTAGTCCAAATAAAATTGGAAATACTAATTGATTCTAGATGCCAAATCCCAACTGCTTGAATAAGATTTTGGTCTCTTAATATGAGAGAGAACCCTCCTACTAAAAGGAAATATTTTTTTTCATTGTCATACTTTACATGGGTTTTTAAACAAATAGTTTTCATAAAAAAAATTGTATTCTACATTTAATACCAAAGTTATTCAAACGGATAGGAAATGCTTTCAAATAAGGAGCAGAACCGCCAAAGAAAACATGAGAAACAGGGGAATTGCAGAGTAAAAAGCAGAGGAAAAAAAAAGTTATAGACATTAAGCTATAAATACAAAATCTAAGTAATTGAGATAACAAAAAATAATCACAATCAATCGGCAACCCCTCCTTTCTGGTTTAAATACGGACTTGTTATATGCATCCTATAATTTTGAACAAAACCAGGGCAAGAATCTAAACAGAAATTTGAAAATGTTTTGAAGAATGACCTATTTTTTTTCGTTGTTAAATGGTTTTCTGCTTTTATTTGTTGCCCAATTCTAAATAACCAATTATATGAAGATCAACCTTGGTATCTTCCTTCTATTTATAGAGTTTCCAAATTGATGATCAGTGACTTACCTAAATTGAAATGCACGGACTAGCGTTTACTTATTAGTGCAGAGATGAGGCCCAATTTCACACTCGAAGAAAATGAATTAACATGTACAGAACTTCATTTTTTAATAAGCCCCTACAGCTTAGCTTGGTGGTTTGCTGGTTATTTTTTTTGGTTTGCCACCCAGCTTCGACCCTTAGTGGTAGGATAGGGGTTCAAAAATGCTTTGGGCAATGACCGACTTTCTATCCTTTAAAAAATTTTAGTAAGCTTTAATTCAGTATTTTCACACTCCTTCGATATAAAAATGGAATTCAAGCAAACTTCACGATTGTTTGAATTCTGAAATTGGGCAGGCCATTCTACCAAATATGCAGAATGAACTATACAGTAATAATGTGCATTAAAGTTTACTTAAAATTTTTATAAATAACAAAGCAAATATACCAGCTCCTGTTGCCAAATATTTTCCCAAAACATATCGAACGATTACAACGACATGATCTCACATGAATGGATGCAAAAATATAATTAAAAGCTAAAAATCAAAGAAAAAGAGAAAAGAGAGAAATGAAACAGTTAATAAAAGGAAACGTATTAGATATAAACAATTTTACATGATTCATCCAATTAAAATTCACAATTAAAAAATAATGCTAGAGTTTTTGTCACAACAGAATACAAAGATGCAAATTTTTTATTATCTCGTCACTCTCACACTTGACGATCTCTTTTAACTCTAATAGCAGGCACATTTGTTACTCTAGTAAAGACAAATTTCAGTAGAACAATGTTTTACATCTCAGGTCTTGACATTTTGAATAATAATGTTACAGCACTTGAAATACAAAACTTGGACAATAACACCGTTAATTTTTATTTTTTACTCATCTCTCTTGTAGAAGACACCTGTTCTTGCTTGCGAAAAATGCTGGGGCCATAGGTGGAAAAGGTCAAGTCCACTAGGAGGGGAAATTGAGAAAAGGCAAACACGGACAGAGGCAAAAAAGCCAATCCCATTACTAGACAAAATACCCCGCCTTTCCTTATCTCTTTATGCTTGTAATCAAAATTCACCATATAAACAGTGGCACCAAAGGCTACCATCATGCCTGTTACGGACAGGAACAACATAAAGAGACCCAATATTAATCTTTTGGGCAGGGCAAATAGAAAATCAGTTTCTGCGTAGCGTGCAGTAAGGATGGACATGAACATGAAGACGGCTGCTATTGATCAGAACAAAGAGACTGCATCGGCCATGGCAAAGATAGTAAAGGCTGGGAATCCGTAAAAATTTGGAGTGCCATCAGTGGCAGTCCCACCAGGTACTGTAATTGCTGCAGCAAATACTACTGTAGCAATGAGTACTGTTACTATTGAGCAAGAGGTGGCTGCATCTTTCATCCATTTTTCACCTTTTTTAACAAGACCCTGATGTTCGTCAACAAATACCATTGCCGGAGTTTTTCCTTGAGAATTTTTATCTTCTTTGATGCTAGGCGGTACAATTTTCTCTACCTCCTGTACAAAATATATCATCAAACAAAAGAATAAATGAAAAGACTTCTAAATCAGTTTAAATCTAAATTCTTAGTACCTTAAACCACTGTAACTCACGCTGCATCTTTAGTGCTGCGCCAGGGATGCGATTAAGTTGATATAGAGGGGCCAGTTTTCCAGCTAAGTGCAAGATATTATTTTCAGATTTGTCTTGAGACATCAACAACAAATGTTTGTGGCCACTCATTGCGAATATGAGGTTGATTACCCATTTATGGCGGTTAATGACTGCTAAATGAAATGCATTATGTTGTTCTTGATCTGAATACAAGACTGCATCTGGAAATGATTTTATAATCTCTTCCACAACTTCGTGAACCCCTGATTCTGCTGCTAAAAGGAGTGATTTCTTCAAGATTGAGGAAGCTTTTTCATACCCTAGAGCTCTGGTAATTTTCATGCACAAGGCTTTGGCAAGTCTATTTTTTTGTTGAAGCGTCCATTCTCTCTCCAATTATACTTCGGTAAACTCGAACTTCGCAAATTCAACAAATTAACATTGACTTATTGATTTAAATATTTTAGCTCAAAGAAACATCTTAGAAATACAAACTAGGCCTGAAAAATCAGTTCGGGCCTGGCTTGGGTATGTTATATGGAATTTAAAAAAAATTATAAATAAATAGTCCTGGAAAAATTATAGAAAATCCCCAAAAAAAAAATCCATTCCCCTTCCATAAAATAAGATTACAATAGGCCCTGAAAATTACATTTAGCCAATCATACATAACGTAAAACTTCCAAAATACCCTTAATTTTTCCACCAAACTTGGTCCAAAAGCCTGGGTAGGCCCAACCCAAGCTTGGATACTAAAAACCCGGGCTTTTTCTCGGGTTTAGGCTTGGACTTTTTAAAATGAACTCCGGGTCTTACCCGGACAAGCCCAACCAAGGTTATTTGTTTAGGTCGCATGGGAGGGAAACTAATTTTTGACCCTTGGCCATGGATATCAATAAAGTTTAGACATTTAATTGATTTCGAAGGAGAAAGAACCATTTTTTACCAAATCAAGAGGCCATAAATGTCAAATATACTAGAGGGACTTTGCCTTTCTACAATCAATAGCATTTGCACTTAATATGTAATTAATTGTGTCATGGCGAATAAAGAAGATCAACCAATTACCTGATATAATGTAATGGATATACTTCGACCAAATGTTTTGATTGTACCTAGACCAGATGTATTCGATGAACCGTATCATGTTTCAAATGCAACTTGGGATGCATGACATCATTTTTCGGTTGCTACTCCAAATGCATTGCATCATTTTTTGTTTGCAGCTTCGGATGTGTGACATCATGTAGCTTGGGATGAATTTGCATGCTATGTGGTGTACCATTACAAAAATACCTCCAAAGCTCAGAACAATCAGAAACTTGATTTTGAAAAAAAAATATTTACAAACCACTGCACAGAATTGAAGTTAATAAATTAATTAATAATCTTTATGGTGTAGATTATACTCACGCAAAAATGTAACTAGAATTATGTGAGATATATGTTAATTATACTCACACTGACTTATGTAGATGGCATTCTGGAAAAAATTTAGCTTTCTTCCAATGGAAAACGCAATCCGCTTTTTGGCTATTGTGCTCAGAAGAGTCTCACCACGATCTAACTCCATTAGAGCTAAATTTGGATAATCTTCAACCTCCCTCATGGCTAAGTCTGAGACATAAGATGATAGACATATATATATAATTAATTGAAAGTGGAACTTATTAATCGGTAATTAATAGAAGCCAATGGAAGAATTAACTCACCGTAAAATCCAGCGATTATTAGCCAATGAACGAACAAAACACCGGTTTTATCCTTAACTGGGAAGGAATACAGCAAGTTTCTATCCGTGAATTTCAATAAATAGGTAATCATCTCCTTATAGCCATGTCAAGCAGCCTCAATTAAAGGTGTTTTGATATCCAATAAGTCTGGCCATTTCTCCCTTATCTTCTTGGCTGCTTGGACATTACCAACAATTGCAGCGACTGAAAGCACAGTTTTGCCGTCTTTATTTGTGAGTGCCACTTGATCATTTGACATCTTAGTCAATAGATAATCCACAATATGATTAGCGGTGACTGCTCCTACAGCTACATGAAGAGCTGTGTCAGAGTTTTCCGTGATCCTGGCTTCTAACACATGTTCATCCTCGTTACAGATTTCTTGTACATATCGTAAGTCGCCTCCGAGTATAGCTTTATACAGTGGTAGGTACTTTTTTAGATCGACTGCAATAAAGAAAACAAACAGAAAAAAAAAAAAATTATGTATTTGCTTAATTATGAAAGTTCATTGCCATATTCTGGTACTTAGATACCAAGTTGAGATGAAGACATGGCCATATGCTGAGTTGAAGAAGCAACGGGCCGTGATGGATTGGCCAACTCTATGATTACAGACTGTTCCATATCTGATTGAAATGATTCTGAAGAAGAGGTGGCCATAGGAATAGGCTGCGATGGAGGGGCGGCCATCTGTATGATGATCGATTGTCTGATTGAAATGATTTCTATTTCAATTGTGATGGGAAATTTTACCTAAGTGTTTTAGTCGTCCTTCCTAGCAATTTCTCAGAATGCTTGTTTACAGGAGATGACTAAAGAAAGTTTGGGATTATTTTCGGGACAAAATTCTGGTAAGAGGCCACAGGCTGATTTTAAAAGAAGAGGCCACGGTGTGTGTGGAAGAACAGACCTATAAATCATGACCAGTGATTTTAAAAAAGTTTATTCCATGTTCTCACAAACAGAACCTTGAATGACAAACATAATCTTGAATGAAAGAGGGTATTGCAATACATTTCAATAATATTTTATATAAATTATACTTTAATTATTTATTTTAAAAGTGGTATTATATATATAATCTAATTAAATTTCATATAAAAACACACATAACATAACTTTTTATTGGTACATTATTTATATATATTTTATTAAGCATTTATTGAGTTGATTTTAGGGATACATTCGTATACAAACTCAATTATATTGTCGTTTAAGGTTTTCAAATTCAATTGAGACCTTCAAAGTTTGAAAAATGTATTACTGATACCCATTTGTCCTAAACCTAATATATTATTATTTGCCATAGATGAATTATGAATAAGACAATAAATTTGGTCTTATAAAGTAGTGTTTCTCTCTCTTTTATCCATTATCCTTAAATATTTTTATTTTTTTAATCAAATATATTATCTTGCTTTATTTTAATATTTTTGGCAAAATTTACATGGTGATTCCACCTCGAAAACCTATAATCCTGGCTCCACTGCCAATAGAAAAGATAATAATACAAGGTCATTGTTTTTGTTTTATTTTGTGTGTTATTTTATATAATAATAATAATTTTACCTGGGAAATATTTGGAATATATCTCTAAATTGAAAATAGAGATCAACATGTTGGTAGAGAATATATTTTAAAAATGAACAAAGTATAAGCACTTTTAAAATAAACCATTACTATCATATTTGATATTCCCCACTTTCAAATAATTTACTATCGTATTCTCCACTAACAAAGACTTGAATTACATCAAGTGTACTACGTCATCCATTTCAATACTATCATATATCATCGAAATTAAATTAAATTAAATTCATTTATCAAAAATAAAAATAATAAAAATTTAAAGATAACTCATAACTTTTTTTAATATTTCTATAATCATTCTTGTTTGTTCTAATGTGTTAAAAATATTATACAATAATTTAATATCTATAGTCACCCATTTCAATACTATCATACATCACCGAAATTAAATTAAATTAAATTCATTTATCAAAAATAAAAATAATAAAAATTTAAAGATAACTCATAAGTTTTTTTAATATTTCTATAATCATTCTTGTTTGTTCTAATGTGTTAAAAATATTATACAATAATTTAATATCTATATATTCTATATAATATGATTCTAGTTGATATTGATTTTTACAATAGTTATAATAAGAAAAACCCAATACATTAAGTAGGTTATCAGATAGAGTATCTCATTCAGTTAGAACTTCACTATATATTTTATTATAAATTTATAATTTAGATCTTTTGACTCTACTGACTATAAATCCTAGTTACGCCCTTGGCTATATAATATGATTCTAGTTGATATTGATTTTTACGGTAGCTATAATAAGAAAAACCCAATAATATTGTTATTAAGTAGATTAACTGATAGATTATCTTACCTAGTTAGAACTTTGATCCATTTTTCCTTAGCAAAAATACTAATCCCTTATATATATTGAAAATTCAATTTACAAGAGTGCACATCAATTTGTTATATAAATTTTAAAATCTCTTAGGTGAAACAAAGAGCAATAATGAATATAATCTAAGTAAACTAGAAAGTAATTAATTTACTGGGAATCTATATATATTGATCTAAATTATTAGAAAGAACATGAGAATGTATAGAACAAAAGGAAAGAGAAAAGGAGGAGACAAGTGATTTGTGTTTAATATAAATAAGGAAGGGAAGAGCAAATTGAATAAATTATATCCCTTATAGCAGGGAACGGGAGAATAATAAAATATTCCGTTATGGTTTTGACACTTAGTTTAACAGATTAAGTATAAATATGTTAATCAAGTATAAAAATAATAATAAAAAGACGATCCAAAAGTACAGGAGTATAAAGAGCAGAATTACTGAAGAATGAAAAACAGGGGAATTGCACAGTAAAAAACAGAGGAAAACAGGGGCAGAAAAAATAAGTATAGATATTAAGCAACAAGTAATAAATCTAATTATTTGAGAATACTAAAAAAGGGTCACGAAAAATGGGGAACTCCTTGTTTTGATGCAGTCTGATATAATAACCCCGTAATAGTTTAAATGAAGCATTGCCATAAACCCAGTAATAGGTAAACTACTCTATGCTTTATGGCTTAAAAATATGGAGGACTTGTTATATGAATCCTGTCATTAAGAACAAACGCAGGACTAGACCTAAAAAACTTGACAAAATTTTCAATTACTGTCCCAAGTTTGGATTCCAACTTCTTTTTTAAATTTCAACACTAAATTGGTTATAGAAAAGTAACAAAACAAATTCCATCATCTTAAAAACAATATAATGTTACCGTATAAGCAGTCACATTAATTTGAACTTAGCGTTGGAATCCAAATTTTATACGTATAGCATTGGTCCACAAATTCTGAATGCTTCTCAAGCTCTGGCTATAGGTTCTTGCACAAAATATGAAGAGAACTGATCACTGATTGTTCCTGGGATAACATTTTCAAATGGCTTGAAAAACAAATGTTAATTTAAACTAACCAAAAACAAGTTTATGAGCTCTCTCAAATTCCACTAGTCATGTGGGCACTCAGGGAATCCAATTGGGCTGTTGATGATTCTGAACCTTTTCCTCCTGATTTTAGTGACAAAACTCATGGTAGAGGATTAGCACATCATGATTCAAATGCGTTTAAAAAATACCAGCTTTTCCAAATGCACCAATTAAGAGTTTGCAGTACAACAATATTAGTAGTCTCTATAGTACCAAAATGACCAGAATATAAAGATACATAAATTAAGATCTCTTTCAGAACTCTCTCACATGGAATCTCACTTAGTAGACAACATGTTTGTTTTGCTTGCGGAAAATGCCAGGGCCATATGTGGAAACGAATAAGTATACCAAGAGGGGATATTGAGCAGAAGCAAATAAGAATATGGGCAGACAAAGAGAAGCAGCCACCAGAACCAATCCATATGAATTTTCGCCCAAAAACACAAGATTAGCCGCGCAAGCGAAGGCTGTCATCTACCACGTTACAAATGCTAACGACAATGAAAGACACTGTATTAACTTCCTGGGAAGGGCTTCAAGAAAATCTTCCTCTGCATAGCGTGAAGTGAAAATGGACAAAAACATTATGATGGCAGCAAATGATGGGAACATAGTGATTGTATCTGAAACAGCAAACAAAGTGAATTCTTTCGGTCTGTGAAATTTCGGTGCTCCATAATCGTCGTAATCACCACGTATGGCTATTGCTGCTGCAAATACTACAGTTGCAATGAGTGCTGCTGCTACCGAGGATGAGGTTGCAGCAGATTCCATCCATTGCTCACCTTCTTTAACCAGTTCCTTATGTTCCTCTCTGAACACCATTGCGGGGGTTTTTCCTTCATAGTTTTTATCATGAATAAAGCGAGTGTGTACAATATTCTTTACCGCCTGTGTAAAAAATAAAAAATTTCATAACCGCAGATATAGGATCTAAAACCGCATTTTTTTTTTTTTTTTTCCCTGAAATCAATACTTGGTTAAGATGTATAATATTTATATAAATTATAAATATATATAAAAATAATTATTGATCTTGTTGATATAAGAAATTGCATTAACAATAGGATATATGAAGAGTTTTATCAAAAAATTATATGAAAAATAAAGAATTAAAATTGATTATTATGACTAATTAATTTTTTTTTTTTTTTTTTTTTTTTTGTTGTAAGAATTAAAACAATAATATGTAATAAATTATGAACTTTTTTTTTTTTTTTTCATTTTTTTGAAAAATCCCACCCAGGCCATCCCTAGCTTAGCCCTTGAATTCACAATTGATATATATATATAGTGAAAACTAATGGATATATAAAGAAAGTTTCTGTAGTAATTTTCTTTGTCACTTCATCAACATTTAGACCATTGGATTGTAGTAGATTAACGGCTGAGAATTTGCGTCAAAAATTTAATTTGATATAATTTAACCCTATATATATTATTTAAACTACTCGCCTACTTAACGTGGTTTTAAAAGAACATTAGTCTTGCATAACATTAGTGTTTGAGTGAAAGGTTTTACCTTGAACCATTGCAACTCACGTTGCATCTGCACCACGGATGAGATTTACCCTAGATTGCAGTGCCAACTTTCCAACTAAGAGAGCGTTTAGTTCAGGGAATGTTGGATTACTAGAAATTTTAGATTACTGGAAAGTTAGATTACCTTGAAGATTATTGGGAATCTTTAAGAAAATGTGTTTGGTTAATTGGTGGGTATGTTATATTAATATGTTTGGTTGAGAGGAATAAATTGGTGAGTATGTTATTTAAATTACTGAATTGTCCTCTAATTAAATATTATTATTATATTATTTTTTAATATTGATTATTATTTGGATTATTATACCC
This sequence comes from Pistacia integerrima, assembly GCA_026225825.1. NCBI lineage: Eukaryota > Viridiplantae > Streptophyta > Magnoliopsida > Sapindales > Anacardiaceae > Pistacia > Pistacia integerrima. The sequence goes on from CM047747.1 coordinate 39,858,413, forward strand.
CCCCTGCATTTAAAACTTAGCAAAAACAACCCTATAATAAAAGTTTGGAAAATCAACAAAGCACCCTTACCAGCCCAGCCACTGCTGGCCGGCAACCACTGCAGGCCATTGGTAGCCAACAACCTAATGGCGCATGGAAGGCAGGAAATGGCCATCAATCTGGTTGTTGATTGTCAGATTGATGGATTTGGCCGTTGACAGCCAGATCGACAAATCTAGCCGTTAACGACCAAATCCATCATTGATTTGGCCATCGATGACCAGATCTGTCACGTCTAGCCATTTCCAACTAGATCTCTGGCCAAAAATGGCCTATGATAGCATCGGCGGCCATTTTCTAACCTTCCGTGTGTCGCTCAGCGACAATAATGGTTGCCGGTGGTAGGCAGCAATAGGTGGGTGGGGGTGGTGGCTTGGGTGGACTGCAATTTGTTTTGAATTCAAGGGTAATTTTGTCCAAAAAGTTGATTAATTGGGGTGAAATAGTAAAAGTCATATTCATGTAAATAAATTTAAAAATAAGGGCATTATTGTCCTAAAATTTTATTAATAAGGGATAGAATTGTAACAAAAAAAAATTACACTAGTAATGTTAGAATACTTAAGAAAATAAAGGTAATCAGATTACCTCTACTATTACCAATAGTAATCACTATTGGTATTTTAAGATTACCGGAATCTTATATTACTTGACAACCAAACATGGTAATCAAGTAATATAAGATGACTTAATCTCAGTAATTCCACATAACCCCCAACCAAACGCCCCTTAAGTGTAATATATTATTACCATAGATGTCTTTAGACATCAACAATAAATTTCTGTCATCTGTCCTCATTCGAAATATGAGGTTAAACATCTCCTCATGGCGATTCATGATTGCCAGTTGGAATGCATTACGATTCATTTCATTTGAGAACCAGATTGCATCAGGAAATTTTTTATAATTTCTTCCACAATTTGACAACCCCCAATTCTGCGGCTAAAAGGAACGGTTGTTTGAGAAGTATGGAAGCTCCTTTATGGTCTAGATTTCTTGTTATTTCCTCGCACAAGACTCGAACAAGTCGAAGTTCTCTGTAATGATTCGGTATTGTCTCTTGTTTTTTTATATATTTTGAAACTGTAAATTAAACAAACTAAAATTATAATTGAAAGATTCAGCATGCATGAAGAGTGGTGGAGATGGAGAATGAAAACATGAAAGCATGGATTAAAAAAAAACAGTTTACATGCAAAGCTTGGATATGAGATTATACCTACTCCTTTGCTTTGGATTGATGAAGATTAGCTTCAAAAGGATGAAACCTCCACACTTTAACACCACCTTGAGAGGATTAGAGAGTGGCCGTGGCTAGGGAGAGAGAGCTTTTAGTTTGTGTTTGAGTGAACAAGTGAATCATGAACAAAAATGCAACCTTTTGCACTTATATATACTTGGGCTATTTTGCAATTATTTATTTTTCACTTCCAAGCCCAATAAAATCTTATTTTATAAAGGGACCCCACGAATTTAATATGCTACCCTTTGAATAATCAATATTATTCAAGGGCCCATGTAAACTAAACTAGTTTACATTAACAACCCATAAATTTACCCTTTTTACCCTTTAATTATTAAAAGGTTATTTTTGTTCATCTCATTAATCTTAACACTTTAAGATATAATAATTAAATATAATTAATTATTGCTTGACCATTTTAACCCTTAAAATGTCACAAATTGTTTTCTATGTAACTATTACTATAGAAATCCCGTTATTAGCCTCGGAATGTGCTAGCCCTCTTCGGATAATCATTTCTCTCTCTCATCATTCTCTAACTTCTCAAGGCTATTGGTGTGACCATGTAGGTCCACCGTGGATTAGCCGTGGAGCCTGGCTCGGATGAATCCAGAAACCCGTCCGGAGGCCCAACGACTATGGTAAACATCTAGCAATGTGCCATAGTCCCTAAACCACGATGAAGAAATACTTCATCAAACCCATTTCAGATCATACGTACCATGCAGGTAAAATCCCTCCATTGAGATATCCTAATCGAGTATGGATTCATGGAACGTCAAAATCCTAAACTCGATCTTCTACCGAATCGTCGATCAATATGTTCGGAACTCGTCATCACAAACTTGCTTTTGTATGACTAATAATAGACTCTGGCCAGAGATTCAATTTTCCAACATTTATAGATGTTCGTCTAGGAACTTGAATCCGGATGGAGTCAGCGGTACTCCCGATCCTATATTTTCGAGTCAATGGATCCCCTCTTGACCATCGTTCTTTTCCGTATATGAACAACGCATGACCAAATAAGCTTTATTGTACGAAACATGATTAGTCTTGTACTTATACACCGTATGAACCATACGCATCCATATCGGATCCGACTATAATGTCTCAGGTCAAAGGACTACATCGTAATCGATATAACCAAACGATAAATCATTGACTACATGCTTTTCCAAGTGATTTGTCGTTATTCGGTCACATTCGAAAAACAGTTCACCAACCGTTAATCCATACCAATGCCCCAGTGACATGACTATCATCGTCATCCGTACTTATATCAACTCATGATATCTTTCGGAAGTATCCGGTATGCCTACTATGCAATATAGTTGCCCAAATTTATATTGCTTCCGTAGGGAACCCTTTTCGATAATTCATTTACCTATTAAATGAATCATCTGAACAATTCATATACATACTTTATTTTAAATGCATGACTGAAAAAAGGAAGCAATTTACATATATGAATTGAAGAACTCTTTCTTTTATTATTTATGATATATATAGATACAAGACAAAATGCTCTGAAACCGACAACACGAATGGTTTCTAGGGCATACACTAATATACACTAACAAACTCCCACTTGCACTAAAGCCATTCGATGTTGTATCTCATACCCATCTTCTCAAGATGATGGTCCAATTGCTAGTGTCATCGCCTTAGTCTGTGGATCAGCTACATTTTCTGCTAAAGGAGTCTTCAGAATGAAAATCTCTCCAGCTCCAACGAATTCTCTCAAAATGTGATACTTACGCTGAATGTGTTTGGATTTTTGGTGTGCCCTTGGTTCCTTTGCCTGTGCAATAGCTTCAGTATTGTCACAGAACATGCTTATCGAGTAAGCCATGTTCGGAACCACACCAAGTTCAATTACAAACTTTCGCATCCAAACAGCCTACTTTCTTTCGCTTCCGGCGAAAGAATGTATTCTACAGAGGAGTCACCTGGTTGTCTGCTTGGAACTTTTCCAACTAACAGCACCTCCATTACATATAAAAATGTACCCTAACGTAGACTTTCTATCATCAATATCTGATTGGAAATCAGAATCTGAGTATCCTTGAATGTTTAACTCGGAACATCCATAACTCAGAACTAGACCCTTAGTTCTTCTCAAGTACTTAAGGATCGATTTTACAACCGACCAATGTTTCTCCCCTCAGGTTTGTGATATCTGCTCGTAACACTTACAACATAAGCTATATCAGGTCTTGTACATAGCATTGCATACATTAAGCTACCTACGACAGACGCATAAGGCACATTACGCATCCGCTGTCGCTCTTCATTGGTCTTTGGACCCATCTCCTTAGAAAGATGAAGACCGTGAGTAAGGGCAAAAGACCTCTCTTAGAGTTCTCCATGCTAAATCTTTTTAGCATTTTCTCTATGTACAATTTTTGGGATAATCCAGTTACCCTTTTCGTTCTATCTCTATAGACACGAATGCCAAGGACATATGTCGCTTCTCCTAAGTCTTTCATCGAGAAGGTTTTGGACAACCAAACCTTAACCTCTGTCATCATGCCTATATCATTTCCTATCAAAAGTATGTCATCTACATATAATATGAGAAATGTGATGGCATGATCTTTAACCTATTTGTATACACAAGGCTCATCCGGATTCTTGACAAAACTAAACGATTTGATTATGTCGTCAAATCGAATGTTCCAGCTTCTTGAAGCTTGCTTCAATCCATAAATGGATCGATGCAATTTGCATACTTTATGTCTTTCAGCAGAGGATACAAAACCTATCGGTTGTTCCATATAGATGTTTTCCTCAATAAACCCATTGAGGAAAGCTGTTTTGACATCCATCTGTCAAATTTCATAATCATGGTATGCTGCGATGGCTAGCATTATACGGATGGATTTAATCATAGCTACAGAGTAGAAGGTTTCCTCATAATCCAATCCTTGTTTCTGAGTATAACCTTTTGCCACCAATCGAGCTTTGAAGGTCTCTACCTCCCCATCCTTGCCAACTTTTCTCTTGTAGACCCATTTATAACCTATAGGAACCATTCCCTCAGGTGGATCCACAAGCGATCATACTTGATTGGCATGCATTGATTCTATCTCAGAATCCATCGCTTCCAACCATTTTCCTGAATCTCTATCCAATATTGCTTCTTCGTAGCTTCTAGGATCATCACCATGATCATCTACTCCCACTAAATAAGATTCAAAATCTTGCTCATGTAGGAACCCATATCTCTCTGGAGGTTTCGACATTCTAGAAGACTTTCATACTGGAACCATAGTATCTAATACTGAGGTTCGCTGAGTGGACGTTCCATCTTCAGCAATCTCGGTTCTTGGCTCTTCGAACTCTTCCTTGAGTTCAATGTTTCTTCCAACGCCGCCTTCCTCCAAGAACTCGTTCTCGAGGAAGCGCGCATTTCTAATGATCCAAACTCTTTGATCACTTGGGAAGTAAAAGCAATATCATAAACTATCTTTAGGATATCCAATGAACAGACCCTTCTTGGATTTAACATCCAGCTTATCAGATTTAACCAATTTAACATAAGCTGGGTAGCCCCAAATTTTCATATAATTCAGACTTGGACGTTTTCCATACCGCTTTTCCATACCATATCTCATACGGTGTTTTCGGACGTTTTAGATGGGACCCTATTAAGGATGTGCACAATGTCCGGGAGAGCGTACTTCACGAGACATTGGTAAGTCTGTAAAACTCACCATCGATCGTACCATATCCAATAAGGTACGATTTCTCCTTTCAGACACTCCATTAAGCTGGGGTGTATAAGGAGGAGTCAACTGTGAGATGATCCCATTTTCTTTTAAGAACTCTTGAAACTCTGTACTCAAGTATTCACCCCCACGATCTGATCGTAGTATTTTAATACTCTTTCCAGTTTGATTTTCTACTTCATTCTTGAATTCTCTGAATTTTTCAAAGGATTCAGATTTGTATTTCATTAAATACAAATACCCATATCGTGACATATCATCTGTAAAGGTAATGAAGTATTCAAATCCTCCCCTAGCTAAAGTACTAAATGGTCCACATACATCTGTATGTATGAGTTCTAAAAGTTCTTTAGCTCGCTCTCCTTTACTCTTAAAGGGAGACTTGATCATCTTTCCTTAGAGACATGATTCACAGGTTGGATAGGGTTCAGAACCCAATGAGTTTAGGATCCCACTTTCTCCAAGCTGTATTATTCTTCTCTCTCCTATATGACCCAATCTATGATGCCATAGAATTTTAGGATTTGATTCAGATCGAGTTCTTTTATTAGAAATGGTCTTGATTGAAGCATAGTCATTCAATTCTAAGACATACAAACCATTTGTATTCACACTTTACCAACTAAAACATTTCCAAAATGTATTGAACATTCATTTCCATTAAACAAGATATAATAACCTGCTTTACACAAAGCGAAATAGAAATGATGTTTCTTGTGGCCTTTTCAAAGTATAATACTTTAAACAAATTCAAAACATGTCCCTGAAGGTAGTCTTAGTGAGCAAGTTCCCATGGCCTCTACCGCAACTCGTGCCCCATTTGCCATCCTCAAAATGATCTCGCCCTTTGTCACCTCGTAACTATTCTCAAGTACGCAAAGACATACAAACATGAGATGTTCTGTTGAATCTAATATCCAGGAATGACTATCTGAATTAACACTTAATTCATATTCAATCATAAGACATTGGTTCGTACTGCTTTTCCTTTGCCTTTCTTCGTGACGTCGTGTATTGAGGACAGCCTTCCTTCTTCCTTTGGTCCATCTTTTCCACGTGGAAACATTTTCCCTTTGCATCGGCCTTCTCTGCCTTTGCCGGCTTCTTGAAGCTCTTATTCTTGGGTCCAACTTTTGGACCTCTCTTTGGTAGCACTTTGGGCTTTTTATTGGCCCCTCGCTAGTGCAAAGCGGCAAAGACATCCTCATGTCCTTTCCCTTTCACATTCTCGTCTGTGAAATTCTTTAAGCTTATTTAGCGATTCAGAGAAGTTTCTCTCAATCCTATTGAGATTGTAGTTAGTTATAAACGGTTTATAACTTGGAGGAAGGGATTGTAGAATCAAATTCACTTTGAGGCGGTCTGGCATGACTACCCCATATCCATCCAGTCGATCTAATCCATTGATCATTTTAAGAGTATGATCATCTGGAGGTTCCCCTTCCCTCAACTTCATGCTAAAGAGGGATGCACACAATTCATACTCAACCACTCTTGGATTTTCGCTATACAACTCTTGTAGAGCTATGAGGATATCATAAGCATTTGAAACCTCTTCATGCTTAGTTTGAAGTTCTCTATTCATGGAGGCTAACATGTAATTTTTAGCCCTCCTACTATCCTTTCTCCACTTTTCAAGAGCATCAAGCTCAGCTTGTGGAGCATCTGGTCCAATATCAAGTGGAAGAGGTGCTTCCAGGACATAGACAATTCTTTCAAAATCTAGAACAATTCTAAGATTTCTTGGCCAATCTTTTAGGTTGGGTCAGGTTAACATGTTATTGTCCATTATCCTTAGGAGAACATTGTTGGCCATTTTTCAATTATTTATCACAAAGATGAAACTGCAAAGAAAAGTAATTTTATTAGTGTCTTGTAATCTTTTAAACCTTTTAATGCATAATCAAATTAGCTCTCACTATTTTATTCGAGTCCTACACTCCCTTAAATAGGATCCAGAAATTTTCGTTGGATTAAATTTCTTAGTGGGGAATCAATTTCTTATCAAATTCAATTAACCTCACATAATAGAATTCTTAGCCAATTAAGTCTAATAAGTAGGAAACTCTTTTCCTTTTATATCACTATATAAGGTTTGATTCATATTCCTTGTCCTAGCTTCGGATACCTCACATAATAGAATTCTTGGTACCCTAGGCTAGTTAAATCCGAACCATTGTGCTTTCTTATGATGGCATTTTCATCATGTCCTCACATAATAGAATTCTTGGTCAAGGTGAAAATATCCATCCAAGAACAAGATCAACTTAATTCTATGATATAAAGATTATATCCCTCACATAATAGAAATCTTGGGATATTAAAATTTATATCAAAGAATTTAGTTATCCCACAATGGGAGACTTGGATTTAATAATTTTAAAATGGGGAGATTTAGGTTTAACCTTTAGTTAATTCATTTTTAGTATGCCATGTTTAATTATCCATTCATACATATCACATATATGCATAAATTAAAGCATGTGGGTTGACCATGGGGCTTTTCGAAAATACATCCTAAAGGCAAACTATTTACCCTAATACTATATCTTCGATTGGATCATCATCCGGATGTTCTTCGGTTCCCGTCTAGTCGATTCCATTACATATTGGATCTTAGGCACGCAGGCCCGATTAAAATAAATAAATAAAATTTAATTATTACAAGCCATTTAATAAAAGAATATTACAAACACTTTTGAATATTTTGAAAACCAAATGGTGCCCATGATCAACCCTCTAATCTAATATTCATTCATCACATAAATAAATATTAAACATTCATACCAAATATAATAAACAATTATTTAAAGGCATGAATATAAATATATAAATATATCTCATATATTAATAGATATTATATATATATATTCATGTGGTAATTTAATTATAACTTTGGGCCATGCAACAATTACACATTTTATAGGAATCATTACACAAACACTTTTGTCATATTCCACCCAAAGATATACTATTTAATTGTTAGCATCATTTCAATACTTTTCACAAAAGTCATGCATGGCATAGATAAGTGAGTTTTATTACTCCAAGAGTAATCATTCTATGACACAAGTTACTTTTAACTAAAGTAATACTTTTTATGACATATTTATCTTTTCAAAGACAATCATGTCATCTTGCATCATCATTTTTGAAACCATTCAAACAACCAAATTATTACATTTCAAAAATATAATAATTTATGCCATGCAATGATGCATTATAAGATAATTTAATCAAATTAAACATCCTACATTAAATTTACCACAATCATATATAATATCATAATTCATCATATGAATAAATAATCCATAACTTTATGCTAACATCAAATTCCACCACTAAACACTTGCAACATTTGCATACACTTCATGCAAAAAATATACTTTAATCAAATTAAAGATAACACATTTAGCATGTCAAAGCATAAACCATTTAATCAAAGTAATGGAAATGAACATGCATGAACATTTTTCTAAATGAATCATCATGCAACATTTCCTAAAACACCATTCATCAATACATGAATGAAATGACATTTTCATGGCAAAACTAGTCATGGCCGAAAATGACATATATGCATGCATGTAGTTTTCAACACATTTCATGCAATAATCATCATCCAAACATGCTTTAAATCATATTCTAACATACCCAAACATATTAGAGCAAGAAGAAAAACATGTTTTCCAAAGATCAAGAGATGGCCGAGACATACACATGCATCAAACATGCTTATTACATCAAACAACTCATCCAATACTAAGGCATGCTCATTATAACCATTATCATCATTCAAACATATAAGAATGAGAAGAAGAATGAACATATACCTCTGATCTATGTATGGCCGAGACATGCATGTCAAGATCTACTATGAAAAAAACATTTTTGAACCATATCACTAACATCCAAACTCAACCAAGTTTGATGAACATATGAACACATGGAAAATGCCATTTTAGCTTATAAATTCGACATGCAAGGAGCTTTTAGCTCTGATACCATTTGAAAGATTCAGCATGCATGAAGAGTGGTGGAGATGGAGAATGAAAACATGAAAGCATGGATTAAAAAAAACGGTTTACATGCAAAGCTTGGATATGAGATTATACCTACTCCTTTGCTTTGGATTGATGAAGATTAGCTTCAAAAGGATGAAACCTCCACACTTTAACACCACCTTGAGAGGATTAGAGAGTGGCCGTGGCTAGGGAGAGAGAGCTTTTAGTTTGTGTTTGAGTGAACAAGTGAATCATGAACAAAAATGCAACCTTTTGCACTTATATATACTTGGGCTATTTTGCAATTATTTATTTTTCACTTCCAAGCCCAATAAAATCTTATTTTATAAAGGGACCCCACGAATTTAATATGCTACCCTTTGAATAATCAATATTATTCAAGGGCCCATGTAAACTAAACTAGTTTACATTAACAACCCATAAATTTACCCTTTTTACCCTTTAATTATTAAAAGGTTATTTTTGTTCATCTCATTAATCTTAACACTTTAAGATATAATAATTAAATATAATTAATTATTGCTTGACCATTTTAACCCTTAAAATGTCACAAATTGTTTTCTATGTAACTATTACTATAGAAATCCCGTTATTAGCCTCGGAATGTGCTAGCCCTCTTCGGATAATCATTTCTCTCTCTCTCATCATTCTCTAACTTCTCAAGGCTATTGGTGTGACCATGTAGGTCCACCGTGGATTAGCCGTGAGCCGGTTCTGGATGAATCCAGAAACCCGTCCGGAGGCCCAACGACTATGGTAAACATCTAGCAATGTGCCATAGTCCCTAAACCACGATGAAGAAATACTTCATCAAACCCATTTCAGATCATACGTACCATGCAGGTAAAATCCCTCCATTGAGATATCCTAATCGAGTATGGATTCATGGAACGTCAAAATCCTAAACTCGATCTTCTACCGAATCGTCGATCAATATGTTCGGAACTCGTCATCACAAACTTGCTTTTGTATGACTAATAATAGACTCTGGCCAGAGATTCAATTTTCCAACATTTATAGATGTTCGTCTAGGAACTTGAATCCGGATGGAGTCAGCGGTACTCCCGATCCTATATTTTCGAGTCAATGGATCCCCTCTTGACCATCGTTCTTTTCCGTATATGAACAACGCATGACCAAATAAGCTTTATTGTACGAAACATGATTAGTCTTGTACTTATACACCGTATGAACCATACGCATCCATATCGGATCCGACTATAATGTCTCAGGTCAAAGGACTACATCGTGCACTGATATAACCAAACGATAAATCATTGACTACTTGCTTTTCCAAGTGATTTGTCGTTATTCGGTCACATTCGAAAAACAGTTCACCAACCGTTAATCCATACCAATGCCCCAGTGACATGACTATCATCGTCATCCGTACTTATATCAACTCATGATATCTTTCGGAAGCATCCGGTATGCCTACTATGCAATATAGTTGCCCAAATTTATATTGCTTCCGTAGGGAACCCTTTTCGATAATTCATTTACCTATTAAATGAATCATCTGGACAATTCATATACATACTTTATTTTAAATGCATGACTGAATAAAGGAAGCAATTTACATATATGAATTGAAGAACTCTTTCTTCTATTATTTATGATATATATAGATACAAGACAAAATGCTCTGAAACCGACAACACGAATGGTTTCTAGGGCATACACTAATATACACTAACAATAATCAAAAGAAACTATCTTAAAAGTTCAATAGAATATGGCGACCAAAAGACATGCAAGCTTTGAATCTCAATTTTTAGTAAGGGATTTTTATGCATTTGCCACTCACAAGTTGAAATTCAACTCAGTTTGGTGTGATCTCCTCAAGGATAAACTTCCTCGCTTTTAATTCAAGCACCATTTCAACCAATAATAATCTATCAAGCAACAAAAATAGAAGCCATCAAAAAAATGAAAAATGAAATAGATGATATAAGAGAAAAGAATTGTCTTAGATATAGTAATGTCACAAAGTTCACGCAAGCAGAACTCTAGCGGTCTCCTTGAAAATGAAGACGGCTTTCCGGCTAATGCCTTCAAAAGGGAGTCTCCATCAGATGACATCATCGTCGCTAAATTTGGAGAATCGTGTAGCAATTTCAGAGCCAAGCCTAAGACGCAACAATGTATAGAAATATGGAAGTAATTTCAAATCAAATTCAACAGACAAATTAATATAGCTGAAAGTATATACTAATAAATTCAAGTGAAACTTTTCCAAGCAAAGTTTTAATTGGCGGTGCAATATCTGCAATACGTGTGAAAGCATGCCATATAGATATTAAATTTAATAATACCAATCATATTAACATAAAAGATAGATAAAAGTAAAGGAACTTATATATTACCTAAAGATATTGAATTATGGTATACTTGTAAGAAAGCGAAAGTTGAAGCATTATTAACTCACCATAAAATTTAGCACCAATGACCAAATTCATGAAGAAAACACATAATGTATCTATAGAAAAGTTTCCGTCAGGGATAAAAAAATTTACACTGTATCGCAATAAATAATCAATCATCTGCTTTCGCTTATGTTGAGCAGCCAAAATCAAAGGTATACAGCCACTGTTGTTCTTAACTCCATTTAAGCTTTCATCTTTCTCCGCAAGCAACTTTGCTGCTTCTATATTACCAGCAATGGCAGCAACAGAAAGGACCGTGTTGCCGTTACTGTTTTTCAGTGCTACTTGATCCGTTGACATCTTATTCAATAGATAGCCAACAATATGATTCGCCGTTCCTGTCCCAACCGCTACATGAAGTGCTGTGTCCAAGTTTACTGTAATCCTGGCTTCTAAAGCGTGTTCATCCAAGTCACAGAGTTGTTTTACCGATTCCAAGTTGCCCTTGAGTATTGCTTTATGCAGTGGCAGGTAACGTGTGAGATCATCTGCAATAAAACACACAAATTAACAAGAAAATTCTCACATTTGTATTTTGTTTGTTTGTTGTAAATTTCTACTACCTACCGATCTGCTGCGATGAAGAAGAGGCCACAATGGGCTGCTGTGATGACGAGGCCCCCTGAGAAAGCTGACTATTGCTCTTCTTGTTATACCAGCAGATTGAATGTTTTGTTGTGTTTAGTGAGCTCTTCCGTTTCAGAACTTAACTTTTTATAATGCATCCAATTGTCTGATGAGGTTTTTTTTTTATATATGCTTATAATACTCACGTCGGTCGGAATTTATTTTTTTAAGTGTTTGATGTAATATTTATATTTAATGTATGTCATTAAATTATATTCAGATGGTATACGTGGTTTAAGTTTATGAGTTACATCAACAGATAAAAATTTATAATATTCTATTCAACACTCAAGAGTGTTGCACATGCAACCATTGAACAAGCGTTTATTTTTTTATCATTAGAATTTTTAACAATTTTTAGGGTTGAAAATAAGACTTTTTTTATTTTTCTAATTATTCATTATAAAATTTTATATTCTTCTATTTTATGTACACGGCTTAGATATGATATCATGACTTTGAAATGTATCTTTTTTACAATTTCTTATTGTTGAAAGTCAAGCTGTTGATTGTGTTTATTTGGTTGTTTTGTTTTCTTTTTATGTACTAGATATTGTATCTTGTTTTTTAGGAGTTTTTTTATTTCTTACTTATTTTTTTCCTTTTACAAGAAGATTGAATGTCTAACTGTCAAATCTTTTTTATTTATTTTTATTTTTTCCTTTAAGAGAGATTCCTTTCCAGAATTGTCTCACCATTGTAACCTATTTATTCTTGTCTTCTTTATTTAATAAGATAAATCGTAGAAGAAATTGAGTCTGTGTTTCTTCCGTCATGGTATCAGAGCAGTTTTAGTCCTGTCTCATTTATCTTCATCATCGAGTTTTTCCTACTCGTTATCTCTGGGTCTTCCAAATCTTCATGCCTAAATACGGACTAGCCTCCAGTATGGTTATAGGAAGTAATTATGGCATCATCGTTCCTTCATCTCCTTTTGTTCACAATATGGAAGCCACCCATGTTCTTATTACCTCTCATAAATTGAATGGACACAATTATGTTCCATGGTCTCAATCACTAATTCTAGTCACAAATCCAAATCCTAAAGTCTGACAATGATAAGGTTTACTTCAATGTTGTACTAGGAGAATTCCTATCAAAAGAAAGGATAGTTCACTTAAGTTCCTATGTAGACACTCCATAAGAAAAAGGAGTTGCTAAAAGGAAAAATAGACATTTGTTAGAGGTAGCTAGGTCGCTAATGTTCTCCACAAATGTACCTAAATTCTTTTGGGGGGAAGGCATTCTTACAGCAGCATATGTTATCAGTAGGATGCTGTCTAGGGTGCCAAAATTTCAAACACCATGTCAAACCCTCCTAAATGTTTTTCCTATTACTTGTCTTATTTCCAATGTTCCACCTAAAATTATTGGGTGCTCTGTCTTTGTCCACGTCCATTAACAATATAGAAGTAAACTTGATCCTATGTCACTCAAGTGCATCTTTCTTGGGTATTCGACAAATCAAAAAGGATATAAGTGTTACTCTCTTGTCACATGAAAATTTTACAATTCAATGGATGTCACCTTCTTTGAAAATCAGCCATACTACCCCAAAACTGATATTCCAGGGGAGAACTCAACTTAGGAATATCAGTTTTGGGACTTTGAGTCATTCCTAGAATCGCCTGTCACCACAGAAAATCAAAATGATTTAGAGTCAGAAAATCACATTCCTCTAGAGTCACTTAGTTAGCCTCTACCTGCTAAAACACCGAGTTCATTGTTGACTTGAAAGATACGGAGCAAATCCAAGGAGAAATAGAGGAAAGAACACTTCCTCAACAAAACCATAAAGCTGAACCAAGTCCTAATCCTCCCAAAATTCCAAGTAATACTTCTAACTTAGATGTTTCTATTGATTCTGAGCTAGAAAATGAGATCCTAAATATGCCTATAGCTTGGAGAAAAGGGGTTTGGTCATGCACTCAACATCCTATTGAAAACTTTATTTCATATGATGGTTTGACATCTTCTTTTCATGCCTTCACTATTATTCTTACAGAGATACAAGTTCCTCGCAATATTCAAGAAGCTTCCGAGTGTCCTAAGTGGAAGGTTGTCGTTAATGAAGAGATTCAAACACTAAGAAAGAATGGAACTAGGGAAATTACTGATCTTTCGAAAGGTAAGAAGACTGTTGGGTGTAAGTGGATCTTCACAATGAAATATAAGGCAGATAGTAGTGTGGACAGGTATAAAGCTCGTTTAGTTGCCAAAGGATTCACCCAATCCTATGACATTGACTATCAAGAAACTTTTGCTCCAATTGCCAAGCTCAACACTCTTCGTGTACTTTTATCCTTTGCAGCTAACCTTAATTGGTATTTGCACCAGTTGGATGTAAAGAATGCCTTCCTCAATGGTGATCTAGAGGAAAAAGTCTATATGGATATTCCTGACAGGCCTAAGACATCATCTAACTCCAACAAACTTTTTAGACTTCGAAAATTCTTATATGGACTCAAGCAATCTCTACGAGCATGGTTTGAGAGAATAACTAAAGCAGTAAAAGGTTATGGATATGCCTAGTTTCACTTTGACCATACTTTATTTGTGAAGCACTTCTTGGAAGGGAAGATAGCCGGCCATTATTATTGTTTATGTGGATGACATCATTCTCATAGGTGACCATGAGGAAGAAAACATACTTCTCAAACAATTCTTGGATAAAGAATTTGAAATCAGGGACCTAAGGAACCTCAAGTACTTCCTCGAGATGGAAATTGGTTGATCAAGGAAATGCATCTGTCTCGCAACGTAAGTATGTTCTAGATTTGTTGAGTGAAATGGGAATGATTGGTTGTAAACCTGCCGAGACCTCCATGGATCCAACAGTCAAGCTTGAAGTTAATGATGGGAGTGCTCCTGTCGACAAAGGACAGTATCAATGCCTTATGGGGAAACTCATTTATCTCTCCCACACTAGACCTGACATCCGTTTCTCCATCAATGTAGTCAACCAGTTCATGAATTGCCCAACTAAGGACACATGACTGATGTATACAAAATTTTGAAATATCTCAAGATGACTTTGGGTAAGGGTTTATTCTTCTCAAGAACTTCAAAGAGAAATATTGAAGTTTATTCAGATGTAGATTACGCAAGATCCATTACAGATCGATGATCAACTTCAGGATTTGTTCTTATGTGTGGGGAAACTTGGTGACTTGGAGAAGCAAGAAGCAATTAGTTATAGCCCATAGTAGTGCAAAAGCAGAATTTTGAGCTATGGCACACGGAATTTGTGAAGGAATTTGGTTACAAAGATTATTGCTAGAATTAAAGGTCACCTTAGAGCCACCTTAGAGCATCCTATGGAATTATATTGTGACAATCAAGCTGCCATCAGTATAGCCAAGAATTTGATTCCTCATGATCGAGCTAAGTATGTGGAGATGGATCAACATTTTATTAAAGAAAAGATTGATGAAGGAATTTTTAAGGTTAGCTATACTCAGACAACCGATCAAACTGCAGGTATTCTCACAAAAGCTCTTGCTCAAGCCAACTTCGAAGACTTTGTAGAGAAACTTGGTATGATCAATATCTATACGTCGGCTTGAGGGGGGGTGTTGAAAGTCAAGCCTTTGATTGTGTTTATTTGGTTGTTTTGTTTCCTTTTTATATATTAGCCACTGTATCTTGTTTATTAGGAGTTTTTTTATTTCTTAATTATTCTTTTTCTTTTACAAGAAGATTGAATTCCTGATTGCCAAATCTTCTTGAATTATTTTTAATTTTTCTTTTAAGAGAAATTCCTTTCCGAAATTGTCTCACCATTGTAACCTATTTATTTTTGTCTTCTTTATTCAATAAGATATATCATAGAAGAAATTGAGTATGTGTTTCTTCATTCTTCAAGTCTTTATTTTCTCCACTTATACTTGAAAGTTCTTCTATGTATTACTTCTATAACTTGATACAAATAGTATACGAGTTAGTATGAAACTGAAGTAACAAGTAAAAAAAATTTAAAAATACCATCATGGTAAATCATCTATATAAGTGTATCACCACTGGATAAATTTATACCATTTTTGAGTCTTTACATTCATTTATCTTTGGATTGAACATGATTGATATTTGTTAAGATAATACTACCATTCTAAGAGTTCATACAAAATCTTGCATACAAAGTGCGTGGACACTACTTTTGTATGACTATTTCATTCACTATTATTTAAAGTGCATGTGTTAACTTAAGTTTTTATAATAGTTCACCCAATCAAATTTTAATATATTACTTTGTATGAAAAACCTTGTATAAACTTTTTGTAAGTGTAGTATTATTCAAATAAAATAATTATATAATATATGTAAAAGGACTTTTGAATCACATGAACACTATCATCGTTATACTATAAAGTTTCTGGTAAAATTAAACAGACTAACACTGAAATACCATAAACTTTCACAATAAAATTAAATAGTGTTGATGCGTGATTTTGACACCAACCAAATGCACGTGTGAAATGCTGAGCTGACCCAGAAGACACACATGAATGAATGAATAAGAGTAAAAACAATGGAGAACGGCGTTTAAAGTGGTTCGGATGCTAAGGAAGCAAATCCTACGTCCACTGATTTTGTATTAATGATAGTGGTCAGGTCGCGTTCAACGGACTGACTTAAAAATGATTATACCAGAGAGAGAGTGTTATCTTTTCTTTTTGAGAGATTAGCTAATCCCTTAAATGAGAGAGCTCTCAATTTATAGTGGGACGGATTAAGGTTATCATTACTAAATCTGTAATTTGGTGGGATTATCCGTGCAAATCCTTCTTTATGTCCCATTGTCCACCTTCTAAGAGTGATTTATGCGATTTGGTGCATGGATTGGACACGTGGAATTGCCATAGCCCCTGACCAGTCTAACGCGCACCCACTGCCCTGACAGGAGCGTGCTGTCCCTGTCATTTCATGATATGGCTACCTCTGACTAGCTGCGGACCTATCTAACTCTGACTTTTCATGCTGACTGGGTCTTGCGTCAGCCCTACTTTTTCAGGCATAACAGAAGTCCCCTAGTTTTTAAGGTGCGAGGATCGGACCTTGGAAACTGTAATTCATGCCGTGACAAGATGCCTGGAAGGAACTTTGGCTCTTCCGATCTATTTAAAAAGAGGTCGAGACTGTGTTTTTTGCACGTGCGACCCGATACGGCCTTTGCATAAGGATGAACGACTTGATTTTAGACCATACCAGTGCTTTGATTCGATTTTTCGAGATTCACGACCTGAATACACTTGGAATTCGCCTCTTGGCAAGGGGTCTGGCTGTTTCGAAACTGTACTTGAGCCACGTTGCTTCACGACCAGCTAGACGAAGAGTGTTCTACGTAATGATCTCTTCAGACATTATCTGTTGCATTTTCGTGATGGATGCATTTAATGAAGTGCCTTTTGCTTTGATAGACGTGTCATGTGCATAATAAATGCTAGCCATGCGCATTAAATGTGTGACACGATGAAACAATACCCCTTATCAGAGCATTAAATATGGATTGAAGCGCATTTAATGCGGTAGGAGGACTGTGCTGTCGCTTGGGTTTTTCAACGGAGAAGGATGATGGTTTGGTTTCCTTGGAGCATGACAATCACCCTTCCTCGTGGATCTGTGATAAGTGGTCGCGATCGATGATAAGGTACATTTTTCCGCCCAAACGTTGTTTGATTTCAAGGAAACCAAGCACCAGTTCTCTTGCTAAAAAACCTAGGTTCGATTCAAGCAATGTCACCACACATCTTTTCAGAGGGAGCAAAAGGCTTTTGCAAACTTGGATTCTTTGCCTTCCAAACCAGCGCGTACATGCTATTCGAAGTGGAAGGATCCTTCTTCATATTCCGTAAGGTAAGAATCATTTTCTGTTTTATTTCTTATTCCTAATAGTTGATAAATGATATGTCTTCTGGTAGTTGACCGAAAATGAAATGTTCTTGTTGGGCTCGAGCCTTGAATGGCGGCTTGAAATACTTTGTTAGGGTTTTTCTAGGATTTAGGAAGGGAAGTTTTTACTTTCCTCCACGTCGTCGTACGAAATAATGTACGAGGGCTAAAAAGATTCCCTACTTGTTACTTTTAGCAGTAGGATGGACCCCTCAACGACCAGGTCTGAGGAAAAGACCAGTTAGCCTATGTAGGATGTTCCTGCGAGTCCCACCCAAGAGATCTTCTTGGTACTTATTGAGGATGAGCTCGAAAGAGTGATAGACCAATATGGTATCCATAAGGATGTTTTTCGCGATAGGACGCGCTCAGCTCGGTATCCACCACATGGGTTGGCTGCGATCTCTGAGAAGATCTTTAAGGGTAGGGGGTTGACCCCTTTTCACCCTTTTGTCAGGTCGGTCCTGGATCATTTCGGGATTGCACAGATGCAACTCACGCTGAACGCGTACATGATTGCGATTGCCATGTACATCATGTGTCGCGAGAATGGGCTCGGCAAGCTAACTGCGGTAGAGCTCGGTTGCTCGTACATCTTAAAAAAGAGCAAGGACAAGGATTCCTACTACTTGTCCAGGCGACCTACTATAGCAGCCGAGATACACAGTTACCCTAGCAATGCGGGGGCCTACAAAATGAAGTTTTTCTTCTTTCGTTATGATAGTCTTTGCAACTTCCAAGACCCGAGTAGGTTCTTTTCCTTTAATGAACTCATTTGATTTTTTTTTCTTACTAACAAACTGTTTCTTTTTCTGTAGTTAACAAAACGACCAGTTTGGAGCTGCTCACAGACCCGGATAGAATCATAGCCTTCGGTTTTTTGCTCGAAGTGAGTCGCGACGCAAAGCTGCTCGTTACAACCATGAACCTATGGAGGTACGGCTTCTTCAACATAGACGCGACCTTAGAGCCCCTATTAAGTAAGTCACGCTAATTAGGTCTTTCCTGTTTGCGCAATGAACTATTTTTACTAACGATGCTCGCATGCAGTAATTATACCTCCGAAGGTGTTAAGGTCGCCGTGATGAAAGAAGTTCACTTTCCCTTAAGCGAGGATTGCTAGGACAATCGAAGCCGCTCCCAATGGTCCTTCAGTCGAAGGGGCGGGCAAGATCGAGGCTCGCGTGTCCCTGTTGAGGCTTCCCCGACCTTCACAGCGTTCCGATCTATCATTCAAGCACTTCCTAGCCTTTGGCTGCTCGCCCGAAGCAAAAGACAATGGCCCAACGACCCAGGAAGAGGCGACAAATTCGAGTTGAAGAGTCAGAGTTAGAGTCAAAGTTCGAGCTAGAAGATCTGGGCGTTCAGCCCGGGGGGTCGCAGCTGAGCATTCCCACTGCTTTAGGGGCATCTCGAGTAGGGCTAAGCAAGGTCGTCGGCATTGGAAAGAGGTCGGGTAAGGAGCCGATAGGCAACACCCCTGTTAGGGGTCCCAGTAAGGATACTCCAGTGTTGGATTCAATGGGACAACTGCCAGATTATTTATAGCCGGCGGTCTTTGCCTTGCTGGATTGCAAACTCGCGAAAGTATTCGAAAAGTTCGTGAGTTCCAACCATATGGACCTGATGTCCAAATCAATCCAACACATAAACAAGGTAAAACGTACTGCCCTCAACAAAGACTTCACCTTTCCATTTTTGGTAAATTGATTATTCTTTTTGTTTGCAGGCTCTGCTTTCCATGCAACTATCCCTGTAAAAGGTCATGTTGGGAGTTGCTACAGGAGAGGTCACGCTGAAGGAAGAGAACGCTCTGCTCAAGCGGGATTTGGAAGCCGCTGAAGCAGAAAATGAGCTATCTGCTGGGTCGGCGAACCAATATCTAAATGAAAGGAATGTGGCTCTCCGGACGGTGAATTTTCAAAGGTTTGAGCTCGAGAAGCACGAGGAGGAGGTAAAGGAGCTCTAGAGGACCATAGCCAGGCTTTCTAGGGAGGTCGATGAGAAAGACCAGGAGCTCAGAACGGCCTCTCAACAAGCAGAGCCGGAGAGGGAGGCCTTTGGGAAGCAATGGCAGGCTCTCGAGGCCGAACTCCAAACAAGCCAGCGAAGAGTCAATTCTCTGACCGAAGAGATGCAGAGCCAAGTAGAGGAGATCAAGGCAAAGGCCGCCGAATGGGCGATCGAGTCCATCTATGCTCTACGGCTGAAGAATCTGGAGATCGACATGTCCGATCTTCCAAAGGATTGGCGAGAAACTCTCATATCCATGGCGCAACGCGAGGATGAGGAAGCAGTGGAAGTCGCTCGAGGATTCGATCAAGGAAAGGCTTCGGGGTACCCCCTAGAGTCAGTCGACCAAAAGGATAGCGATCAGCCCTGAGATGAGGTCGGGCCCCAAGGAGTTAGGATAAGGGCTGATACTTTGTAATTTATTTCTGGATTTTGTTTGCTATACTTGTTTAATGAAATTCACTTTTCTTAAATCTTGAGCACTTATCTGTACCCAATGAGATCGCATTCTAACTGTTTATCATTGGAATAAGCCTATGCGATCATAATTACAATACATCTATATGAGCAGAATTACATGCGAAAATTATTACAAACGAACAGGATAATACACTTGTTATTCACATTTACAAAGAATCTTTACAAAGAAAAACTGAGTTCGGAATTACTGATAATATGGTCGGAGATGCTCAACATTCCAAGCTCGGGGTACTTCCGAACCATTCAGCCTTTTGAGATGATAAGTCTCCGGTCTTATCACTTTGGCGATGCGGTATGGACCTTCCCAGTTTGGTCCTAAGACTCCCACACTTGGTTCTCAAGTATTGAGAACTTTCTTCAAAACAAGATCGCCTACCTGGAAGTCTCTTTTCCTGAACTTAGAGTCGAAAAACCTCTTCGCGCGCTGTTGGTAAGCCGTTATTCTTAGCTGAGCCTTGCTGCGATGTTCTTCAACTAGGTCCAGACTTACGCGCATAAGCGCTTCGTTGTCAGCTTCATTGTACAGGTCTCTTTGAAGTGAACCGGTTCCTACCTCCACAGTGGTCATTACTTCACAGCCATATACTAACGAAAAAGGAGTTTCTGAGGTAGAGGTTATCGAAGTTGTTCTGTACGCCCATAGGACTTCGAGGAGGTCGTCGGCCCAATTCCCCTTGGGTGCGCTAAGCTTTGCCTTCAAAGTGTGCTTCATGGTTTTGTTTACAGCTTCAACTTGACCATTTGCTTGTGGCCTTGCGACTGAGGTAAATTTTTTATGAATACCCAATCGTCACAGAACTGCTTGAACTCCTCGTTGTCGAATTGTTTACCATTGTCTGAGATGAGAGTATGAGGAATTTCGTACTAGCACACGATGTTTTTGAATACAAAGTCCTTAAGCTTTTTGGTCGTGATCGCGGCTAACGATTCAGCTTCGACCCACTTGGTGAAGTAATCCAATGCGACCACAGCATATTTTACTCCCCCTTTAAAAATTGGCATGGGACCGATGAGATCGATCCCCCACATGGAAAATGGCCAGGGACTGGTCATAGTTATCAGTTGGTGGAAGGGAGCCCGCGGTATGTTCGCAAACCGTAGGCACTTGTCACACCTTTTGACAAAGTTGTACGCGTCTTCTTGGATTAGGGGCCAGTAGTACCCTTGGCGAACAACTTTATTGGCGAGAGATCGTGCGACGGTGTGGTTACCGCAGATCCCTTCATGTATCTCCCTCATGATGTAATCTGCTTCTTCTCTGGTTACACATTGGAGGAAAGGGGCATTAAACCGTCGCCTGTATAGCTGATCTCTGATAAGGGTGTAACGAGCAGATCTTGTTCGCAGAATCCTTGCCTCGACTTGTCGTTAGGCAAGGTCCTATCCCTGAGATACTGAATGATAAGGGTCATCCAAGAATCTGATTCAGTTACATTCACGGCCTGTTCGATCGGGTTGGTATTAGGGTTCTCGATGAATCGAACAGGAATGCTCTCCAATGTATTTGAGTCTAACTATGAGGCTATCCTTGCCAAGGCATCTGCCACAGAGTTGCTATCTCTAGGAATCTGTGTGATCGTGAAGTGCTTGAACGGCTCGAGTGCAGCCTTAGCTTTCTTCAAATAGCTGATCATATTTTCTTCCATGGCTTGGTATTCTCCCAAGATCTGGTTAACTACCAGCATGGAGTCGCTGTGGATACTGACAGCGGTTGCACCCATTTCTCTATCCAACCACAGTCCAGCGAGCAGAACTTCATACTCGGCCTCATTATTGGTTGCCTTAAAACCGAACCAAAGGATGCCATGAATACGAGTCCCTTTGGGATTCATGATCAAAAGGAGATGACCGACCCCTACCCTCTTTTTGTTCGATGATTCGTCGACGTAAAGGCTCTAGGTTGATAGATTTTGAGCAATTTCCTGAATGACATTTGGTACATTACTCACGACCCATTCGCCAGATGATATGAGAATTCTGATATGAAGTCGGCAACAGCCTTTGATAGTTGATTTCGATCTGTACTTCAGATCGAACTGACTTAATTTCATGGCCTATTTAAGCAACTTACCCGATGCCTCTGGCTTCTGCAGGACTTGCATGAGTGTGTAGTTAGTGATTACATGGATTGTATGGGTGTAGAAGTAAAGTCGCAACTTTCTGAAAGCGATCAGCAGGGCATAAGCCAACCGTTCCATTTTCGGATACTGCATTTCAGCATCTAACAGACGCTTGCTTGCGTAATACACAGGCCATTGGTCCCTATCCTCTTCCCGAATTAAAGTTGTACTGACCGCGAACTGAGAGACGGATAGATACAGCAGGAGGATTTCGTGCAGAAGAGGCTTGGATAGAAGAGGTGGCTTCCCGAGTGTTCTTTAATATCTAGAATGCCTGTTCACACTCGGGAGTCCATTCAAACTTCTTATTGGCCCTTAGAACATTGAAGAATGGTAGGCAGCGATCTGTTGCCCTTGATATGAAGCGACTTAGTGCTGCTATTTACCCATTGAGGCTCATGACCTTCTTTTTGTTGGTCAGACTTTTCATATCGAGGAGAGCTTGGATTTTCTTGGGGTTAATCTCTATTCCTCATTGGTTAACCATGTACCCTAGGAATTTTCCCGAGGATACTCCGAATGAGCACTTCAAGGGGTTTAACTTCATTTTGTATTGTCGGAGGATGTCGAACATCTCAACGAGATGTACTATGTGATCTAAAGCGACATGTGACTTGACCAGCATGTCATCTACATAGACTTCCATCGATTTTTCGATCTATTCAGAGAACATTCGGTTAACCAACCACTGGTAAGTTGTGCCAGCGTTCTTGAGGCCGAAGGGCATAACTTTGTAGCAGTACAACCCCCAATCTGTAACAAATGATGTATGCTTTTCGTCCGGCGTGTACATCAGAATTTGGTTGCATCCTGAGTACACATCCATAAAACTAAGCAACTCATGCCCGGAGGTGGCATCCACAAGCTGGTCGATCCTAGGCATGGGAAAACTATCTTTTGGGCATGCCTTGTTGAGGTCGGTGAAGTCGACGCAGGTCCACCATTTGCCGTTGGGCTTCTTCACTAGTACCGGGTTGGCAACCCTAGTCAAATAGAGCGCTTCTCAGATGGATCCATTTCAGAGGAGGTTATCCACCTCAAGTTTTAAGGTGGCATATTCCAGATCCATCGCTCTTCTCATTTGGCGAGCCGGCTTGGCCTTACTATCGATGTTCAATGCATGGCAAATAATATTTGGGCTGATCCCAACCATATCCGCATGCGACCATGTGAACACATCGATATTCCCTCTAAGGAAGCTGGCCAGTTCAGCAGTGGGCTGGGGGTTTAGATTGCTCCCAATCCTTAACACTCTGCTCGGCTCGCTCTGGTTGACCGACACCTCAGACAGATCCTCAACTGGCCCACTGGAAGGGCATTCTTGCATACGAGGATCCATGTTATCCTCGGCTGGTCCAGGCTGTGACTCGATTCGACTGATCGCCATTGCCTCGTCGGAATGCCAGCTGAGATACCTTTCCCTTTGCACGCCATCTGCATTGCTTTCACATAACCGTCGCGAGATTTGCGTTGAGATCTACTGACTTCCCCTATCCCTGTTAGTGACTGCCTTGAAGTTTCTAAGCAGTGGTCGCCCCAGGATACCGTTAAAAGCAGATGGACAATCCATTGCCAAGAATTTAGTTACCTTGGTCACTTCGTCGTAGTCACCCAGCGTGACTGGAAGCAAGATTGTTCTTTTGGGGATCAAGTGGTCCCCGGTAAAACCATATAGGGGGATCGAGGTGGGCTTCAGGTCATCCTTGTCCAAATTCATCCTTTCAAAAGCTGCCTGGAACAGAATGTTCACAACACTTCCGTTGTCCACCAACATTCTGTGGACATTATGGCGTCCTATCAGTAGCGTGATCACAAGAGCGTCATTGTGGGGATGATGCAATCGAATTGCATCTTTTTCGGAGAAGGTAATTTCCTCCTCCCTATGAGCCTTTTACGGTCGCCATGTCATGCTCATCACACTAATGGGGTCGTGATGGGCTGCGCAAGCATATCTTTCCTAGGCACCTCACGAGTTCCCTGCGAGGTGCGATCCCCTAAGGATCATATTGACGCTATATATACCTTTGCGATCACGTCGTTTTTTTCTTGGTTCCCCTCGATTTTCCTCCTGTGCAGGAGTGGAATTGTCAATATATTCCATGAAATGCCCCTCCTTGATAAGGTCTTCGATTGCCTACTTGAGAGCTCGGCACTCATTATCCCGATGAAAGCGGTAGTATTTTTTACTATTTCTGGCTGACAGGAGATTTTTCATGGGCTTAGGCTCTCCAAGTAGACTGGCCTCTTTCGACTTGTCAAGAATAGCCGATACGGATGCATTCAGAGGTGTATACTGATTTCGGTCGCGATCGCGACGAGGAACTAGTGCATATGACTTTTTGAGTTCATGGCGCGGGTTATTTCCTTTTCATTGATCGTTAGTAACCCACCTGCGATCAACTCTCCTACTCTCCCCTTGACCAGACGCACTACTTGAAGCGCCGGGGTTGCAGCGGTAGAGCGCCGCCACGAAATTTTCAATGTGAAGGTACTTCTCCGCAAGGTTATAAAAGCGGGTGAGGGAAACATCATCCTTAGCTTGTAACTCTTTCCATAGGTCATTCTGTGGGCGAACTCCTGCTATGATGAGAGTCCGAACAGACTTTTTGGGAGTGTGAGCTACTTTATTAAGTTCTCTGTGAAATCGATAGATGTACGATTGGAGGGATTCATCCCTCTCTTGCCTTATGTTGCTGAGGTAGCTCAAAGGCATCGAAAACTTCCGGTTTGCTTGGAAATGCCTCAGGAACGTCGCGCTCATCTGAGGGCACGAACAGATCGATCCTGTAGGGAGCAACCTGAACCACTGCTTGGCATGAGAGGTTAGAGTTACTGCGAGACAACGGCACTTTGCCGAATCTGAAACCTAGTGAAGCTCTATCAGGTCGTTGAATTCATACAGGTGAAACCTGGTGAAGCTCTATCAAGTCGTTGAATTCATACAAGTGATCCTGCAGATCAGAATTTCCATCGAACGCCCGCATGTAGGGAATTCTAAATCTCGACGGGAGAGAGGCAACTAGTACTGTTAGAGAAAAGGGAGAATCTGATGCGACCTGTTCTTGCTCGTTTTGCTGAGCTCTTAGCTGGTCTAGAACTTGCTTTCCCCGAAGCGAGTTTGACCCTCGCGGTTGCGGTTGTGGTTGAGGAAAGTCCAGAGGTCAGATTCCACCTCGCCTTAGTCGACTATTCTGGCCGCTCTTGACACATGCTGGCTAGAGCCGTGTGATGGCGATGGATGGTGCAGGAAATTTTCACGACCTCCACAGTGGTAAGAAGTGCCCCGCGGAGTGTTGGAACCTCTCGCATGACTGTGATCAGGAGTGCTTTTCTGGCGGTGATGGGAATCGCCCTGCCCAGCACTTTATGAGGGCTTCCATGCGACGTAGCATAGGACGGCTCAGGCTACAACTTTTCACCGAGTCTTAACGCCACGGGTATTCTATTCGGGACGTGGTTGGTGTTCGCCGGCCCTTTGGAGCCCTTAGGTCCATTTTTCACCACTTGTTTACCCTTTCTTCGACGCGCTGCAGTGCTCACAGCGCGGGCTATCGCCCTTTGCCGTGCTTTCGCGTGACCTGCAGGCGTTTTTGGTGGTTGTACCACTTCATTTGATTCGGGTGGCACTCCCTGGTCCAAACGGTCCAACCTTCGGTTGACCATTTGGAGAGTATTGTCGAACCTCTCCAGGTAGCTTCTGAGGGCAAGGTCAAGTTATGAACTTAAAGGGATATCCTCCACGACATTTTGCTGAACCGGAGGTGCCTCAGGAGAGGCGCCCTCCTGCGCTTGGGGAGTCTCCTCAGCACCCTAATGGGTTTGCTCAGGTTCGTGTCAGCGAGCCATTTACTGTTGTAGG
Organism: Pistacia integerrima; assembly: GCA_026225825.1. Lineage (NCBI taxonomy): Eukaryota > Viridiplantae > Streptophyta > Magnoliopsida > Sapindales > Anacardiaceae > Pistacia > Pistacia integerrima. Next base: position 39,884,870 of record CM047747.1, read on the forward strand.
ACTAGTTAGTTAGAGATTCTCCTAATGAAGGACAAATACTAAATCAGACCCTCCTTCTAGAACCAAACTGTTGATGTGTGATTTTGACACCAACCAAACGCACATGTGAAATGCTGAGTTGACCCAAAAGACAAATGTGAATGAATGAATAAGAGTAAAAACAATGGAGAACGACGTTTAAAGTGGTTCGGATGCTAAGGAAACAAATCCTACGTCCACTGATTTTGTATTAATGATAGTGGTCAGGCCACGTTCAGCAGACTGACTTACAAATGATTATACCAGAGAGAGAGTGTTATCTTTTCTTTTTGAGAGATTAGCTAATCCCTTAAATGAGAGAGGAGCTCTCAATTTATAGTGGGACGGATTAAGGTTATCATTACTAAATCTGTGATTTGGTGGGATTATCCGTGCAAATCCTTCTTTATGTCCCATTGTCCACCTTCTAAGAGTGATTTACGCGATTTGGTGTAGGGATTGGACACATGGAATCGCCATAGCCCCTGACCAATCGGACGTGCACCCACTGCCCTGACAGGAGCGTGCCGTCCCTGTCATTGCATGACGTGGCTGCCTTTGACTGGCTATGAACCTGTCTAAGCTCTAACTTTTCATGCTGACTGAGTCTTGCGTTAGCCCTACTTTTTCAGACATAACAAATAGATTGGTCAATTCCTTGGTTTACCATGGCTGTGGTAATTTCTCACTCAGCTAGAGTGTGTGCATGTGAGAGAGAATCGAAAGGCTGTTAATTTTCATTTTTTCAATGATTTCAGTTAATTAATATATGGAATGTTATATTTAAATATTCTCGGACACCGACGATAATCCTTGTAATAATTTTCAATTGGGAAACTTGTCGTTGACTTTCCCAGTAAATTTTGTTGACCACCTTAATTTTTCACTTAATTATCCTCGCCTCACCTAAAACACGTTTCTGGAGTAATTTAATATTTTCAAGTAATTTAATTTAATAAAATAAGAAAACTGGTGCAAAATGATCTCAAGTAATTTTATGTGAACAGAGCTCAGCCTGTAGTGAGAACTGAGAACCAGCCAACAGCAAAGGCTTTGATTTCGAAGAAAACATTATTTCACAAGAGAATTGACAACAACAAACAATCCTTTTCTTTGTCCATAAAATTGGGTGGGCTGCTCTTTGATCTCCAGACACGGATCTCAAATAATTGCATGTGCTGAAGATTAGAGCATATAGAGAGAACGAGATAATTATAATACTGTTTATTATATTGCTCAATAAATCAATGTGGCAGTTGACGTTACCTGAGTGATCTCACTCCTCTGCCTGTTAATGACCTCACCAATACAGCTGCAGAGCTGCCAGCTCATCCCTAAATCAACCATATGCTATAAATATAATTAATTATTTAATTATATTGATGATATACCTTTGTGCTTACAGGTGAAAATCGAGTCGAGCTGCTCGCAAGCTACTCAAACTCAATTCGATGTTGGCTCGAACTCGACTCGACAGTAGTCAAGTTGAGTTCGAGTTCGAGTTCCAATAATTCGAGTAGTTAATCGAGTCGAGTTTGATCACAATTGACCTCGACTCGATATGTTCGCGAATATTTCTAAGCTCGATGATTAAGTTGATAGTTTTTAGAGTAATAGGGGTCATATGTAATTTAAAAGTTATAAAATTTATATATCCACCCCTGTTAGATGAGCTCGAAATCGAGTTCGAACTTGAACTCGATTAAAACTCAACTAAAACTAAAAAAAAAAAAAAAAAAAACTTAATTATACGAACTCGATTTCCATTTTCAAATACCGAGTTCGAGTTTGAACTTGATTTCTCAAGCTCGAACTCAAACTCAAACTCGATACTGTAGAAATTGAGTCAAGTTTGATTTACTAGATACTCGACTTGATTTCACCCCTATAATTGTGCTACAAGTTATAAAGGCAATAACAACAGTAGCTATTTATTTGTTTTCTTGCTCCTAAATATATAAAAGAAAACAAAAAACTAAAAGGCAATCCAAAAGTAAGATTTTTGAAGTATTAAGAGAATAACTATTGAAGAATGAGAAACAAGGGAATTGCAGAGTAAAAAACAGAGGAAAACAGGGGAAGAAAAAATTAGTATATATGTAAGCAACATATAATAAATCTAATTATTTGAGAATACTAAAAAAAAAACAATCACCATCAATGGGGAACTCCTTGTTTTGATGCAATCTGATATAATAACCTAGTAATAATTTAGATGAAGCATTGCCATAAACCCAGTAATAGTTTAAATGAAGATTCTGAATGCATCTCAAGCTGTGGCTATAGGTTCTTTCACAGAATATGAAGAGAATTGATCACTGTAGGTTCCTGGGCTAATATTTTCCAATGCCTTGAAAAAAAAAAATGCCTAAGTTGTATTGTAGGGTTCGGTAGGTAATTTAAACTAAACAAGAACAAATTTATGAGATATCTCCCTCAAATTGCATTAATCATGTGGTCTCAGGAAATCCAATTCGGCTTTTGATGATTCTGAACCTTTTCCTCGTCGTTTTAGTGACAAAACTCGTGGTAGAGGATTAGCGCATCATAATTCAAATGCTTTTTAAAAATAGTAGCTTTCCAAATGCACCAATTAAGAGTTTGCAGTACAACAATATTAGTACGCAGTCTGTATAGCACTAAAGTGACCAGAATATAAAGATACATAGATTAAGATTTCTTTCAGAACTCTCTCACATGGAATCTCACTTAGTAGACAACATGTTTGTTTTGCTTGCGGAAAATGCCAGGGCCATATGTGGAAACTAATGAGTATACCAAGAGAGGATATTGAGCAGAAGCAAATAAGAATATGGGCAGACAAAGAGAAGCAGCCACCAGAACCAATCCATACGAATTTTCGCCAGAAAACACAAGATAAGCCGCGCAAGCGAATGCTATCATCGTCGACGTTACAGAGAATGAGGACAATGTAAGACACTGTATTAACTTCCTGGGAAGCGCTTGAAGAAATCTTCCTCTGCATAGCGCGAAGTAAAAATGGATAAAAACATTATAATGGCAGCAAGTGATGAACTCATGGAGATCGTATATGAAACACCGAACATTAAGAATGTGGTTTGTTTGTTAAAATTCGGTCTGCCCTCATCGTTGTAATTGCCAGGAATGGTCATTGCTGCTGCAAATGCTAATGTGGCAATGAGTGCCGCTGCTCCTGAGGATAAGGTTGCAGCGGATTTCATCCATTTCTCACCTTTTTTAACGAGTTCCTTATGTTCCTCACTGCATACCATTGCCAGGGTTTTTCCTCTAAAATTTCTATCCTCTTTGAAGTGAGGGTGTACAAGTTTTTATATCTCCTGCATAAAATTATCAATAATTTAATGACTAAAAGTTTATGTAACAGTGCACTTTTACAATATTGTTTTGAGTCAGAGGTCTTACCTTAAACAAATGTAACTCATGTTTCATCTGCATAGCTTCACCGGGGGTGAGGTTTAGTTTATACTCCGGAGCCAATTTTCCAGCTAAGTGCAAGACATTTTTACCATAACTGTCTTTAGACATCAACAATAAATTTCTGAGACTACTTATCTCAAATATGAGGTTGAATACCTTTTCCTGAAGGTTCATGACTGCTAATTGGAGTGCATTATAATTCATTTCATTTGAAAACAATTGACATGACCCGTCCCGACCCTCCCTATCCCATAGACTTCGGGCATATCATGAGACTCGGGTGACTGAGACGTGCCATGTGGGAAAACTATGAAACATATTTATGAATTAAAACATCAAAAATTTATAAGCAATCCTTTTGGGTTCTCACAAATAAATATACCATCATTTGTAAATAAACAATTGCAACTGAATTTTTACAAAATGAAACATATAGTGTCAGATTTTTTCATATCTTCTACAATCTAAATCATGAAATGAATACATGATGAAGAAATATAAACTTTGCAGCAGAAAATAAGACACAGCTATAACACATATGATGAAATGAAGTTGTGTGGCTCAATCTTGAGTGAGATTTACTCTTCTACACGATCTCCTTCTTGATCTGGTGGGGGTGGAAAAGAAAAACATTTAAAAGTGAGAGGTGAGCTATAATGTTCAATGAGTGGAGAATAGGTTAGTATGCGATAAAATACTTCAATATACAATAAAACATTCATGCTCATAAAATCTCATTTCCATAAACACATTTTATAATATAAACCATCTTCCATAACCAATGCTAAAATCTCTCATGGCAAAAGCTCAATTATGAAAACTTTTATGATAACACATCAATACTCATGTTCTCTGAAAAATATCATTTCTAAAAATATTTCATATACAGATAGCACTTGTATTTATAAATTTCCATTTTAAATTTGTGATATATATATACGTATCCAAACCTTCTCTTCGTTACATGTGAAAACTCTCATCCAACTAGTACCACGGGTAAATCAGTCCAACCTGGCAAGATCTAACATCGTGCGGGTTGATCCACTGGATCCATCCTGCTGGGTAGAATCGATCACTACTCAAGCCTTCGACCCAACAAGACCATACATCTCTTGGGCCGGCACAATCATATCCTATCCAGAGATATCTGCCTCACTTGAGCCGTCGGCCTACTTAGGCCAGCAAAATCAAATCAGGTCTAGCGATATCTGCCTCACTCGAGCCTTCGACCCACTTGGGCTGGCAAAATCATGTCTAGCGATATTTGCCTCGCTCGGGCCTTTGACTCACTTGGGCTAGCAAAATCAAATCAAGTCTAGCGATATCTACCTCGTTCAGGCCTTCGACCACTTGGGCCGGCAAAATCATTTCCAACGAAATCTGCCTCGTTCGGGCCTTCGACCTGCTTGGGCTGACAAAATCAACTCATGTCTAGCGATATTTCCCTCACTCGGGCCTTCGACCCCCTTGAGCCAGCAAAACCATGTCATATGCATGCGTAGAATCAAATCAATATCATAAGGGGGATGGGTACTATATATGGTGGTTTGAAAACTACTATCATTAATATATATACATTTAACTCACCATTTTACATAGATCTCATGCCTTCATTCATCAAGAAAACATATAACATAACATTAAATTTTTATGTGTAGTATAAGGCTATAATACAAGTTTTCAACATGATTTCATAATAACACTTCAGCCCAATTTTTATATTATCAACAACAATTTTCCAAAAAAAAAAAAAAAAAACTCAATTTCTCATGTAAATCAATAACATCAGCAATGAATCATATTTATATAAAGTAAATCACTAAATTATGGCAAATAGTAAACCAAAACAACTCATTTGAATTTTATAACAAACATTTATTTCAAAATGAAAGTTCGGGTCTGGATTTTCCACTCACTATTTTAGAGCTTAACCCTTAAGCCAAAAAACAATTGAAATCCTCTAATGATGACCCCGCTTGCCTCCCTATATACAAAAACCAATAAATGCTCCATACATAAGTTCCTGAGGTAACACCCCAATATTAAAATCATTGGACACTTCACACACTAAAAGATTAACCTAACTTCTTCTTTAACAAAACTGTCTCAAAACTGAACATTAATCACACTCGGATTTTTCATAAAAATTTCATTTGTCAATTTAAGCCATAATTTTAATGGAACATTCTAGAGACACACAAATTGTTCCCATAATTTTTTCAAATCATTCCAGAATCAATAACTATATAAAACACGATTTTCTTTTAACTCATTTAAAGTGCCAACTGTCTCCAGAATTGAGGTTACTGACTTGTAAAATTCGTAACAATTTAACTTGTAATCAAAATCTAACGAAACTCTCCAGAATTAAACGACACATATAGGATTTACCAGAATTTAAAATCATTCAATTTGGATAAGAATAGACGCATCAAATCATTTTCCAAAAATACATGTTCTGCAGAAAATGAAAATTCCAGAATTCACAAGACAAATCCAAAAATCCATATAAAATTCAATTCTTCGAGCTTTTGAATGAAATAAATTTTTAAACACTCCTCAAGAAGTCTAGAACAACATATCCGAAATTTACCTTAAAAAAAAAACCCAAAGCATACAAACAATTTTCGGAATTCCAGATGGCAGGATTTTTGTACAGTGAACCCTTTTATCAAAATCACATCTTTAACCAAATTTTGTTTAGGAAACACATATTTGTTCTACCCACATAACATTATTGAACTCAATCTTCCCATTTTAGTGTAATCTCATGCCATTACACTAAATTATAACCAACACAAATCAAATGAACTAAAACTCATCAAAGAGGGAAATTTTAAGCTTTACTCACCTCCCATATGCTTGATTTTCCTCCACTCTTTCCAATCACCAGAGTTTTGTTTGCCAATGGCCACTTTTCCAGCCACCTTCTTCGTTCTCTCTCTCTCTCTCTCTCTCTCTCTCTCTCTCTCTCTCTCTCTCTCTCTCTCTCTATGTTCTCTTCCTTTCCTCTTTTTTTCTCCTCTCTTTCTTCTTCTCCCGTCGTTCCCTTCTTCTCCCTGTTTCTTTTCTTTGATTGATCATTGTTCATCAAAATACCTGGAAAATCTTTAGTCCTCCCTTGTTTCGGCTATTGCACTTTACTCCCTTAAAACTTTCAAAATCTAACACTTTACCCCCAAAAATCACAAAATAAAATTCTATACAAAAAAATACGGGCTAGTACAACAATATTGCATAAGCAAATGAATTTATAATCTCCTTGACAACCTCAATAATTTCCAATTCCGCTGTTAAAAGGAGCGGTTGTTTGAGAAGGAAGGAGGCTTTTGTATGGTCTAGTCTATTTGTAATCTCTATGCATAAGTATCGGACAAATTCAAGTGTTTTCCAATGTTTTTACCCTTGATGATTTCAAACTGCAAATTAAAAAAACCCCGCAATTAACATAACCATATATCAAGTTAAATTTTTATGTCAAACCATATAAAGTTAAATGTGTGACAATTGAGATATATACTAACAAAAAAGATGTTGCCAAAGGTGTTGTTTTATTCCACTTGTAAATGCAGATGACTTTCCGGTTATTGCCTTCAAAAGAGACTCTCCATTAGATGACACCTTTGTAGTTAAATTTGGATGGCGTTTAACCAATTCCAGTGCCAAGTCTGAGATAGATCAATGTACAAAAATTTAGTTGAAATAAATTTCAAGATGAAGAAACAGATATAGCTAAATATAGAAGGCTAAAGTTCAAGTTCAGCAAATGAGGGTTAAAAGATAAAAAAAAAAAAATTAATTAAAAAAAAAAAAAAAAAGAGCTCATGAATTGATCCCCTTAGGTGTCATATATCAGCAAAATCCAAATCCCTCTGAAGTTTCAGAAATAAGAAAAATTCATCTGTCGTTAAGTTTAAGCTATTAAAATAAACAGTAGAATGACAATTTGGTAATATACACTAACTCATAGCAGTGTAACAACTCATTAATAGTTCGTTAATAGTAGATAAATTTTTGTAACTTAGAAGATGCAAGGGGATTTTTGTTATTATATCATACCTAGGGGGTTTCGTTTAATTTAAATAATAATTAAATATTTAGGGATGAAAATAAAAAAACACTTCTATCAAAATTCTAAAAATTGATGTGGGGTTACCTGAGTCCCCAAATAGCTCTACAATTAATGACTTATAAGGATATTAACTTATGGCATGGGTGGAGCTATACCAGGCCACCCAGGACACTGAGTTTATTAAATTTATATAAAAAATTATTTCATCCCTGAAAATTTCGTTTTTCACTGTGACCACTCTCATTAGTGAATCTTACATTTTGACCCTCAAATATGAATAGCAGTAGAAAGCAAAAGTTTAAGAATTAACTCACCAAAAAATTCAGCTCCTATAACAAAATTCAAGAAAACACAAACTGCATCAGTAGAACAATACCCCTCCGACGAAAAAAGATCCTCGTTGAATTGCAGTAATATTTAATCATCTTCTCTTGCTTATGTTGAGCAGCCTTAATCAAAGGTATCCACCCACAGTTGTTCGCAACTCTATTCAAGTTCACATCTTTCTTCATCAACAAATCCGCTGCTCGGATATTGCCAAAATTGCAGCAACAGAAAGAGCCGTGTTGCCGTCACTGTTCTGCAGTGCCACCTGATCTCTTGACATCTTATTCAATAAGTACTCCACAATATGATTTCCCATGCCTCTACCAACTGCTACATGAAGAGCTGTGTCCAAGTTCACCGTGATCCTGGCTTCTAAAGCGTGTTTGTCCGAGCCACAGAGTCCTTTTACCGATGCCAGGTTGCCTCCGAGTATAGCTCTATGCAACGGCAGGTACCGCGTGAGATCGTCTGAAATGAAACATACAAATAATTCACAAATTCACTTCAGTAAGTTTGTTGTAACTTTCAACTATGCTTACCCCAGGGCTGTGTTGCAGAAGAAGATGCCATAATCAGCTGTGATGAAGAAGAGGCCATTTTATTATGAGTTACAGAAGCATATGTATATATATATCTGCAGGTAATTCAGCACCGTCACCATTGTTAGAAAGCGGTGCCAGAGCTTTCAAGAACCTGCTAATGATATTAATGTTTTCTTCTTTATGGTTGCGTTGAGCATTTGTCTTCATTTTTAATGAATTCAAGTTGTCTTGTAACCTGTCTTTAAGACACATATGTAAATAAGACTACTGGAATAAATGTTTGGTCATGCATATTTCACCTCGTCAGGTTTTTTCAATTCAGAAACCTTACATAAATATTCCTTTTTAAAGTTTTCTCTCTATTGTTTGGAGCAAGTTTACGTTTGATCTTGATAACAAGGGATTTTCTTAGCTTAAATTCTTTTTAATTTCTTATATTATTTGTATTTTGCGGTTCTTATTGAAATCCTTATGATATTTCAATTTTAATGAAAATAATATATATATCTTAGTTCTTTAGTTAAGACATTATATCATAACTATGGGATTTTTATCTATAAAATATTACTTTAATAATAAAAAAATAATATTTAAATATGATTTTGAGAGAATTAAATCAGGACCTAACAAAAAAATTATCATGTATATATATATATATTAAAACATCTCTATAGTTATAATGGTGAAATTAACTAATTTTATTACTATGAGGAGGTAATAACTTAGTGCAAGTATAGTTACAAAAATTTCTTATTTTATAATTCATGTTTAAGTAGCACAATATTAAAATTTCAATTCATGTTTTAATATTATTAAGACTTCATTTCATGTTTTAATATTATTAGGATTTCAATTCAGAGCTTTAATTGCCTACTTTTCAAACGGATAGAAGATTGTGTCTTGGAATCAGCAAAGATAAATTTCCTTGATGGAATTATAAATGCAGTTGCTGTATGGTCAAATTGGCGTGAAGCAATAGGCAATTGTCAATTGTTTTAAGAATTACAAAATTAAGACCCCCGATGTCGATGAATTGCAAGTTACAAATGAAATGGATGAAGAGAATCAAAGAGTTACTGTAGAATTGAGTGATCAGATTCGATAACTTCACTACACTAATTGAATGGATATTAATGTCTTCCTCAATCATCCAAATGAGCAACAAGTCATGTATGTTTTAATTGAAGAAGAAATCATTGCTACAATTAGACAAAAAGAGAAAGAAAATAATCATGAGGATGATATTACGGAAATACAAAAATTTTTGTGTCAAGAAGCTTTAAACATGCTTGAGAAATTAAAAATATTACGGCTTCAAACAAGAAAATGTCCATACTAGAGAGTAATGTATCCACAAGTTAAAAGAAGTAATAACAACTCTAAAACATAAATCATTCTCTCAAACAATTTTAGATAAATATTTTATTTCATCTTAAACTTTTAAGATAACATAACATATATTTTTTTGTAATATACAGATAATTATTACTATGTGGAAGTAACTTTCCTTAAGACGAGACTTAAAAAAATTATAATTTATTATAATGTGGAGTTTATTATTATTTATAACTATTTATATCCTAAATTGGGAATATAATTTTTTATGATTATGTAAAGTTTATTCCTATAGAAAGGTTTTATTGTGTGTGTATATTTATATGAGATGCTGGAAAGATTTCTCATTCATTATGAACAATAAAATGAAATTCTTAATAAATATAGCATAAATAAATTATTGATGAAGATTTTCGAAATAGGGAAAGAACACCCTGTTTTTTAATCTATGTTGACAATTATGGAACTTATTTTATTATATTTTATATTTTCGATTAATTGAACGAAACCATATTTATTTGTTTTATTTATTTTTATTAAAGTTTTTAAAATAAATGTATAACTATAATTAATTTGGCCTCGAAAACTAAAATCTTGACTTCACCGCCACCGTTGAGACAATAATTATATGTAACGTGATTTTGTTTTATTTTATTTTTATAATATATAAATTATTTTGATTTCAACTGTTAGACTCAATACTCCTGAAGATTTGACTCAAGATCTCCACAATTCTATTTAACAACTTCTGAAGATTTATCCATCAATCTCGCAGATGTTGAAGCTGTAAAACAGTTTTGTAAATTTAAATTAGTTTGTTATGATCTTAAGCTAAGTTTGTTAGCAGGTTAGCTAAGTCTATTAGCAGGTTTTTCTGTATTTTAAAATTCAAACTTGTAACCAACACATCTATAAATACAAACGTTTGTTTCTGAGTTAGGCAATTTAGCCTACTCCATCAATTCTGTGTTTTATCTTACATGGTATCAAAGCAAACAAAGGCACACGCCTGATCCAATCTCTACTTCCGCATATCTTCATCTCTTCTCATAATGTCTTCCAACTCCAGCACTATTGAGTCCCTCCCTCACTCGAATACCAATATTCACACCCTTTCTCAGCCTGTTACTGAGAAACTCAATGGTACCAATTTCATGGCATGGAGTATGCATTTCATGGTTTTTCTAAATAGCCATGACCTTGTTGGCTATATTGATGGCACCATTACTACTCCTGCTGAAACAATTGAAGATGCCCCGAATCTAGCTTATGCAATATGGTTCTGGAAGGACAATTGTGTTAAAAGCTAGATACTATCCTCCATTTCAGAGAAGTTGGTTGCTTCTCTCTACGGAACAAGGACAACCAAATAGCATGGGATTCTCTACAGACCCGATTTGCATCTGCCTCGAGGTCTCGGGTTGCTTTATGCAAGAGACAAATTCAAACTTTGTCTCAGGGTAATAAAACCTGTTCTGCCTATCTTCATGAAGCAAAGGCTATTGCTGATCAACTAGCAGCATCCGGCAAGCCCATAGATGATCAAGATCTCATTTCTCACCTATTAGGTGGACTTAAAGTGAGTTACACTCCATTCATTACTTCCTACACTCTTTCTACTCGAAATGTTGATCTCACCTTGGAAGATTTTCAAGCCGAACTTTTCAGCTTTGAGACACTCTTAGAAAAACAGCAGCAAACTAATGCAGACCCTCATTATGCCTTTGTTACTCATAAATCTAAGATGTCTCCCTTCCACAAGAAACCACAAAGATCAGGTTAAGCTCCTAATTACAGACCAAATAGGCCATCAGCAACACCTCCTACTCATGCCTATGATAATGGTAATAGCTCTTCTTCTGTCCAATAGAACACTCGACATTCTAGAAGACTTGCTTGTCAAATTTGTGGTAAGACCAATCATATTGCTCTTGATTGTTATGAGAGATTTAACTATGCCTATCAAGGCAGAATTCCTCCTCCTGATCTTGCAGCCATGGCAGCTGAAACAAATGCCCAGTTTGATAACCAGGTCTGGTATGCGGACAGTGGCGCCAATGCACACATAACCACTAACGTTGAAAATCTCACAACTCAGCAACCCCTTGAAGGCAGTGACATGATCACTGTTGGGAATGGCACAGGTTTATCAATTAAAAGCATTGGACATTCCTCTCTTTATCTCAATCAAACACCTTTTCATTTAAATAATGTTCTCCATTGTCCTCAAGCCTCAGTTAATCTATTATCCATTAATAAATTTTGTTTGGATAATGACTGCTACTTTGTTTTAACTGGTTCTCATTTCTTTGTCAAATAGAACCAAACCTACAGAATTCTGTTCCAAGGACAGGCTGAGCATGGTTTATATCCGTTAGCTGGAAATAAAAGCTTCTCAAATAAGGTGCAATGCTTTGCAGCCAAACTAGGAGCCAAGACTACAAAAGAAAAGTGGCATAGTCGTCTAGGACATTGTTCTGAATATGTGCTCAATAAATTGTTTCAATCCGGCTACTTACCAAGTACTGATTCCTTTCAAAAACTCTCATTTTGCAATTCTTGCCCTTTGGGCAAAGCAAAACAGTTACCATATGAATTGTCCACAAGACAATCACATGGTCCCTTAGACCTTATCCACTCTGATGTGTGGATTTCTCCAATAAATTCAGTAGTTGGTTTTCAGTATTATGTCATTTTTGTGGATGATTTTTCTCGTTTCACATGGTTGTATCCAATGACAACCAAATCTCAAGTATTCTCAGTTTTTACTACTTTCAAAAATCTGGTTGAGAATTACTTTTCCGCCACAATTAAACAAATCCAAACCGATAATAGGGGAGAATACCTTTCAAATGAGTTTAAACAATATCTCAAGGACCATGGAATCTATCATAGACTCACATGTCCTTATTCATCTCCTCAAAATGGCATAGCTGAAAGAAAACATAGACACATTAGGGAAATGGGGTTAACACTTCTTGCACAATCCAATTTACCCACCTCCTTTTGGCAAGATGCATTTCTGACTGCAGTGTATTTGATTAACAGATTACCATCAAAATCATTGGATAATCTGTCTCCATTCTATTTACTCTATAAAACAATTCCTAGATATAGTGACATGCGTATCTTTGGATGTAATTGCTACCCTCTTCTTACTCCCTATGAACAACATAAACTTTGTTTTAAAAGTAAGAAGTGTGTCTTTATTGGCTATTCTGCTCAGCAGAAGGGTTATAGATGTTTGGATTTAACTATTGGTTGAATATATATTCCCCGCAATGTCATCTTTGATGAAAGCTCATTTCCAGCTGCTGATATGAAATCAAACTCTCTAATCCAGGTGCAGAATCTGACTCAGGTAATCAGTTTAAATTTCCAACCATTTCATTTGCCTAATATCTACACATCTGACACAAGAACCCATCATACCTCTAATGTTTCAGTCCCAGTCGAGATTGATTCAAATCTCATGCATTCACCCACTCCATTGCATGAGAATCCTTCACCTAATACCCAGACCATTGTAGCACCAACTCCTCATACTTCCACTCCTGAAATTGTGTCTCAACCCAGTCCAACTCCAGAAATTCATCATATACCTGAGCCTCTTCCTAACCAACCTCACCATATGCTCACACGGTCCAAAACTGGTCTTTCTAAGCCTAGAAAGTTTCCTGGTTTTACAACATTTTACTCAACCAAGCATCCTATACGCATTATGTCCTCTGTTTATCTAGAAAAAGAACCAACATGTTATTCCCAAACAGTGACACTTCCTGAATGGAAAGAAGATATGGGACGTGAGTTTGATGCATTAATGGCCAATGGTACATGGTCCCTCTGTCCGAGACCACTACATCATTCTGTTGTTCGAAATAAGTGGGTATATAAGATCAAAAGAAGGCAAGATGATACCATTGAGAGGTATAAGGCCCGTTTGGTGGCTAAGGGATTTGATCAAAGAGATGGTGTTGATTTTAGTGAAACTTTTTCACTAGTTATTAAACCATCAACTATTAGACTCATCTTAGCTATGGCTGTTAATTTTCATTGGTCTATTCATCAGCTTGATATTTCCAATGCTTTCCTACATGGCATCCTAGATGAGCAAGTTTTCATGGAACAACCAAGAGGGTTTGTTGATCAATCCCAACCAGATTTTGTGTGTTGTTTGCACAAATCTTTATATGGTTTAAAACAAGCTCCAAGAGCTTGGTTTAAGAGGCTTTCTCAAGAACTCACTGAATTCGGGTTCATGGAATCTTCAGATGATACGTCACTATTTATTTATACCAAGGATGCATTCCAACTATTTAATCTTGTGTATGTTGATGATATAATTATCACAGGATCAAGTAAGGAGGCTATTACTCGATTTATTGCTCACCTTGGAACTAAGTTTCAACTCAAAGATCTTGGCAGCCTGAATTATTTCCTTGGAGTTCAGGCCTCCCGTCACTCTAATGGACTTCACTTGTGACAAAGCAAGTATATTCTTGATCTCTTGGATAAGACAAGAATGGCTGGAGCTAAGCCTATCTCATTTCCAACAGTTTCTGGAAAGAAACTTACAGCTTTTGACGGTGATTTACTCCTTGACCCAAGTCAATATCATATGGCAGTTGGTGCTCTCCAATATTGTACCATTTCAAGATCGGACATTGCTTATATAATCAACCAATTGTGCCAATTCATGCACAGTCCACATGAAGGACATTGGACAGCACTAAAAAGGGTCGTACGCTACCTTAAGGGTACTATTGACTATGGACTCTATTATACTCTTTTAGTCACTGAATTACATGCCTTTTGTGATTCAGATTAGGTAGGTTGATCGAAGAAGCAATAGTGGCTATGACATTTTTCTCGGCAACAACTTAGTTTCATGGAGTGCAAAGAAGTAAAATGTTGTCTCTTGTTCAAGCACGGAAGTTGAGTACAGATCACTTGCATTAGTCACGACAGAACTTTATTGGATGAGGATGCTCTTCAAGGAACTACACATTACTCTTCCTAACTGTCTAGTTGTTTGGTGTGACAATATTGGAGCAATTGCTTTGGCCTCAAATCCGGTTTTCCATGCTAGGACAAAGCATATAGAAGTGGATTATCACTTCATAAGGGAAAAAGTCATCAACAAGGATATTTGAGTCAAACACATATCAACAGCTGACCAGATTGCTGATGTATTTACTAAGGGTCATACTGCTATGCGTTTTAAATTTCTAAGGTCCAAACTGATGGTTCAGCTCTTCCCCATTGGTTTACAGAAGGGTGTTAGACTCAATACTCCTAAAGATTTGACTCAAGATCTCCACAATTCTAACTAACAACTTCTGAAGATTTATCCATCAATCTCGCATCTCGTAGATGTTGAAGCTGTAAAATGTTTTGTAAATTTAAATTAGTTTGTTATGATCTTAAGCTAAGTTTGTTAGCAGGTTAGCTAAGTCTGTTAGCAGGTTTTTCTGTATTTTAAAATTCAAACTTGTAACCAACACATCTATAAATACAAACGTTTGTTTCTAAGTTAGGCAATTTAGCCTACTCCATCAATTCTGTGTTTTGTCTTACATCAACTAGGAATAGTTGGGAATATTCCCTAAGAAAGTAAGAGACAACGTGTAAAGCATAAAAATTCTTTGAATAAATGAAACACATTAATCGAAATCAGAGCAGTACTCAAAGCAGGGGAACATATTGTTGAGATTTTATGAATATTTCGTAATCTTCTTATTTTGTCAGTTTTAGGATATTCATAATGTATTTGATATCCTGTAATTTCCTAATTCTGTCTATATATTGTAATTGATATAATTAAAAGATTTCGTAGATTATATCCTCCCTATATAAGACTTGTAACTTTGCATTGAAAATCAATAAATTGGAATTACAATTCTTCAAACAAATATGACATCAAAGTCAAGTTCTATGATCTAAATAATTGCTCATCCCCGAGTAACCTTTGGAAAATTTACTGGCGAATTATCTTCCCTCCAACAATCATCAATCTGAGAAGGAGAACACGACCGCAACCTAAACACTAAACTCAATCAAACCCAACCACCAATCTTGGTAACTGCAAACAACAAAATATCCAAAAAAGTCCAATCAAGCCCAACCACCAATCCTTGCCTCTACAAACAACAAAATACCCATAGAAAATTCCCAATCGGAAACTAATCCGGCCATCAACTGCAGCCATCTTCAAAGCCATCAACACATAGCACCAATCTGCCCAAACAACTTCACATCACCAAGCAACTCACATAATCAATTGTCACAAACAAATCAAACTCAAACCTACACCAAAAAAAAATTCCTTGCCAACAAACCAAACCAACTAGCAACAACTATTACAACAACTCTAGAAAAAATATCAATCAGTTACCGCAAAACATTAAACAATAGTACTTTTTTTTTTTTTTTTTTAGAAAACCCAAACCTTAGAAACTGACTGCCGAAAGTTCATAAGTAGCCAATGCACGTCGAAAACATCTGGTCGGTGATAAGATGTTGCCACTTCATCATCCGAAGCTGTAATCAATAGTCAATCTACCTTGTTTCTACCGATTGATCTCATTATCGTCACCACCAATCCAGGAAAATTGATTGTGGTCGTCCGTCGCCCATTTTCCATCTACTGTCGATCTGCCATTACTGCCCATCTGTCATTAGCAGCTACTACTGATCTACTACTGCCAGAGCTAATCTTTCGCTGCCATCTCCAATCTATCACTCATCTGATGCCATCACCAATACAAACCATAAACAAAGGTGACAATTTCATACATAACATCTGATACAAACCATCCAATACAAAATTAAATAACTGACAGTATTTATTGACTTTCTCATTACATCTTGAAAATTAAAATTTCAACTAGCATTGCTGACACAGCAGACATGGAAAGACTCAAAAGCTAAAGTAGCCAGCTAAGATCGAAAATGTCAAAACAAAAAAAATATATATAAAAATTAGCAAACTCTATGACACTATTTATTGCAGCAGATGAAAGCTAAAGTAGTATTAAAAAGCAGAGGCACTCTACAGAGGATATGAGACATGTAATCAAAGGTAATTATTGCCATGAGTTTTTTTATGAGTTTTTTTCTTAATTTCTTTTATATCCACACGCATGGCCAATTTAATATTATATTATAAATAAAATTTTTCTTAAAATTTGGCATTATGTGATTAATGTGTGACGCATAGCCAAATTTAATATTATAGTATAATATTATTTTTTCTCAAAATTTGACATTATGTAATTGATGTGTGTTTGATTATGTGTTTTTATCAACAATTGTGTCATTAAAAAAAATTTAATAAATATCAAATAAGTGTATTTTTTGAAAACCCTAGAAAATTGTAAGATTTCGTCCTCACTATAAACACATAATGCATGAAAGAAAATAAAGCAAGTTGCAGAAGAAAACTTACCTTTAAAGAAAACTAATTCTTGAAAGAAAACTGCAAGTAAAAGAATTTGCAAAAGAAAAAAAATGCATAGAACACTAGAAAATAAAAACCTCAATGACGTAGTATTGGTTCCAAAAAGAAAACTAACCTTTGAAGCCTGATTATTGTCTGAAAATTCTTCTGATGGTTGTACTTGTCTGCCGTGCCTTGTTCTTGATTCGCCCATGTTTATGAAAAAATAAAAAAACTTCAAATAAAACCCTAAAAAGAAAAAGCGCAATTGAAAAAATAAGGAGGGGTAAAAGTACCGCCACTTTTACTTTTGTAATTTGGGAAAACATTTACTCTTTATCCTATTTAATTGTAAAATATTTATTTTAATTATTTTATATAACTATGTTTTTGCGTGCTTCTCTTATCAAATAAAAAATAATAAAAACTTTGTATTTATTTAATTAAATTCTTATACATCCGCCTGGTTATAATCTCAATTAAACAATAATGCTATGGACGCTGGTATTTTTACACCGAAATCTTATACCGGCCTACGTGTCCCGTGATTCACACCAGCAAACCAGACATGTTTCACGTTATTAAATTTTTTTCTAGTGAACAACCGTTCATCAAATATGGACGATCGTTCACTTACATGGACTCCCGTCCATATAATATGGACCGGGGTCCATTTACTACGGACTAGCGTCCCCATTTAAAGGACGGGCGTCCATCAGTAAAATGGAATAATTTTTTTTTTATAATAAATTATAACATAGTAATTTTTTAAAAAGAATTGTTAATGGACGGGCGTCCATTAAAATATGAACACCCGTCCAATATTTAAAGACAACCATCCATAATCTATGAATGGCCGTCCCTAATTTTTATAAAAAAAAAAATTATTCCATTTTACTGATTGACGGATGTCCTTTAAATGGGGACGTCTGTCCGTAATAAATGGACCCCGTCCATATAATATGGACGGGAGTCCATGTAAGTGCACGGTCATCCATATTTGATGAACGACTGTTCACTAGAAAAAAATTTAATAACGTAAAACGTGTCTGATTTACTAGCGTAAATCACGGAACACGTAAGCTGGTAGAAGATTTCGGTGTAAAAATACCAGTGTCCATAGCATTATTGCTCAATTAAATCACAAAAGTTTAGCATTACACATGGGAGTTTGTATCAGCAAAAGGTCAAAATGGTGCCGTTTCTGCTTGAGGAGTGGACTTTCTAAACGGGAATTTGTTCTTATTTCATTTTCATTATATTCATGGACATTTAACTTCTTTGGGAATACCCCTTCTTTTGTACTATTTATATTTATTGCCTCGGTTGTTTCACTATATACAAGGAAAACAAATTACTGTACTTGTGAATTGGAATTTGGTAGAGTTTTGTTTAAGTAGAATATGCATCAAAATTAAATGTATATAATAAGTTGGGTTTACGAGGATTAGATGTTCGATTACTTACCCTAATGTGTATCATAACTAAAATTAAACAAATTATTTTATTAATTAATCTTATAATTATTAATATATATGAATAATTTATTTAATTTTTCACATTTAAAAGATAAATTACATAAATTATGATGAAGAAAATTAAATTCTACATATTTAAGATAAATAATTTGAATTATAAATGGTGAATAAGATAAATAATCTTTACATATTAAAGTTGTGATGAGTTCTCAAAGTTGTCATTCATTGTGGAATTATTTCAGATTAAATGTCTTTATGGCATAAGTGATAAAGCAGTTGACTGCATAATGCAATTGCCTAAAAAGGCACTTCCGCGTGGTGAAAATTTACCAAAATCTTTTTGTGACGCAAGAAAGCTTATAAGAGATCTGGGTCTTCACTATGAAAAAATATATGCTTGTGAGAATGATTGTGTTCTTTTCTGGAAGGACAATGCAAATGATGAAAATTGTTTGATTTGTGGTGAATCTAGATGGAAATCAGTTGAAAAGAATGCGATTAATCCTAAAAAGAGTGGCAAGAAGATTCCTAGGAAAGTCTTACGCTATTTTCCACTAAAACAAAGATTGCAAAGACTATTTATGTAATCAAAAACAGCTTTAGATATGAGATGGCATCATGAGGAACGTCCCCAAGATGGCATTCTAAGACATCCAACTGACTCTGATGCATGGAAATCTTTTTGATATTTTACATCCAGGATTTTCTAGAGAGCCTCGTAATGTTAGACTTGGGCTAGCATCTGATGGAATCAACCCTTTTGGTAATATGAGTGTTTCGTATAGCACTTGGCTAGTGATTCTTAATGTATATAATTTACCTCCTTGGATGTGTATGAAGCAACCATATTGTTTGCTATCATTGTTAATACCTGGGCCTAAAGCTCCTAGGAATGACATTGATGTGTACTTGCAACCTTTAATACAGGAGTTACAGGAATTATGACATTATGGAGTTGAGACTTTTGATGCTTCAAAAAAGGAGAATTTTTGCATGCGTGCTGCACTTTTATGGACAATTAATGATTTTCCTGCATATGCTAATTTGTCAGGGTGGAGTACTAAAGGAGCAATGGCTTGTCCTTCATGCAATGAGGAGACCCTATCTACTCAACTTAAATATGGTCGTAAGTTTTCTTACATGGGGGCTCGTCGATTTTTACCAATGAATCATAAATGGCGAGAGAACAAGTCTTCCTTTGATGGAAAATTGGAGAAAAGGTCTGCTCCCAAGAAGATGTTGGGAGATGATGTGTTGAACCAATTACAAATGCTTCAACCTATTACATTTGGTAAGGCTAAAAAGAAGCAGATAAATGATAAAAATCAAAACAGGCTAAATTGGAGGAAGAAAAGCATTTTTTTTAAATTGCCATATTGGAAAAAGAACTTATTACGTCACAATTTGGATGTCATGCACATTGAAAAAAATATATGTGACAATATCATAGGTACATTGTTAGATATTGAGGGGAAAACCAAAGACAACTTGAATGCTCATCGTGATTTGAAGGAAATGGGTATAAGGAAGGATTTGCATCCAACTCAAAAGGATGGGAAGTGGTTTTATTCAGCAGCATGTTACACTTTATCTTCAGAGGAAAAGACTAAAATATGCAAGTTTTTAAAAAGTGTAAAGGCTCCTGATGGATATTCATCTAACATCTCACGATGTGTAAGTGTTAAGGAGTGCAAGATAAATGGTCTCAAGAGCCATGATTCCCATATTCTTTTAGAACAACTTCTTCCTATGGCAATGCGTGGAATTGTACCTAATAATGTGTATGATGCTATAACTAAGTTAAGCATTTTTTTTTTAGAGAGTTATGCTCAAAAGTGTTGAAAAAAGAAGCATTGGAGAACCTTGAATCTCAACTTGTAATAACCTTGTGCAAATTAGAAAGAATCTTTCCACCAGCATTTTTTGATGTTATGGTGCACTTAACTGTTCACCTTGCAACTGAAGCAAAAATTGCAGGACCTATACAATATCGATGGATGTATCCTATTGAGAGGTAATATTTTGTTTTCATTATTTCATATATCTATTTTATGTTTACATGTGTGTGGTTATAATAAATTATTAATTAGCTGAAGAAACATTTGTATAGGTTCTTAGGAAAATTGAAGCATTATGTTCGTAATAAAAGTCGACCAGAAGGTTCTATTGCAGAAGGGTACATTGTGGAAGAAAGTCTAATATTTTGCTCGAGATATTTAAATTGTATTGAAACTAAGCTTGATAAGTTGGGAAGAAATTTTGAAGGTAGTAATGTTGATTCAGGCAAAGGGTTATCTATATTTCATCAGTGTGGATATCCTTTAACAAGGGATAAGTGTAGGTCAATTGAAAATAATGAATGGAAACAAGCCCATCTTTATGTGTTGAAAAATTGTGAAGAAGTGCAACTTTTTTTACGGTATGATAGTTTCCTTGTTCATTTTTTTTATTTGGTGCTTAGTTTTGTTTTTCTTTTTTTAATGTACTGTTTTTTCATTGTTGGTTCTTACTTTATTTTTTCAAATTGTTTGCAGTGAACATGAGCAAGGCATGTATCAAGAGGATTTTCATGAATGGTTTCATCATCAAGTAAGGTTTCCTTTTGTGAAATTTTATTTCTACGCATTTTGACATTTAATTCTTACTATTTCTTCTTGTCTTCTTTTTAATAGGTTGTACAATTGTATAAAGAAGAGAGTACATGTGTAAATGAAGATCTATTATCTTTGTCTCGTGCTCCTTTTTATGGTATACAAAGGTTTTCAGGCTATATCATAAATGGTTTTAGGTTTCACACTAAGCAACTTGAAGGAAAAAGGGTAAAGCAAAATAGTGGTGTTTTGGTAAAAGGAATGGTGGAGGATAAAAATATAGATTATTATGGAGTTCTTAATGAAATAATTGAACTTCAATATTTGAATGAAAAACGGATTATGTTATTTAAATGTGATTGGTGGGATGTTCATGTGATTGGAAGAGGTGTGAAGAACGATAAGTATGGTTTTGTTAGTGTTAATACAGCTCGAAAATTATATACGGATGAACCATTTGTGCTTGCATCTCAAGCACAACAAATATTCTATGTTAATGATGGTTCCAATCCTAATTGGCTTGTTGTTTTAAAAGGTCGTCCGGATAGCTTTTATGACCTACCATGTGGTGAAAAAATCATCTATTGATGAAAAAGTTTTCCAACAAGATAGCTCTGAAATAGATCATCAAATTACAAATATGTTTGAAGATGATGGCGACTTAATCAATTGGAAGAGACATGAGATATCTGC
Organism: Pistacia integerrima; assembly: GCA_026225825.1. Lineage (NCBI taxonomy): Eukaryota > Viridiplantae > Streptophyta > Magnoliopsida > Sapindales > Anacardiaceae > Pistacia > Pistacia integerrima. The sequence continues at coordinate 39,906,784 of CM047747.1, forward strand.
TTCTAGTGATGTGATTGTTGATGATGATCATAGTGTTGATGAAGAGAGAGATGCTGAAGACATTGATGATAGTGACATTGATGATGAAGATTTGCTTATATAGATTATTAGATTGTTTGTTACATTTTTTTTAATCTTTCATATTATATTTGTTTGACAGCTTCGAGATTTTTGATACAGTTTTTATTGTTTAAATGATTGTACGACTTGAGTTCAATCCCTTTATTTTACAAATTATGCTTTCAATTTTATAAAGTTTTATGGTTATGCAATTCAATTAATTTGCTTTTCATATTAATACTTCGTGAAGCGAGACAGGTTTTGATAAATATATTAATGATGGTTTTGGTTATTTTGATATATACACCAAGTTTTATATAAAACTTATCTTCCATACAACCAAATATTCTTTTTATTAAACGTATAAATAATTTAAATATTTTATTAACACTGTCATCATCGTCATATAAAACATACATACAAGTTCATATACAAAAATATGTAACATTATCAATTTTTATAATATCTCATATTTCATACCTAAAATCACTTACATTTTATAAAGTGTTAGTTTTAAATCATCATAGAAAAGACAAAAACCTTAGAGATCCTTTAAAATACAATTTTTATTTTACAAAAGCTCACACTTTTAGCTCGCTGAAGAGTTCTTTTAAGTTAGCTATTGGTTTAAGGTTCCATTTACTATTGACCTTAGTGGTGTGATTAACACTATATTTGACTATAACTATTTCATTCATAAGTAATAAAAATATAATTACTTACAAGATAAATTAGAATATCTATAGCTGCATACTATAAGGATTGTAGCAAATTAATTTTCACATTCTTTATTTGCTACAAATTCAAATAATTTATAGCTAATACACACATAATAGCTATATATTGAAACTAGTAGCTAACAATGATACTAAAATGTTGTCACTACCATGAAAATAAAATTTGTATAGCTAGATACCTTAATGAGCTACAAATTTTAATATTTTATAGCTAATGTACAAATAATAGCTATATAATTAAACTCGTAGCTAATAATGATACTATATGCCACGTACATAAAATGTTTATAGCTAAATACTTTAATTAGCTACAAATCTCAATATTTTATAGCTAATGCACAAATAATAGCTATATAGTTAAAACTCATAGCAAATAATGATACTATATGCCATGTAAATAAAATATTTATAGCTAAATACATTAATTAGCTACAATGTTTTACCATAGCTAATACATTGTAGCTAAATGAATAGCTATTGCCACAATTTTAATAAGTTAAAGCAATAGATGAATATTAGCTTCGAGGGAGAAATTCTTATCACTAAAAGTATTTCAATTAGCTATAAATATTGACTTTTATAGCTGTAAATATGTATTTGCTACAATTTTTTTTTTGTAGCTAATGTTCATACCTAAATGTGTATATTGTTGTAGTGAAAGTTGAACTGGAACCACAAAACTGATTATACATTAACTTCACTTTAATAACAACTTCAAAGTTGATAACTGAGCAAAATTGACAAGCAAAGCTGAACTTCAACCACAATGCTGATCAAACTGAACTCATAAATTTGATTAAACTCTAACTTCATCATTTAAGGCAAAGTGAACTTCAAGAACTAATAATGCATTGAAATATGATTAAACTCTAACTTCATCATTCAAGGCAACGCTGAACTTCAAAAGCTGATAATGCTTTGTTGTATAATTGCATAAGAAAAATATTGTGCTTTATTTTAGCAGGACATGAAGAATAGTTAGGACACAAGAGCCATCACTAATTAAGACACAAGAGCCACTACCACTGTGAGCTTTTCCTTCAAAAATTGGAACTGAGTAATGGACAGAGCCTTAGTAGGAATGTTTGCAATTTGTAACTTAGAAGGTACATATTGAACAACCAATTTCTTGCCAATAACCTGATCCCTAATGTAATGTGCATCAATTTCAATATGTTTGGTTATGGCATGAGAAACATGATTTGCTGCCAAAGCTCCTGCACTAACATTATCACAACATATGATGGGAGAAGTGTTTAAGGGTATTCCTAACTCAAAGAACATACTTTTCAACCAAGCAACTTCCGTGGTTGTGTGGACCAGTGCTCTATATTCTATTTCTGTGGAGGATAAGGCTACAACTTTCTGTTTTCTAAAGCTCTATTGGATGAGGTTGGGCCCAAGATAAACACAATAGTTGATAAATTGCATAATTTGAGTGTTTTTAGGGTTGTTTTGATGGTAGTTTAGTTAACTTCTCATTTGTTTCCTTTGTTTTGATGTTTGTTTTTGTTAAGTTTGAGATATGAATGGTTACCTATTGATTTGGATAACTTTTGTGTTTTTTTTAGGCTTTGATTGAGTAGATTCGAGTATTGGAATAAAATTGGGACTTAAAGCTTGAAGAAGTTGAGATTGCCTAACATTCTTGAAGGCCACGGCCATGCTTTGGTGGTTCACCATGGCCATGGTGGTGGAACAAAGAGAAAATGAAGAGACTAGGAAACACCACGGCCTAGGTTATGGTGACTTAAATTTAGCCACGGCGAGGGTTGTGGCGGAAACTATTAAGGCGTTTTTATCAGTTTTTCTTTCCTTTTTCACTTAAGACTCTTTTGAGTATTTAAGTATAATTGAGATCTTTTTTTAGGGGACGAATTTTGCATATTTTTGAGAGGAGAAGATGCATTCTTGGGGCTTGAAGACTGAAGATCAGATTTAAGAGTTTGATTTTTATTTCTTTTCAAGTTTGAATATGTTTTCCTTCTTCTCTATTTATTTCTTTATTCATAGGATGGAGTAAATCTCTTTTGTTAGCAGAGGATGGAACTCTAATTATGTTTTGAACAATTTTTATTCTTAATACCAGATTTATGTTTATGAATTTGTGCAAAAGTTTAGGTTTAATGCTTTATAAATGTTGGATTGATTCAATTACCTTGATGATGTTTCGAATAGAGAAGTTAGGGTTTATTGCTTAATTCATATTCATAATTGTTTTATGGGGATAACATTGCACAACATATTAAAACTAGAAGTAATCAAATAGAGATTCCAGGATTAATTTGTGGTCCATCTAATTTATAACCAGAATTAGGGAGCAATTTATTTAATTAATAGGGATATTAAGTTGAATATTATGTCTGAATAAGGATAATTGGCCTTAGAAGAACCCTACCAACTCATAGAACAAACGGGTATTTAGAGTAGTTGTCAAGCATAAATAGGGGAAAATCTGTACCCTAACTTCATTAATATTGCAAAGTTCATCACATTATTTATTTGTTTAATTTAGTTATTTTTAATCATTTCGTTTTCTCAAATAACATGTAGGTAGTTTTCGGTAATTACAAATTTTTCGCTTTGATCTCTGTGGGACGATACTCAAACTCATCACTTTATTACTTGAACACGACTAGTACACTTGCTATGGTTGATTTAGTCGTATCAAGTTTTTGGCGCCGTTGCTGGGGATCATTAGATTGTTTGTGATTATTTTAAGATTACTTGTTACTTTGAGAATTTTTTTTTTTTTTAATTTTTATTGGAAACCAATAAGTGTTTCTGCTAGTATATGACCAGAGCTTCTGGAAAGATTTTACTAGCATTTGATCTTGAGATAGAGCGCACTTTTCACGCAAGAAAGAGAGCAATCAAAAGGGAGATCATGGGTGATCACGATAACCCAAATAACGGAACACCACCAGCAACTCGTACATTAAACAAGTACTCTACCCCATCTCTAAATGGAGCAACATCGAGCATTCGACGACCAGTGATCAATGCCAACACCTTTGAGATAAAGCCAGCAATCATCTAGATGATTCAGCAGTTAGTGCAGTTTGGTGGTTTGGCACATGAACATCCCAACTTACATATTGCAAATTTCCTAGAGATTTGTGATACTTTTAAACACAATGGAGTTTCTGATGAAGCTATAAGACTAAGGTTGTTCCCATTTTCATTAAGAGACAAAGTTAAGAGTTGGTTGACCTCATTACCAGTAGGCTCAATTATAACCTAGGAGCAAATGACACAAAAATTCCTAAGTAGGTATTTTTCTCCTACAAAGACTGCACAATTGCGTAATGATATTACTATGTTTGTGCAGATGGATACAAAGTCACTATATGAAGCATGGGAAAGGTTCAAGGACATGCTCCGGAGATGTCCCCACCATGAATTACTGGTTTGGCTACAAGTCTAGACGTTCTATAATGGTCTTAATAGTGAAGCTCGAAATATGATCAATGCTGCTACGGGTGGTACTTTAGGTAAGAAAACACCAGAACAAGCTCATGAATTGTTGGAGGAAATGGCTTCAAACTCTTATCAATGGCCAATAGAGAGGTTGCCTGTGAGAAGAACGTTAGGTGTTCATAACATAGATGCTATCACAGCTTTGGCAGCACAAATGTAGGCGTTAAATAAGAAGATTGATGGACTTCAAATGCAAAAACCTGGAATAGTTGCTTCTATGTATGATTTTTATGGTGAAGATCACCCTAACCATGAGTGTCAATTAGGTAACATGTTTGCTGTTAATTCTATGACTGATCAAGCTAACTATGTTTCAAATTTTCACAGGCCTAATAATAATCCATACAGTGAAACATATAATCCAGGGTGGAGGAATCACCCAAATTTCTCTTTGAGTAACAACAATCAAGTGAAACCTCCACCACCAAGTTTTCAATCTTAAGAGAAGAAATCAAATTTAGAGGAGATGATGGCGAAGTTCTTGAGTACTACAGAGACAAGAATTCAGAATCAAGAGGCTTCCATCAAGAATTTAGAAGCTCAAATTGGCCAGTTGGCCAATATCATTTTGGGTGGACAGCAAGGGCATTTATTGAGTGACACAGAAAAGAACCCAAAGGAGCAATGTAAGGCTATAACCTTGAGGGATCGAAAGGTGATTGGTGAAGAAGAATCGCAAAAGAAGGCGGAAAGTGAAGCGGAGTTACCGGTCTCTATTGAAGAAAAAAGAGAAAATTCAGAAAAAGAGACAAAGACTAAGGTAAAGGAAATTGCAAGAGGTAAAGGAAAAGGTACGTCAAATTATGATTCTATTGTTGTTGAAAAAGATGTATCTAAATTTCCTTATCCCGATAGAATTAGAAAAGATAAACTAGATCAACAATTTTCAAAGTTTTTAGAGGTCTTTAAGAAATTGCAAATAAATATTCCATTTGCTGAAGCTTTAGCACAGATGCCTAGTTATGCAAAGTTCTTAAAAGACATCTTTTCTAACAAGTGGAAGATTGAGGAGCATGGAACAGTTATGCTCACTGAAGAATGCAGTGCCATACTACAAAAATAAATTACCTCCTAAACTGAGAGATCCAGGGAGTTTCACTATACCTTGTGCATTAGGAGATTCATTCTTTGATAAAGCATTGTGTGATTTAGGTGCTAGTACTAATTTAATGCCTTTATCAATTTTCAGGAAGCTAGGACTTGGAGAAGTGAAAGAGACGAACATGTTGCTCTAGCTTGCTGATAGAACAATCAAACGACCTAAAGGAATTGTTGAAGACATTTTGTTAAAGGTCAACAAATTTATCTTTCCGGTGGACTTTGTAGTTCTTGATATGGACGAGGACCGGGAGGTGCCTCTAATTTTGGGACGTCCATTTTTTGCGACAGCTCATGCTCTGATAGACGTGCAACAAGGAAAATTAATTCTAAGACTAAATGACGAAGAAATAGTGTTTGATGTCCATAAAGCGATGAAAAATCCTACTACATTTTATATTGAATCTTGTTTTCACTCGGACAGTTTTGGTAGGATTGTAGGTGATCACAGAGAAGAAGTTTTGCAGAAGGACTCTTTAGAGAGATGTCTAATAGAGTCAAGCACAACAAAAGATGAAGACCTGTGCTTGAGAGAAGAAGCTGAAGCGTTAGAGAAAGAATCTCTCACTGATAATAATATGGAGCTAAAGGAGGATTTGCATAAAACTCCTAATGAGGCTCCTAAACTTGAACTTAAACCTCTTCCTTCACATTTAAAATATGCTTTTCTAGATAAAGATGCTTACCCTGTGATTATTTCTGCATCTTTGACAGATTTGGAGGAGAAGTCACTACTAGACATTTTGAGGAAGCACATGAAAGCTGTGGGATGGACAATCGCTAATATCAAGGGAATAAGCCCTTCCATCTACATGCGTAAGATCCTCATGGAAGAGAATTTCAAGCTAACAATACAACCACAAAGGAGCTTAAATCCTGCCATGCAAGAAGTGGTACGAAAGGAAGTGGTAAAATTACTCGATGCAGGTATTATTTATCCTATCTCTGATAGTAATTGGGTTAGTCTTGTGCAAGTGGTGCCTAAGAAAGGGGGAATGACTGTAGTGAAGAATGAAAATAATGAGCTTATCCCCACTACGATGGTAACTGGATGGCGTGTGTGTATAGACTATAGAAGATTAAATTCTGCCACTAGAAAAGACCATTTCCCATTGCCATTTATTGATCAGATGTTAGAGAGATTATCAGGTAATAAATTTTACTATTTTCTTGATGGCTATTATGGTTATTATCAAATTCCTATTGCTCCAGAGGACCAAGAGAAAACAACATTTACTTATCCTTATGGCACGTTCGCTTATCAACGTATGCCATTTGGTTTATGTAATGCGCCAACTACTTTCCAACTTTGCATGATGGCAATTTTCTCTGACATGACTGAAAAATTTTTGGAAATTTTCATGGATGATTTTACGTTGTATGGACTAACCTTTGAATCTTGTTTGCAAAATCTTGCATTAGTTTTACAGCGTTATGAGGAATCAAATCTTGTGTTGAATTGGGAGAAGTTCCAATTTATGGTACGAGAAGGTATCATGCTTGGACACAACATCTCTGAGTGAGGGATTGAGGTCGATAAAGCAAAAGTGGAAGTGATTGAAAAATTACCTCCCCTAATGGCAGTTCGAGCAGTCAGAAGTTTCCTTGGCCATGCGGGATTTTATAGAAGATTTATTAAAGATTTCTCAAAAATTGCAAAACCTCTATCTAATCTTCTTGCCAAGGATATAAAATTTAACTTTGATTCTAAATGTTTGCAGGCCTTTAATTTGCTGAAGGAGAAGCTAGTGACAGCACCAATAGTGGTTGCACCAAATTGGAGCAACCCCTTTGAAATTATGTGTGATGCGAGTGACTATGCCATCAGTGCTACTCTCGGTCAAAGGAAAAACAAAATGTTTCAGGTCATATCTTATGCCAGTCATACCTTAAATGGTCCACAACTGAACTACACAACAACCGAGAAAGAATTACTAGCAGTGGTCTTCGCATTCGAGAAGTTTAGATCCAACCTCATAGGCACGAAATCCATAGTCCACACAGATCAAGCAGCTCTACGACATCTCTTTGCTAAGAAGGATGCCAAACCACGCCTTATCAGATGGGTCCTTCTACTTCAAGAGTTTGATTTGGAGATTAAAGATCGAAAGGGGACAGAAAATCAAGTTGCTGATCATTTGTCTCGACTAGATAATTCAATCCTTGAAGAGAGAGATATTAGTGCAGAATTTCCTGATGAGCAAATTCTATCTCTTAACTCTTCTTTTTCTAAATCTCCATGGTTTGCTGATTTGGCTAATTTTCTTGTAGGAGGCTGGATTCCAAAGCATTTTACATTCCAGCAAAGGAAGAAATTTTTGGCTGATGTCAAATATTATTTGTGGGAAGACCCTTACTTGTACAAACTATGTGCAGATCAAGTTGTTCGAAAATGTATGCTGGAAGAAGAGATTGAAGCTATTTTGAGTCATTGCCATGATAGGGAAACCGGAGGGCATTTCAGGGCGAATCGCACAGCGGCAAAGGTGTTGCAATCAGGTTTTTATTAGCCCACTATGTTTCGGGATGCTCAAAGGTATGTATCCTCTTGTGATCGTTGCCAAAGAACAGATAATATTTCTAAGAAAGATGAGATGCCTTTAAATAATATATTGGTATGTGAAATTTTTGATATTTGGGGTATTGATTTCATGGGACTGTTTCCATCATCGTATGGAAATGCTTTTATACTTGTGGCAGTAGATTACATTTCTAAATGGGTGGAGCCAATTACCACCAAAACTAATGATTCTAGAACAGTACTCAAATTCCTTAGGCGGAATATTTTCATTAGATATGGAACTCCTAGGGCAATCATTAGTGATGGTGGGAAGCATTTTTGTAATCACCAATTTAATGCACTCTTAAATAAATATGGAGTCACACACAAGGTAGCCACTCCCTACCATGCCCAAACTAGTGGTCCAGTAGAGGTCTCTAATAGAGAGCTAAAACGAATTTTAGAAAAAACCGTTAGTGCCTCTAGAAAAGATTAGGCGACAAAGTTAGACAATGCTTTATGGGTATATAGGACAGCCTTTAAAACACCTATAGGTATGTCACCTTATAGGTTAGTATTTGGAAAAGCATGTCACCTACCGGTAGAATTAGAGCTCAAAGCTTATTGGGCTACTCAATTTTTTAATTTTGATGTGCAAAGTGCAGGTGCTAAACGTCTTTTGTAGGTGAGGGAGCTAGATGAATTTCGTCATTGGGCATATGAGAGTGCTAGTTTGTACAAGGAGAAGACAAAGAGATGGCATGATAGGCACATTATGAAAAAGGAGTTCGAGCCGGGACAATAAGTTCTTCTTTACAATAGTCGTCTTCGTCTTTTCCCAGGAAAGCTAAAATCAAGATGGACAGGTCCATTTGAGGTAATTCAGGTAACACCTTTTGGAGCAATTGAGATCCACCATGGAAAGATAGGTGAAACGTTTAAAGTTAATGGACACTGTTTGAAGCACTATGTTGGAGGACGTTTCGATCCAAACACCGCATCCGTCCAGTTTTTTGAATGAAGAAAGTAGAGAAAGTCAAACTAACGACTCTAAATTAGAATTAGAATTTTTTTCTTTTCTTTTCTCTATTCTACAATTATTTTATTTTATTTTTGTTTGATTTTGTTTTTATTTTTGTTTTGTTATCGTTGGAACAAGGAACAAGTTTGGGGGAAGCTTAAGTGATAGAAGAAGAAGACAATTTTGAGCAAAATAAAACATGGGCTACCCTGTGTTATTTTACACAACCGTGCCCATGTTAAAAGATAAAAAGCTTGCAGATTCTAGCCTTCACCATGGGGTACCCCTTGTCATTTTACACAGCCATGGACATGTTAAAAAAAAAAAAAAAAAAATCTCTTCTCTTTCAGGGAAGTTTCTGTCTTTTATTTTCCATATTTTCTATTTTGGTTTTTGTTTTTCATGCATTGAGGACATTGCATTCATTAAGTTTGGGGGAGTGAGCAGTTTGATTTGTGTTGCATTGTTGATAGTCTGTTTATTTTATTTGGTGAGTTTGTTTTTAGGAAGTGTTTAGTTTATTTGTTTGCATTTTGTATTTGTTGCATGGTCGCTAGTATGCTTGTGCTTTTGATACAATCCCGAACGAAACTTTGTGATATCCCAAAAAACAAAAAAATAATTTTTTTTTTTTTTTTTTTTTTTTTTTTTGGTGATGAACTTTGTAATCATTTGGAGTAGTGGTAGTATCAAGTCATTGAAAGGATTCAAACATGCTCATATCTTTCGGAATGCTGAAGAGTATGTAATTCTAGATGGTTGTGCAAATTCTGGTTTATTACTTGACTTTGTTGTGTACTAGCCGAGCCTTGTCTTCACTCCCTACCCGAAAAAAAAAAAAAAAAAAACTTGTATGTACAGTCTTGAAATAAATTAACTATGCTTATTTATTTGTTTTTGAATGAACTACTCCACTGTTTTGAGCTGCTTAGTAACTAGGAGTATTCATGAGCCATATGTTTACTTTTGCGTCAAACTGTAGCTTGAATTATGAGTATGCAAAGCACTTTATGTGTTGTGACATTGTTGAGTAACCGGAGGCACTCATCACAAATGTGTGCATTCGCGTAAAAAGGTGAAGTGACAATCTGAGGAAGCAATTGAAATAATAATAATAATAATAAGTAGGGGGTTGAGTTTAAAGTCTTGTGAGGCATGATCGGGTTGAGAAAATATTAGAGTTGCACAATTAGCTGGGTTGTATGTTTGGTAGTATGAATATAATTTAAAGCATGTTTGTTTTCTTTTCCTTGATTTTGGGAATGCTGTGAATCCTTGATGATTGTTGAGTTTATTTTTCTGATATTTTCTTTACTCGGGGATGAGCAAAGGATTAAGTTTGGGGGAGTTGATAAGTTGCATAATTTGAGTGTTTTTAGGTTGTTTTGATGGTAGTTTAGTTAACTTCTCATTTGTTTCCTTTGTTTTGATGTTTGTTTTTGTTAAGTTTGAGATATAAATGGTTACCTATTGATTTAGATAACTTTTGTGCTTTTTTAGGCTTTGATTGAGAAGATTCGAGTATTGGAATGAAATTGGGACTTAAAGCTTGAAGAAGTTGAGATTACCTAACATTCCTGAAGGCCACGGCCATGCCTTGGTAGTTCACCATGGCCATGGTGGTGGAACAAAGAGAAAACGAAGAGACCAGGAAACACTACGGCCTAGGCTGTGGTGACTTAAATTTGGCCACGGCGAGGGTTGTGGCGGAAACTATTAGGGCATTTTTATCAGTTTTTCTTTCCTTTTTCACTTAGGACTCTTTTGAGTATTTAAGTATAATTGAGATCTTTTGTTAGGGGACGAATTTTGCATATTTTTTAGAGGAGAATACGCGTTCTTGAGGCTTGAAGACTGAAGATCAGATTTAAGAGTTTGATTTTTATTTCTTTTCAAGTTTGAATATGTTTTCCTTTTTCTCTATTTATTTCTTTATTCTTAGGATGGAGTAAATCTCTTTTGTTAGGGGAGGATGGAACCCTAATTATGTTTTGAACAATTTTTATTCTTAATTCCAGATTTATGTTTATGAATTTGTGCAAAAGTTTAGGTTTAATGCTTTATGAATGTTGGATTGATTCAATTACCTTGATGATGTTTCGAATAGAGAAGTTAGGGTTTGTTGCTTAATTCATATTCATAATTGTTTTATGGGGATAACATTGCACAACATATTAAAACTAGAAGTAATCGAATAGAGATTCTAGGATTAATTTGTGGTCCATCTAATTCATAACCGAATAGGGCGAATTAGTCATAAGGGATTGATGAATTTATGCCTCTTAATTTCAGAGTAACCAAATAGGGATCTGTATTAAGTTGAATATTATGCTTGAATAAGGATAATTGGCCTTAGAAGAATCCTACCAATTCATAACACAAACCGGTATTTAGAGTAGTTGTCAAGCATAATTAGGGGGAAATCTGTACCCTAACTTCATTAATATTGCAAAGTTCATCACATTATTTATTTGTTTAATTTATTTATTTTTAATCCGTTACTTTTACACTCTAAGATTTCGTTTTCTCAAATAATGTGTATGTAGTTTTGGGTAATTACAAATTTTTTGCTTTGATCTCTGTGGCACGATACTCAAACTCATCACTTTATTACTTGAACACAACTAGTGCACTTGCTAAGGTTGATTTAGTTGCATCAATAGCCACTGGTGGATCTTCTACCATCCGGGTTACTTCCCCAAGCAGCATCTGTATAACATTCAACATTTAAAAGGGCAACATGTTTTGAGTTGTAAACCATGATTTTGAGACCCCTTCAAGTACCTTAAAACTCTCTTGCAAGCTTACTATTGCAACTCAGTAGGAGCCTGAAGAAATTGGCTCAATTTGTTAACTATGTAACTGATATCAGGTCTGGTTAGAGTAAGATATTGAAGGGCTCCAACAGTGCTTTTGTACAAACTTGGATCAGTGAAAGTAGCACAATCAGTAGAGAAGAGTTTAGTCCCAACCGCCATAGTGTAGAACAAGCATTTGCATCTACCTTTTTTGTCTTTACAAGAAGATCAGACACATATTTAATCTGCTTCAGATGCCAACCTTGATCTGTCCTTGTAACTTTATTTTCGAGAAAGTAATGGATTGAACCAAAGGCTTTTAAAATAAGCTAATCGTTTAAATCTTGCACCAATTTTTGAATATAAGAGGGATGACCACCAGTGATCATCAATATATCATTTACATATATAAGAATGTAGATCATGCAGCCATTATGCTTGATAGTAAAAAGACTAGTGTCAGAAATAGAATTTTGAATTCATTTGTCCAAGAGAGCTTGCTTTAATTTTTCATACCAGGCTCTTGGTGCTTGTTTAAGCCCGTAAAGAACTTTATTAAGTTTGCATACTTAACATGGAAAATGAGGATTTTTAAGGCCTTGAGGTTGTTGCAGGAATACTATCTCACTCAATGTACCATTAGGAATGCATTATTAACATCATTTTGTTGAATATACCAACCATGTGTCACTGCAAGAGTAAGAATGATCCTAATGGTAGAAGGCTTTATGACTGGACTAAAGGTCTCAAAATAATCCAGACTACGAGTTTGTTGAAACCTTTTTGCAACAAGTCTAACTTTAAACTTAGTTATAAAAACCCACCTATTGCCAACAATATTCAGGTAAGCAATCATAGGTACAATAATGCAAGCATTTTTCTTTAGTAAAGCATCAAATTCAGCTTGTACTACCTCTCTCCATTCCTCACTTCTTTAGGCTTCTTTAACTGAAAAGGGTTTAGGTTGAACAGATGCCACTTGGGTAGTGATAAAGGCAGTTTTACATTGAGTAGCTTTGGCTCGAATGAGCATAGAATGAGTGTTTGTAGGAGCTGACTTATCTTGAATCTTAGAGGTAAACTTTGATGGAAACAAGTCAACTTGAAGATGGCCAAATGACAGTGAAGTATCAGACATATTGTTAGGCAAAGAGAGTAATTGGGGTAAGGGTAGATCAACTTCTAAATTGTAAGAATGGAGATTGTGTGAAGGAGTAGGCAGATTGTGTGAATAAGTTGAACTCAAATTGAATGAATGTTAGAGTCATGAAAGTGACTTTATTTTGGTGATAAAAATACCTCATTTGTGATTAAATTGAAGTATATTGAGACAATTAAAGAATTTATGAATTTATTCACGAAAATCGCTTCCTAATATTTTTCTTATGAATTTAACGTGTTTGGAATGATTTTGGAAAATATATGAGTTGATATTGGGTTGTGGTTTATGGATTAAGGGTGATTTTGTCTCATTTATGCTGTTTAGGGGGTAAAATGTCATGTTTTAAGGGGCTGATTTTGTCACTTTTCAATTATATAGGGACTAAACTGATATTTTACACATTCTTCTATAAAAGAAAAGTGCAGATCGCGTGAACAGGGGAGGCTATTCAACCAGTTTTCTGGCGAACCTTTGTCTTCTCCGACGACGATTCATCTCCCCTTGCACTGATCCATCATCAGCCACCGCAAGCCGCCACCGTGAAACACGCATCCACCGTGACGCTTCATCTTCCCATCGCGATGTTTCATCTTCCCGGCCAGTTTTGGCCATTTTTCAACGACGATTTGGCTCCCCAAGGGTTGATCTTCATTCCCCATGGCCGGATCTGCACTTCCCTAGCTTCAGCCGCCGCGAAAACCGCGAAATTCGCGGTTTTGCCGTCACGCCTCTTCATCTTCCAGCCCAGATCCTGCTCATTTCCGACGACTTCTCACCTCCCCAGGACCTGATCTGAACTCCCCATCACCAGAGCTTTCCATTGATACCTTCGGTCCCATTTTCGCCACCGTTTTCCAAGAAGACCCATAGGAAAATTAATGTTTTCCACACGAACATGTTGTTCATATTCCAGTTCGTATTCCGGGCTATCCGTTGGTCGTTTTCGGCCCTTCTTCACATCACATCGCTGTCGGTTACCTCCTCTTCGCCATGATCAGCTTCGTTTCCACTGTTTCACCTCCGTCATCACCACCATGGAGGCGAGTTCCCGTTGTCCGTTACGGTGTAGGCGAGATCGAGATTGACTCCATTGATCTCCTCATCAGCTCTCGACTAGTTGGATGAGCCCGAATGTTGGATATTTGGTTAAGTTTCTTTTGTTCAGATTATATTTGTTTTCGTTTCAGTTTGTTTGCGATACTTTAATATTATTCTGATACTCGACGTGTTGAATTGATAATGTCCATTGAGAACGTTTATTGATATATAACTTTTCGCATAATTGAATGTCGGTTTGAGATTATTGAATGTTGATTATGACTTTAAATTGCTTCGGTACTGATTGTAATCAAGTTGTAGTAGCGTTTAATATCATTTCTACTAGGAATGCATTTATTGTGTAATTAGTTGATTGGATGATACAAGTTAGTAGGTTGTACTTGTTAACGTTGTACCAACTAGTGGTGTTTAAGGGTTTAGTGTTTTTCGGTTAGTCGATGATAGTCTTTAACTAATCGATCTGTAACTAAGACGACGGGGAGACAGGATAGATTATACCTAGATTGCCGAGAGATATTTTTATTGATTTGCCTAGCCTTGTAGGTTTAGGAAATTGAAGAGCGAGGAGAGAAATTGTGAGAGTTGGTCTTGAGTCAAACCGAACCCGTAGCGGCAATGCTTTTAATATTGTGTTTTAGTTAGCAATTTATTTAATGCTTTTAATTTCCTGCAAGTAATTAGTTTCCTTAGTTTTAATCAATCATTTTGCCAATTTCTCTTTCGTTAACTCAAATATACATTAGGTCATTAGTCTTGCTCTCTGTGGATTCGACCCTGCTTACCGCTAACTACGGTATTTAGGTTTAATTTTGTGACCGTGACAACCGGTCTAACAATGAAGATTCATGTAAAGAGAGGAATTGAGGTGAGGCTAGATCAACTTCTAAATTGCAAGAGGGCAGATTGTGTGAAGCAGCAGACAAATTGTGTGAAGAAGTTGAACTTTAATTTAATGAAGATTGATGTGAAAAAAGTGAGGATGATTCTAAATTTAGTAAGGGCAATGGTAGAGATTAAGTTGTTGACAAAGTAGCTGAAGCAATAGGAATAACAGGTGATGTAGTGGAAGTAGTCTTACTAATTGATAATGGTGAGGACTCCCAAATTATCGAAATACCCTTTTTGGCCAAAGGACAAGATTGTCCTTCAATTTCCATCTTTCACTTAACTACTTTCTATGTGTATGACCCAAAGGCTCTCTACTTTGTCGGCAGTGTCCTGATAGCTAATTAGGTATCAACCAATTAGTGTTTTCATACACCAATCAAGATTAGCCTCTAGCAAGGCATTATGATTCCTCGGTAAGCAAAGATTCAGCGACCAAGCTTTCCTTGTCTATGGTATGGTTACCATGAAATTCGATATGTTTTGTCATCTTATATCTCATCAAGGTTTGAGGTATAGAAGTAGTGTCTTCCTCAAAACTATTACCTTGACATGTTCTATATTCGGTTCTTAAAGCTGACGACTATATGAGATTGGATTCAAGCACCAACTTGATTCCACCATTGCCACGGCTTTGCATTCATAGTTCTTTAACCAAATATCTTGCTGAGATAAAGTCTCCTATAACTAGAAGTGATGAATCCTTTGTTGATCCATCATAGCCGTAGTGCACTTCCCAAATATCTTGCCAACTTAAATTTGGCCAGGGCCAAGGCCATGGCAGAAACTATTAGGGCGTTTTTGTTAGTTTTCTTTCCCTTTTCACTGAGGACTCTAGAGGGTATTTAAGAATGATTGAGATTAACTGAAAAAAGATGAATTTTATATATTTTGGAGAGAAGAAGATGCATTCTTGGGGCTTGAAGAATAAAGATAAGATTTTAGAGTTTTATTTTTGTTCCTTTTCAAGTCTGAATATGTTTTCTTTCTTCTCTGTTTATTTCTTTGTTCTTAGGATGGAGTAAATCTCTTTTGTTAGGGGATGATGAAACCCTAATTATGTTTTGAACAATTTTTATTCTTAATTCCAGATTTATGTTTATGAATTTGTGCAAGAGTTTAGGTTTAATGCTTTATGAATGTTGGATTGATTCAATTACCTTGATGATGTTTCGAATAAAGAAGTTAGGGTTTATTACTTAATTCATATTCATAATAGTTTTATTGGAGTAATATTGCACAGCATATTAAAACTAAAAGTAATCGAACAAAGATTCTAGGATTAATTAGTGGTCCACCTAATTCATAACCGAATAGGGCGAATTAGTTGTAAGGGATTGATGATTTTATGCTTCTTAATTTCAGAGTAACCGAATAGGGATCTGTATTAAGTTGAATATTATGCCTAAATAAGGACAATTGGCCTTAGAAGAATATTACCAATTCATAGCACAAACGGGTATTAAAAGCAGTTGTCAAGCATAAGTAAGTGGAAATTTGTACCCTAACTTCATTAATACTGCAAAGTTCTTCACATTATTTATTTGTTTAATTTAGTTATTTTTAATCTGTTAGTTTTACACTCAAAAATTCCGTTTTCTCAAATAACGTGTAGGTAGTTTTAAGTAATTACAAATAATTGCTTTGATCCCTATGGGACGATACTCAAACTCATCACTTTATTACTTGAACACAACTAGTGCACTTGCTAGGGTTGATTTAGTCGCATCAGCGAGCTCGCACTTGAGCTTGAGTATACCTCAAGACTCGCGAGCTCGAGCTCGAACACTAATATTCAAGCTTGACCGAGCTTAGCTCAAACTCGAGCACATCACTATTCATCATGAACCAAGCTTGAGTATCGAGATACTTGGCTCTGCTAGGCTCGTATACACCCCTAGATTGGACCTCTAAACTTTATATCACACCTCTCTTTTACTCTTTTGACTCTTTCATACACCCTAATCTCTAATCTATATGCCTGTTTATGTCTCTTATTAAGAGACAAATTTCAAAACAAAAAACATATTCTACTTAGGATTTAGTTTTAATCTTTAACATAATAATTATTCCAAATTTTATTATGATTCAAACCATATTTTTTAGTCATATCTGATGGAATGTGGTAATTGCAGAGTGCTATGATCCAGGATTGATTGTAGGTTGCCATTATTCTTGGCTTGATTCATGGCTTGATTTAAGTTATTATAGTTTATTATTATCCTTGATTTCATGTAATTACGTTGATTTTATCACCATTTCTTACACTCGTAGACGTGTATAAATTGGACACAATACAATAATGAAAGATGCAATATGAAATGCAAAAGAATTCAATTGAATCACTTTCTTCTCTCTTCTTTAGGCATACTCCTGGCAACATATTGCCTCTCTGATCAGTTTCTTACATGGTATTAGAGCTCTTATCCTAATCCTGCTTCCGCTCTTTTTTTCTCCTTTTCTGTCCCTGCCAAAACAAACAGAAATCCAATTAGCCATTGTTTTTCTGTCCTTGCAAAGATACACAAAAGCTCAGTTTATCAATTCTTCTCATTATTTATCACCAAAAAGCAACCAATCATAATACCAATCCAACCCCACAACTCACAACCATACAAAATCAAGACCAAACACATCCAAACAGTTCTATCCCAAATCCCACACCCCGCCTCATTTCCATAGATGGCCTAAATCAAATAACCGGCCCAAATATCACAACAAACCCAAACATCACAATTAGGGGCAAGCATGGGTAGCGAGTAGAATTGGAATCGGAACTAGAACTGGAATCGAAACCGGAATCGGAATCGAAACCGAAACCTACCTAAAATTGACACTGTGCGGGTAGGTTCTAGTTCTAATTTTTTAGAACCGTTACATGCGGGTCCGGCTTTGGTTCCTATATGTGCAAGAACCAGAACCGAACTGTGAAGGGAACCTGAAACGAGTACCCTAGCAGGTACCCACCTAAGTATCCTGAATGGAATCGAGTTTGGGTACCCGAGTAGGAACTGTATTAGAACGTAGATTTAAACAAAATATCAGTAAAGAATTGGGGATCTTTCATAATTTTACATATAAAAAACTTAAAATGGCTAAATGGGATTGAAATGTTATATAAAAAATTATAGTGTAACAATAATAATAACCTAATCAAATATATATACAGTTAATTATACATATATACTTCACCATATAAAAAACTTTAATATATTATAATAACCAAACAAAATTAATATATTAAAATTTTTACATATAAAAAACTTTAATATATTATAATATTAAAGTTTTAATTAATTAAGTGTATAAATTTTAATTGGTATTAGGATCAAATTAAAAGTGTTATAATGTTGTTAAGAGAATTATTTTTGAAAAAAATAATATATTTGATTGAATAATATTTAGTTATTTACTTCAATTATCAAGTTTTAAGTATATTTATAGTAAATTAGAAACTAATTAATTATATATATGATAAATTGATAAACATTAGTATATTACTAGCTAGTTAAATGATTACCTAATTATTAATTAGTTATAACATTTCATTATAAACATTAGTAATTTACTACATTAGTACATTACTTAATTAAATTATTAGAAATTTAATTAATTATAATATTACATTATAGTACTTAATTAATTTTAATATTATATTATAAATATTGGTAATTTACTCCATTAATCTTTACTTAATTAAATGATTAAAAATTTAATTAATTATAACATTAAATTATAGATTTATAGTATGACTACTTAATTAATTATAATATTACATTATAAACATTATTAATTTACTATATTAGTGTATTACTTAATTAAATGATTAGAAATTTAATTAATTATAGTATTACATAATAGATTTATAGTATGACTACTTAATTAATATAACATTACATTATAAACATTAGTAATTTACTACACTAGTGCATTACTTAATTAAATGATTAGAAATTTAATTAATTATAATATATTAATATTAATATTTTATTTTATTCTTTTGTCACAAATTCACAATTAATGATAATTTAACTTTATTTTCACTCTAATAATTATTATATTGTATAATATTTGTATATTTGGATAATAAAGTTTACTAAAATTTAATTCCCAAAATTAATTCCATAACTATACTTTGTAAAATATACATATTTATAATTTTAAGGTTTTCTTAATTTGTCAGGGGTGTTTTTGTAAAATTTTAAGGTGTGTTTGTCATTTTTTAAACTAATAGGGGGTAACTAATTTTTTATAGGGTACTCGGGTAAGGAACTGGAAGTTGCATTTAAGATTTAGGTTCCAAGAATCAAAGAACTACAAGCTGTCAGTTCCAATTCCTTTTCCTAGGAACTTGTAGGTTTCGGTTCCCCTAAAAAACGCAAGGTACCCGGAACCGCTCACCCTTAATCATAACCGATCCAAACCCAAATTCCACATCTGACCCAAATTCCACATCTGACCCAAACACTACACCCAGCCCAACTGCATTTACCATTCCGGGTTCCAACCTGGGATTCACTTTCCAAATGATTCCGGCCACCACTCATTACCCTGAACCAGGTGATGTGCTTTCATGGCAGCCTCAAAAGGGCCAGAAATTGTTCTCATCAAGCAACCTTTAACAAGCTCCAACAACTACGGCTTTTGGGCTCATGATTTACTGCGAGCATTGGCCGCGAAAGACGAAGAAGGCTTCCTAGATGGCAGTGTTTAGTCGCCACTAGAATTACTTCTCTACCATCACTAGAAGAGATGTAGCATGCTTGTTCAGTCTTAGATAGGCAATTGCCTATCCTCAAAAGTGGTGGTCAGCTTACCACCCATAAAGATTGATTCTAAAATGTGGAAAATCATCCATGAGATGTATGGAAAACTTGACTTGGCCAAAGTTTTCAGCCTTCTGCAATAGCTTACCAAAATCAACCAAGGCAACTCCACCATTACCACCTACTTCAACCGTTTGTCCGCCGTGTGGAACGAGTTGGAAGCTACTGAAGAAACACTAGATGGGCTGTTGATATCCGGGAGCAGCAACGGTTGAGCCAATTTCTCCTTAGACTCAATGAATCATTTTTTTCCATTCAAAACCCACATCCTGGCCACCTCTCCACCATCGGGTCTCCATCGTACTTTCCAATTTGTTGTCTAAGAGGAGAGCTACTAGAAGCTTGCCATCGACGATGCTCATCCTAGGGATGTCGTTGCTTTTGCCATTAACTAACTGACACGCCGGTTAATGACAACCACATATCACACTGTTGGCTATTGAGACAAACTTTTTGGGTGAGAGGTTTGGGTTCAATAATGTTGCTAATCCTTCTATTTTATATGAGAGCATGAAGTGCCATTATCAAATCCCTAAATCCAGTGGCCAACAGCACTTATCTCTCTTTCATGGATCTAATGGACCACAAGCTACAACATCACACTTTGTCAACGAGGTCTAACAAGCCTAATGGGTCAAATTGGTCAAATCAGTCCAATTCCAACAAAATTGGGAAAAACAATTTTTTATTAATATTGAAAGAAATGCAGTCACACCCGGGATAAATGCTGGAAATTACATAGGCATCCTACTAACAAATCTGGAAATCCATCTGTTCATCAAGTCAGCATTGTTCCTGCTAGAAATCAAATTTTTGAACCATCATTAGCACGGAACAATACACTCAACTAATTCAAATGATGAATCAAATTCGACAAACGCCCTTGGCTTCTTATGCAGGTATACCTTATTGTTTAAATTCAATTAAAGATGATATTTGGATTATTGATTCAGGGGGTAGTGATCATATCATTTGTAACCCAAAATTTTTCACCCATAAATCAAACATATCATCCATTTCTTTTCGCATGCCGAACAGGAATATAGCACCAGCCACACATATAGGAACTATTCAACTTAATAAACACCTAACCCCTTTCGAATTGTCAATTCAACCTCATTTTTGTGTCCAAAATTTGCACTGATAATCACTGTATTCTAAAGTTCCTTTCTAATACATGTGAATTTTAGGATCTTTCGACTGGGACACTGATGGGCTTAGGTAGAGTAACTAGTAGCCTATATTACTGGATCCCTTATGGTTTTTCTAGTGAATTTCTCCATTATATCACAAATAATAAAATTGTTCAATGTGATACAAATATCAATAAAAATTCCTTTATTCTCCATCAAAGACTAGGTCATAGTGCCTCAATTCCACAACCAAAATGCCCAATATGCCCTATAGCAAAACAATCTCGTATCACCTTTCCCCATAGCACATCTACTACCACACAACCATTTGTCCTTATCCATATTGATATATGGGGTCCATATCACAATCAAATTCATGATGGGTCTAGGTTTTTCCTCACTATTGTTGATGACTACTCCCGAGGCACATGAGTATTTCTAATGCAGTAAAAAACACAAACTCTCACTCACATTAGTAATTTTATATCCATGGTAACCAGCCAATTCAAGTCATCAGTTCAATCAGTCCGAACTAATAATGGTCGAGAATTTTTTAGTCATTAGTGCTTGTCCCTTGGCATTCTATATGAATGCTCGTGCACTTATACTCCTCAGCAGAATGGGGTAGTAGAAAGAAGACACAAACACCTATCAGAAGTGGCCAGAGCCCTAAAACACCAAGCCAACATTCCTGTTAAATTTTGGGGAGAATCTGTGATCACTGCCACATGCCTTATTAATCGCACGCCCACTCATGTCCTTGATGGAAAAAGTCCATACGAAGTATTGTTTGGAAAAACACCTAAGAATAGTCATCTCTAGGTATTTGGCTGTCTTTGTTATTCTGCAATTGTTGGGGCTTATGAAAAAATTGAACCTTGGGCCACTCGGTGCATCTTCATGGGATATCTAATATTACAAAAGGGATACTGTCTCTATGATCCCATAACAAACAAATTTCTTATATCTAGAGATGTCATCTTTCATGAAGATAGATTTCCATTTATTACAAATGATAACGCTCCAAGCTCACCCACAAAGTCACCCATGTTTCTTGCAGATGAAATTCCAATAGGTCCCCAGTTTACATTACTCTTTGCCACTGCCACCAATCTACCATCACAAAAAACTACACCATAACAACACTTTACTCCCACATCTCCATAAACAATTACCTCACTAGAATATGACATACCCTCTGCAACACAACCAGAATCTTCTATCCCACCTCCTGTTCATCCTCAAAGGCAGTCAACTCATTCCACTCAACCACCTATCTGGACATCTAATTATGTTTGCCCAACCATATTGAATTTGTTGAGCACACCCTATCCATCCTCCAATTATGTCAATTATGACTGTTTTTCTCCCACACATAAAGCTTGCATCCATCAAATTTCAGTCAACTATGAACTCTCAAACTATTCAGAAGCTGAACAACATATTTAGTGGCAAAAGGCAATTACAGACGAACTGAATGCCCCGACTCTTAATAACATATGGGATCTAGTACCTCGCCCTTATCACAGAAAACCCATTGGCTGTAAGTGGATGTACAAAATCCAAATTTGTGCAGATGGTCCCATTGAATGTTACAAAGCTCGACTAGTTGCAAAGGGTTTCACTCAACGGGAAGGTTTTGATTACCAAGAAACATTCTCACCTATTGCCAAACATGTTATTGTGAGGGCATTTCTATCTATTACCTATGCTCGAGACTTGTCTCTACACCAAATGGATATTCACAATGCTTTTCTTCATGGTGATCTACATGAAGTGATATAAATGGACCTTTCACCTGGACTTCTCAGACAGAAGGAGAACACAATATGTCATCTGCGCAAGTCTCTCTATGGTCTAAAACAAACATCTCAACAGTGGATGAGAAGTTCACAAAGGCTTTTACAAAATATTGGTTTTGTACAATCCAAGCATGACTATGCCCTTTTCTCTTGGCGCAAAGGTGAATCTTTCATTGCACTCATCATTTATGCCAATGATATTTTAATCACAGGAAATGATGAAGAAGGAATTAAAAGTTTGAAAGTACATCTCAATAGGCATTTCAAATAAAAGATCTTGGAGAGCCAAAATACTTTCTAGGAATTGAAATTGCCAGATCTCCAACAGGCATTTCCCTAAGCCAACGAAAGTATGTTCCCGGACTTATATCAGACTCCAGGTTAGCAACGTGTAAACCAAGTGTTATTCTAGTCAAGCAGAATATCAAGCTTACTACTCAAGAGTATGTTAAAGGGATGTCATCCTCAAAAATAGATCCACCACTACAAGATCCCTCACACTATCAGAGAATTGTTGGGCGACTAATTTACCTTACATGACACGTCTTGATATCAACTATGCGGTCCAAATTCTTAGTCAATTCATGCATGGGCCAAAATAATCACACATGGATGCAGCAATGAATTTACTCAAGTTCTTGAAAGGATGTCCTGGCTTAGGACTTCTTTTGCCTCAGGATGGAAACTTAAATATCATAGTACACTATGACTTGGATTGGGCAACATGTCCCATGACAATAAAATCTCTCACCAGGTTTTGCATAAAACTTGGAGGTGCACTAATCTCCTAGAAGACAAAGAAACAATCGATAGTATCTCTTTCATTAGTAGAGGTTGAATACACAGCAATGGCCAAAACAACATGTGAGATCAATTGGATCCTTGGGTTACTGGGAGATTTGGAGGTACATATCAAAACACTTGTTCACTTATACTACGATAACAAAGCTGCAAACAATATTGTAGAAAATCTAGTGTTCCATGAGAGAACAAAGCACATCAAGATCAATTATCATTTCTTCAAAGGAAAAATTCAAGAAGGTGTAATCAAGACTCTATATATTTGCACTTCAAAACAACCAGCAGATGTCTTCACAAAACCATTGTGTAGTAGATAACACTCTTATATTCTTCACTAGCTTGGAGTTTATGACATTTACAAACCACAAGCTTGAGGAGGAGTGATGGAATGTGATAATTGCAGAGTGTTATCATCCAAGATTGATTGTAGGTTTCCATTATTCATGGCTTGATTCAAGTGATTACAGTTTATTAGTATTCCTGATTTCATGTAATTACATTGATTGTATTACCATTTCTTACACTTGCAGACTTGTATAAATTGGACACAATACAATACTGGAAGATACACTATGAAATACAAAAGGATTCAATTGAATCAATTTCTTCTCTCTTCTTTAGGCATACTCCTGGCAACATATTGCCTCTCTTTATCTCTCTCTCTCTAATCAGTTTCTTACAATATCTAACATTAAAATTATTCAAATTTGATGGATAGACAATGTCAAAAATTTATTTGATGTCAGAGAAATGGAAGTTCTAGGAATGAATTGCCTTGACATACTTCGTCCGAGATCCAAATTGTGCAATAGAATCGTGCTTAATATTTTTTTAGTGAAATTTAAATTAAAGCTAAGAAATACTATTCTTATAACTGGAAAAAAAAAATTTCCTTAGAGGGAAGTTTCCACGTATGAATGAATAAAGGAAGCAGAAATTTTAGTCCATTTGTTTACTTTGATATTTTGTCCATATATATCTCCTCTAAACTATGTTTAATTTTCTATATATAAATTAAAAGTCACATGTTAATGACTTTGTCTAATATAGTTGTTGTTACCAAATGTTCAATTGTTGTATATTACAAGTCTATTAGATTTACTGTTACAAGTCATATGTAATTGAATTGTTAATACTAAGCCTTAGATTCTTCATTACAAGTTTTGTTTTTTAACTCGTGTTTTATACATGCTTGACTGTTCGTTACAAGGCTATTACATTTCATTTTTACAAGTCTATTCTTCCAAATTTTATATCATTGATTGTACATGCATAAGGCTTGTTTTTACCGATTCTTGATGTACAAGTTTTGTTACTTATAAGTGTCCAGTATTATTCAACTACAAGTAAAATAAAATAAGTATATTTAAGTAATTCATCCAATTACGGTGGATAAGAGTTAGAATATCCTTTCCCACACCTTCATCAGCCGGCCCTATTCCAAGTTTAATGAATTTTTTTTTCCTAGAAATTTTCATTATTGATTTTTATTATGTAGTACTTGTAATTAATTTCAGTTTGTGAAACTATGTTATTTATTAATCTTATTGTTGATGCAATGATTTGTACCAACAAAGAGTATGTAGATTTAATGATGAAACCAGCGTAAAAGATTTGTATGAAATCTGCGATGTGATGCTAGATCACTGAATGAATAAAAAACATAAGCAACAAGAGACTTTTAAAGTAATTCAGATATTAGGCGTAAATCCTACCCCCACTATTTTTGTATTTCTTTCTGTGTTTGCTTTTATTTTTCATGTACAAATGTGGTTAGCATAAAAAGAGATCCCCTAATTTGGATGAAAAGTAAGCTTATATATTGTTATAATGATAAACTTGTAAATAAAATTAACCCTAAATCGAATGAAACATGGCGTGAATCTACACTCCAGGGATTGACCGCACTTTAAAAATCTCCTGTCGCTTGTGTTTTTGATTCATTTATTGATTTAGCATTGCATTGTAGATTTTGTACAAATCTTTTATGGTGGTTTCATCACGGAATCAATGTACTCATCGTTAGTGCAAATCACTGCATCAACACTTATTAAACTGAATTAGTAGACAATTCATTAATCAAACACAAATGCCCTAAAACAAATAAAATAAAGAAAAACAAATTTGCGTGCTGCGTTTTTCTATAAATAGCATGCAGTACCGAGTGTATCCTCACAAATATTTGAGCAAGAAAAAGCAAAACGAAAATAAGATTGATGGCTAGCTGGAAGAAGCTTAGTGGTGAGAAAAATTGGCAGGGTCTCTTGAAACCTCTCAACAGTGATCTCTCAAGCTATATAAAACTCTATGGTGAAAGAGTTCAAGCTGTTTATGACTCGGTTAACCCTGAAGATGAAACACGTCCTGCTTATCAAAAGGAAGATTTATTTTCTAAAGTTGTCATGGAAACAGACAAATTTGGCAAATTATACACGGTGACCGACTATTTTTATGCAATGTCAGATGTTGCTCCCTTGTTCGATAGTATTGTTAAGGACCAATCTGCTTGGTTTGGTTATGTGGCTGTGGCCACAGATGAAGGAAAAAGAGCTTTAGGAAGGAGAGACATTTTGATTTGTTGGAGAGGAACTCTTTCTCTGTCCGAGTGGTTCAAAAATGCTCAATTCGATCAAACATCAGCTTCAAACATATTTGGGAACACCCATGATCCACAAGTGCACAGAGGATTTCTCTCAATCTACACGTCGCCAAATACCGAACCCTCATCCAATAAATTGAGTGCCAGAGACCAGGTAAAAACACAACAAAAAAAAAAAAAACAAAAAAATGATTACTGGTTTCTATATTTTCTATTTTCTTGATATATGTTTCTATTATGGCTATGTTTATGTAGGTGCTGGATGCAGTTAAGATACTGGTGAATAAGTTTGAGTACAGAAACGAGGAAATCAGTATAACAGTAGCAGGTCATAGTCTGGGTGCAGCGCTTGCAACGTTAAACGCAACTGACATAGTTGCCAATAAATTTAATAAGCGCACAAGATCGAACAAAACATGCATGGTCACAGCCTTTGTGTTTGCAAGCCCGAAGGTAGGAAACGAAGGATTCAGGAATATATTCAATGGACTCAGCAATCTTCATCTCTTGCGAATTGAAAACAGATTAGACATTGTCACTGATCTTCCTCCCGAAATTTCATACAAAAAAGTGGGAATGAAGTTAAGAATTAAGAGTCACAAGTCAGCATTATTGAATTTAACGGACGGGCTTCAACTTCATGACATAATACCTCAGTCGCATAATATGAAGGAGTATCTCCAAGGAGTTACAAATAAATCCGTAAAGTCCTCACTTGGCAATAGGGCCATAGCCAGGAAATCACAGTTGGGGCAGCCAAGGAGTAAACTTTAATTAATGAGGGGGCTGAAACGCAAAAAATAAGTGACAGTCATGTTGGTGCTAATTTTCCTTTTCTGTTTTACCAAAGCTTTGTTTACAGTATTGTGTTGTTGGTTTTATTTGGGACTAGTTCATTGGTGTTATCTTTGTTTCCCAAGTCTCTTAACATTTGTCTGTTGAGTGGTTTTAATGTACCGTGTGTGGTTCATTATATTAATAAAGATGTTTACAGTTAAAATTACAGATATATGTGTTTTGAATCCAAGATTATTCTGAGGTGAGGTTTTCCTCTTTCTTTTGTATTCTTTTTATTTTTTCAATGAAATTACCGGGATTACCCAAAAAAAAAAAAAAAAAAATTAATAACTTTTAAGAGTGAAACAATGAAAGAAAAAGAAAATCGAACTGAATTGCACTCAAATTTATAGCAGTTATACCTTGGCTACACGGAAGCTGAGCTAATCTTCAATCCCTCTCACTTCAACAACAGAGCACATGTAGTTTATAAGCAAGAAATTTGATATTATAAATTTCAATATATATATACGACGTTCTTACTTAAATTTTGTGAGGCCCATGTTGAAACACTATTAGATTCATCATCAATGGACTGAAACATGAATCTTACTAGAGTATATATATATATATATATCTTGATTAAAAGGAGCTAAATTTTTGGCATTAAGTAAACAAATTTGTAATTCTGTTGATTAGTGTAAGAGGCTTGGATTTTAGTTCAAGGGTTGAACCCAATGGCTTAACCATGATTTCAACCTTGTGTGGCTGAACGTTGTAGACGGAGGTACGATGCTAGCAAAGGACAAGAGAGGGAGGCGATTCTCTAAAAATCAGTGGTGAAATAAAATAGTTACTTTTATCAAACAATTTTATTAAACTTTTATATTAATTTCTCATCCTGAAACACCCAGTTTTCTACACAACAACTCTATCTTCTTTGGTTAAACTTCGAGCTACCATAGCAAGCTTCACACACGAGACCACTAGGTCGCACTTAAGCTCCTCTCAAATTTCAACAGCGAAGAATCAACTTTGGAATAATAATGGTAAAGGAGAAGCAAAAAAAAAAAAAAAAAAAAAAAAGAACAAAAAGAACAAAAGTTGAAAAAAATTATTACAACACCTTTGGGTTTGAAGTCTAGGATAGAGAAATTGATCCTTAAATTTCAATTTGCTTTTCTTTCCTTTTTTCTACTTTCTATATCTTTTTTTAATTTAGATATAAACGAGTTTCTCTATTTTTTTTTTTTATTTCCATTTATTTTATTTTAAAATTTTTAAAGTTTTATAATTCAACCCTTTTTTAATTCTATTTTACTAGTTTTTTCAATTTTTTTATGATTTTATAAATTTAGAATTCAAAATCTATAAGTAAATAATTGTTGAACTAACCTACCACGATTATTCATTTCTTTTTATGCAATATAACAATCCTATTCTTATGCATTAAATGTCAATGTCCTAAATAAACTTAAAAAAAAAAAATAATAAATAACATTATAATAAAACCATATAATCAATTAAAATATGCAATAATTAACAAAACAATTTGTTAATTATGTAAGTGAAAGCTACAATGACAAGCATTATAAGAATGGAGAAAAGAATTCTTAATTTCCAATTGCATACATTAATTAATTAAACAATTTGTCGCTTTCTAATAATGAGAATATTTTATTCGAGTCTGAAAGATGCTATCCAAAGTAAAATGCCCAAAATGTTCACGTCTACAAATTTCAAACAGAATCGAGAAGGGCTGAAATAGCATTTCATAGAAAAAAAAATATATAATTACGTTAGAATCTCAATTTTTTATATAAATTTTGGGTTTGGGATGCGTCCGCCACTGGCTGAGCATGCTGCAAAGGTTGATCACCCACCCTCAAGTAAAATACTCAACTAACACATTGTATATTCAATTTTCCATTTGAATGTCTCACCATGAATGTCATAAAATTGATACATCAAATACCAATTTTAGCTTAAAATAAAGGCAATGTAAAATCACCAAAAGATCAAATTAACTGTCTTGACAAATAAGAAAAAAAAAATTAAGTGAGAATTTAATCGAAGACAAGATATATGTGATTCACCCAATTGGTTCACGTCCATGGAAAAGGTATGAAAAATGTTTCACTAAGAATGAAAAGTAGTACAAGCTTAAAAATCACTCAACTCTTGATTTCAAAGGCTCTCTCGCTCTTCAATGGAGGCTACCGTAGAGTTTTACTTGTGTTGGCTCTCTCTTGAGGATGAGTTTATTGTGCCACAATTCTCACTCACTTACCATACACTAATCATTCTATTGTTAGATTCTTTGAAGGATAAAAATTACATATATATAGTGATTTTTTATGACCTAGGTATTTGAGCTAGCATCCTGCATCTTAATTAATCTTCGAAGTCCATTAAATATTCTATAAGACCAAAGGATTAAGTAAGTCATAATATGATAATTGACCCCAAGATTCAAACCTAAAAACTTAATGAAAGAAGCAAACCTTTTTGACCATCAGATTAACTTTATAGGGTTTAATGAACCTAATAAGTTATAGTAAACATGCACTTGATGCAAATTCTTAAACGTTATTTTCCATCAATTCTACAGCAACCCCGTAACTCCATTTTGGCAACATTTTTCAATTTCCATCAAGTGGCGTATGAGCCACAGGTCACAAATAGACAAGATAACTTCCACATAAATTTATTAAATATAAAATTTTATAAAACCAGAATTATTCATGACAAAATTACTGTAAATCTAAACCCTGAAAGTCGACCAATTCATTATTATATTTTTAATAGTTAGACTTTCCAATAGCTTATGGGCTCTCATAAAACATATAATAAACATCAAAATGGACAGTGAAACAATATAGTTTCCTTTCTCAAATAGTTTTTTATTAAACTTTTATATTAATACATATATTTTATCACGAAATTTTGAAAGTTAATAAGAATGAAACACAATTCAAATAAGAAAAACACGAATACAACAATACACATGAAGTTTTTTTTTATTTTTTTTATTTTTTAACCTAGTATGACAATAATGGTAAAAGAGAGTTGAAAAAAAGTATTACAACATCTGTGGTTTTGAAGTCTAGGAAAGAGAAATTGGATAAATTTCTATTTTCTAATATATATATATATATATATATATATATATATATATATATATATATATATATATGTAAACGAGTTTCTCTATTTTTATTTTTATTTCCATTTTTTTATTGTTTTTTAATTTTATTTGATTTTAAAAATTTTATGTTTTCTAATTCAACCCTTTTTTTAGTTCTATTATACTAGTTTTTTTTCAATTTTTTATGATTTTATAAATTTAGAATTAAAAAACTATTAGTAAATAACTGTTAAATTAACTTACCACTATTTTATACAATTAAATATCGATAAATTAATATGTTTGAGATCATGAAAATTTATTAATTAATCGATATAAATTATTTAATCATATAAATTAATAAATTATTAATTGAATGTTATGTAAGTGAAAGCAACAATGACAAGAAGTATAAGAATGGAGAAACGAATTCTTATTTCCAATTGCATACATTAATTGATTAAAAAATTTGTCCCTTTCTAATAATGAGAAAATTTTATTTAAAGTTGAAAGATGCCATTCAAAGAGAAATGCCCAAAATGTTCACGTCTGTAAATTTCAAACAAAATCGGGAAGGGCCGAAACAGGCATTTCACAGGAAACAAAAATATAGGATTATATTAGAATCGAATTTTTTTTTATTATATAAATTTTGGATTTGCGTCCGCCACCACCCCCAAGTAAAATACTCAACATTCCCATTCAATGATATTAACACATTGTATATTCAATTTTCCACTTGAATGATGTTATAAAATTGATACAGTCAAATACCAACTTTAACTTAAAATAAACGCAATGGAAAAACATCAAATGATCAAATTAACTGTCTTGACAAATAAGAGAAAAAATTACGTGAGAATTTAATCAAACACAAAATATATGTGATTCACCCAGTTGGATAATATCCAACGGAGAAGGTATAAAGAGTGTTTCACCATGAATGAAAAGTATTACAAGCTTAAAAATCACTCAACTCTTTGATTACAAAGGCTCTATCACCCTCAATCAATGGAGTTTTTACTTAAATTGGCTGTCTCTTGAGAATGCCACAATTCCCACTCACTTGGCATACACTAATCACTCTATTGTTACTTTCTTTGAAGGATAAAAATTGGATTTATGTAGTGATGGGAAGTTCCACTATTTTCCTTGATAATATGACTTTAATTTGAGTCGAAATAATAAAACTGAGGTAAAAACATTACTTTGTAAAGTAATGTTTGGCACAATAAACTTCGACTCACCACGGTAAACTTAAAATCATTACCACGAACTAGAATTCGTTATAACAATGTAACTTCTAGAATTTGATAGCAAAATTTTTTTTCTACAACGAATATGTAGCAAACTTTATTCGCTATAATGATTCTTATCTCGCTATAGCAAATATGCACTTGACGGAAATTCTAAACTTTTCATTCCACCAACTCTGCAGCAACTCCACAAAATCGACCAATTCATTATTATATTTTTAATAGTTAGACTTTTCAATAGCTTATGGGCGCTCATAAACCATGTAATAAACATCAAAATGCGTTGACCTACTTGCCAAGAATTGTTCGCCTCTCAACCAACTATAAACAAAAGATCTCGCCTTTGAACTGGAGATAAAGCAAATGGTTCTGTTACTTTTCAAAGCATTTTGTCAAACAAACTGTTCAATCTAAAATAATATGCACAATTAGTAAAAGTACTGAGAATTGTATCTCTTTATGGTTTAAACAATATATATGATTTCAGTTGTATTTATTATCTTTTGGGAAGAAAGCCTTGGTTATATCTGATGGAGTGTCGATGCCAAAGCGTTGTGCTAGCTACTGCAGTAGGCATTTGTCATGTTATTGTTGAGAGATCGCGCAACAACGAAAAACATACATTTGAGATTAATAATATATGAATAAAATTACGCCACACAAAAAGACATGATATACGTGATTCGGCATAATCTGTTTACATCCACTAATAAGATAAATCTATTATAGTTTCATGAACACGATATATAAGAGTATACAATACCATTAACTTGATATATAAAACAGAGCAGAAACAATCATAGTTTCTAACCATGCTCAATCTAGTACCTAGATCGGAAACAACTCCAATTTCTAAGACACTCTCCAAATAGTATTTAAAAACCCTTACATCAAATACCTTGTGTTCTTATATTTTCTCATAACCTTGAATTGGATTTTACTACTATATTTATTTATAGATAGAGTATAAGATATTTTGTTTCTAATGGAATTCATATTTTAATTCCTAATAATACTCATAAATTCTATTCCTATTTATAATTGTATTCTTTATTAAATAGTTTTCCTATTGACATACAATTTCACATGGGAATAAATTCATAACCTTAAATTGGTTTTCACCATTATATTTATAGGTAGAATATGATATATTTTATTTCTAATAGGATTCATATTTCAATTTCTACTTGGACTCATAAATTATATTCTTATTTACAGTTATATTCTTTATTAAATAGTTTTCCTAAAGATATACAATTTCATATGGAAACAAACAGGAAAGCGAGCCACAATATCTCATTCATATTTCAATTCTTAATAGGAGTTCTAAATTATATTCCTATTTACAATTGTATTTTTTATTAAACAGCTTTCATAAAGACATACAATTTTATATGTGAATAAATAGAAAAGCAAACTACAATATCCCAATAGTTATCAAGTTAGTATCATGACTAATTGAAAACAAACTTGAGGCTCTAATATTATGATAAATGCTGTTTGGGTAGAACTCACCTCCAAAAGCTAGCTTAAGGGAGGAGGGAGCCTAACATAATATTTTATTGACACAATTTTGGGTATAAATTTCACGTTCCTGAATTGTAACATTACAGATATGAAGAAACGATATCTCAAATCAAACCAGGCCTCTTAATTTGGTCTGTTTTATAACGGAAACCAAATAGTACTGTTTTCATTGACAAATAAAACCTAAAATCATCAAAAATTACCATCTAAACTTTTTAATTACACTGAGTAACTTCTCCTTCTTAGGTTCCATAGCTTTCTCTTCTTTGAAGGAAAAATTATGTTTACGCGGCTTGAAGAGAGCACATCTGCGATAGGTCGAACTCACAATATCACAAATGAGCCGAGATTGTAGAATTATGTACAAGATCGCTGGACCTGAAGCAATGCCGGTAACAAGATAAGCACACCACCTCTTTGGGTCATCGAAGACAATGAAAAACGTTGTACAAAACACTACCATCATTGCTACTACTGATAAGAAAAATGTTCGAAGTCCTATAAGCAACATCGTAGGCAACCACCAAAAGAAATCTTTTTCCCCATAGCGCACTACAAGAATTTAGGCTTCTCACAACAAAATAATTTATCACTATAAATATCAAAGTTGTGACCATTTCTTTAATGTGAGGAATTATATTGGTCACCAGGTTGGTCACATTAAGCTTGTACTCTTAAGTGTATGGTGACGAAAGAGCATTTGGTCACCATAGCCTAATTATTTATTGTGACAATAATAATTTGTCACTTTAAACTAGTTTATTGTGATAAATTATTTGTAACAATAGAAAGCAATTTTTATCACTACAAATAATATTTTGTCACAATTGATTTATATTTAAAGACCAAATGATAAGCTTTATGGTGAAAAAATCATATATTATGACAAAATTGATTTTGTCAAAATTGTAAATGGCGACTAAATTATTTGGTCATAATTTTAATAGTGACAGAAATTTATTTGTCATTGACTTTATTGTGACAACATTTATTTCGTCACATGTTTGTTTATATGACAATATTATTTGTCAAAAATCGTATAGTGACAAAAATAATTTTGTAAAAAATTTAATAGCATGACAAATAATTTTTGATACAAATATTTTTACATGACAGATTTTTTATTGTCGAAATAATATAAGCGTGACAAATATTTTTTGATATCTCAATAATGATAAAAATATTCATGTATGTGCTTCTAAAATGTGACGAATCTTTTTCGTGAAAAGAATATTCAAGTGAAAAAAAGAAATTATGGGGAAATTAAAATCGTGATAAATTATATTTATCAAATTTTGTTAATAGCGACAAAAATATTTTTGTCAAAAACATGAAAAGTGTAGTGACAAAAATTTAAGTCATTAAATTTTGAGACCTTATATAAATTTTTTTGTTAATATTAAAAGTGACAAAAATATCTTGTCAACAATTTAAAAGAGTAACAAAAGTTATTTTATATCAATTTGATCTATCAATTTTATATATACATTTCACATTTAATAAATAAAAGTATAAATAATTACCCTTTTTTTTCCCACAATGGAATGTACAGCTATTATCATTATCAAAATTATGAATCCATATATCACTTTTAACTTAAGATGAAATTATATCAAGAAAAAATTTATTAAAATATATAAAGTCAACAACATTATAATTTTAATATGCTTTAACACATAAAAGCTAAAGATAGTCTACTACGGCTATTTTATTGATAAAAATATGAAAGCATCCATGTGTTGATGGTCTCTTCTTGATCATTTTTTCATACTACAAAAAAAAAAAAAAAAATGTCATAAGAATATATATATATATATATATATATAGAGAGAGAGAGAGAGAGAGAGAGAGAGAGAGAGAGAGAGAGAGAGAAAAGGAAAAAAAAATAACAATAACCTAATATTACATTAATTACTAGAAAGGCTTTTAATTAAAATATAATTTTCTTTATTACGTTCGTTATATCAAAAGGTAAATAAAGAAGAAAACTAAAAAAACGTCACTCTTCTTGGTGTTTTTATTTTGTAAAGTGTTATAAATGTTGCTTATAGGAAACTTTTTTTCTTATTAAATATACAAAAAAAAACATATAATCTTCTTTATTGTAGACCTATATATGTATTTTTTTTATTTAATTTAAAAAAAAAAAAAACTAACTCTATAGATAGTATTTTATTAAAAATATCAAAACTAAAATATACTTTCTGATAATAAAAAAAAAATATTGTGCAAATTATGAACTTACATTACCTTAATAGGGCACAGAGATCCCAAGAAGAGAAGGAACTGCATTACGAATTTCATCAGAGAGAACAAGAGGATAGCGATCAATATAAAAATTTAAGAATGTGATAAAATATCCATCAAGTCTCCAATACTTTGTGTTGAAAAATATCTAAAAGTACTTTCAAGATAATCAAGAAAACCAGAAAGGAGAAACAGGGGAAAGAGATGCGTAACTGAAGAAAAACTAAAACAGTAACAATATTTTTCTTAACAAACTAGAAGACAAAGCTAAGCTACTTTATACATCTGGGCTCTTAAACGCACCGTATTGGTAAAAACTAAACATAGTTACTTTACAAAACTAACCCTCACACACATACTTCAGCGTCTTTTCTTCACTTCAGTCTAATATCCCTTGTTAAACTCAAGATCTTTACTTCACTTCGTATCTTCACCTATTCTTCACTTAGCCTAATATCCCTTGATCTACTTCAATAATATCCCTTGTTAAACTCAAAGATCTTTTCTTCACTTGCTACTAATATCCCTTGTTAAACAAGATCTTTCTTCACTTCTACTTCATTCTTCACTTGTTAAACTTCAGATCTTCACTATTCTTCACTTGTTAAACTCAGCATCTTTCGTATTGAACAAACAACACCCTTCAGTTACAACATTTTTCAGTCTAGTATCCTTTGCTAATCATACTACAATTTCCATTATTAGTGACTACAACAACCATCACACACCCTGCACTAGATTCCATGAAAACATCCCAAAACAAAACAACTACAAAAATCAGCAACAAGTATTGAACAAAAACACAGACACCATCCTGCATCAGACTTCATGTAACATCCAAGATCAACTGCAGTTCTACACTTCAGTCTAATATCCCTTGTTAAACTCAGCATCTTTTCTTCACTTCAGTCTATTTTTCACTTGTTAAACTCAGCATTTTCGTATTGAACAAACAACACCCTTCAGTTACAACATTTTTCAGTCTAGTATCCTTTGCTAATCATACTACAATTTCCATTATTAGTGACTACAACAACCATCACACACCTTGCACCAGATTCCATGAAAACATCCCAAAACAAACAACTACAAAAATCAGCAACAAGTTTTGAACAAAAACACAGACACCATCCTGCATCAGACTTCATGTAACATCCAAGATCAACTGCAGTTCTACACACCAGAAAAAGTCATAGCCATAGCAAGCAATGCACCAGATTTCATGAAACATCCAAACAACAACTGCAACAAATCAGTAACAAGTATTG
Source organism: Pistacia integerrima (assembly GCA_026225825.1). Classification (NCBI taxonomy): domain Eukaryota; kingdom Viridiplantae; phylum Streptophyta; class Magnoliopsida; order Sapindales; family Anacardiaceae; genus Pistacia; species Pistacia integerrima. The sequence goes on from CM047747.1 coordinate 39,942,947, forward strand.
AACAAAACACAGACACCATCCTGCATCAGACTTCATGTAACATCCAAGATCAATTGCAGTTAGATTATTCAGGTAAGTGGGCAGAGACATTGAGCTTGTCCCGTAATAAGGCAAATCTGGCACCAGTTAAGGATTTAGTTAATACATCAGCCTTTTGATACTCTGAAGCAACATACTGGACCACCAGATTTTTGCTTGCAACAAGTTCTCTTACATAGTGTACGCGATTTCTATATGCTTAGTGCGTGCATGAAAAACTGGGTTGGAGGATAAAGCTCCAGCACTCATATTATCACACCATATAATAGGTGTGTGTGAGAGATCAATACCCAGTTCTTTAAAGAGATGCTGAACCCATACAACTTCAGTTGCTACTTGACTTAATGCCCTGTATTCAGCTTCAGTAGAGGATAGAGACACAACCTTCTGTTTCTTTGAACTCCATTGCACCAGATTATTCCCAAGAAATACAGCATATCCAGTAGTTGATCTGCGGTCATTGATGTCACTTGCCCAATCCGCATCAGCATAGGCTTCTAAATGAAGAAACTTATGGGGTTTAAACAGCAAGCCATACTCCAAAGTGCCTTTAATATATCGCAAGACCCGTTTACATGCAGTCCAGTGAACAACAGTAGGTTGTTGCAAGAACTGGCTCAATTTATTTACAGTAAAAGCTATGTCTGGTCTAGATAAGGTCAGATACTGTAGGCCACCAACAATACTTCGATATAATGTCGGTTGATCAAACACATCTCCATCTTCTTTCCCAAGTTTTGTACCAAGTGCCATAGGAGTAACACAAGGTTTAGAATCTGCCATTTTTGCTTTCTCCAACAGATCATTTGCATACTTCGTTTGGGTAAGCAGCAGACCTGAATTGTTTCGCTGAACTTCGAATCCAAGAAAATAACTAACGGAACCCATGACTTTAAGGGCAAATTGACTATTCAAATCCTTGATTACTTGAGCTATAAGCTGATCATCATTGCCGTAACTAGTATATCGTCAACATAAACTAGCAGATACACAACTTGAGAACCATTCTTGTAATAGAATAAACTTACATCAGAAGTAGAATTCTGAAAACCCCAATTCAGTAAAGCATTTCTAAGTTTGTCAAACCAAGCCCTTGGAGCTTGTTTGAGTCCATATAAGGCTTTACGAAGCTTGCACACGTGGCTCAATAGAAGAAGAGATAAAACCTTCAGGTTCCATCATAAACACTGTTTCACCTAACTCTCCATTCAAAAATGCGTTATTAACATCGAGTTGCTGAACTTCCCAATGATGATGGACAGCCAAGGAGAGCACAATTGATAGTAGCACCTTGACTACCGGAGAAAAGGTGTCAAAGTAATCCAATCCGGGGGTTTGGGTTTGCAAGCCTTTAGCAACCAGCCTGGCCTTATATTTTTGTAAGGAGCCGTCTGAGTTTAACTTGGTCTTATAAACCCATTTGCATCCTACAACATGCATACCTTCTTCATACGGCACAATATCCCATGTGTGATTATCCAGGAGGGCTGTATGTTCAATTTCCATAGCATTCTTCCATTCGGGAATAGTTAAAGCTTCCTTGACTGACTTGGGCTCTTTAAGTATGGTAGTAGAAAAATAAGCATGAGCTAAGGAGGAGGTTGCACAGGATTTTGTTTTTGACCTTGTGAGCATGGGATGTGTGTTGGAAGTGGGATGAGAATATGACAATGGCAAGGGAAGAACTACTTCAAGATGTATACCAGACGAATTTTGCTTCTGTGCTGAATGGGCTACAGAGATGGATTTCTCAGCTGAAGAATTTTGCTCCTGAACTGAAGAACTTTGCTTCTGTGATAAATGAGCTCCAGAGTCATTGTGAGGAGCAGAGATATTTTTATTTTCAACATCATAAGTGAAACATTTAATTCATAAGCTGAAACATTTGGTTCTTGGGAAGGCCGAATGCAATTTTGCTCCCGTGATGAATAAGTCAGAGTCATTATGAGGAGCTGCAGAGATATTATTATCAACATCATAACCTGAAACATTTGGTTCTTGAGAAGGCTGAACTGCAGAAACATTTTGATGAGGTGCAGATGTAATTATCTCCTGTTGAGAATAAGCTACAGAGGTATTATTAGGAAGAGCCGAACTGTGGTAAAGAGGATGATCCAATGCACTCCAAGAGAGTTTCCATTTTGTTGAGTATGAAACCCGATTTGAATGGAAAATCAAACTCATTAAAACTTACTTGTTTTACTATATAAATTCGGCCTGATGCAGACATGCATTTATACCCTTTGTGCTCAAGGCTATATCCCAAGAATACACATTTCTCTGTATGAAAGGAAAGCTTATGCTGTTGATATGGTCTTAGATAAGGAAAACAACTACAACCAAATGTTCTTAGTGCATGGTAGGCAGGTTCAAGAAGAAACAATAACTGATAAGGAGACTTCGAATCCAGAACTGTAGTAGGGAGTCTATTAAGCAGGAATGTTGCTGTTTGAAATGCTGACCACCAAAAACGTAATGGCATAGAGGCATGAGCTAACAGAGAAAGACCAAACTCTGTAATTGCTCTATGTTTCCTTTCTACCCTTCCATTTTGTTGATGAAGATACGGACATGGATGTCTAAAACCAATTCCATGTTGTTGAAGATACTTAGAAAATGACCTAAATTCACCTCCCCAATCAGTTTGCAAACACTTAATAGTAGTGCCCAATTGTTTTTCAATAAACACATGAAATTGAACAAAAACACTACAAGCTTCAGATTTCACTTTAAGTGGATAAATCCAGGTGTATCTACTATAGTCATCAACAAAAATTATGTAATACCTAAAACCTTCACTAGATAAAATAGGTGCAGGTCCCCACAAATCAGAATGTACCAACTCCAATGGTTGTTTTGCTCGGGAAACAAAAACAGGAAACTGGCACTGTTGTAATTTACCAGACACACAAGCTTCACAAAACTCACGTTTATTCTTATCTCCAGAATGTTTTACATTCAGCTTATTCATTACAAAATGAAGAGTTTTATCACTTGGATGTCCTAATCTAGCATGCCATAGCAAAGTGTTCTTATGTGATGCAGAAACAGTAGATATATTTGTAGTCAAACACTGACTTTTATTAGCAACTAAAGAGACATTATCTGTAGGTAATGTAGTTGATGCTGAACCAGCAGTTGAGAGCGATGATAAACCAGCAAAAAGACCACCAGTTGTAGGAAAAGACAATTGATACAGGCCATCCTTAATAGTTCCTTGAAGCAACACAGCTTGGCTGCTTCTATCCTTTACCAAACAACAATCAGAATTGAATTCAACTGTTACATGATTATCCTTAGTAATCTGGGAGATGCTTAGCAGATTTTTGGCAATGTTAGGAACACATAATATATTCCTAAGGTGTAAGATTCTATGAGATTCAAGAGAAGGTATCATCAATGTACCTGTGTGTGTTATAGGCAGAGAATCTCCATTTCCAACCTGAACTTTTGAGCCTCCTGTATATCTAGTTTTTGCCACCATGTTTGTTGCATCAGCTGTCATGTGGTTCGATGCCCCGGAGTCCATATACCATGATTGATCATTGATCATTTGAGGATGGGCAATGTTCAGATGACTGGTTCCAGGATTGATAACACCATCAGCATTACTAGAAGACATAGTAGCATGACCAAGTACATTATTTTGAAGAACAGATCCATGTGAGTTATGTTGTTGTTGAGATACCCCTGTAGGCACATTATTCAAGGATGAATGTTCAAAGCCAGAGTAATCATGAAAACCACCAATTGACTGATTAAAGGAAGGTCTAACTGGAAAACTTGTTCCAGCAAACAAAGCTTGAGCAGATTCTGCTGACTGTGTTGGAATAGAATGCTGAGTGTGCATGGACTGATTATAGGACACTTGCTGATTTGGTGAATTGTAATTGGTTGCTGTGAATCCTTGGTACTCCTGATCAAATCGATGATAGCAGTTCAATGCTGAGTGTCCTGGTTTGCCACAGACCTGACACATTAGACGAGGTCTTGAGTATCCTCGCCCCCTTCCTCTGCCTCTGTTGAAAAACGAATGGCCACCAGCACCAAATGTTGTATTACCAAAGTATTGAGGCTGTTGAGGAAGTCCTATATGTCCAAAATTTACAGATTGAGCCTGTTGAGGAGCAACTCCAAGACCCTACCGACCTGATGAACAAAACCGGCCTACCGACCGAGGAATAAAACCAAGACCGTTATCCAATACCTATTGACTGAGGACTAAAAGCAGTACCTCCAGATCCATGATTGTTGGGTAAAGAATTCCTATTAGACATTCCACCAGAACCGTCGGGGAAGTTTGTCTTAGAAGCTATTAGAGCTGAGGACATTTGCTCATGAAAATTCAGCAAGGTACTATTATGTCTTTCTAATCTCATCTCGTGTTTGTGTAGAAGAAATAACGCTTCTTGAAAAGAGGTCTGACTAGCATTAGATACCAAATTTGCAACAACGGCGTCATACTCCGGACCCAAGCCATCTAAAATATACAGTAACAGTTCTTCATCTTCAATATTCACACCACTAGCAACTAATTCATCTCCTATTTCTCTCATTCTTAACACATATTCATTCACACTTTGAGAATCCTTTTTCATAGTTTGCAATAAATTTCTCAAATACAGAGTTCGAGCTTTTGAAAATGACTGAAAATGCAACTCTAGCGTATTCCAGATTTCATAAGCACTGATGCATTTAGATACATGTCTAAACATTGATTCAGAGATAGAGGACAGTAACCAGCTTACCAGAAATTGATCAGTTCGTTTCCAACTGAAGTATTTAGGGTTTGATTTCTTCACCACCAGCTCACTTTGTTCTGCCTTTTCCAGTTGAAACATAGGAGGGCAAACCTTTGTTCCAGTAACAAATCCATCCAATTCATGCGAAGCCAGAGCTGGTAAGACTTGAGAACGCCAGTAACTATAATTTCGTTCCACTAATTTCACCGTTATTGTTGGAAGAGAAGACTGTAGAATGTTGAGTATTTCCACTGTCAAGTGGTTCATTCTCAACTTTAGAGGAAATATTTGAGAAATCGGAACTTGAATTTGCCATTTGACGCTTGTCTATGGCTCTGATACCATGAAAAATATCTAAAAGTACTTTCAAGATAATCAAGAAAACCAGAAAGGAGAAACAGGGGAAAGAGATGCGTAACTGAAGAAAAACTAAAACAGTAACAATATTTTTCTTAACAAACTAGAAGACAAAGCTAAGCTACTTTATACATCTGGGCTCTTAAACGCACCGTATGGGTTGCATCAATCACCCATGAACCGCTCTCCAAGTTAAACATGGCGCTGAAATACCCTGATGGAATTTTCCCCACTCTCCAAGACCAATGAACGACTGAAAAATGTGACAAAACATATTGATTATTCTGATGGAATAAAAGATGCAAAGCTTTTAATATATTGATTATTCTGCAACCTTAAAAATAGTTAACATGTCTAACTGAATATAAGGCACAAACAAATCACACCACAAAATCATCCTGTGATCAACATGAGTAAACTTATGGCACAAGAGAAAAAAGTGAAAGAGATGCGTACGTTTTGTATACGTCTGCAAGTTCCATCATTAGATTAAGTAGGTCAGAAAAGGCACCATCCAACACCATTCCAGCAATTGAAGGATCTTCCGCTCCATAAAGAAGGTTGCATATTATTATGAAAAATTAATCCTTTCCAGAGATCTATGCAAAAAAAAAAAAAAAAAAAAAACTTGATTTATCAATAAACAATACACTTATGTCATATTTATCTATTCTGAGAGAGAAAAAAAAAATCCATCAGTATTACATGCTTCGTAGCACATCACAAATTCTCAAGTCTGGTTAATCCTGTTTCCATCATTAGAGATTTAGAAAAGAAGCTGACACCGGTAATAAGTTGAGAAGTGACAAGACAAAATACCTAGTGACTGCACCCATAGATCAAACCAAATACCAAGTCTCCAATACCCTGATGGAATTTTCCTCTATTATTATGATGAGAAAATTTGTGAAGTAATAAAGAGAAGATATATAGTTTTGAGAAATGGAAAAAAGTGACCAAGGAGACTTGGTATTTGGTTTGATCAAATGGGATGATAGAAAAAGAGAGACTTGGTATTTGGTTCTTGGAGATAATCTTTGTGAGTTTGACTCAATGCCATGATTGTCCGTATAACAAAGAAAGATTGATAACAATGTTGAAAAAAAAAAAAAGGGAAAGAAGATGAAGGATTAGGAAAAGGAAACAGAATAAAAGTAATTAGGTTATTCATTTCGTAAATATATACTTGACTTTAATATATTTAAAATAGGAAATACACTTAAAAATAGAATTCGATTTTTAATTGTATATATAAAACTAGGTTGAAGTAGGAAAGATATTTAAAATAGGAAAGATACTTAAAAATAGTTTAGAATTTTAATTGTAAATATATAATTGACTTAAAGTATGAAAGATATTTAAAATAGGAAAGATACTTGAAAATAGTTTAGAGTTTTAATTTTTACATCTTTAGGAGGGAATTAAAAAATAAAATTGCTGCCTCCTTATAAATTGCCTTCAAAATTTTTCCCACTCCAACAATTTCATTTATAAGAACAATTAGACATTGGACTTACCCGAATCTAACCTAACCTAGGTCTAAACCCAATTAGACATTGGGCTTATTGTGAAGGAGGAGCTACCCTCTCACCCCTGCTCGCTCACTGGCGAGTGGGACCACCACACTCATCGGGGAGCGGATGCCTAGAATGAGTCACCATAAGCACAAAATTTGTCAAGGCTAGGAGAAGTATACACCATATTCAACACAAATTATATTATTTGGCCCTTCATAATTTTTATAAATTTTTCCATGGCCTCCTCAAAATAAAAGAAAATATAATTCTCTTGATTAAAATATAAACTGTTCATTGAGTTAACCAAACTCATGATTAAATTATTTAAATAAGTAAATATTAATTAATAAAACTAAATGAGCTTGTTATTAATTTTTTTAATATTAATTACTTAGTGTTGGGCTAAGAACAAAATTCAATGCATATATAACAAACAAAATATAATTTTATTTTGTTACGATTGTATACTCTCTTTTCAAGTTTGTAATATAGATTTTTTTTTTTTTCACTTAGTTTATATGTGCTTATTGTATTTAATTGATTTAACGACCCAAACTTTTCAATTAAGCTTTTTTTCAGGTTTTTATATCTATTTAATTAATAAATTACTTATGCTTATAAAAAAAATAATAAAAATGTCTATCTTTAATATATATAATATATATTATTATTTGTCATAACTATAAATATTATAATTGATTTTTTTATATAATTTCAACCTAATACATATTCATCATTTACAGGCATATATATTCTCACTCACCCCATAAAATTAGAAGTTTGAATCAATTACTCAATCGAAGTTCTTGCTGCAATAGATTAGAAATGACACATTAAATTAAGTAGAGTATTAACTAAACCACATCAAACACCCACCTCAAGGGTAGCTTGAATTGCATAATATACCCCAATTTTTTAATTTTCTATGATCATATACTATGTATATTTTAGTATGTGACAATCCAAAAGAATGTAAGTGTTCCAAAGAGGATGAGACAACCGCCTGTATGGTCTAAAGATCATATTATTCATTAAGCAAATATTGATTGTAGGGCATTTTTCTGATATTAATTAATTTAGTCAAGTTTTATTACTCTTGAGTTATTATTAGAAGTTGGAGTAGTATTAGGATTAAGTATGGCTTTGTCTAAGCTTATAAGCTGGTCAAACTAGCTTATAAGCTTTAAAATTAAGCTGACCTGTTTGGTTATAACTTTTTGAGCTTATAAATTGAGTTTATAAGCAAAAAAAAAAAAAAAAAAAAGTTTTGGGGGAGGGGGAAGTACTTTTTTTCTTCTTATAAGCACTCGCTTATAAGTTAGTTTGACCAAGTATATTATCACATTATCCTTGTTTAATTTTAAAATTTCATAGTATACTCTTGTTTAATGTAATACACTTTTTAGTAATTTTATAATAAAATATATTTATAAGCCATATTTTATCAAACACGTCAACTACTTATCAGTCACTTATAAGTACTTTAACCAAACACGTAATTGCTTAAAATTTCAAATGCTTATAAGCTAATTTTCATAAGCTCCAACAAACACCCCCTAGAAATATTACTCATTATAGAATTATGATATTAAAGCATTAGAATTGTATTTTTATTGGATTATGATATATTCTAATACGGTAAAATGGGTTTTTTGTTTCTTTTTCCAAATTAAGAGTAAAGTGTGTGCAAAGATCATTGGTGGAGCTGCTAAATATTAATGAAATAAATAAATAAATAAAAAGAGACCAAAGGTTTTAAAAACCCATTTAAAAAAAAAAAAAAAATAGATAGTGGGATTCCAACCCATGCACTCTTCTCTCAAATGTTTCCCTTAAACTCTCGGGCAAACCTGCTCATTTGTTTTTCTTTCCTTACTAAGACTATATATTTATTTTGTTTGATATATTTATCTATAGAGTAATGCTAGCCCTACAAATAGACATATAAAGAGTCATACAAAGAGACAAATTTAATCCTTGGAAAATAGGAAAAAGAAAGAGAATCATAAATTTTAAAAACTGAATTTCTCTCTTTTTATGATTCTTTATATACCTCTTTATAAGACTAGTATTACTTCTATCTATAATACAAACTCGCAGCTAAAGTGTGAGAGAACGATTGCATTTTAGGCTGTTTAAGTATTACGCTCTAAACTCACTGGGAGAAGTAAGGAAAGATTCCCTCCCTACTAGACTTGTCTAAAAGACGAAAAGATGGATGAGCCACTCTCTCCATCCGACTAAGCTTAGCCTTTACCTTGGCACCTTGCTTAGTTCCTTGCTTTGGTGCTAGCGTATATAAAGTAGTAGACCGCGGCTCCTTTTAGCTTGCCCTTTCTTTTTGTTTTTCTCTCTTCTTTATAAAATAAAAAAACCCCAAAACAGTTTTCTGTTTCCAAACTTCTCTCTCACAAGCGACATGGTTATCTCTGCTGGCATGGATTCTGAATCTTCTTAGTCTTAGTGCTTTTTATTTTCCTTCTTTCAGATTTGGTTTTCCCAATTCAATTTTATAAAGAAAAGAAGAGACCAAGGACGGCTCACTTCACCCAATTCAATTTTTCCCTTTTTCGCCCAAACTCTAACCCTGACATTATCTACAAAGTCACGACAAAAAATTTAGGAGAATCAAAGGGGAGTTCATAACGAAATCGAGAAAAGAAGCAAAGGAGTAAAAGAAGAGCAAGAAGCAAGAAGGTGGTCTTGAAGAAAACCAAAAAAGCAGCTCCAGATCTTGAATTTCGGGTTCTCTGGGCTAGAAAGCAGTAAGTTCTTTATCTTATTATTCTTGCTGACCTAGGTTGTTTGATTTTTAATTATGGATTATGTTACTTTTACTTTTAATTTGTTTTAGATGGCTGTATCAACAAGAAATTTTGTCCTGTGCATTTATTAAATTTTACAGAATGTAAGAGCATTTGTAATAAAGATCACCCATATCTTTGCTGTGTTCTCAACCAATTTTGCTAGAAGTTGAAAGATATGAATCTTATGATTCAGGAAAAAAAAAATTTTAACTGAAAAACATTATTGTTTGTTGCAGGACATTTTTTTTATTATCCTTAAATCTATTTTATTTGGCATGTTTTACATCTTATGGTGCTCAATTATATTGATTTTTATGTATAAGGCATTTGTGGTAATGTGTTAGTGAATTATGCTTAAAGCCTGAAATTTCCAGCATTTTTACTTTTGGATGTTTTGGACTGTTTGCAGGTTTTTGATCGGCTTAGAGTTTCAGTTTGAGTTCAGGGCCCTCTGTGAAGTTAAAGTAGACATCTCAAGCTTTTCAGAAAGGTTTGGTTTGTCAAATTTCGAGTTCATTTGGGCCTCCAAACGTTGGTGTAAATTCAGAGCTAAAAACTGCAATTGAATCCTAATTCTCCTTTGTTGTTGATGTTTGGCCTTCAGTTTGCTCTAGTTTGGGTTATGTGCTGTCCCACGAAGGTGCTTATTTGGTTTTTGTCGGGTGTTGTTTTTACGCTGATGGAGGGTTGGTTTCCCTGGCTTATGTTTGTGTATTCTTTAAGGAGGAATTGCCCAAAGGGCTGCTCTACTAGTTGGTTAGTGCGGAACTACAGATTCTGGGTTTTTGTTTGATCTAGCGTTGGGCTTCTGTCCTCTTTTGGTTGGGTGCTTGGCCTATTGCCTATGCTGGTTTGGTGGCTTCTTTTATCAGTTCAGTCAGTTGCTTGTTGGACTGTTATGCTGGTTTATTGCTTTTGTGGTACTGGGTTTTTTTGGGTATTTTTGGTGGCTGTTTTTTTTGTACAACTGGAGCAGTTGATCTGTTTTCCAGAAGTCCTGCATTGTTTTGCTGCTGGTCTTTTTGTATAGATCTTTTTGAGGCTAGTTAGGTGGTTGTTATGGATCGTAAATCCGTGCCTTTCCTCTTGTTTTGTTTTGCTTGGTTGCTTGGGCCTGTCCAAGGACCTTTACTCTGTAGAAGTCCTTTTTTAGGGACTCATTATTTTATTCTTTATATATTACCTTTTCCCAAATATATATATATATATATATATATATATATATATATATATATATAGATCAGCACTTGCATAATTGCATTGATTGAAAAACCCCTTTTGTCTTTAGTTTTCGAATATACCATGTCTGAATTGATTTATTTTTGTAGTTTCATCTTTGATGTGAATGTGTAATGCAGACATTAATATTTAACATGTGATCCAAATATTATGTCTATAGCATTAAAGTCGAAAATGTAAATATATGTATTCAATTTGAATTTAATTTGTATTCTTTTATCATTAAAGTCGAAAAATGGCACATAATATTTATATTTATAAAATTATTAATGATTTTGTATTTTTTATAATTTTTTGTCCTTTTCAAGTTTTTAAAAATAAAAGTAATAATTTAACAGTAGATTAGGAATTAAAATTTGGGGACAAATATTTGTAACGAATTGATTACGATTTTACGAACAGATTTTTTTTCATCACTAATTTGTTGGAAATTTGTTTTAGAATAGATTTCTTTAATCTAGCTAGATATAGCAAAACTCAACCCGTCCTTGATCACCCCCCAATCCAGACCAAATTTCCTAGCCCCTGATCCTATACGTTAATGAGTTTTTTTTTAATGAAATATATGTTATTGCTAAAAACTTGAGAGGAATGACAAATAGTTGTATGCATATTAATTATTATTTTTTTTGCAAATTCTTGTCACAAAATATCACATTTAATTTGACTCAAATATTTTGTCATTAATACCTCAATTTTGACATTTATAAATGATATATTTTTTTTGTAATGATAAATAAATCTTTTGTGACAAATTAGTTTGTAATTATAGCATGTATTACTAAATATAGTGGCTAAAGCTTTTAATGACAAATATGTTTGTCATGATAAATAATTTATATCGGTGCTTAAATTTTGACTCAAACATTTTATCATTAATACCTTTATCTCAACATATATTATGACAATTTTTTTTGTAACAATAAATAAATTCTTTTGTGACAAAATAATTTGTAATTATAATATGTATAACTAAATAAATTGACTAAAATGTTTTATGACAAAATAAGTTTGTCACAATAAACAATATACCAAAGCGCCAAAATTTTGTACCAAAAATTTGTGACAAAATATTATAATAAAAATGTTTTTCTTCACTACATTTATTATGGGTTTCTTTATTGTGATAAAATATTATGACAATATTTGTTTTTGTCACTGTATATTCTTTTTGTCATACTTAATGTGATTTTTTTTTTATTCTGTCATAATAATTATATTATTTGTGACAAAATAACATTTGACAAAATTAATTTTGTCATAATATAATATATTTCTTGTAGCGCGCAGTCAGAATGGATAACGAGGTTAAAACGGAGCAAGAGGATAATACCAGCGATGCTCCATCTGCTATGTCAAAAACAAGTGAATGAATCTTTTAAAAGGAAATTAGGTGTCCCAGTTGTCTTATTTGGTGCCACTGGTGTAGTGAAAGCAAGAAGAAAAGCTACAAGAGGAATAAGTGTTGCCACAATCATGCATGAATTTGCGTGCCCTTCATCCATTTCTCTTCCTCCTTTTTTAACTTCTCATGCCTCAGAAAATAAAACTTCAGGAGTCTTCCCTTCCCTTTTTTTTGGGCGGCGGGGGCATCCAATGGATTGATAATTTCACGCACTTCCTACAGCTAATGTTATGAAATAAGTTACCAAAGGAAAAAAAATAAAAGAAAAAAAGGTTTTATTTTACACACGAGAATATTGATCATTATTTAAATAATTACCTCAAACCATAACAACTCTCATGCGCTTGAAGAGCGCTCCCGATACAATCTGAGCCGATCCGGTGGTGCCGGAATTCTAGCAAAATGCAAGATATTATTCCCTTCATTATCTGTGAATGGAACTATTAAATCTTTAAATGAACTAATCTTATGTATAAGTTTGAAGAAGTTGTTGTGGCGATATTTTACAGCATAATGAAAGATTGTATATCCATTGTCATCCACTTTAAATACCAAATCAGGATATTCTCGAATAAGAATGGTTAGAAATTCAATGTTCCCTTCTATTGGCATTCCAATCAATCGTGAAATGTCTGAATCCTTCAAAACTATGATCTGTTCCCAGAGGCGTTTGATCAGTTTGGTTGCTTTTGGGTCCAGCTGAGGAATATGAAGCGACTTGAAATTACAAGTTTCATAAAGTCAACCTTAGTTCACCGAAAAAGAGATTTCATTTTGAACAGGTGATTCTCGTGTAGTACCCGATCAGCATTGATATCAATGAATAATAAATTAATTTATATACAAATTATAGGTTTTCTAACACTAAAAGGAAAACATTATTCTTAGTGATTTAAGTGCAAATTTCCATATCAGTTTTGAAAGGAAATACGTACTAACAAAATATTTTCTGTTTGAATGAATCGATGAGGAGCAAAATCTTGAGCAAATATGCTCCAAAAAACAATAGAATTCGCAAGAGACACATGCAATTTTACGTTAAAAAACTTCTTCGATATGAAGAGATTAAAAAACTACGAGATCGAATGATCTACTTAAATCCACTATAATAAAAAAAATGTTTACAACAACCACAAATCATCAATAATATTCCACCCAAAATTTAGAGATTTATTACAACTCTAACAAAGTAAAATACACAAAAGAGTTATGAAAAGATAAGAGTAAAATCACCAGCAAAGCACTCGAAATGCAGGTTGTATAACTCCAAACTCAACCGTTAAAATAAAAAACCAATCATCCAGATTGAAGAGCAAACGTCCTCTACATTTTAACAAAAAATCAGGTTGATCAGACTAGAGATGACCTTTCGATCGTCACGCTGAAGAAGGACTGACGAAAAAATAACCATTACAAATCTGGCCGTTAGATGTGAAGATCTTGCCATCAACAACAACATTCTAAAATTTGAGCAAAAACAAAGTAAAATTCATTATTGGATCGTCACCGAGATAACCTAGTGTGGCTGTCTCTCTCTCACTTCTACATATTTTGTATCAATAAACAGTATCCTATTTTTTGCACTACTCACCCACTCCAAAAACGAATAAAGCTGTTGCAATTTTTTTTCTTTTATTTTTGGGCTTTAGTTTGGGCCATCCTCCACGCGAGGGAAACCCAAGCCCAACAAGTTTGCTTATCACATTGACAAGCAATTCGAGGCGATGGTTATTGTCGAATGACTTAACAGCAGTGATCTCATAAAGGTATTTTACCATCTCTCAATGGCCAAACAAAGCTGCCATATCTAGTGGTAGCGTATCCATTCAACCTAGGACCATGGCTAAGTCTTTACTCTCATTCTTCACAGTGTCAATTTTTTTCTCTCTGGGACCAACATTTTCTTTGACCTTATCCATCTTCAGTTTTGCAAGTTTCATACTTCCGCACGCGACAGCGAGACAAAAAGGCGCATCTCCTGCTTTATTTTTCATATAGGATAGATCCATTTTTTTCTTTTGGCAAATTTTCTAACAACTTTTTCACAAAGGTGGAGCGATTAGCTGCAATAGCTATGTGAAGAGCAGTAGGGGTGAGCACGGGTAGCGGGTAGAACCTAAGAACAGGGGTAAGAACCAAGGCCAGAACCGGAACCTACCTAGCACACTGCTGTGCGGGTAGGTTCCGGTTCCAATTTTTTGGAAGCTGCTATTGTGTGGTTCGGTTCCGTTCTTACCCGGAGGAGGAAGGCCAAGGCAACCTAAGGAACCTGTAAAAATGGTACCCTGTTTGGAACCTGTTTTGGAACCTGTTTGGAACCTGTTTTGAACCCTGTTTGGAACCTGTTTTGGAACCTATATTGGAACCTGTTTTTGGAACCTGTTTAGAACCTATTTTGGAACCTGGACTATAATGAAATATTTGTGAAATGTAAATAATGGGGGAGTTTCTATTATTTTACATATAAAAAAATTTAAAATAGAAAAAGTTAAATTTTTAGAATAACCTAATTAAATAAATATACGAATACAATTATACTTATTACATATAAATTACACCATATTAAAAGCTTTAATATATTATAATACATTAATATTAAAGTTTTGATCAATTAAGTGAATAATTAGAATTATGATCCAATTGAAAGTGTTTTACATTTTTAATGTTATTAAAAGAATTATTTTTGAATAAAATAGTATATTTGATTGAGTAATAATATATTTAGTTATTTACTTCAATTATCAAGTTCTAAGTATATCTATAATAAATTAGTAATTAATTAATTATATATGATAAATTGATAAACATTAATAAATTTAATTACTAGTTAAATATCATACTTAATCAATTATAACATTATATTATAGTTAAATGATTACTTAATTAATTATAATTTTATAACATTACTTAATTGATTTATAGTATAATTAATTATAGCACTACATTAATTGATTACTACTTAATTAATTGACTTTATTATAAACATTAGTATAAACTTAATTAAATGATTAAAAATTTAATTAATTATAATATTACATTAAAAATTTATAGTATGATTATTTAATAGTTAATTCACTATAACATTACATTATAGTATGATTATATAATTAATTATAACATTACATAATTAAATAATTACTTAATTGATTATGAGTTATGATATTATGTTTTAAACATTAGTAATTACTAATTTGCTACATAAACATTAGCACAATACTTAATTAAATGATAAGAAATTTAATTAATTATAACATTACCTTATAAACATTTCATTATAAACATTAATTAAACATTACATTATAGTTAAATAATTACTCAATTAAATTATAATATTATTATATTACATTATATATTATGATCACTTACTTAATTATAGCATTACATAGTTAAATGATTACATAATTACTTAATTAGTTATGAATTTATAACATTACATTATAAACATTAGTAATTTACTAATTTACTATATTATTACATTACTTAATTAAACGATTAAAAATTTAATTAATTATAACATTACCTTATATATTTATAATATAATTACTTAATCAATTATAACATTCTATTATAAACATTAGTATATTAATCAAATGATTTGAAATTTAATTAATTATAATATTAAATTATAGATTTATAGTATGATTATTTAATTCATTATAACATTACATTATACTATTATAGTATGATCATATAATTAATATAACATTACATAATTAAATAATTACTTAATTGATTATGAGTTATGATATTATATTTTAAACATTAGTAATTACTAATTTACTATATAAACATTAGCACAATACTTAATTGAATAATAAGAAATTTAATTAATTATAACATTATCTTATAAACATTTCATTATAAACATTAATTAAGCATTACATTATAGTTAAATAATTACTCAATTAAATTATAATATTATTATATTACATTATATTATGATTACTTACTTAATTATAGCATTATATAGTTAAATGATTATATAATTACTTAATTAGTTATGAATTTATAACATTATATTATAAACATTAGTAATTTACTATACTATTACATTACTTAATTAAACGATTAAAAATTTAATTAATTATAACATTTCTTTATATATTTGTAATGTGATTACTTAATCAATTATAACATTCCATTATAAACATTAGTATATTAATTAAATGATTTGAAATTTAATTAATTATAATATTAAATTATAGATTTGTAGTATGATTACTTAATTCATTATAACATTACATTATACTATTTATAGTATGATCATATAATTAATATAACATTACATAATTAAATAATTACTTAATTGATTATGAGTTATGATATTATATTTTAAACATTAGTAATTACTAATTTACTACATAAACATTAGCACAATACTTAATTAAATGATAAGAAATTTAATTAATTATAACATTACCTTATAAACATTAATTAAGCATTACATTATAGTTAAATAATTACTCAATTAAATTATAATATTATTATATTACATTATATTATGATCACTTACTTAATTATAGTATTATATAGTTAAATGATTACATAATTACTTAATTAGTTATGAATTTATAACATTACATTATAAACATTAGTAATCTACTATACTATTACATTACTTAATTGAACGATTAAAAATTTAATTAATTATAACATTACTTTATATATTTGTAATATGATTACTTAATCAATTATAACATTCCATTATAAACATTAGTATATTAATTAAATGATTTGAAATTTAATTAATTATAATATTAAATTATAGATTTGTAGTATGATTACTTAATTCATTATAACAAGACATTATACTATTATAGATGATCAGCATAATTAATATAACATTATATAATTAAATGATTACTTAATTGATTAGACATTATATTATAAACATTAGTAATTTACTAATTTGCATAATATTTAATCGAATTATTATAATTTTATTAATTATAACATTATATTAATAACTTAATTAAATGATTAACATTATAATTATTAATATAACATTATAACATTATATATTACTTATTATTATTATTATAACATTATAACAGTACATTATACTATTATAGTATGATCATATAATTAATATAACATTATATAATTAAATGATTACTTAATTGATTATGACATTATATTATAAACATTAGTAATTTACTAATTTGCACAATATTTAATCGAATTATTATAATTTTATTAATTATAACATTATATTATAAATTTATAGTATGATTATTTAATTAATTATAACATTCTATTATAAACAATATTATAATACTTAATTAAATGATTAACAATTTAATTAATTATAATATTACATTATAATTAAATAATATATTACTTAATTAATTATAACATTACAATTTACATTGTAGTATGATCACTTAATTAATTATAACATTACAATTTACATTGTAGTATGATCACTTATTTAATTATAACATTACTTGTTTCTAATATTAAATTTACTAAATTATATTTGGTATATTATAAATACCCAATTAACCAATTATAACATTAAATTAATAAATTTATAAACATTAATAATTTATTAACTTATCAAATAGACCCCTGGCAAATGGCAATGTTAGTAATTAGTATTAAGAATTGTTGTTTGTTTAAATGATTTTGGTGAAGTTATTTTATGTGAATTGTGATGAATAATTGTTTGTGTTTTGGTTTTGATTGACGAATTTTATGTGAATTGTGATGAATTGGTTGAATTCAAACGTTGCTTAGAGATTACAGGTTATGAGTTACATTGGACACAAATGAATGAATAACGAAAATTTGTTAGGGGGTGTATTTGTAAACTTATAAGGTGTTTTTGTTATTTTTTAAACTAATAGGGGGGTATTTGATTTTTTACAGGGTACCCTGGAAAGGAACCAGAACCTACATTTTAGGTTCCGGTTCCTTGAATTGAAGAACCTGTCTGTGCGGTTCCTTCTGGGTTCCTTTTTTGGGAATCTAGAAAAAGTGCAGGATACCCGGAACCGCTCACCCCTAAAGAGCAGTATCCTCTTCTTTTGATATCCTAGCTGTTATATCAATTTCATAATCCTTATAAATTTTTTCAGCGCTCTTCCAATCACTGTCTATTGCAGCTCGATACAATTTTAAGTGTCAACGTCTCTCCTTTTCGTCACTCAAATTAAAAAAATTAGTAAATTAAAGATACAGGTTGCGAGAAAAGTCTAGAGATAGAGAGAATTCGAGAAGAAAAACAGTGGCAGTGTAATCTCTTAACTGAATTATGGTTAACCGTTTCTTAGCTGGAGTACAGGTGCTTATGTACAAGTTCAGTCAATGAGCTGAACTGGGCTAACATTCATTGACTAATCATGGAACAGAAAACTACGTCGTTTACATTAGATATAACTCCTTAAGCTATGTCGTTTTATATGAAGTGCACCAACTCCTTCTAGCTTTCATTCTCGACATTTTAACCCAGCTACTTTGCATAGTCAATATTCCCCCTCAAACTAAACCGTGTATCTTCAAGCACTCTGTGCACTGTCCAGGACTTTATTCATCAGCCGCATAGTCAACATTCCCCCTCAAATCAAACTGCACTTTAATTCTGCACATCTGATGTTAAACTGCATTGTAACTCTGCACTGGACTGCCTTTTAATACTACACATCTAATGTTAGACTACATCTTAACTCTGCATATCTAATGCTACATTTTAGACTGCACTACAAAAGATCCTCAACTATTTAGTACAAGAATCAACCATTCAGGACACCAATACAATGAGTTTTGTAGGTCTAACGTTACCTGTAGTCTGCATGTAAATTTTAGCGCGATTTACTTCGTAAGCAGACTTTCAATTATTCAGTATACCGACTACAACATGGAGTATTTTAAACAAAACCATTAAGTATACCAACTACACCATGGAGTATTTTAAACAAAACCACAGCAGCTAAATATTTTTTCTGAAGACTTGAACCACAGTCAACATCAACAAAGACACATTCCTACCTATATAGGAAGTTCGTTGCACCATTGCATAAGTACTTCATCTATACATTTCACTGTTGTTCAAGAGAAATGACATTAAGCTTCTTTCTTAACTTAGTGAATTGAGCTACTGAAAGAGGTTTTGCAAGACAATCGGCAATTTGTAGTTTAGAGGGAACATATTGAATCACCATTTTCTTAGCCAATACTTGTTTTCTTACATAATGAGCATCAATCTCTATGTGTTTGGTTCGAGCATGAAACACGGGATTGGCAGCCAAGGCTCTTGCACTCCAATTGTACACCATATAACAAGAGTATTGTGAAGGATTATACCTAACTCAGAGAACATATTTTGTAACCAAGCCACTTTTATAGCTGTGTGAGCAAGCGCCCTATATTCTGCTTCAATTGAAGAGAGGGCGACCACCTTTTGTTTTCTAGAGCTCTATTGGATGAGATTAGGTCCCAAGTATACACAATAACCACTAGTTGATCAGTGATCTTCTAAGCTACTTCCCCAATCGGCATCTGCATAACATTCAACATGTAAAAAGCTAGCAGGTTTAAATTGAAGACCATAATCTAAAGTACCTTTAACATATCTAAGGACCTGTTTGCATGCTTGCCACTGAAGTTTAGTTGGAATTTGTAAAAACTGACTAGGTTTATTAACTGTAAAGCTAATATCTAATCAGGTTAGAGTGAGGTATTGAAGGGCACCAACTATGCTCCTATATAGACTAGGATGATCAAATAGTGGACTATCATTGGGAAACAACTTGGTACCTAAAGCCATAGGTGTTAAGCAAGCATTAGCTTCTAGCATTTTAGTCTTGAGAAGGAGATCTGATGCATATTTAGACTGTTTAAGATGAATACCGCTGGCTGATCTGCTTGCTATAAACCTAAGAAATATTTCAAGGAGCCCAAAGTTTTTAGTGCGAACTGAGTGTTAAGATCCTAAACTAGTTGGAGAACATAAGTGCCATCAGAACCCATGATAAGTATATCATCCACATACACTAGGTCATAAATCAGACAAAATTGTGCTTTAGGATGAACAAACTTGAATATGAAACTGAGTTGACAAACCCTTTGTTGAGAAAAGCAGTTTTTAACTTGTTAAACCATGCCCTAGGAGCTTGTTTATGGCCGTACAGAGCTTTATTTAGTTTGCAAACAAATGAGGGATGTTCAGCATCCTCAAAACCAGCTGGTTGATGCATGTAGACTATCTCATTCAGCTTACCATTTAAAAACGCATTATTCACATCAATCTATTGAATGTCCTATCCATTTGTCACCGCTAAGGTGAGAATAATTCTGATTGTTGACGGCTTGACAATTGGACTGAAAGCCTCAAAATAGTCCTAGCTAAGGGTTTGCTGAAAGCCCTTGGCAACTAGTTTAGCTTTGTATTTTTGGAGGGACCCATCTGCATTAACTTTGTTTAGAATACCCACTTATTTCCTACTATATTCATAATTTAGGGGTGAGCACGGGTAGCAAGTGTGAATCCTTAATTCCTGGGGTAAGAACCTCGGAACAGTAACCTGGAATCCTACCTGCATGCACTGCAGTCGGGTAGGTTCCTTGGCCCAATTTTTTGGAACTGCTATCAGCGGTTCCGGTTCCGGCCTTGGCTTGTCATGTGGAGGAACCTTAATCGGAACCGGAATCAGAAAAGGGTAACCTGCTTGGGACCCGTAAAAAGGGTACCCTGTTTGGGACCTGTAGGGGGTACTCAGTTTGGAACCTATTTTGGAACCTGTTTGGAACCTGTTTGGAACCTGTTTTGGAACCTGTTTGGAACCTATTTTGGAACCTATTTGGAACCTGCTTTGGAACCTGTTTTAGAACCTGTTTGGAAACCTGTTTTGGAACCTGTTTTTAGAACCTGTATAGAACCTATTTTGGAACCTGGACTATAATAAAATATTTGTGAAATATAAATAATGGGGGAGTTTCTATTATTTTACATATTAAAAAATTTAAAATAGAAAAAGTTAAATTTTTAGAATAACCTAATTAAATAAATATACGAATACAATTATACTTATTACATATAAATTATACCATATTAAAAGCTTAATAAATTATAATACATTAATATTAAAGTTTTGATCAATTAAGTGAATAATTGGAATTATGATCCAATTAAAAGTGTTTTACATTTTTAATGTTATTAAAAGAATTATTTTTGAATAAAATATTATATTTGATTGAGTAATAATATATTTAGTTATTTACTTCAATTATCAAGTTCTAAGTATATCTATAATAAATTAGTAATTAATTAATTATATATGATAAATTGATAAACATTAATAAATTTAATTACTAGTTAAATATCATACTTAATCAATTATAACATTATATTATAGTTAAATGATTACTTAATTAACTATAATTTTATAACATTACTTAATTGATTTATAGTATAATTAATTATAGCATTACATTAATTGATTACTACTTAATTAATTGACTTATAAGTTATAACATAATTAAATAGTTAATTAATTGACTTATAATTAGAAATTTAATTAATTATAGCATTACGTTATAGATTTATAGTATAATTACTTAATCAATTATAACATTTTATTATAAACATTAGTACAAACTTAATTAAATGATTAAAAATTTAATTAATTATAATATTACATTAAAAATTTATAGTATGATTACTTAATAGTTAATTCACTATAGCATTATATTATAATATGATTATATAATTAATTATAACATTACATAATTAAATAATTACTTAATTGATTATGTCATTATATTATAAATATTAGTAATTACTAATTTACTACATAAACATTAGCATAATACTTAATTAAATGATAAAAAATTTAATTAATCATAACATTACCTTATAAACATTTCATTATAAACATTAATTAAGCATTACATTATAGTTAAATAATTACTCAATTAAATTATAATATTATTATATTACATTATATATTATGATCACTTACTTAATTATAGCATTATATAGTTAAATGATTACATAATTACATAATTAGTTATGAATTTATAACATTACATTATAAACATTAGTAATTTACTAATTTACTATATTATTACATTACTTAATTAAACGATTAAAAATTTAATTAATTATAATATTACTTTATATATTTATAATATGATTACTTAATCAATTATAACATTCCATTATAAATATTAGTATATTAATCAAATGATTTGAAATTTAATTAATTATAATATTAAATTATAGATTTATAGTATGATTACTTAATTTATTATAACATTATATTATACTATTATAGTATGATCATATAATTAATATAATATTACATAATTAAATGATTACTTAATTGATTATGAGTTATGATATTACGTTTTAAACATTAGTAATTACTAATTTACTATATAAACATTAGCACAATACTTAATTAAATGATGAGAAATTTAATTAATTATAACATAACCTTATAAACATTTCATTATAAACATTAATTAAGTATTACATTATAGTTAAATAATTACTCAATTAAATTATAATATTATTATATTATGATCACGTACTTAATTATAGCATTATATAGTTAAATGATTATATAATTACATAATTAGTTATGAATTTATAACATTACATTATAAACATTAGTAATTTACTAATTTACTATATTATTACATTACTTAATTAAACGATTAAAAATTTAATTAATTATAGCATTACTTTATATATTTGTAATATGATTACTTAATCAATTATAACATTCTATTATAAACATTAGTATATTAATTAAATGATTTGAAATTTAATTAATTATAATATTAAATTATAGATTTATAGTATGATTAGTTAATTCATTATAACATTACATTATACTATTATAGTATGATCATATAATTAATATAACATTACAATATAACATTACATAATTAAATGATTACTTAATTGATTATGACATTATATTATAAACATTAGTAATTTACTAATTTACACAATACTTAATCAAATTATTATAACATTATATTATAAATTTATGGTATGATTATTTAATTAATTATAACATTCTATTATAAACAATATTACAATACTTAATTAAATGATTAACAATTCAAGTGTTGCTTAGAGATTACAGGTTATGAGTTACATTGGACATAAATGAATGAATAATGAAAATTTGTTAGTGGTGTATTTGTGAACTTATAAGGTGTTTTTGTTATTTTTTAAACTAATAGGGGGGTAATTTATTTTTTACAGGGTACCTTGGAAAGGAACCGGAACCTGCATTTTAGGTTCCGGTTCCTTGAATTGAAGAATCTGCACTGTGCGGTTCCGGTTCCGGTTCCTTTTTTTGGGAACTTGCACTATGCGGTTCCGGTTCCCCCGGAAATTGCAGGGTACCCGGAACCGCTCACCCCTAGTTCATACTATCTAATTGGGGGACAAGAGACCAGGTATTGTTCTTGATCAAGGCTTCAAACTCATTTTGCATGGCATTTTTCCATTCAGGAGTTGCAAGTGCTTCAATTACAGTGGTGGGTTTAGGCACTATGGAATTCTAGCTAGTTGTGAACAAAATTTTAGAAGTTGTAGACTGATCAGCATCAGGAGACTTTGTAAGTTTATGAGAAGCATTTAAGAGAGTTGCCAAGGTAGTATCATCAGTGGGTTCTGCAGGCACTGTGACATCAGTAGGAGCAACAATAGCTGATTTTGATCTTGTGGGGTGGACATTAGTAACTAGAGTAACCCGATGAAGTGAACTACCATGAGATCTAAAGGAGTGAATAGCACCCGTAGGATAGGAACATGGTGAAGATCTTGCTACAGGTTTAGCGAATGACGATGGATGGGTTGAGGAAAGTGTGAGATCAATTTCGAAGGTATAATTTGATGGAATGTAATTTGGAGATAAGGTAGGGAGAGAGGACACATGCTGAGATATATCAGATAATGGAGAAGAAGCTGACTGAGGTTGGTCTGAAGATGATGAATCAGATTTACTGGGTAATTGGGAAGAGGCTGACTGAGGTTGTTTTGAAAATACTGAATCAGGTCGTTGTGGGGAGCTAATAACGTGAGGATTGGGTGATATTGATGGTGAAATAGGTACTGATGAAGTAGATGTTGTTTGAGATAATAATGGACCTGTAAAATGCTTACCAACTGCTATGATGTTAGGTGAAGTCCTAAGTTGAGAATTAGAAATTGCAGAGGGGACAGAACCATTCAAGGAAGGACTATGAGAGACAATAATACAAGGAAAAGACATAGAGGACTAATCTGAAGATGTGGTATTAGGTGATAAACTAGAAAGTGCATTTAAAGTAGACACTGAACATAAATTATTACATGAAAAAGGAAATTCAGACTCATTGAATTTTACACTATGAGTAATGAATATTTTTTTGTCTGACCTGAAACATTTGTACCCTTCATGCAATAGACTATAACAAAAAAAAACACACTTAGAAGAATGAAAATCAAACTTATGAGAATTAAAATTTCTAAGATAAGAAAAGCAAGCACATCCAAAGACTTTTAAACTATCATATACTGGATCTTTACGAAACAATTTTTTATATGGTGAACTATGATTAAGAACGCTAGTAGGCATCCTATTTATGAGAAAAACTGAAGTTTCAAATGCTAACCACAAATATTTAAGAGGCATGGATGCATGCCCAAGTAAGGTAAGTCCAATTTCAACAATGTGTCTATGCTTTCGTTCACTCCGACCATTTTGTTGAAGAATTACGCACAAGAGTATCTAAATGTGATGCCCGTTTCATTAAGATAAGGAACAAGAGCCTTATACTCTCCTCCTTGATCAGATCACAAGAATTTTAGCTTGTATCCAAATTGTCTTTCAGTAAGACGATGAAATTTGACAAAAATGGACTTTACCTCAGCCTTGGATTTTAAAGAAAACAACCAGGTATACCTACTATAATCATCTAGAAACTGAACATAGTATCGAAATCCTTCTATAGAAGGAAAAGGGGCAGGACCCCACACATCAGTATGGACTAATTCAAGTGGAACATTAGCTTGGGACTGTGATGGAGGAAAGCTAGTTTGGTGTAATTTTCCCAATTGACATGCATCACAAAACGACACAATGGAAGAATTAGGAACTTCAATGCTTTGACAACTTGAACTGGAATCAAATTTTAATTGGGACAGAATTTTGTGCAAAACAGATGCATGAGGGTGACCTAACTGCTTATGCCAAAGTATATGATCATGGGGTTGTTTATTGACAACAAGATAATGCAAATCAAGAGTGAAATGTTTACAATCATTATACAAAGCTGAAGTAGACAAAAAAGCATAAGATTCAGGACAATGTGAAGCCTTATGTAAAATATTATGTTGTGACATGGACACACCAGATTCAGAAAATGTGAAGTGCTGAGCAAATCATTATTTTGTGAAGAATTATAGCACACATCAGGATCAATAGTAACGGTTTGAACATCAGAAAAATTAGGTAGACAAATTTTATTGCTCTGTAATGTATTACATTTCAACGCTGAAGCAGATGCTGCTTTATTTACAACATTATCGGAATTAAAAAAAAGTTGCAGGAGACTCTTTAAAGACGAACTGATTGGACTGATTATTTGGTGAACAAGTTGTGAACTTCGAAAGTGTAGTGGTTGAAGAACATTGATATGGTAAGCTAGTTCGAGATATACAACCAGAATCAAACATATGGTTTTCTAACTCAGAATTTGCAGTAGCAATAAAAGTAGAAGAACTGGGCTATCTATATGCGGATTGAGCAGAAGGAATGTTGAGTTGATACAACCCTCCTTTAAGGTCCCCTTGCAATAAAATTTCTCTTGTGGACTTGTTCTTGACAACACAATAATTAGAATCAAATTCCATAGTCACATTATTATCCTTTGTGAATTTAGAGATACTTAGTAAATTTTTTGTAATTTTGGGAATACAAAGAATATTTTTAAGGTGCAAACACTTAGATTGTAAAGTACTTGGCAAAAGAGAATGACCGGTATGTGAAATAGCAAGATACTCACCATTACCAACCTGTAGTTTCTCTATTCTATCAAAGACCTTGCTGATATTCAACTGGTTTAGGTCAGAAGCAACATGATCTGTGGCACTCGAATCCATATACCACACAAGATCAACTGGAGAATAAGTAGTAGCTAGGGCTATTGGAGAGGTATGCTAAGTCTAATGTGCCGAAGGACTATTGTAGTTGCTAGGAGTGCTAGGAGCTGATACGGAAGAGGAAGACTGAGCACCATGTTCTGATCCAATTGAGGCAAAATGTGCTTGACTGTTGATTGATAGTTGTTGGCTGGGGACACTAAAACTTGAAGAAGAATTAAAATTGGTATGTAGATGATCAGTCTGAGGATTATAGGCCTACTGCGACCCACCATAGTACTGTTGATGCACAAATCTTGGCTGAATATTTTGACTTACGAGAGGAAGTTGCTAAGTGGAAGAATGAAAGGTATTGTAATACCCCTTATTTTTTTTTATGGAGTTTTATTAAATTTTATTTTGTGACTATAGGGGTAAAGTGTAATAATTTAAAAGTTTTGGGGAGTACAATGTAATAGCCGAAATAAGTGAGGACTAAACTGAAATTTTCTAGATATTTTGATGAACAGTGACCTTTCAATGAAATGAAAAACGGGGAAGAAGAAGAAAAGAAAAAGAGAGGAAAAGATAGAAGGAAAAGGGGAGAAAGAAAAGAAAGAAAAGAGAGGAAGAAGAAGAAGAGAAGGAAAGGAAGAAGAAAAGAAAGAAGGGAGAGGAAGATGGAACCAATAATAGAGAGAGAGGAGAGAAGAGAACGACGGAAATGGCTGGAAAAGTGGCCGCCGGTGAGCAAATTCCGGTGATTGAAAAGAGCAAAGGGAGATTGAGCAAATGGGAGGTTAGTAAAGCTTGATATTTCCTCCTTTTGATGATTTATGATTCAGAACTCTCTTTGGATTGTTTTGTCTATGATTTGGTATAAATTCATGAAAACAAAACTAAAATAGGGAGATTTATTTTAATAATTTGGTTTGGGTAGAACATAGAGGTTGTTTCTAAACAAAAATGGGTTAAAGATATGATTTTTGATGTAAGGGTTTACTGTACAGAAATCTGACCATCCTGGAACTCCGAAAATTTTCTGTATGTTTTGGGTTTTTTTTGAAGCTGAATTTTGGTTATGTTGTTTCTTAAGGAGTGTTTAGAAATTTATTTCACGTAAAAACTCGAAGGATTGAATTTTATATGGATTTTTGAAATTGCCTTGTGATGTTCTAGAATTTTCGTTTTCTGCAGAACATGTATTTTGGAAACTGATTTGATGCATCTATTCTTATCCAAATTGAGTGATTTTAAATTCTGGTGAATCCTATATGTGTCTAGTTTAATTCTGTAGAGTTTCAGGAGGTTTGGATTAAGGGCTGAATTTTTATGAATTTTTCAAGTCAGTAACCCCAATTCTGAAAACAGGGGACAGATTTGAATGAGTTGAAAGGAAATTGTGTTTTAAATAGTTATTGATTCTGGAATGACTTGAGAAAATTATGGGAACAACTTATGTGTCTCTAGAACTCCCTGTTAAAATTATGGCTTAAAATGATAAATATAATTTTTAAGAAAAATCTGAGAGTAACCGATGTTTGATTATGAGACAGTTTTATTAAAGCAGAAGTTAAGTTAATCTTTTGGTGTGTGAAGTGTCCAATGATTTTAATATTGAGGTGTTACCTTATGGGGACTTATGTATGAAGGATTTATTGAATTTTTTACATAGGGAGGCAAGCGGGGGCATTATTAGAAGATTTCAATCATTTTTCGGCTTAAGGGTCGAGCTTCAAACGGTGAGTGGTTTTAATAAAAACTTTCCTTAAAAATTTCAGATCTATGCTTGTATGATATTTTCTAGTATGCCATTTTTATATTTTGATGAGGTTTGAGCAAAATGTGAAGCTTGCTTGGTTTTTATTTTTTCTTTGCATGTTTTTGGACAGATTCTAGAGTGGTTGTTTTGAGTTTTAAAGGGAATGAACTTTGCTTGCTAATTAAACTTGCATGCATTTGGCTGTTTCAATAAACTGAGATGCTGGCTGGATATTTTGGGTTGCATGCACTTGGCTGGACTGCATTTTGAGAGGTGCTTGAGTTATGTATTTGGACTAAAAGTTGGTTGGTTAAATACACTTGTATGCTTCCAGTTGGACTGTCTTTGAGAAAATTAATTTTCATGGTGTTTTAAAATGCTGGGAGTTAAGGTATTTTGGCTGTTAAAATGTTGAAGAAAAGGCTCAGATTTGTGAGGTTAGTAATAATTTTCAATCTGGGTTAAACCGCCAGTTTCTGAAACATGTTTAGAAAATTATAGTTTCACCCCTATATGTGACTTTTGAATATTATGTCATATATGTATGATTTATAAGCATATACGAAATATGCTATTGACTTACATGTTACTTGAGACTATGCATGAGTATGTTGTGGTGCTAAAACCACCCTACGAAGTACCCATCCCCCAGAGATACAGATATTGGCTCTGCCCGAGCGATGCAGGATTTTGTCGGGTATGACAGTTTCAGATTTTATTGGCTCTGGTTGGGTGTTGAGTGGTCCGCCAGGTATGACAGATTCAGTGGCTCTGCCCGCGCGATGATAGATCTTGCCGGGTATGACAGATTTTATTAGCTCTGCGCAGGGCGTTGAGTGGGCTGCCAGGTATGATAGTTTCAGTGGCTCTGCCCACACGATGATAGATCTTGCCGGGTATGATAGGTACGTCCCTCGCTCGGCCTGCGTGTGGGACACCCACCAGGTATGACAGATTTTTCCCTAGGGTACTAGTTGGGTGAGAGTTTTCACATGTGATTAAGAGATGGTGGATCTGTATATCATTTATTTTGAAAATGGGAACTTATAAATGTAAATATTATCTGTATATGAACTGTTTCTTAGAAATGATGTTTTAGAGAAACATGAGTATTTATTCGTTTACCATAATAGTGTTCAGAAAGAAGTCTTGCCATGAGAGATTTCAACATGTGTTATGAAAGATGACTTATATTATAAAATGTGTATATGGAAATGAAATTTTATAAGCGTGAGTGTTTTTATTGTATATTGAAATGTTTTATTTCATACTAACCCATTCCCTACTCATTGAGCATTTCTAGCTCACCACTCGTTTTCAAATGTTTTTCTTTCCCCCCACCAGGTCTAGAAGGTGATCGTGCAGAGGAGTGAATTTCACTCAAGGTTGAGCCACACGACTTCATTTCACCATAGATTCTATAGTTGTATTTTGTTTTCCGCTGCAAAGTTTATGTTTCCTTCATCATTTATTTATTTCTTGTTTGGATTATTAAAGATATGGAAAAATCTAATACCATAAATTTCATTTTGTGAAAATTTCAATTACATTTGTTTACATGCAAATGACGTTACATTTTTTATGATATTTTATTTATAAACAGGTTTTATAGTTTTCTCACATGGCACGTCTCGATCACCCGAGTCTCATAGGTACGCCCGGAGCCTATGGGATAAAGAGGGTCGGGATGGGTCGTGTCAGCTTGGTATCAGAGCAAAGGTTTTAGATTCTTCTGATGTTTTCATGATGTATATGTAAAGTTTTTATCTTTAAGAAATAAAGTTTATTACATGAGCATGAGTCGTTGTGGCCAACCTCGCACGAGACCTGTGGTGGAATTAATATTTCCCCAAGTATGAGGAATGGGAAATGAAATGTATTATGTGCCACAGGAGGAATTATAAATGTAAGGTATGGGTTCGATTGGTATGGGTGTATTGTCTTGATAACTTAGGCAGAAGGAATGGTAAGGGGTTAGCCAAAATTTTGATTTGAAGTGTGATGGAGATTTTAATAGCATGTATGATGTATTTCACTTGTGAGGAAGTGTATGTTCTTGAAGCCTTGTGAGTTACTTTTCCTTGTGGTACAACCTCTCTAGTATTATATGGTTCAATCTAGTTGTAGAAAGTGCGACTAATGTATTATACGTGCTGGTATGCTATTGAGTTTGAAGTACTTTAGTGCGATATTGAGTTGAGACGTTACAATGTGTTATGTGGAATTAAATCAATTCCTTTTTTTTCCAAATTTGGTTGAACATTTGGTAATGTTGAGTTTGTGAAATTTTGTGCCTTAATTTACAAGTTTTATAGAAAACAGCATAAGATTTATGTTTTAGAGACTTATAATTGAAGGTGATTAGCTAAGGTGGATATTCACATGGTTGAATGTGTTACATATGATTTGCTAGGTTTTGATTGATTTGAATATGAATGTTTCCTTATAGGAAATTTGGCAAACATGAACTTGAAAGCGCAATGATGGTAGATGGTATGAACGTTGTATTGGATTAGTTTGAAGGAATGTTTATATTGCTTGTGGGTGAAAGGGTATTTGGTATATTGCGTGAAAATTATATGCATCTTTAATGTTTATGCCAAGAATGAAATTATGGATGGATTGTAGGTTGAAATGGGTCATGATTGTGAGAAAATCCACTCAATTTTGGAGGGGCTGGTTTGTTGATTATTAATTGGTAGTATTGGTTTAGTTGATTTAAGTGTTGACATGCATATTGACAACATGAGGATTATTGACTTTCAGCCAAGTGATGATTTATGGGTGACATGTAGGTGTGGATATATGAACAACCCTGTTTACCTTGGTTTGAAATTCAATTTGTAAGTTGCAGGTTTGGATATATGTTTCGCATTCATGTGGTATTTTACTAGTATATGGAGTTTTGAAATTGAGTGTTGTGGTTTAATTGTAGGCATGTTTAAATAATGTATATGCATGCTGTTTTGGTGATAAAGGATATCATGGGTAATGTGTAATGTGTAACGAACTTGGTTGGTGCAATAGAAAAATCCAGCCAATTGGTGAGAGTGATTTTCTTGATTTGAAGATTGGAAGTGTATTGTGTTTAATTAAAATGATCAAGATTTAAATTAGAGGAAGAGAATTTTGTCACTGAGGCAATGCCCTGAGAGTGCGGAGACTAATGTGAAACTAATGGAAGAGGATAGTTATCATGGATATGCATACAACAGTATGTTGGATGGTGATATTTCTAGAATCATCTAGGATCAAGATCTCCTTGATCTTAAAGAATATGCAACCGTGGGAATAAAGAAAAATGATGAGTTTGGAACTTCATCTAAAAGCATATGAAGGTTGCAGAGAAAGGTGTTGGAATAACGTCCACATGCACGAGGGACTGAAAAATATAGGTTTGACCATAAGACTGATTCAAAATTTAAGGACAATGATGTTGGGGGTGTTGGAAAAATTTAATGAAGGATATTGTGGTTCATGCAAAGGACAAACAATTTGGTAGGAATTGTTCAGAATTATTTGGAAGTGGTAATCTATTCACAAGGGGGAGACCGTGATTATTCATTGGTTGCATCGAATTGGGTTAATGTGCACGGTTTTATGACACCCCCGAAATTTGTTATTGAAGATCAGAAAAATGGTGCTTTCAGTTGTAATTGCATTGTTATTATTAGTGAAAACGTTATTGTTACTGGTAGAAGCAAAGTAAGAAGTATGATATAATGTTAGTTCTTGAATCTGCTTCCAAGAGAAAGAATGAAGTGGAGAGCTCTAAAGGGCCACTTAGTAAGAAGAAATTATCATCAGTTGGAGAGGCAGGTCCAACTATGGTTTCATTAGTTATTTGGAATGAGAAAGTTTTCCTCATGAATGACGGCAATAAAATCATTGGATCTGTTGTTGGAGTTGAAGTAGTGATGAGTTTCATTATAGGATAGAGTTTAATATTATTGGTTTTATTTCCTAATTCAGGGTTGTATTGATTATGTTAAGCATAAAAAGGAAGTCTCTGCATCGAGTATTGTAGCATCTGGGAATAACGATTGTGACTTGTATAATCTAAATGTAATGACTTACGGGCGTCAAGGAAGGAATGTGACCGATTGAGGGAAAGAACTAGGAGATTAAAGAGCTTGAATGAAGGAACCTTGCCTTGCTGACTAGCAAGCATGAACGAAGCCCTATAAGAGTAATTCGTGGTGAGGCAAGGGCCTCTAATTCCTCTAGGACCCTTGGAGTGTAAAATAGAGGATCCCCCACTACTTTAAGGTTCATTGTTCCTGACAGTGTGTACTAGAATAAAGGTCATAGAATTAGAAACGCTATAGTAAGACTCCCTTTTTGTGTTGTTTGAAGCAAATTCTTGAGATGTAAAGCCCTAGCTTTTGAATCAGTGATAAACTCACTTTCTAGGGCAAACCAGATTTCAATGGAAAAACAACATTTGGATACGTAGCTGAACATGTCCTCTGATATAGAAGCTAAGAGCCAACTCACAAGCATTTGTCTGTTTTCTTCCTCTGTATATATGTTGGATTGATTTTTTCATTAATAGAATCACTACTTGCCCTAGGTTTAGTACCAATTGAATTTTGTTCATTATCAATTACAGAACCACAAGGTATAAGAGGTGGAGGACAAGGAGACCTACCTAATAGATGGTCTTCCAGTTCATGCAATCTAATCGTAAAAAGAACTTGAGAGTTCCAAAACCTATAATTGTTCCTTGTCGGTTTTGGGCTTATAATCTGCAAGCTTAACACCACAATAGAGACAGTTCAAGTTGAGGAATCACGAAGCATTCCCTCCACGCAGTTAGGCGATGGAAATGAGGAAGATTCTTTAGCCATTGATGTAAGTCAGCAGCTCTGATACCATGTGAGAAAAGTCTAGATATAGAGAGAAGTCGAGAAGAAATATCTCTTAACTGAATTATGCTTAACTGTTTCTTAGCTGGAGTACAAGTGCTTATATACAAGTTCTATGAGCTGAACTGAGCTAACATTCATTCACTAATCATAGAACATAAAAACTATGTCGTTTACATAAGATATAACTCCTTAAGCTATGTCGTTTTACATGAAGTGCAGCTAACTCCTTCTAGCTTTCATTCTTGACATTTTAACCAAACTACTTTGCATGGTCAATACAGGTAACGGATGATGAAATGATATTTGTTTAAAATTAGGCAACTGATAGGTAATTAAGGAGAGATAAAAATGTGGAGAGTTGTGTTTTAAATATAACTGAGCCGGTAGTAATAAACACATGTGTTGATGCTAGATTCTAAAACCAACTAAACGACACGTGCGCAACGTTGATTGGTCAAGAAGCACACGTGATTATGGATAGAGAATAGGAAATAAATGCAATAAGAGTTTTTAAAGTGGTTCGGATGCTAAGGTAGCAAGTCCTACGTCCACTGATTTGTATTAATATGGTGGGTCAGGTCGCAAAAAGCGGACCGACTTACAAATGATTGGGAAAGTAAATATGTAGCTTACAAGAGAGAGAGAATTCAAGTGTAAAAATGGCCGAATCCCCTTAATGAAGGGGTCTTCCTCTTTTTATACCCAGTTGAATGCATGTAATTATCATTGAATCCATGGGTTGGTGTGATTGTCAGGACATAATCTGGCTTTACGCCTCATTGCCCATTTCCCAAGCTGATTTCACGCAATTTGGAGTAGGTAAACAGACACATGGGAATCCCACGGCGCTTGGCAGGCCTGGCGTGCGCTTACCACTCTGACGGGAGCGGGTCACGCTTCATCACGTGACTCCACGTCAGCCATTGATTTCCTAGGCATAATAGAAGTCCCCTAGTTTTTAAGGTTTGAGGATCGAACCTTGGAAACTAAGTCATGCCGCGATTGGAGGTTCTGTCAGTTTGACCTGAATGGGAGAAGCTCAGGACAGCGCCCTTGGCGAACACGACCTCCCACAATTCTTTACCTAAACGACCTGACAATCTTCACCCTAGCGACCTGGATTCGTCGGACGCTCCTTTTTGTACCTTAGGGTTGGAGATTCAATGAACCTGGTTCTGCACTGTCAGGCGCTCTGCACGCGCTAAAGTGTCTGGTAGGCACATTAAATGCATTGTGTGCTGACGTGACGTCGTTTTGGTAGCATTAATTGTACGACGTATTTGAAACGACGACTCTTATCACGGCATTTAATGCGACGTGAGGCGCATTTAATGCGGGGAGAGAGAGTAGGCTGTCGTTTCGATTCCGAGGGGTGGTAACTATCGATTCGTAGTCCATATAAAAGCTCACATTTTTCAGATGACACCACCAAAATTTCTTTTGCTTCGAGTGACAAGCCTTTGCAAAGCGAGAGTTCTTGTTTTCCGATTGGCATCTCTCGGATATCTGAAACAAAATTCGACCTTGGTCGCACGCCCTAGAAGGTAAGATCTTTTTTCTCCCTCCTTTTTGTTTGGTTGGGCAATGACGTTGGGTCTCCCGGTGTTTCACCAGAGACGCGACGCCGTCATTGGATTCGAGCCGTGGATGGCAGCTCGAGTTACTGTTAGAGTTTAAGGGATTTGTCCCATGCCGCCTGCGCGGGACATGCGATGGCTAAAATGACTTGTCTGTTGATGTTGCAGACTGGAATGGAACCGTCGATGTCCAGACCCCAGGAAGCGGCCAGCTTGTCTTTGCGGGATGTTCCCGAGGACGCATCCCTTGATGTCTTCTCGGTTCTCACCCAAGAAGAGTTGAATAGGATAAAAAAGCAGTACGACGTTCGCGTAGAGGTGTTCCTTTACAACACCCGGTCATCACGGCATCCTTCAGATGGCCTTGTTACGATCTCCGAAGAGATCTTCAAGGGTGGAGGGATGATTCCCTTCCATCATTTCATCAGGTCGGTCTTGGATCACTTTGGGATCACGCCGATGCAACTGACGCCAAACGCGTATGTCATCGCCGTCGCGATGTATATCGTGTGCTGCGAGAATGGCTTGGGTGAGCCAACGGCGGTAGAGCTCGGCATCGCCTACCATCTGAAGAAAAGTAGGGACAAGGATTCATATTACTTGTCCTGGCGACCTACCATTGCCGGGGGGATACATAGCTATCCCAGCAACGCGGGGGCCTACAAGACAGAATTCTTCTTTTTCTGTTATGACGGCTACTACCGCTTTTAGGAACCAAGTAGGTTCTTTTTCGCTAGGTTCATTGTCTACTCGCATGATTTATAATAACGACCTGCTTTTTTTTCTTTTACAGTTAATAGAACGACCAGCCAAGCCCTGCGATCCGGATAGGCTCGTATCTTTTGGAGTCCTTCCCAAGGAAAGCCGGGATGCGAGGAAGCTTGTGACAACTGCGAACTTGCGGAAGTACGGTTTTATCAGCAGCAACGCGTCTTTAGAGCCCCTAGAAGGTAAGTTACACTGATTTCTTTCTGGTCACAAAATAATTTTGTTTACTAACGTACTTGCATGCAACAGCTATGCCTCTGAAGGAATCCGAGCAGCCTCGCCGAGCACCATTCGTCTTCCCTCGATCGAGGAGAGAGAGAGCGGCCAAAACTGCTCGTCCCTTTTCGGCACAACTGGTGAGAACAATCACACTCCCTCCCACCCGTCCTGTGCAAGCGACCGGAGACAGAAACGGGTCACTCAGGCACCACCTGCTCGCCCAAGGCGGAAGGCTCCAGCCCAAAGGTCGAAGAAGAGGAAGCAGATTCAGGCCGAAGAGTCGGAGACCAAATTTGAGGAAGAACCTTTGAGGTCGCGACAGGAATCAGGGAGGTCGGGCAAGGAACTTGTGAGTGAGGCGGTCGTTGCCGACAAGGCGAAAGACGCACCGATCTTTGGACTCATGGGAGTCCCGCCGAACACTGCGATAGTCTATTCTCTACTCGAGTGTGGGCTATCGGAGTCATATGAGGAGTTCATTGATACAGGCGGCGACCTGATAACCACGTCGTTCCAGCATCTAAGCAAGGTAAACGAGCTGTATTTAAAGTTTCATTCTAGTTCATTTCTGATTCATATCTTGCTCGCAGGCTTTGCTTGCGATGAGGATGTCTATAGAGAAGACAAGGCTGGGGGCCGCGAAGGGGGCAAGCGACCTGAAGGAGGAGGTCGCGAAGCTGAAGCAGAGCCTAGAGTCCGTCGAAGCGGAAAGAACACAAGCGTTCGAAGCGGCGAGCAGTATCCCCGAACCAAAAGGATCTTGCTAGCAAGTGGACTTCCAAAAGGCAGAGCTCGATCGACGTGCAGAGGAAGTTAAGGAACTTCAAAGGACAACCGCCAGGCTCTCTAAGGAGGTCAGAGAAAAGGACCAGGTGATCCAGGCGACCTCCGTACGGGCTTAGCGAGCTGAACAGGAGAGGGAGGCCTCCAAAAAGGAAAGGCAAGCTCTTGAGGCCGAACTCTAGGAGAGTCAGGAAAAAATCGCTTCTCTGACTGAGGAAATGCGGATCCAGTCAGAGGAAGTGGAGGATAAGGCCGCAGACTGGGCAATCGGGTCTATTTATTCCTTGCGATCAAAGAACCCAGATCTGGACATTTTCGACCTCCCGGAGGGGTGGCAAGAGGCCTTGCGGATTCTGGCGGAAGAAGACGATCAAGCAGCAGTGGCCACCCGACGATCCGACTAGGCAGGGAGTTCTAGTCCTGCTTCGAAGGATCCCCCCGACCAGCCATAATGTAATGAGCCTGACTCCATTGAGATTGGGTCTTAACTTTTGTTTGTACATAAATGAAAATACATTTTGCTTTTCAATTACTGTTCGCCTTTTCATATATAAGTACAGTTTACAATTGTGATTTACATAGGCAATTACATACAAATTCTTACACGCGAGCAGAACACATGCGAACTGTATCGAGCGAACAAAGTAATACTTTTACATTAAAGAAACTAACAAAAACTGAGAGCTGAGTTCGGGATTACTGATAGTATGGCCAGAGGTGCTCGGCATTCCAAGCTCGGGGTACTTTGGAGCCGTTCAATCTTTTGAGATGGTAAGTCCCCGGTCTAATCACCTTGTTAACTCGGTACGGACCTTCCCAGTTAGGTCCTAGTACCCCCCCACTTGGCTCTCTGGTCCCGAGGAGAACTTCCTTTAGCACAAGGTCTTCGACCTGGAAGTCTCTTCGCTTGACCTTTGAGTCGAAAAACCTCTTCGCACGCTGCTGGTAGGCTACTATCCTTAGCGAAGCCTTGTTGCGGTGCTCTTCGACTAGATCCAAACTTGCCCTCATAAGTGCTTCGTTTTCGACCTCATTGTACAAGTCCCTCCGAAGAGAACCAATTCCCACCTCTACAGGAATCATTGCTTCGCAGCCATAGGCTAGCGAAAAAGGGGTTTCCGAGGTGGAGGTTCTTGGAGTTGTCCTGTACGCCCATAATACTTCGGGGAGATCGTCAGCCCAATTTCCTTTGGTTGCCCCAAGTTTGGCCTTTAGAGTGTGCTTGATGGTCTTGTTGACAACTTCAACTTGGCCATTCGCTTGCGGTATGGCAACTGAGGCAAATTTTTTTATGGATGCCCTCTAGTGCGAAGCTTGCTTGAACTCCTCGTTATTGAATTGCTTTCCATTATCCGAGATGAGGGTGTGAGGAATTCCGTAGTGGCACACTATGTTCTTGAAAACGAAGTCTTTTAGCTTTCTGATCGTGATCGCGGCTAGTGGTTTGGCTTCCACCCATTTCGTGAAATAATCTACCGCGACCACGGCATACTTGACCTCTCCCTTTCCAACTGGCATGGGACCGATAAGGTCGATCCCCCACATGGAAAATGGCCAGGGGCTAGACATAGTTATCAGCTCGTGAGAGGGGGCTCGTGGAATGTTCGCGAACGGCTGGCACTTGTCATATTTCTTGACAAAATTGTGCGCATCTTCCTGGATCTGGAGCCAATAATATCCCTGATGAACAACCTTGTTCGCGAGAGATCGAGTAGCTGTGTGATTACCGCAGATCCCTTCATGATGTAGTCTGCTTCTTCACTGGTTACACATTGGAGGAGAGGGGCACTAAATCCTCTCCTGTACAACTGATCCCCGATGAGTGTGTAATGAGCAGATCTTGTTTGCAGGACCCTTGCTTCGACCTTGTCGCTAGGCAAGGTCCCATCCTTGATGTACTAGACGATGGGAGTCATCCAGAACTCTGATTGAGCCACGTTTACGACCTGTTCAGTCGAGCTGATAGTTGGAGCATCGATGAAACGAACAGGAATGTTATCTAGAGCCTCTGAATCCAATGAGAAGGCTATCTTTGCCAAGGCGTCCGCTATAGAATTGCTCTCTCTAGGGATCTGAGCGATTTCAAAGTGCTTAAACGACCCCAGAGCGGTCTTAGCCTCTTTTAGGTAGCGGACCATGTTCTCTTCCTTGGCGTGGTATTCCCCTAGAATTTGGTTGACGACCAGCATAGAGTCACTGTAAATGCTGATCGCGGTTGCACCCATTTCTTTGACAAGTCGCAACCCGACGAGTAGGGCTTCATACTCTGCCTCATTGTTGGTCGCTTTAAACCCGAATCGGAGAATACCATGAACTCGAGCCCCTCGGGGCTTATAAGGAGAAGACCCGCACCGGCTCTTTTCCTGTTTGATGACCCGTCGATGTAGAGGTTCCGTCGTGCGGAGTTGAATACTTTCTTGCGACTTCAGTGGGAACATTGCTCGCTTGGGAGATAGGAAAGTTCTCAGATAAAGTCTGCAACAGCCTGCCCTTTAATGGTCAACATGGGCTTGTACTTTAGGTCGAACTGGCTCAATTCCATGGCCCATTTGAGCAGTTTACCCGAGGCTTCTGGTTTCTGGAGGACCTTCCTGAGGGGGTAATTAGTCATTACATTGATTGTATGGGCATGGAAGTAAGGTCGCAGCTTTTTGGACGCGATCAGTAGAGCAAAGGCTAGTCGCTCCATTTCTGGATACCGTATCTCGGCATTCGATAGACGTTTACTTGCATAATACACTGGCCATTGCGCCTTTTCCTCTTCCCGAACTAAGGTTGCACTGATCGCGAACTGGGAGACGGATAGGTAGATGAGCAGGATTTCCTGTGGAAGAGGCTTAGAGAGGAGATGTGGCTTCCTGAGATGTTCTTTTATACTCTGGAACGCCTGCTCACATTCGGGAGTCCATTCGAATTTCTTATTGGCCTTCAGGATGTTGAAAAATGGCAAGCAACGGTCTGTTAGCCTCGATATGAAGCGACTAAGTGCCGCTATTCGCCCATTTAGACTCATGACCTGCTTTTTGCTAGTCGAGCTCTCCATATCGGGCAGAGCTTGAATCTTTTCAGGGTTTATTTCTATGCCCCACTGATTGACCATATACCCTGAGGGAACTTTCCTGACGATACCCCGAATGAACACTTGAGAGGGTTCAGCTTCATTCGGTAGAGTCGAGTATGTCAAACATCTCGACGAGATGCGCAATATGTTTTGAGGCGACCTGGGATTTGACCAGCATGTCATCCACGTAGACCTCTATTGTTCTCCCGATCTGGTCGGAGAACATTCCGTTGACCAATCTCTGATAGGTCGCGCCCGCATTCTTGAGGCCGAAAGGCATGACTTTGTAACAGTATAGCCCCCGGTCTGTAATAAAGGACGTATGCTCCTCGTCTAGCCTATACATCAGGATTTGATTGTATCCCGAGTATGCATCCATGAAGCTTAGCAGCTCGTGCCCAGAGGTGGCATCAACGAGTTGATCGATTCTCGGTAGAGGGAAGCTGTCTTTCAGGCAAGCTTTGTTGAGGTCGTTGAAGTCAATGCAGGTCCGCCACTTTCCATTTGGCTTCTTTACCAGGACCGGGTTGGCAACCCAGGTCGGGTAGAGAGCCTCACGAATGGATCCATTTCGAGAAGGTTCTCCACTTCTGATTTTAGTGCGGCGTACCGCTCCGGATCCATCGCCCTTCTTTTCTGGCGAACTGGTTTGGCTTCACTGCTGACGTTCAATGAATGGCAAATAATGTCCGGGCCGATCCCGACCATATCTGCGTGCGACCAAGCAAACACGTCAATGTTTTCCCTCAAGAAGCTTACCAGCTCGGAAGCGAGCTGAGGGTTGAGACAGCTTCCAATCTTTAACACTCGGCTTAGCTCTTTTGGATCAACCGGAACCTCGGACAGATCCTTAACCAGGCCGCTGGGGAGGATTTCCTGGATTCGTGGATCTATGTTATCCTCCACTGGACCAGGCTGTGGCTCGATCCGGCTGATCGCTATAGCCTGGCGGGGCATACATCGCGAAATGCCCTTTCCCTTGTCGGCCATTTGGACCGCTTTTACATAGCATTCGCGAGATGCGCTTTGCGATCCGCTTACTTCCCTTATCCCCGTTGGAGTGGGGAACTTCATCTTGAGGTGATAAATGGAAGTGACTGCCTTGAAGGTTCTCAACTGAGGTCGCCCCAAGATTCCATTAAAGGCCGATAGGCACTCCACGACCAAAAATTCAGTAACCCTAGTCACCTCGTCGTAGTCGCCGAGCGTGACTGGTAGCTGGATTGTTCCTTTGGGGATCAGGTGATCCCCTGTAAAACTGTAAAGGGGCATCGAGGCTGGCTTCAGGTCGGCCTCGACTAGGTTCATTCTATCGAAAGCGGTCTTGAACAGGATGTTCACAACGCTTCTATTATCCATAAGCATTCTGCAGACATTATGACACCCTATCAGGGGCGTGATCACCAGAGCGTCCTCATGAGGATAGTGCAAGCCAGCTGCCTCCTTCTCACAGAAGGTGATCGGTTCCTCTTTTCTAGCTTTTTGAGGTCGCTGCGAAGTGTTCATTACCCTGATCGGGTCGTGATGTGCTTCACGAGCATACTTTTCCTGCGCTTCTCGCGTGTTTCCCGCGAGGTGCGGACCTCCAAAAATTATGTTAACACTGCTGTACCTGCTGCGATCACGATGCTTTTTCTTTTGCTCCCCTTGGTTCTCTTTTGGGGAGTTATCAATGTACTCCTTGAAGTGCCCTTTCTTGATGAGCTCTTCGATAGCCTGCTTTAGAGCTCGGCATTCATCAGTGAGATGCCCATTATCCCGATGGTAACGAGAGTACTTTTTGCTATTTTTGGCCGTTGTAGGGGTTTTCATGGGTTCCGGCTCACCGAGCAGGCTGGCCTCCTCAGTTTGTCAAGGAAGGATTGCCGATCTGGACACGTTCGGTAGTGTATTGAGTTACGTCCGCAGGTCGTGTAGGAAGCGAGCATAGGACTTTTTACTGCTCGTAGCGAGGGTTTCTTCCCGGGGCCCACCCGCTGATCATGAATCTCTCACCTTTGCGATCGCTCTCCATAGTTATCTCCCTGACGGACATCTGCTTTGGAAGTGCCAGTGGATTCTTGCGACGGCGGAGGGCCGCCAATGAATTCTCTATTCGGAGATACTTTTCAGCAAGGTTGTAGAATCTGGTAAGGGAAACATCATCCTCAGCCTGTAATTTTTTCCACAGGTCGGTTTGCGGGCAAACTCCAACTATTATAAGTGTTCAGATGGACTCTTCTGGAGCGTGAGCCACCTTGTTGAGTTCCTTGTGGAAACGATCGATGTAGGATTACAGGATTCGTCTCTTTCTTGCCTTATGTTGCTGAGGTAGCTCAAAGGCATCGAAAACTTCCGATTGGCTTGGAAATGCCGCAGGAATGTCGTGCTCATCTGAGGCCATGAACTGATCGATCCCGCTGGGAGCGACCTTAACCACCGCCTTGGTATGAGAAGTGAGCGTCACGGCCAAACAACGACATTTTGCAAGGTCCGAGACCTGGTGGAGCTCCATCAGGTCGTTGAACTCATACAAATGATCCTGCGGGTCATGGTTCCCATCAAACGGCCGCATATCGAGGCATTACAGAACCACGCCCCGGTGGAAGTGGGAGCGGCTAGCACGGGAGGGAAAAAGAAAAAGGGGATGCAGAGGCGACCTGCACCTATTCGTTTTTCCGGCCGCACTCGACACACGTTGACTAGAGGCGTGTGAAGGCGATGGATTGTGCGGGGCATTTTCACGACCCTCGCAGTGGTACGAACCGCCTTGCGAGGTGTGGGGGCCACCCGCATGATAACGATCGGGATCGTTCTGCTGGCGGTGATAGGAATCATCGCACCCAGCACTTTTGGTTGGGTTCACCTGCGACGTGGCATGGGATAGCTCGGGATTCACTTTTTCGTCGAGTCTCAGCTTTGCCGGCACCCTGGTCAAGGCACGGTTTGTGTTTGTTGGTCCCTGGGAGCCTGTAGACTTACTTTTTGCCACTTGCTTACCCTTACGTCTATGCGCTGCAGTGCTCGCAGCACGGGCTATTTCCCTTTGCCACGCTTTCGCGCGACCTGCAGGCGTTTTTGGCGGTTGCACCGCCCCAGCTGTTGTAGATGACATGCTTTGGTCCAAACGGTCCAACCTTTGGTTGACCGTCTGGAGAGTGTTGTGGAACCTCTCCAGGTAGCTTCTGATGACGGGGTCGAGTTGCGGAGCTGCCAGGATATCCCCCGCAGCATTTTGCGAAACTGGAAGTACCTTGGAGGGGGTATCCCCTTGGGTCAAGGGGACTCCTTCAGCACGCTGGTTGACTTGCTCAGGCTTAGATTGGCAGGCCATTTGTTGCTGTAGGACCGATAAGTCGAAGATTCTCCTGATGAAGGGTAGACACTAAATCAGGCCCTTCCTCTAGCGCCAAACTGTTGATGCTGGATTCTAACACCAACTAAACGACACATGCGCAGCGTTGATTGGTCAAGAAGCACACGTGATTATGGATAGAGAATAGGAAATAAATGCAATAAGAGTTTTTAAAGTGGTTCGGATGCTAAGGTAGCAAGTCCTACGTCCACTGATTTGTATTAATATGATGGATCAGGTTGCAAAAAGCGAACCGGACTTACAAATGATTGGGAAAGTAAATATGTAGCTTACAAGAGAGAGAGAATTCAAGTGTAAAAATGGCCGAATCCCCTTAATGAAGGGGTCTTCCTCTTTTTATACCCAGTTGAATGCATGTAATCATCATTGAATTCATGGGTTGGTGTGATTGTCAAGACATAATCCGGCTTTACGTCTCATTGCCCATTTCCCAAGCTGATTTCA
Source organism: Pistacia integerrima (assembly GCA_026225825.1). Classification (NCBI taxonomy): domain Eukaryota; kingdom Viridiplantae; phylum Streptophyta; class Magnoliopsida; order Sapindales; family Anacardiaceae; genus Pistacia; species Pistacia integerrima. The sequence continues at coordinate 39,985,979 of CM047747.1, forward strand.
CGTGATTTGGAGCAGGTAAACGAACACGTGGGAACCCCACGGTGCTTGGCAGGCCTGGCGTGCGCTTACCACTCTGACGGGAGCAGGTCACGCTTCATCACGTGACTCCACGCCAGCCCTTGATGTCCTAGGCATAACAACATGAAAACCAGGAATCCCCGCCCCCAAATCAGCCAAATCATGCATCCAAATTGAATCACTTCTCTTTTATAATTTTGTTGAAATTTATCGCTTCATACTATTTCCTTTCAGCCTTTCTATTTCTATATACTATTAACTAAGCAAGCTTTCTTTATCTAGTTGCTAGAGTGTTTACAAAATAATCAAGAGAAATCAATTAGTTACACATGCAGGCATTCAGCAAAAGTTCATTAATTATATGATATGGGATTTTGATATTTGATTTGTTAACTTTGTCTGTCACATTGGTAAGTTCCATCAACAGACTATTGATATTCCCAAAAAACACTCAGGTGAGAAAAAATGAAGCTATGAAAAAACAAGATGTGTAGATAAAATTTGCGCTCCATCTTGAGGGAAAATAAAAAATAACACACACATATATAGCTACCCTAACTATATTGCAATATCAAAACATACCAGTCGATACAATCTCAACATTTTCTCCTACTGCCGTAGTTTCCGATTTAACGACGTCCCATGTCCATGATTTCTTGCTGGGTATGAATTAGTGGATATCTACAATGAACTTTCAAAGAGTAGATTAATAAAATATGGCATTTTATTAAAAGAATACGATATTTTATAAAGAAACTTTAGGTCTTTCTTTAGAAGATATCGTATTAAATAGAAACTTGAGGTATTTCTTTATAAAATATCGTATTAAAATTAGATTTTAATTTTCCTCTTGTACAATATTTAGGTCTTTCAAAGAGCAGAAACTTTGCAATTGCCATTAACCCTCTTTCTCACGGCAATAATAAGAATACCTAAATATTTTAAAAGACTTTTCGATATTCTATAAAGAAACTTGAGGTCTTTCTTTATAAAATACCTAAATATTCTATAAAGAAAGACCTCAAGCCAAGTGCATATTATTAATGCACTCTTTGAAAGAGAAAAAAACTCTAATCATATTAACCAAAATGAAAATAAAAAAAATCAGATGGTGCTGTTATCATTGCTGTGAGAAAGAGGGTTAATGCCAGTTGTACCAAGTACTTACAAATGCAAGATAAAAAATAAAAAATAAAGAATTAATGACATTAATCACCCTTAGATATAATATACTAACAAAATATATCTAAAGTTTTTGATATGACGGAACTTCCCCTATCATTAATGAATTGCTAGTGAATTGTTAAAACTCACACTGTTATGAGTTAATAAATATTATTAAATTGTCTTCCCACCATTGATTTTAACACTTAAAATTTAACAGTAAAAATCAATAAAGAGAAAAATCTTAAGCAATTCAAAGATAAGATTATGAACTTGTACTCATTGCTGCAAGAATATTGCAAGTTTATCAAAAACTAAAAGACTTTATGAGAATCTAAAGATTAATTAATTCGGGATACCTTGAAACATACCCGCACCAAAACAAAAGTATTTCCTATACTGAGATCACTTGGATCTTTTTTCATTGTTTGGCTTGATAAATCAAATGCTAATTAGAGGTATATATATATATACACAGAGATGGCCTGAGCCTCAAGGATTAATCAATATAATAACATGTATGAAATCAATGCAATCCTGACGTCTTTTAAGTATACTATTCAATAGAGATGACTAATGATTTATAAATTAATATATATTACCAGTAATGTGTGATTATACACTTACATAGAGATTATATGTATGTATGTACTGTTAGCAAGATAAAAACATGATCAAAACGCTGCCGTTCTGCAGTTTAAGTGGCAACCGTAAACGTCGACGCTTTTACGCTTTATGTTAAACAAAACTCGTGTCGCTTTTTGACCAGTTTCTTTTCTTCTTTGTTTTTAGTAAAGTTGAGCTGATACTTCTCTGTATATTTAAAGAGAAGTCTGCTGCGTTTTTCATGTATCTTTAATCAATAGAGAAAGTCTTTTTCTTCTCAGATCTTCACTTTAAGCTTCAAACACTTTCAATCTCAAAATTCCACATGGTATCAGAGCCTTGACAAACGTCAATGGCTGAAATCGATCCTCCTAAGTCCATTAACACCGACAAGATGTGAATAACTTCAACAATTCCAAGAACTTTGCTTCGACCGTGTTCTCATCCGGCTTTACAAGTAATTAACCCTAAGCTCACCATCGACAACTACCGATTCTGGAGATCGCAAGTTCTGTTTGCCGTGGGTGCTCATGCACTGGAAGATCACTTGATAGGTACTGTTCCTTGTCCTCCACCGCTTATTTGTGTTAAGAAAGATAATGCTGGAACTGTTGGTGAAACTATAGACAAGGAAAATGTAGTTACGGAAGAAGTTAATCCAGCTTATATTGCTTGGAAACGTACTGATAAATTCTTGGTTAGCTGGCTGTTAGCTTCAATTTCAGAAAGTATGTTTGGTCATGTCTCTAAGTGTCGTTATTCAAGTGAAATATGGTTTGTACTAGAGAATGAATTTGAAATAGATTCTAAGGCTAGAGCTTTGCACTTAAAGAACTTGTTGCAAACTACTCATAAGAAGGACTTAAGCATTAATAGTTACTTCAAGAAAATGAAGGAGATTGCGGACAGTTTATCTGCTAGTGGACAATCCATATCAGATGAGGATCTTCTTCAATATGTCTTAGATGGTCTTGGCCCTGAGTATGATGCTGCTATTGTGAATTTAACCTCACGAATTGAGTCTAAAATGGATTCTGTCTCTCTGCAAGAAGCAAAGTTTTTGCTACAAAAATATGAAATAAGGCTAGAAAAATTTAATACTTTGGACTTCTCAAACAGCTCAGCTAACTTAGCTACTGCAGCAACTGGAAATCAGTTAACATCAGCTGTGAAACATGAGAATGTTCCAATGTTTAATAGCTCTACATTGAATACTCTTCATAGTTTACAGAGTCAAAAACCACACTCCACTTATCCTGTTCCTGTAAACTCAGTCTCTCAATTCAACTCTCAAAATGCTTCAACACAACAGCCTAGTGGCCAAACTGATATGTCCTGGAATGCTTACAGACCTGCTATGTTTAATAATTTTGGTAGAGGTAGAGGTAGGTTCAACAATAGAGGTAGACCTATTTGTCAAGTGTGTAGTAAACCAGGACATACTGCGATCCAATGTTACCACAGATATGACTCAGCCTATTCTAGAGGATTTCAGTCAGGAATGTTTCCGTCTCAGTCACAATTTAGCAATGGGCACTATCAAACTGGAAATTCCCATTCTGCAAGGCCAAGTTCTTATCAATATGCATCTTCACAGTTTAATCCTGGTTCCTATGGAAATTCAGGACACTCTGGACAGCTTGGACAATTTAACTCTGGCTCTTATGGAAACTTTGGATACTCTGGTCCTATTGGTCTTCCAATTCAGCAGATATCAACTGGTCCTGTTGGTCTCCCAAGTCAACAGATGATGTCTGGATCACAAGCCCACCAAGCACACTTTGCTGTGCAGTCCCAACAGGTTCCTGCTTTACCTACACAACAGTACCCAAATATGCCTCCACAACTGTATCCAAATGTGCCTCCACAACACTGCCCAAATATGTCAACTTCCCTTGCAAACTCAGCAACACCTACTGATCCCATCTGGTACATGGATTCAGGTGCAACAGACCACATTGCCTCTGATCCAGCTCAGTTGAATGCCAGCAAACCATACGAAGGTACAGATCAATTGCAAGTGGGAAATGGTGAGTTCTTAAACATTTCTCACACTGGTTTTTCTTCATTACCTAGTGTATTATAGTCCAAATGTTTGTACCTTAAAAATATCCTGTGTGTGCCTAAAATCACCAAGAACTTACTAAGCATTTCAAAATTCACTAAGGATAATAATGTGGTTGTTGAGTTTAATTCTAATTGCTGTGTTGTGAAGGACAAAATTTCCAGAACTGTGCTACTCCAAGGAGATCTTAAAGAAGGGCTATATCGACTAATGCTACCTTCTAGTATGTCCATTCGACCCTCACTTACCTCCCAAGTCGAACCTCCAAATTTACCTTCTGTTAATTGTGCATTGGCTAAACAGATTCAGCATTCAGTAGAAGAATCTTTAGGGTCAACAGTGTTAGAGAAGTCAAAATCTGTAATGTTTGATGACAATACCATATATAGCAATGACATTGTTGGTGTTAAATCTTCTTGCAATAAAAATAAAACTCCAGTTTCAGTTTCAAATATCTTAGTATCTATTGAAAATTCCAAGATTGATAGGTCTAATGAATGTCAGCAACATGATTTATCTGATAAAACATATCATTTGAATGATCTGTCTGATGCTGTGTTCTCTAATACTGTGTTTTCTAATGTTGATTTGCTTAATTCTGCTCCTATTACTCCACAAAATATTAGTCAAGTGTCTTTAGACAACTCATCTCCTCATGCTGAAGCACTTGTTACTACAAACACTAGTATTAATTCATTGATTTGGCATCAAAGACTAGGTCACCCTCATAGTAAAGTTTACAATCAAATCATTCGTCAAACTAATTCTCAATCAGGAAAATTACATCCTGTTGAGTTCTGTGATGCTTGTCAATTAGGAAAGATGCATCACACTAGCTTTCCCAAATCACATTCTAGAGCTAACTTTCCTCTTGAACTCATCCATAGTGACATATGGGGTCCTGCACCTATTGCCTCAACTGAAGGTTTTAGATACTATGTGCAATTCTTAGACGATTTTAGTAGGTTTACTTGGCTATTTCCCCTTAGAACTAAGGCTGAAGTTAGGTCTATATTTATCAAATTTCATCATTTAGCCGAAAGACAGTTTGGTTATAAGCTTAAGTGCATTCAATCTGATCAAGGAGGTGAGTATAAGGGATTATTGCCGTATCTAACTAGTGAAGGCATTCAGTTTAGATATTCTTGTGCTTATGTACATCAACAAAATGGAAGAAGTGAAAGAAAGCATAGGCATGTTGTAGAAACAGGTTTGACACTATTAGCCCATGCATCTATGCCTTTAAATTTCTGGTGGCTTTCTTTTGAGACTGCAGTCTACTTAATAAATAGAATGCTTACTGATGTACTGCAACATACATCTCCTTATCAACTATTGTTTAAATTTCCTCCTGTGTATGATACCTTAAAGGTCTTTAGTTGTGCTTGTTTTCCTTTCCTAAGGGTTTTCAATAAACATAAGTTTAGTTTCCATTCAAGTAAGTGTGTTTTTGTTGGATACAGTTTGATGCATAAGGGTTACAAATGTCTTAGCTCAGATGGTCGAATCTTTATTACTCCTAGTGTTAGGTTCAATGAACATGAGTTCCCTTTTTCTTCTGGTTTCACCACTGTGAAATCTGTTAAGCCCGCTTCATCTGAATTCCCTTCCCCTACATCTATATTTTTCCCTTTCATTTCCATCCATAATCCTACCAGCTCAGCTAGCTCTGGTTCTCCTGGAGTAGCCCATCTTTCAAATGATTCTCCTCCAACAAGTGGTAAGGATTTACTCTTCTCCTTATCTATTATTCCTGTCATTCATCAATCTCCATCATCCAGTGCATCTCCACCATCAAATACACTGCCTATACCATCATCTAGTACTTCTCTACCATCAAATATACTGCCTGTACCTATATCATCATCCAGTGCATCTCCACCATCCAAAACACTGCCTGGTACTATCACAATAGACTTAACATCTTCACAACTTCCTAATTATTCAACAACTCCACACAACTTTCACAACACTGGTTCAGCCTTATATAGTTCTCAAAAACCAGAATCAGTCATACACAATTCTCAAAGTAAAACAGAATCACTCATACACAATTCTCACAGAAAAACTGAACCATCATGTTCCATTGCAATTGATCTGAACCTGTCCAAGTTTGCTGCCATTCCAAGCTCTTCAGAAGTGCCCATAAACACTCATCCTATGGTTACAAGAAGCAAATCTGTTGCTGCTTTTCCCAAAACAGCATTACTAGCTGCTGCCTCCATAATACCTGAACCCAACTGTCCAAGAAGCCTTATCTAGTCATGAGTGGAAGTCAGCTATGCAAGCAGAGTATGATGCTCTACTTGCCAACCAAACCTGGTCTCTTGTCCCTTTTTCTTCGGAAATGAATGTTGTAGGGAATAAGTGGGTCTTTAGGACAAAGTTCAATGTTGATGGGTCACTGCAAAAGTATAAAGCAAGGCTTGTAGCCAAAGGCTTTCAACAAACCCCTGGACTTGACTATTTTGAAACCTTTAGTCCAGTGATCAAGCCTTCCACAATACGGATTATTCTTACCTTGGCAGTGACAAACAATTGGGATATCCAGCAAGTGGATGTAAACAATGCCTTTCTCAATGGCACACTAAATGAAGTGGTTTACATGACTCAACCTGTTGGTTTTGAAGATACTGCACAACCCACTTCAGTTTGCAAGTTAAACAAAGCCCTTTATGGACTTAAGCAGGCTCCAAGGGCCTGGTTTGACAAGCTTAAACAAGCTCTTATACAGAAAGGCTTTGTTAATTCTATATCAGATTCGAGCCTGTTCATCCTGCATCAAAATGGTCAAGTTACCTACATTTTGGTTTATGTTGATGACATATTGTTAACTGGTTCAGATTTGTCCTACATAAAACAGTTAGTGCAGGAGCTTAATGACCAATTTGCACTCAGAACACTTGGCTCAATTCATTATTTTTTAGGACTGGAAGCAACAAGGACAGCCACTGGTTTACATTTAAAACAGTCCAAATATGCTAATGATTTACTTGCCAAGACAAATATGTTAGAAGCTAATGCATGTGCTACTCCTATGGCTACTAGTGCAAGACTTTTTTCAGGAGATAGTGATCTGTTTTCTAATCCCAGCCTGTTTAGAAGTATTGTAGGAGCATTACAGTATTTGACTTTAACTAGACCAGATTTGAGCTTTACAGTTAACAAGTTAAGTCAATTCTTACAAGCTCCTACCACCCTTCATTGGCAAGCTTGTAAAAGAGTCCTGTGATATATTCAGGGTACTAAAGATCATGGGCTGAAAATCACTCCTGCTGTCTCTCTTCAAATTGAGTGTTATGTTGATGCTGATTGGGGAAGTAATATAGAAGATAGGAGGTCAACCAGTGGGTATTGTGTGTTCCTAGGTCCTAACTTAATCCAATGGAGCTCTAGAAAACAAAAAGTAGTGGCTCTTTCCTCTACTGAAGCTGAGTATAGGGCACTTGCACACACAGCCACTGAAATTGCTTGGCTGAATAGTGTGTTTACTGAATTAGAACTGGCTTTCAACAAAACTCCAGTTATATGGTGTGACAATGTGAGTGCTGGAGCCTTGGCCTCAAATCCAGTTTTTCATGCTCGTACCAAACACATAGAAATTGACACTCATTATATTCGTGAACAAGTATTGGCTAATAAGGTTGCTGTTCAATATGTACCTTCTAAGTTGCAAATTGCTGACATACTCACTAAGCCTCTTCCTGCTGCTCAATTTGAAGAATTAAAAGCAAAGCTAACTGTTAAATCTGACTGAATCTGCTGCAGTAAGTAAAATGTTGAAATGATGGCAGTAGTGACTGAATCTGCTGTGGTAAAAAGTTGGCAGTAGTGAGTAGTGACTGAATATGTTGCAGTAAAATGTTGGCAGTAGTGACTGAATCTGCTACAGTAAAATGTTGAAATAGTGAGTTGTTTATGTTGGCTGTATGTTTGTTAATGTTGGCAGCATTGTGTGTTGATTAATTGTTGTGATATGTTGGCATTTGGAAGATTGGTTAGTTATTGTGTTGCAGCCATTGGTTGCAAAGGCAGTATGCATTGAGTGTTGATTAATTGTTGTGATATGTTGGCTTTTGGAAGATTGGTTAGTTATTGTGTTGCAGCTATTGGTTGCAAAGGCAGTAAAATAATGAAGCAACGGTTAAGTCTGATGAATGACAGTAGTGATTGATGCATTATGGCAAGTTGGTTAGTTTTTGCTGTAGTGAAGCAGTGAAGTTAAGCAGTAAAATTTTACTCTGAAGTTGTTGTTGATAGCAAAGACAGTAAAGCAGTGAAGTTAAACAGTGAAATTGTTACTCTGAAGTTGTTGTTTTTGGTGAAAGTTAAGCAGAGAAATTGTTACTCTGAAGTTGTTGTTTTTTTGGTGAAATTGTTTTGTTTTTGGTGAAGTTGCTGTTGATAGCAAAGACAGTAAAGCAGTGAAGTTAAACAGTGAAATTGTTACTCTGAAGTTGTTGTTTTTGGTGAAAGTTAAGCAGTGAAATTGTTACTCTGAAGTTGTTGTTTTTTGGTGAAATTGTTTTTTTTGGTGAAGTTGTTGTTTTTGGTGAAGTTTTTTTTTTGGTTCTGAAGGTTGTTGTTCTAAATGCTTTGCTCTGAAGTTGTTGGCATTGGTATGTGGCATTGGCATTTGGTGATCAGTCTCTACTCTGAAAATCAGTTTCTACTCTGAAGTTGTTACTCTGAAGTTTATGTTGCAGCAAACTTGAGAATATCTGCAGATTTTATAAGCAGAATTTATAAACTGTGAAATTGTTACTCTGAAGTTTATATTGCAGCAAACTTATGTTGCAGCAAACTGGAGAATATCTGCAGGTTTTATAAGCAGAATTATCAGTCTCTACTCTGAAAATCAGTTTCTACTCTGAAGTTGTTACTCTGAAGTTTATGTTGAAGCAAACTTGAGAATATCTGCAGGATTTACAAGCAGAATTTATAAGCAGAGGAATTTGAGCTTCAAGTTTTTTTTGCCTGAGCAGAATGTTAGCTGCATGTTGAATTGGCAAGCTGAAGCTACGAAGTAGTTCAGCTTGAGGAGGGCTGTTAGCAAGATAAAAACATGATCAAAACGCTGCCGTTCTGCAGTTTAAGTGGCAACCAGAAACGCTGACGTTTTTACAGTTTAAGTGTTAAACAAAACTGTGTCGTTTTTGACCAGTTTCTTTTCTTCTCTGTTTTTAGTAAAGTTGAGCTGATACTTCTCTGTATATTTAAAGAGAAGTCTGCTGCGTTTTTCATGTATCTTTAATCAATAGAGAAAGTCTTTTTCTTCTCAGATCTTCACTTTAAGCTTCAAACACTTTCAATCTCAAAATTCCACATGTACGTACACACACATAGAGATTATATATATATATATATATATATATATATATATATATATATATATATATATATATATAAGTCAATAAATAATATTCAACTTGTATTATTCAAATAGCGTACATGGTTTACATTTAGGAGTTACGTGAACAGACCAAAATTTGTAATATTCCAACTGGCAGGTAAATTTATTTCAGCACTCGAGAGTGCTGCACATGTAAATATTATATTCAAGTTGTATTATTCAAATAGCATTCTTGGCAGTCTAATCCTTGTAATAATTTTCAATTGGGAAAGTTATCGTTGACTTTCCCAGTAATCTACATTGCAATATAATTATGTTTGAGAAGAGAACGACTTTTTCTTTGTCCATAAAATTGGGTGGGCTGCTGAATAAATTATAATACTGTTTATTTTATTGCTCAATAAATTAATGTGGCAGCTGACGTTGCCTGAGTGATCTCACTCCTCTACCTGTTATGACCTCGCCAATACAACTGCAGAGTTACCAGCTCATCCCTAAATCAACCATATGCTATGTATATAATTATGTTAATATAATAATTTACCTCCTGCTGTCAATATTCCGTTATGGTTTTGGCACTTAATTTAACAGATCAAGTATAAAATATGTTAATTAATTAACTTATTATCGGAAATTTTAACGGAATAATGACAAGGGGTAGATTATTATTTTATGATTTTCTTTGAGGAAACATCAGAGGGGAAAATGTATTAAACTCATATTATTATTATAGATCTAAGAAATAAATATGGCTAGAAGTTATCAAAGGCAAAACAACGCAATATCTCAGATTGACTTGCCCCCAAATATAAGAAAGAACCGAAAAAAAAAAAAAACACGATCCAAAAGTAAGATCATTATAAAGGGTAGAACTACTGAAGAATGAGAAACAGGGGAATTGCAGAGTAAAAAACAGAGGAAAAATAGTATAACTCATAAAACAATAAAGAAATCAAAGTCATATATACTCGCCAAAAGAATGTTGCCAAAGCTTTTTTCTTATTTCACTTGGAAATGCAGACGGCTTTCTGGCTATTGCCTTTAAAAGAGAGTCTCCATTAGATGACACCTTTGTAGCTAAACCTGGATGGCGTTTAACAAATTCCAGTGCCAAGTCTGAGACAGAACGATGTACAGAAATTTTGAAGTCATTTCAAATCAATTCCAAATTTCCAATAATATATATATTAACAAATTAAAATAAAACTTCACCCAGGAAAGCTTTTAATTGGCAGTGCAATCCCTAAACTACGTGAACATGCATATATACAAGAAACATATAAAAAGAGTTGAGCCAAAATAATTATTTTGTGGGTGAAACTGTATTAATGTTTAATAAACGAGGAGATACAGAGTACAAAAAACGAAATTAAGATGTTTCATTTGAGGAGGCTGAAGTGTCCAGTTCATGAGATAAGAAGTCACAAGAAACAAACTGAATATATATGTAAATCGCCCAAATATTGATGTCGCTGATTCGCTTAATATTACATTTTGACCCTCAAATATAAATTGTTGTAGAAAGCAAAAGTTGAAGAATAACTCACCATAAAATTCAGCTTGTACTACCAAATTCAAGAAAACACAAACTGTATCATCAGAATAATTTCCCTCACACAAACTGTATCCACCCACAGTTGTTCGCAACTCCATTTAAGTTTACATCTTTCTTCACCAACAATTCCGCTGCTTGCTTATTGCCAACGATGGCAGCAACAGAAAGGACCGTGTTGCCGTCACTGTTTTTCAGTGATACCTGATCCGTTGACATCTTATTCAATAGATACTTGATATTAAAGTGTTAAGCTGATTAGTTAGGAGGTCAGCGTTATTGACCTGGTTAATAAAGTGTTTTGTTAAATCTGTTACTTCTGTTTAGCACCTCCGTTTAACTCTAACAGTTTGTTATATTTCTGTTATTTTTCTATTTGCTCATCACTATAAATGAGCTACTACTGTACACTACCCTTTAAGCTGAATATACAGAAATTTTCCGGATTCTTCCTTCTTCGTTTTCCCTGTTTTAGCTTGATAACTCACATGGTATCAGAGCCATTGACAAACGCCAGAAATGGTTGATCTCTCTCAATTCTCTCTCAATCAAAACAATTCAAGTCACAAATTGACCTCTGAACCTAGAAGTTTTGTAATTACTCCAACCATGTCTTCTTCAACCTTACCTGTCATTTCTTCCAAATTGACTAGGGATAACTATAAGTTATGGAAATCACAAATTCTACTTGCAATAGGTTCTTACGACTTGGAGGAGCATCTCACCGGTCTAATTTCATGTCTAGCTTCCTTTATCAAGGTTCAAAGTGAAGGTTCTTATGGAATCACGGAGAAGAAACCTAATCCAGCTTATAGCCAGTAGAAAAAGACAGACAAGCTACTAGTAAGTTGGCTTCTTGGATCTATATCTGAATCAATGTTTACGGTTGTGTCAAAGTGCCAATTTTCTGCCGATATGTGGATTGCTCTAGAAAAGAGTTTCTTACTGAATCAAGGACTAAAACTCTACATATTAAGAACTTATTACAGAATACTAGGAAAGATAGTCTTAAGTATTCACAATTATTTCATGAAAATGAAAGGTTTTGCTGAAGTTTTATCATCCAGTGGAATAGCAATTACTGATGAAGAATTATTGAACTACATTCTTGATGGCTTGGGTTCTGAATATGATGCTGCCATAGTTAACATTACCACAAGACTTGAGTCTGGGCTTGATCCACTCTCTGTTCAGGAAGAATAAATTATCCTACAAAAGTATGAGTTGAGAGTAGAGAAGGCTAACCTAGTGATGAACTCAATTGTAAGCACTGAATTTCAAGGACGTTCTGTTCATCTCACAAATCTCACAACTGGTGAAACTCACAAGAAATATCATAGTGAACAGCATCCTTTTAATGCTCAACAATCTCAGCTTGTACCTATGCAACCTCTTAGTTTTACACACCATAATTCTAAAACTCATCAAGCTGCCCCTGGACCTAGCCAATTTGTAAACCTAGTACCACAACATCAATTTTACTCTCCACAGTTTGCCGGTGGCAGAGGAAAAAGATGAGGAGCTAGAAGAGCCAGATTTGTATGTCAAGTTTGCAGTAAAACTAGACATCTAGCTCTCAACTTTTATCACAAGTTTGACACAAGTTATACAAGAGGAAACAACTCATTGATCAGACAAAATTTTGCTCCTAATTACCAGACCACCAGTTGTCTATCAAGGATTGCCATACTCTTCTCAGAACACATTTTAGTTTGCTTATAATCCCAATATATCAGCTGGTTTTAACTCCAATCAAATGCTTATTCCAACTAGTTTTTCAGCACCATTTTATACCAATTCAGGAGCTCAAAATACTACTACAGTTAACTTCCTAGCAGGATCTAGTTCAACCTCTGGACAGACTCAAGTGTATCATGACTCTCCCACATCTGCACTTAGTACTCACAATCAGGTGTTTTTGTCTCAAACTCAATCACCACATTACACTGACTCTACTGCCAATTATGTTGCTGCACCATCTATTGTCCAGAATGCATCCTGGTACATGGATTCAAGTGCATTGGATCATGTAACAACTGACCTCTCTTAGCTTACCATCAACTCTAATTACACTAGAAATGAGTAGCTTCAAGTTGGAAATGGTAAGCTACTACCTATATCTCATACTAGTTTTGCTTATTTACCATGCCAATCTAGGTCTCTTTATCTTAAGCATTGTAACGCCCACTTGTGGTACGTACCTAATGTATGTTCATTTTGCCCTTAGTGTTGATTGTTTGCCCTTAGTTAAACTTGTATGTTGTTGATATTGCTTGGTTGGCTCTAATTAAATTGATGTGTTGTTTTGGTTAAGTGGTTGCCCTCAATTTGGGGAAGACTTGGTGAAATCTTGGAGTTACAGACTTCGCCGGGGCGATGAAGAATCTTTGTCGCGACGACAAGGTTCTGTAATTTTTAGTCGCGGCGAAGAGCCGGCTAAACTTCTTGCTGAAGTTTCTAGAGAATTTTTCCTGAGGGATAAAGTGACTATTCTACCCCTAATTAACAGGAAAAGTGGGGAGTGAAATGTAAGAAAATTTCATGGAAAATACATTAGAGTTGGGGTTGTGATTGCAAAGAATTAAAGGGTAAAGATGGAATTTCCAAGAAAGTGTAAGGACAAAATGGGAAAGGATGTTTGATAATATGAGATATTAAGGGTTTAGTCTTATAAACCTCCTCAATTCTCTTCTTCCACCGCCATTGCCATCCTTCATTTTCTCTCAATCCTTCACTCAATTTTCCAAGGATTTTTTAGGGCTTTTGCATGGTTTTTGACAAGGAATTGATCATAAGCAACAAGAGGTAAGAATCCTTGCTTTAGTTATGAGTTTTATTTGTGCAAGAGTTGAATTTTTATTAAGTTTATGCTTAGGAAATAAGAGAAGGTTTGAGTCCAACAAGAGTAGAGAGCCTTAGTGAAGATTACTCAAGTATAAGGTAAGTAACTCCAGCCCAAGTTAAGGTTTAAGAAATCAATTGAGTAGAGATTTCTCTATGTATGTATATGCTATGATTGTTGAGAAATTGAGATGAGATTGGTGTTTATTTATGCTTGTAGTTGAATATCTTTGGGTTATGAGAAGTGTTTTGATTGTATCATGATGGATTGAAGTTTGGTGGAAATTGAAATAGTTAGAGGAAACTTTTGGGAGTGTTTTTCCTTGACAGGGATTGTGATGATACAAGGGAGTTTTACTCCCACTTTGGATGGTTTAAGAGACAAGTAGAATTATTGTTAAATAGAGTTTATGTATGCACATTAGTTGTTTGATGAAATGCCTAGGAGAAGCATAAATATGAGTAGAGAACCTTAATTTATGCAACATTGCATATTTGCATTTCATGAGTACATTTAATAAAGAGTTTAAGCATGAGCCATCCAATGCATATAGTTGTATATGTGGAATACTTAAGAAAGATTAAAGAATTCTAAGAAGAAGGCATTCTAAGAATAAGCACAAGAGAAAGAAAGAATAAGCATTAGAGAATAAAAGAAAGAAAAGTGCTAAAGAAGAGAAAAGAATAGGTTGTGCGATGGGGAACCCGTGAGTGATGAGCAGAATATTCCCGCATGTACGCCGCCTTCAGTGAGCGGCCTGAGAAAGAAAAAAGGAAGTGGTATAGCCCGTGAGAGTGCATGTGGATGAGGGCTATACCCGAGAAAGAGAATACACTCACATGACCAAGGGTTCCGAATCCATGCATCAATCGAGTCCGATCGGCAGAGAATAAGAAAGAATAAGAATGAGAAAGCATGAGAAACGAAAGAAAAGAAAAGAAAGAAAAGAAATGCATAAAAATAGAAAACATAATAAGAAAAACAGAAGAGAAGGAAGAGAATGCATTCTTATGCATTACTGCATGTACATTCCATTTATGCATTGTTATCATGACTTCTATCACGCTTTGAAAGAATAAGAGAGAAAGAAATAACAAGAGAGAAAGAAAAAGAAGGAAAAGAGTAAAGTAAGGAAAGAATGAAAGAGTGATGCACGGGGATAGTAGTGTAGAGGATTTACTTACTGAGCATTTTTGTGATCACCCCATTGTTTTCTATGTTTTTGCAGGAAATAGGTGAGGATGCTATCGGATGGACATCGGCAAGTGGAGAGAAATAGCTACTCTGTCCACCATTTTGATAGTTTTTGTACATATTTATTTTGTACTATGTAAAGAATGTATATATTAAGTAAAGAAAAATTTGGGCCTAACTACTTTCTATTAATTACACAAATATTTTTATTAAGTATATTTTATAAGCATATTCGTAGAAAGAAGTCATTACAAGCATGTCTTGTGTGTCCCTAATATTACCAAAAATATGTTGAGTATATCTAGGTTTACTAAAGATAATAGTGTTATAGTTGAATTCTTTGATGACCATTGTGTTGTTAAGGACAAACAATCCAAAGTTGTTCTTCTTCAAGAAAGGCTTAAGGATGGTCTTTATCAACTTCAAACTCTAGCCACTCCAAATTCCAACTTGCCTTCTGATTTTTCAAAACCTATATTCACGGCCTTCAACTCCTCAACTAGAACTTTTAATTAGAATCAGTTTCCCCAACCTTTATCTTCTTCACTTTCAGCAGATTGTAGTAATAAAGCCTGTGAGATTGAAACTCTATTTCATATTAATGAGTTTTTGAATTCCTCTGTAAAAGTATTCTCTTGTGTAAATGCTGCTATTGACAGTAATAAAAACATATTTCAATCTCTTTTTGCTACCAAAACTAGTGGGATGTTATGGCATAAACGTTTAGGTCATCCCAATGCAAATGTTCTTTCTAAAATTATGCATATCTTAAAACTAAGTAACACTATTTCAAACACCTTTGATTTCTACATAGCATTTCATTTTGGTAAGCTTCACCAGTCTGTTTTTCCTAGAACCAGTTCAATAGCCTCTCAACCCTTAGAACTTATTCACTTAGACCTTTGGGGACCATCCCCTGTCTCCTCCTGTGAAGGTTTTCGATATTACATTTAGTTCCTAGATGACTACAAAAGATTCACTTGGATTTTCCCTTTTAAAAAGAAATATGAAACACAAAACATCTTTAAACAGTTTCATACCTTAGCAGAAAAATAGTTCAACACTACCTTAAAAGGTGTTCAAATAGACTGGGCAGGTGAATATAGGAGTTTAGTTCCCTATTTTCTTGATCATGGAATTATCTTTAGACATCTATGTCCCTATACTCACCACCAAAATGGAAGAGTTGAAATAAACATAGGCAAATAGTAGAACAAAATCTAACTCTCCTTGCTTAGGCTAGCATGCCTTTAAAATATTGGTGGCTCTCTTTCCAAACAGTTGCTTACCTTACAAATAGGTTGCCCACGCCTGTATTATCTAGTCCTTCTCCATTTCAAGTCTTGTTTAAACAAATTCCAAACGACAAGTACATTAAAATCTTTGGTTGTGCAGTCTACCCTTACCTTAGGCCTTATAACTGATAAGAGCTTGAAAATACACATTTAGTTAGTGGTTTTTGGGGGATTAATTGTGGGAAATTAGGCTTTATTTGGTAAAGTTGCTTAATATTTTCATAATTGCCTTTTATGGGATCACGGGTATTTTTGAGTGTTTTTTAGGTCACTAGTGCTTAAATGTTATGCTTGGATGAAGAATCATGTTGGAAACAGAATGAGTGACGAGTAGAAACAAACGGATCAAGAATTGGAGTTGAATTGAAGAAGTTATGGAAGTTGAAGCAAAGAGAAGATTCTAGATTACGTTCCAGCTTGTGCATGCCTCGGTATTTTGAGAATATCTTGAGTTGTAGATTCGGATTAAGATGATTCTTAGACCGTTGGAAAGCTGATTCAAAGGGATACATTTAATATGTTTACAACTTTTCCAAATTCCATCGTTATCGAGTTCAAAAATCAACATCTTTAAAGAACAATGGAATGATGCGGGAAAAGGGTAGCATGACATGTGCGCACACATTTTTTTCCAAGAGCTATCGTGCCCACAAAGACAGCCACAAAGATAGTGCCACAAAGCACAAGTCCACGCACGATCCACGGAAGTCACTAGTTTGTTATCCGTTTTTAGCCAGGAGAATAAGGTTAAGGGTTCCAAATCAAATAGAATTAAGGAAAAACAAACCCTAACCATATAAATAGAAGTCTTTTAGCATTATTTAGGGGATTCTTTGGTGAGAAGAAAGGTTGAAAAATCTGGAGAGAAGAGAAGCATTAGAAATTCTGGAGCTTTGATTCACAATATAAAGAAGTTTTCCTTATTCTTTTCTTGTAAACTCATGATGAATGTTTTAATAAATATGATTGTTTCTTTCATGTTGATTATGAACTAATTTTATTCTCTAGGGCTAAGATGTAGCCCAATCTCTTAATTATGTATTAATCTTTGATTGTTAATTTGTATTAAGAATTCTTCCTAAGTTTTACTATTATTCCTAATGCTTTTGATTCTTAAGGGCGCAAGAATTGAATGAACTAATGGACTAAGTTGAGATCGAGAGATGATACTTAGTTGGTCTAAGGTAGTAAAACAATAGGTTGAGCGAACACTAGAGATAGGTTACCACAACTTGTGAGGTTTTGGTAAACTCCATAGAGCGTAATGATCCCTAATTGCTTAAATCTGATTAGAAATAAGTTGGGTTAGTAATTAGGGGTTAATTTGATAATTGTTCGAGAGAAAGTTATTGGAAATTTAGGGAGTTTGACCTGTAGGAAGAGCTTAATAAAATTAGCATAAGAGATCGATACATATGAATAAGAGTTGGTGTGAAGTCTATGCCCTAGGTCTAGTCATCTTGTTTTTACCCAAAGGTTTATTTTAATTGTTCTCTTTTCAGTTTTCTTTTTAAATTCAATTGTTTATTTAATTTAGGTTTTCCTTGATAGAAATTTGGATTGATCAAATAGTAATAGGATAGTTTAATTGGTAATTGATGATAGTAATTCCCTTGGGTTCGATATCCGTATTTTATACACTTTATTACTTGCACAATTTCGTACACTTGCGAAAATCAACAACAATAACTCTCACAAATTCAATTTTCATACTACCACTTACACTTTTGTTGGATATAGTATGCATCACAGACGATATAAATGTATGGATTCTAAAGGCAAGATTTATATATGTCAAAGTGCTAAATTTAATGAAAATAACTTCCTTTTTGCTTCTACTAATACTACTGTGTCTAATTCCAAAACCAGTTGCCTTCCATAGCCATTACCTTGTGATGACAGCTCCTTTAGAGTCATCTCTTCTTTGCCTCATAACTATGCTCCTTCTTTTGACCAATCCACATTATCATCTTCTGTACCTATGTCCCCCTCTTCTTCACTAGTTCTATCCACAATTGGTCAGTAAAGGTCAACTGCAACTTAATTATCACAGCTCTCCTTATATTCTAGTCCCTTATCTCCATTTGCAAACCCTTCAATCCAGTCTCATTCTTTAGTACAGTCTCCTACACATTTTCCTGACACACTAGCAGCCGAACCTTTAGTAGAGTCTTCCTTACATTCTCCTAACACATTAGCAACTGAACCTTTAGCGGAGTCTTCTCCACATTCTCCTAACACACTAGCAACTGATCTTTTAGTCCAACCTCTCACACATTCTCCAAATACATCATTAGCAGTGCCATCATCTCAATTACCTTTAGTTCCTAATATCTCCTATTTACAAGCAGATTTTTCCTCTAGTTCTCCTAAATCCATTCACCTTGTTATGGACCTACCCTTTGATGATCACCAGTCTACTCACACCAACATTGACAACCTTGCTAATCTTGTTCATATTCCAAATGTCTTGTCCACTAGTTCACATTCCTTAAACATTCACCCTATTATTATCGAATCAAAAGCCAAACTCCCCATCTCCATGTTAGTCGCCTCTACCTCTTATTTAGACACAAGTGAGCCAAAGAGTGTAGCTAAAGCTCTGTCTCATCCATCCTAGAAAGCTGCCATAAACAGTGAGTTTAGTGCATTAATGTCTAATCACCCTTGGGAACTTGTTCCAACTGAACCTCATATGAACATAGTTGGATATAAGTGGGTTTTTAGAGTGAAACATAACTCTGATGGCTCCATTCAACGATTCAAAGCAAGACTTCTTTCTAAAGGATTTTAACAAACCCCCGGTGTGGATTATCTTGAAATATTCATTCCTGTTATCAAGTCCTCTACTGTTCGAGTTGGTCTCAGCTTGGCTATCACATATAGTTGGGATATCCAGCAAGTTGATGTCAATAATGCTTTCTTAAATGGAGAGCTTAGTGAGACAGTTTTCATGACTCAGCCACAAGGTTTTGTTGATGCTAAAAACCCTTTTCATGTGTGCAAATTAGTAAAGGCATTTTATGGACTCAAGTAGACTCCTTGAGCCTAGTTTGAGAAGCTCAAAAATGATTTTCTAAAATAGGGATTTACTTGCTTAGTAGCTGATCCCGGTCTGTTTATTTACAGACACAATAATTAGGTTATGTATGTAGTAGTATATGTTGACGAAATACTCTTGATAGGCAGTGAAGATAAATTGGTTCAAGATGTTGTGCATAAGTTGAATGTTGAATTTGCCTTAAAAACCCTGGGTTCTCTTAAATATTTTTTGGGTTTTGAAGTACAAAGGACAGCTTCAGAAATTCATATGAGTCAAGACAAATATGCAAGAGAAATGTTGGTTAAAACTAGAATGATAGACTCTAAACCATGCTCCACTTCAATGGCTTTAGGGAACAAGTTGACCTTTAAAGATAGTGAGTTGTTTGACAAACCATCTCTCTATTGAAGTACAATAGGTGCCCTGCAATATCTAGCCTTGTCATGGCCTGATATCGCATTCTCTATCAACAAGTTAAGCCAATTCCTTAAAGCTCCCACTAAACTTGTCGAGCCAGTCATCACGGTCGCAAAATTAATACTAAATACTGTAGTTAGTGGTAAACGGGGTCAAATCCACAAGGAGCGATTACTAGCAACCTAGTATAAATTTGAGTAACGATAATGAAATTGGCAAATTGATTAATTAAACTAAACAAACTAAACGCAAATAATAAACGCTTGAAATTAAAACTAATGAAGACTTTATAATAAAAACGTTGCCGTTACGGTTTTGGTTTGACACGAGACCAACTCACACAATTCTCCTCCACACTCTACAATCCTCTAAACCTACAAGGCAAGGTAAATCAATAAAATCGCTTTTCGACACTCTAGGTATAAGCTATCCTGTCTCACCTAATTGTTCAAGTTCGATTGGTTAAGTACTATCTTTGACTACTGAAAAACTCTAAAGGTCAACACCACTAGTTGGTACATCTTTAACAAATACAATCCTTCAACACGTATCATCCAATCAGCCAACTACACAATCAATGTAACATAAGTAGAAATGACATTAAGTGTAAATATAACTCGATTACAATCAATGCGAAGTAATTTAGAGCAATACTTAACATTTAATTATCTCAAACCAACATTTATCGTGCAATAGGTATTATATCAACAACTAATCTCAATGGACAACATCAATAATCACAAATCGTACATCAAACTACATTAAAGTATCGTAATCAATCATGAAACGAAAATAAACATAGTCTAATACACAATACTTACCCAAATGTCCAACAACTGGGCTCATCTAACTAGTCGAAAGTTGTTGAGGAGAGTCATGGGTGTTAATCTCGATCTCACCTACACCATAACAGACAATCAGGAGCTCAACCACTCATGGTGGTATCGACGGAGGATGGAGAGGTGGAAACAAAGTTGGTCATGGCAAAGAGCAAGTGACCGAAAACTGGAAGATGTGATAAGGAGGTGAAAAAGACAAACGGAACTCTTGGAATACCAACAATCGCAACTCGCTAGAGTACGTTAATTTTTTGACGGGTCTTCTGGGAAATGGTGGTGGAAATGGGATCCGAAGATACCAATGGAAAGCTCAGGTGATGGGGAGTTCAAATAAGGTCTTGGGGAGATGAAAGGTCACCAAAAAGTGCACGAAAATGGACATGGAAGCTGAAAAGGCATAGGTACAACGATGATGGATTTCGGCAATTTTGACATTGACGAAGCTTAAAGGAAGGTGTATCTGAGTGTGGGGAAGGTAGATCGGCCTACCAGGGAAGTGAAAGAGTTATCGGAGATTGCCGAAAAGTTGCCCAACGATGGCTGGAAGATGAAACGTCACCACCAAACGCCCGAATCATAGCAGTGAGT
Organism: Pistacia integerrima; assembly: GCA_026225825.1. Classification (NCBI taxonomy): domain Eukaryota; kingdom Viridiplantae; phylum Streptophyta; class Magnoliopsida; order Sapindales; family Anacardiaceae; genus Pistacia; species Pistacia integerrima. The sequence continues at coordinate 40,006,955 of CM047747.1, forward strand.
GCGAGATGATGATGATTGGTGCAAGAGGAAGCTGGAATGTCGCCAAAAATGAGATAGGAAAAGTCGTCGGTAGTGGAACTGTAGTTTGGGGTGAGCAACGCTGTTGGAATGCGACCCTTCACTTCTTTTTTATACAAAAAGTGGAAAATTTCCATTTGGCCACTATAAGATTGAAAAGTGACAAAATCAACCCCTTAAAAATATGATAGTTACCCCCGAATCGACTAGGCTACAAGTCAAGACTTATACTATTTTTTTTTATAAAGCTCATGATCTATGTAAGGACTTATTAAGATTTCTAGAGGAATCGTGTAATGAGCTTTAGGCTAATCGATCCCAAGCTAGATAGCTTTAGGGGATTAGATGTAGAACACCTCTCAGGTGTACTGACTCGAGTCAACTAGGATACAAATCAAAACCAAATCATCAAGCAACATTTAAGCACTTGTAACATACACAAAATAATAAATGAAAATTTGCTACATGGACATGTAGAGTATGTGGGAGACTTGCATAAACACTAAAACACATGACATTCACACAAAACAATGTCTAACCACAATTATGGACAAACCTAGCACATAACAGAATAGTTCAATGTTTAAAACTATGTTGCAACAAACCATTTTCAAAAACCTCACAAAACCTTTCAACTAGCACCTCAATTGCTTCTAAAATGGTGATTATATATGAATTCATGAAAAATTTAAAAAAAAAATGGCTCACTTAAGTTCACTTTTATCACTTTTGGACTTACAAGAGTAAAATTTAACATATTTTCAACAAAAAACATATTCATGCCACAAAAATTTAAGCACAATCCATTCAACACACAATCTCCACGAAAGCATCATCAACAACACTTCACAAAAATATGATCAACAACATACTTCACAAAAATAAAAATCAATCAACACTCCCCAACCTAAAATGTCATTGTCCTCAATGACCCACAACTACAAACATCCTCCCCAACTTGGCATCAAATGATCTCAAATGGCAATATGATCAGTAACATTAAAATCGTCCAACATATTTGAGAAAAAATCTAACAATAACAGCATATAAGGTGGAGAGATACAACCTGAGAAACAATGGTGGGGTTGTCACCAATGGAGTTTGTGGAGCATGCATAAGCGTAGTCTTCCACTAGTTAATGAATTTTCAAACATGACAATTCTTGCAAAGACAAAAACTACAAAACCATAAAAGCAATAAAAACATATTTACAAAGATGGGTTGCCTTCTACAAGCGCTAAGTTTAAAGTCCTCAGCTAGACTTAGTGCACTAAAATGGCTAATGTGGTTCTAACAAATAACACTCCTCAATCACCTCTCCATCATTAATGCCATCTACATAAGGTTTAAGTCTTTGGCCATTCACCTTAAAAACTTGACTTGTTTTTGGGTTTTGGATTTCAACAACTACGTGAGGGAAAACATTAAGAACAATAAAAGGGCCATCCCATCGTGACCGAAGCTTCCCCGGAAAGAGACGGAGCTTAGAGTTAAAGAGTCACACTTTTTGATTTGGAGAGAATGACTTCCTAACAATGTGTTTTTCGTGAAAAGCCTTAGTCTTCTCTTTAGAGATGCGAGAGTTCTCATAGGCTTCGTGTCTTAGCTCATCTAACTCCAAAAGTTAGAGTTTCCTATGGTCACTGACCATGGTTATATCAAAATTGAATTTCCTTGTGGCCTAATATGCTCTATGTTCAAGTTCTATAGGTAAATGACATGTTTTCCCAAAAACTAACTGATAAGGGAACATGCCAATAGGGGTACGATAGGTGGCTCGATAGCCCAAAGTGCATCATTCAGACGCACTGACCAATCCTTACGATCAGGCCATACCATTTCCTCTAAGATAGTCTTAATTTTCCTATTAGCACGTTCAACTTGTCCACTAGTTTGAGGGTGATAAGGTGTGGCAACTCGATGGGTGATTGAATACTTTTTCAATAGTGAGCCAAAGTGTCTATTGGTGTAATGCGAACTGCCATCACTGATGATGGCACGCGGGTGACTGAAACGACTAAATATGTGTGATTGAACAAAGTTGATGACCACCCTGTGATCATTGGTCCTAGTGTCAATGACTTCTACCCATTTAGACACAAAATCCATTGTAAGCAAGATATATTCAAAGCCAAAAGATGAGGGAAATGGACCCATGAAATCAATACCTCACACATCAAACACTTCCACAATCAAAAGAGCATTAAGGGGCATCATATCTTGTCTACCAATATTTCCTACTTTCTGACATGAAGTACAAGCACGACAATAAAATAATATATCGCGAAAAAGAGTAGGCCAATAAAAACCACACTGAAGGACCTTTAAAGCGATCCTCTTGCCACTGTAATGACTACCACAAGCATAAGAATGAAAAAATGCAAGTACACTCCTAAACTCGTGGTCGGTAACACATCTCCTAACAATCTGGTCTGCACACATCCTGAAAAGGTCTAGGTCTTCCCAAAAATAATGCTTGATGGTTACAAAGAAATGATCTTTATGAGTTTTGGTCCACACTAATGGTAATTGTCCTACGGCCAGGTAATTGACTATATGGGCATACCAAAGTGCTTTGGATTGGGATATTGCAAATTGTTGCTCATCTGGGAAAGAGTCATTCAAACATTGACTAGGGACATACTCTGTAAGGAGTTTAGACAAGTGGTCAGTGACCACATTATCATTACCTTTTTTATCTTTGATTTCTAGATCAAACTCTTGCAACAACAAAATCCATCGAATTAGTTTAGGCTTACTGTCTTTCTTGTCTAACAAATACCTAACTATAACGTGGTTTGTAAAGACAACTATCCTAAACCCAAGAAGATAAGACTAAAACTTATCAAGGGAGAACACTACTGTAAGCAACTCTTTCTCGATAGTAGTGTAATTGCATTGAGCATCGGAGAGGGTCTTGCTTGTGTAGTAGATCACAACGGGCTTTTTATTCACCCGTTGGCCAAGGACTACACCAATGGCATAGTCCGATGTGTCACACATAACTTCAAAAGGTAGATTCCAATCAGGAGGTTGCATGATGGATGTTATGGTCAACGCTTCCTTCAAAATGGTAAAGGCAATCATACAATAATCATAAAAAACAAATGGCACATCTTTAGAAGGCAAATCACACAAAGGCTTAGAGATCTTGCTAAAATTCTGAATAAAATACCTATAAAATCCTGCATGACCTAGGAAAGATCTAATTTGTTTGGCTGACGAAAGGGGTGGTAGTTGAGAAATCAATTCCACCTTTGCCTTATCCACTTCTATCCCTTTCTTGGAAACTACATGACCTAAGACAATTCTCTTTTCCCAACTAAGAACAAGATTTGTCTTTTTATATCATTTCAACACCAACTGAAGTTTTTCGAGACAATCATCAAAAGATATACCAAACACAGATAAATCATCCATGAAGACTTCAAGGAATTGACCCACCATGTCAGAAAATATTGATAATATGCATCTTTGAAATGTTACTGGTATACTACATAACCCGAAGGGCATGCGACGAAAGGCAAACATACCAAAAGGACATGTGAAAGTGGTTTTTTCCTAGTCTTCAGGGGCAACTGGTACTTGTTTATATCTGGAATAGCCATCTAAAAAATAATAGATAGCCTACCCTACAAGTTTTTCTAGGATTCGGTCAATAAATGGGAGCAGGAAATGATCCTACCTAGTGGCTAGATTGAATTTCCTATAATCAATGCAAACTCTCCATCCTGTGGGAGTACGGGTTGGAATTCGCTCACCTTTTTCATTTTCAACAATGGTGAGGCCACTCTTCTTAGGTACAACATGGGTCGGACTCACCCATTGGTTATCGGATATGGGTTAGATGATACCCTTATCAAGCCATTTGATCACCTCTTTCTTCACCACCTCCTTCATGTTTGGGTTTAACCTTTTTTGAGATTCATGCACCGGTTTAGCATTCTCTTTACAAAATATATAATGCATGCACAAAGAAGGGCTAATCCCTCACAAATCAGCTACCGACTAGCCGATTTGCTCATTATGAGCTGTCAAGACCGCCACTAATCTCTCATCTTGCTCACTATCTAAGATGGCAACAATGATCACATGTAAGGTCTTGTTGGGTCCCAGGAAAACATACTTAAGAGTATCAAGCAAAGCCTTCAACTCCAAGACTGGTGGAAACTCAATTGACCTTGGTTGTGTTATCTTAAACAAAGGAGATAAGGGTTCATATTTGATGTTCCAAGGTAAACACTCTAAAGTGGGTGACCTATCCATATATGCACTAACCTTCTAAATTTCAGACACGACACTCAAGCTACATATCTCCTCAACAGACGGATTCATAACAGTGTAAATCACATCATCACATAACATCTGTGGGGCATGAGCCTCCACTAGATTGTCAATAGCATCAACCATGAAACACTCATTATGTTCCTCATGCATAGGCCCTAAACCAACATTAAACACATTAAGTCTAAATTTTCTATTCCCAAAAGATACTTCCATCTTTCCTGATCTATAGTTAATGCAATTGTTTGCCATTACTAGAAAAAGTCTCCCTAAAATAATCGGTGGCATACTTCCACTGCTCGTATACTCTATATCTAAGACAAGAAAATCCACCGATAAATATAGTTCCTCAACCTTAACTAGCACGCCCCTAATCAAGCCCCTAGGCATTTTGACCGATCGGTCAGCTAACTGAAGTATGACTTTAGTAAACTTGAGCTCACCTAGATTAAATTGTTCATACACAAAAGTGGGTAATAAGTTCATGCTCGCCCCCAAGTCTAAGAGTGCTCTATCAATCGTGACATTACCTATCACACATGAAATAATAGGAGCTCCAGGATCCTTTAACTTTGGGGGAAGGCGGTTTGAGACAACTACACTTACATTTTTCGGTAAATGTACAATCTTAGGTGTGTGAGATTTCATTTGCCTCTTGTGCGTGCACAAGTCTTTGAGGAATTTGGCATATGCAGTTACTTGCTTGATAGCATGTAAGAGTGGAATGTTAATATGTACCTGCTTAAACAACTCAACCATTTCCTCCATCCTAGCGCTTTTCCTAGCAGTGGGAACATTTTAGGGCTTTAAACATTGAGGAAAAGTTGCTCTCGGTATGTACGATGTAGGGGATGGTTCATTCTCCCCAATTTTCTCCTTACCCGATCTCTAAACACTTGACTCTACGAGTGGCTCACTCTCACTCTCTTTGGCTTGGTCCCTACCTAGACTTTCCTCTTCTCTACCCTGGACTTTTACTTCCCTCTCAGGTTTAATTAGCTCTCGGCCACTCTAAAGAGTCATCACGACCTTAGCTTGTTTGAAAAACCCTCTTTGCTGAGAAAAACCACTAGGATTACCTTTGACTTGACTAGGCAATTGGCCTTGTTCTTTCATATTGACTGTTTCAGCTATTTGACCAATCTGGATATCTATCTTACTAATGGATTGGAAATGAGAATGTAGAAGTTGGGTATTCTGCTCTAAATCTTGGAACCTAGCATTCATGTTGGTTTTTTGTTCTTGCATGGTTTGGAGCATTTATGCCATCATTGATTCTAGTGAACCAAGCATTGGAGTGGGTTGCTAAACGGGAGGTGAGATCCTAGGTTGGATGGGTGGTTGGATTGAAGGTTGCTCCCTATAATTGCCTTGTTGATTGGAAATATTGTTCCTGTATGGCATATTATTGGGGACATTGTGAGGTGGTTGTGGCTTCCATGAAAAAGTAGGGTGGTTCCACAACCCAGGATTGTACGTGTTCGAGTACAAGTCCTTTTGTCTCTAGAAGCCCTGTGTAGCCTGCACTTACTCCTCAAAAGGGTCGGGGGTAGGTTCCTCAATTAAAGGGTCAATAGTGGAATGCATGGCAAAAACATCCTAGTTCACCCTATTTTGAGATGATTGTGTAAAGGGCTGCCCTTGTATAGATACAAACTTGTCAAACTGGTGGGCCAACACCTTTAGCTTGGAACTAATGTCATCTAACCGTGACACCTCATACATGCCACCCTTCTTGGATGGCTACCCTAAGATAGGCATTCTAGATGCAAAAATGGTTCATTGAATTTTCACTTAAGGTCTCGAAGACTTGCCATAACTCATTCCCGTCCTTGTGCTAAATGTTCCTTCACAAGAGGCTTCTACCATATTCCTATGCCTCTCGGTCAGTCTGTCATAAAAAATACGAACTAATTGTCACCTAGGGACTGTGTGATGGGGACACCTCCTAAGCATTTCCTTCAAACGTTCCCAACTCTCATAAAATTCCTCGCCATTCAGTTGAGTGAAACTAGTGATGGCTCGTCTTATGCTGTTGGTTTTACCAATAGGATTATACTTTTTGAAGAATCCTTGTTGCATTTAGGCCCAAAAGGTAATGGACCCTGCTACCAAAGAATTAAGCCACTGTTTGGCTCAATCCTTAAGTGAGAATGGGAATAAAATTAAGCCCACATCTTCATTCACATTTTGAAGCCTAACTATGGAGCAAACCTCTAAAAATTCATCTAAGAGTTTGTATAGCTCCTCATTTAAATTCCCATAATAAATTGGCAGCAACTGGATGACACTAGTTTTGATCTCATAGTGTTGTGTCTGGACATTGGGGATACGGATACATGAGGCTGAAGTGTAGGTGGTGGGTGCAAAATGTTGGCTAAGGGGCACATGTGCGGGTGCATCCTGGTCAGCCATCCTATGTGCTTGTTTTCTATTCCTCTTACAAGTGCATTCAATTTCAAGATTCAAAGGTAATAACTCTTGGTTACAAGACTTTCTAGTTTGCATTCATCAATCAAAGACACAAGAGGCTCACAAGTAATCGCAACAACAATTTTAAAGAAAAAAAACTAAATGCAAATCCTAAGAAGCAAATTTAATAAGCACACGAAACCAAACTAAAACAAATCTAAAATTTAATTAAACCTAACCCAACAAAAATTCACACAAACAAATACGCTTAATCAAAACTAAAGCTATCAATGCGACCTAAAAGAAATTAACACTAAGAACAAAAATTAAATCCTAGGAACAAAAACAAATTATGGAAAATAAGGCAAAAGTTACCACTAATAAACTACTACACAACTATAACTATTAATCAAAAAGACTAAACTAAAATAAATAAATAACTAAAGTTAAGAGAATTTCATAATCGGGTCGCGCCAAATCTTTAATGCTCACGACACGCTGTAGCACTTTCCCAACTGCAATCTTCCTGCAAAACAAAAACAAACACAAATGAAACTATTCCAATGAAAATAAAATGAAAATGAAATAAAACAAAGTAAAATGAAATTATGCAAACAACCTAAAAAGAAAATAATTAACCAAAGATGCAAAGAGACAAACTAAAAGGAGCATAAAAATTAAACACTCAACCAAACAAAACAATTCACCCAAACAAATAATTACTACAAAGAAAATAACACAAACAAAAATAGCAACTAAGATAAACCTAGAGTAAAAACTAATGACTACCCAAACACACAAGTCGAAAGCACGTTGCTCCTCGGCAACGACACCAAAATTTTGTTGAGCCAATCATCATGATCGCAAAATTAATCTTAAATACCGTAGTTAGCAATAAGCAAGGTTGAATCCATAGGAAGAAATTATTAGTAACCTAGTGTAAATTTGAGTAACAATAATGAAATTGGAAAATTGATTAATTAAACTAAACAAACTAAATGCAAATAATAAAAGCCTGAAATTAAAACTAATGAAGACTTTATAATAAAAATGTTGCCGCTATGGTTTTGGTTTGACACGAGATCAACTCACACAATTCTCCTCTACACTCTACGATCCCCTAAACCTACAAGGCAAGGTAAATCAATCAAATCACTTTCCGGCACTCTAGGTATATTCTATCCTATCTCACCCAATTGCACAAGTTCGATTGGTTAAAGACTATCTTTGACTACCGAAAAACTCTAAAGATCAACACCACTAGTTGGTACGTCATTAACAAATACAATCCATCAACACGTATCATCCAATCAGCCAACCACACAATCAATGTAACATAAGTAGAAATGGCTTTAAATGCAAATATAACTCGATTACAATTGATGCGAAGTAATTTAGAGCAATACTTAACATTTAATTATCTCAAACCAACATTTCTCATGCAATAGGTATTATATCAACAACTAATCTCAATGGACAACATCAATAATCACAAATCGTACATCAAACTACATTAAAGTATCGTAATCAATCATGAAACGAAAACAAACATAGTTCGATACACAACACTTAACCAAATGTCCAACAATCGGGCTCATCTAACTAGTCGAGAACTGTTGAGGAGAGTCATGGGTGTTAATCTCGATCTCACCTACACCGTAACAGACAACCGGGAGCTCAACCACTCATGGTGGTGTCAACGGAGGCTAGAGAGGTGGAAACAAAGTTGGTCATGGCAAAGAACAAGTGACCGATAGCTAGAAGATATGATGAGGAGGTGAAAAAGACCAACAAAACTCTTGGAATACCAACAGTCGCAACTCACCAGAATACGTTAATTTTTCGACTGGTCTTCCGGGAAATGGTGGCAAAAATGGGATCCGAAGGTACCAATGGAAAGCTCAGGTGATGGGGAGTTCAAATTAGGTTTTGGGGAGATGAAAGGTCATCAAAAAGTGCATGAAACTAGTGTGGATGCTAAAAAGGCGTAGCAACAACGATGGTGGATTCCGGTGATTTCGACGTTGACGAAGCTTAAATGAAGGTGTATCTGAGTGTGGGGAAGGTAGATCACCTACCAGGGAAGTGAAAGAGTTATCGACGATTATCGAAAAGTGGCCCAACGATGGCTGGAAGATGAAACATCACTGCCAAACACGCGAATCGCAACAGTGAGTGCGGGATGATTATGATTAGTGCAAGAGGAAGCTGGAATGTCGCCGAAAATGAGAGAGGAAGAGTCGCCAGTAATGGAACTGTAGTTAGGGGTGAGCAGTATTGTTGGAATGCGACCCTTCACTTCTTTTTTATACAAAAAGTGAAAATTTTCCATTTGGTCCCTACATGATTGAAAAGTGACAAAATCAACCCCCTAAAAATATGACAGTTTACCCCCTAAACGGCATAAATGAGACAAAATCACCCCTAATCCATAAACCACAACCTAATATCAACTCATACCATTTCCAAAAATCATTATCAACATGTTAAATTCATAAGAAAACATTAGGATGCGATTTTTTGTGAATAAATCCATAAATTTCTTAATTACCTCAATATGATTTCTTTTTAATCGCACATAGGGCCTTTTTATCACCAAAATAGAGTCACTTTTATGACTCTAACACAACTTCATTGGCAACCATGTAAGAGACTCCTTCGATATCTTAAAGGCACCTCAAACTTTGGAGTTAAGTTCACTAAAATTCACATGTTTTATTTTGAATGCTTCACTTATGCTGATTGGACAGGAAGCATTCATGCAGATGCTCAACTAGTGGCTACTGCTTATTTCTTGGTTCCAACTTGCTACAGTGGAGTTCTAGAAAACAAAATGTAGTGGCCTTATCTTCCACTAAAGCCAAGTATAGAGCTCTTACTCAAGGTGTCACAAAAATAGCCTGCTTTTGCAACTTATTCACTGAAATTGGTTTGCATCTTCCTGAAATTCATGTTATTTGGTGTGACAATCAGAGTGCTGGTTCCCTTTCATCTAATCCAGTCTTCCATGCTCGAACAAAGCATATTAAGTTGGATGCACACTACATTCGAGAACAAGTTGCATTCAACAATTTAAAAGTCCAGTATTTTCATACATAACACCAAATTGCAGATATCTTTACCAAGTCTCTGTCCATTTTGAGGTTTGAAGTTCTCAGGTCCAAACTTACAGTTGTTCCTTCTCCAGTACAAGAAGTCTCAACCTCTACCATAATGACTTCTCCAGTACAAGAAGTCTCTTCTTCTACTACTTCCTCTGTACAAGCTTGATAGTTTGCTCAAATGACCATGCTCAAGATCAAAGTCAGGATTAATTCTGCATTGAAGTTCCTCTTGCGGGTTAGATAATGCTGGTTGTTGATCAGTTCCTTTTTAATGTGAATTGTGTGGTTAAATGCTGCTGGTAGTGTTGCAGTTTCTTGTTAATGTGAATTGTGTGGTTTAATGCTACTGGTAGTGTTGTAGTTTGTTGTTAATGTGCATTGTGTGGTTTAATGCTGCTAGTGATGTTGATCAATTCTTTGTCCTTGATTAAAGTTGACTGGTAGTATTGATCAACTCTCATTATATGGTCAAATGTTGGTTGATCAATTATGTTGGAAGATTAGTTAATCAATCTTAAAAAGGGACATTCAGTTACTATCCAGTGATTAGTCTGTAGTATAAAGGTTTACTTGGTATATATGGTTTAAAACTACACGATGAAGCTACAAAGTGCATTACGAGGAGATATGATGCAATTTTAAGTTTTGTTGCATCTGGTTGAAGACTACAGCAAGTGCATTATAGAGAGATGAAGTTCAAAGTGCAAATGATGTCAAAACCTATCCTAGCTTTGTTTAAGTGAGGATGTTAATAAAAGAATTGAGTCAAGGTGGTTTAGCTTAAGGGAGGATGTTAGTGAAGTGTTAAGTGTTAGTAAAACAGTTGAGTCAAGGTGGTTTAGTTTAAGGGAGGATGACAGTAAAGTGTTAAGCTGATTAGTTAGGAGGTCAATGTTATTGACCTGGTTAATCAAGTGTTTTGTTAAATCTATTACTTCTGTTTAGCACCTCCATTTAGCTTTAACAGTTTGTTATATTTTTGTTATTTTTCTTTCTGCTCATCACTATAAATGAGCTACTACTGTACACTACTCTTTAAGCTAAATATACAAAAAATTTCCAGATTCTTCCGTCTTCATTTTTTCCTGCTTTAGCTTGATAATTCACAATACTCAACAATATGATTAGCCATGCTTGTCCCAACTACTACCTGAAGTGTTGTGTCCAAGTTTGTTGTGATCCTAGCTTCTAAAGCGTGTTCATCCAAGTCATAGAGTTGTTTTACCGATTCCAAGTTGCCCTCGAGTATAGATTTATGCAATGGTAGGTAACGTGTGAGATCATCTGCAATAAAACACACAAATTAACAAGAAAATTCTCACATTTGTATTTTTGTTTCTTAATATTAATTTTCTACTAGTTACTCATAGGGTTTGACAAAGAAGAGGCCGCAATGGGCTGCTGTGATGAAGAAGACGCTGATAATCTGTGGATTATACTATTTTTCTTGTTTATTTGGTAGGATTTTCGGATACTTCCGTTTGAATTTAGGCTTGAATTGCTACTTAATTCTTTCATTTCATGTTTCAGGTCTTAAATGCATTTTCGGATTGAAATGAAGCAAAAATGAGGTCAATCGATTCAATTTTGAGAGTTTTCAGAGTTTAGAGATGTTTGGAGGTTGATTGGAAGCACCCTTAAAGCTCAGCGTAACAAGAAGGAAAGAGAAAATTGAAGATTCAAGCGTTCAAGCATGCAAGGGCAGTTTCATAAATTCAACAAAATGAAGATAGAGTTTCGCCACGGCAAAAAGGATTTTCACCATGGCAAAAAACTCTCGGGTTTAAATGTGCTTTTGCAATTCGTCGTGATGTTGCGGCAAAAATCAAGTTCATCACGGCGAATTCTAGAAAATTTGTTTTCTTTAAAATAGTGCATTTTCCCATTTTATTCTTGAGTCCTAGGGTTAGTGGGCACTATAAAAAGAAAACTTAGCCCATTTCAGTGAAGACGTCGACATTTAGGCCAAGGGAAGAGGAAAAAGGGATTTGAAGAGTTTGGGTCTCCAAATTAAGGAAGATTTCATTTCTCTCTCAATTTCTAACATGTTGAACTCTATATTTATAGTTTATGTGATGTTTTTCTTTATTTTGAGCATGAACTAACTCACTTTTTGGTTTAGGGTTTTGATGTAACTTGGATTACAATGGTTTAGTCTACAAATTTGTGTTGTTTTTTAGTTCTATTGCTTGGATTGTGTGTTTATTCTTGTACTTAATGCAATTGCATGTTGGGTTTTTTATTCAATTGAATGTTGAGCATGATGAGACTGAGAAGTGATTCATGTGTTAGCTTCTTAGGGTAAACACCGTAGATTAGGTGAACGCTAGAGATAGGTTCAGTGATCTATGAAATCTTTATAGGATTTCACTTAGCTTAATAGACTTTGAACTATTAATCTTGATTTTGTTGGGTGCGGAAGCTTAATATGGATAAGTAGGAGAATATACTTTGAGAAGGTATATTCTACAACTTAGGGAGTCCAATTTATAATCCTTGCATGTGAATTTGAAAGCAATAGAAATTGTAGATTAAATTAGAGCATCCTAGTGAAGTCGAAACCCTAACCTCTCTTGCCTTGAGTTGAATTTGTGTTGATTAGTTTAGTTTTAATTTCAGTTGTTTAATATTGTGCTTTAATTTTAGCTTTACTTTCTGCTACAAATCCAAACATTTTTGAGTTCTTCAATTAATAATAAAATTAGGAAACGTGGTAATTAGCACGCAATCCTCATAGGAACGATACTCTACATCATTATATTACTTTTTGCGACTAATACACTTGTTACATATGCATGTGAATGAACACGCATCAGAGGCCATCCTCGAGAAAGCTGATTATTATCGTAGTTCGTGACACTTCCTTTGAGACCTTTTCATAGTTAAAATTGTTCGATGAACATCAACATATAAACATATAATGACTAAATCGGTTCTTTATAAGCAAAACTATATTCTCTAAAAAGCTTAAATATCACTAATAATGAATTATTTTTCTTAGAATGAAATAAAATATAATTTTTTTTTTAAATATATGAAGATGAACGAATGTTATTTTTCATGTGATCAAGCTGAAGCACCTTGATTAATATGATTAATGAAGCCCATGATTAATAGGATTAAGTGGTATTGTATTTTTTTATTTAGAGTACAGACATAAATTTGAATTATAAAGCTTAATTAATGTTGTGATTCCACCTCGTCAAACCTAACAAGGAAGAGAGATTAGATCAATGGTGCTAAATACATTTTAATCCTTGAGGTTTGCCTTCAACTCATAAGGGTCTATATATATATGGTTCAAGCTTTACAAAGTCTTGCATACGAAATGACATGACACTACTCTTGCATGACTATGTCATTATCATTTAATATGCTTATATTAACTTTAGTTTTTATATTAATTTATACAATCAAACTTTAATATGTCACTTTGTATGGAAGACTAAACTCTTTGTAATTATGGTATTATTTAAATAAAAAACTATTTAGTATATGTAAATTGACTTCTGAATCACATCAACACTACAACTGTTATAATATAAAGTTCCTCGGTAAAATTAAATAAACTATCACTATAATACCATAAACTTTCACCATAAAATTAAATATATTTGCCAATTCTTTGGTTTATCATCCTGTGGTAATTTCTCAATCAGCTAGCGTGTGTGCATATGAGATTTTTTTTTTTTAATTTTCCAATGATTTTAATTAATATATAGAATGTTATATTTAAATCTTCTCAGACACCAACAATAACAATTCTTGACAGTCTAACTCTAATCCTTGTAATGATTTTCAATTGGGAAAGTTATCGTGGACTTTCCCATTAAATTTTGTTCACCACCTTTGTAGAATATTTTTGTTAAACTTATGCTTTGCATGTACACAACAGTTGTGTGTGCACATAGGTTGCCAAACTTATGTTTTAACTTGTTTCGTATTGAGTGTGTGCACAATAGTTTTGTGCTTACACACTCGCATCAGATATTTACAACCTTGCATGAGTTGCATTTTTGTATAAAGCATCAAAGATATTTGTTTATCTTTTAGCTAGCTTTTTAGGACCACTTACAAGTTTTAAAATATGCATTTGTGGTTCAAGGGAATAAAATTGTTTTTTCCCGATTTGTTTGTGGTTGTTAGGAAGTAATGAAATCTGACCGTTGATTGTAGATGACGTGTCAGAGAGTTAGTTTTATTTCTGTTATAGTGCACATGCAAAATACATGCAGTGCGCATGTATATATAAAACACTTTACGCATGTATCATTTATAGTCATCATCAATAATACAGATCTGAATTTTCTCTCTCTTTTGCTCTGTTTTTCCTGCGTTTTCTGTTAGTGTTCTAAGTTGGTATCAGAGCCATTGACAAACGTCAAGAATGGCTGATATCTCTCAAAATCCTTCACCCATTCACAAAACAGATAATAGCTCGAGCTTCAAACACACCTTTGTTTCAAGTAATCCTGTCAATTTTGCTACAGTGTCATCTTCAACATTGCCTGTAATTTCACCGAAACTAATGAGAGACAACCACTGCTTCTGGAAATCGCATATTCTTTTTGCAGTAGGAGCTCACAACCTTGAAGAACATCTCACTTGTTTAATATTGTGTCCAACTCCTTTTGTGAAAGCTTTATTAGACAGTACACAATCAGAGGTAATAAAAAAACCTAATCCAGAATACTTACTTTGGAAGAAAATTGACAAAATGTTAGTTAGCTGGTTGTTGTCATCAATTTCAGAATCTATGTTTGTCGTGATCTCTAAGTGTCAATTTGCTACTGATATTTGGCTGATATTAGAAAAAGAATTCTTAACTGAGTCTAGAGCTAAGACACTTCATGTTAAAAACCTCTTACAAACCACAAAGAAAGATGATATAAGTATACATGATTACTTCTTAAAAATGAAGAACTATGCAGAAAACTTGTCATCGAGTGGAGTTGTTATTACTGATGAAGAGCTATTAAACTATATTCTGGATGGTTTGGATTCAGAGTATGATGCTGCTGTGGTTAATATAACAACTAGACTGGAATCTAAGGTTGATCCAATATCTGTTCAGGAAGCTCAAATTGTTTTACGAAAACTTGAACTTAGGTTGGAGAAATCACATGTTGTAATGAACACAATGATTCATAATGAGTTTCATAGTAGTTCAGCTAATGTTACTAGTGTTTCAGTGGCGAATAAGAACAAGAAAATTGAGCCTGATCAATCACCACATCTTTCTGGAAATCAGTATAACATAGTGACCTCAGCTATACCACAATTTACTAGATTTAATTCCTTCTATTTACCTACTGGTCATAATTTACCTGTCGTTGGCACATCTCAACCTCAACCTTATTTTAGTAATCAATTTTCTGGAGGATATGGCGGTAGCCGAGGTAGAGGTCGTACAGGAGGTAGAAACAGATTTTTTTGTCGTCGTACAGGAGGTAGAAACAGATTTTTTTGTCAAGTTTATGGAAAAGCTGGACATCTTGCCTTACACTGCTATCATCGATTTGATGTAAATTTTACTGGACATAATTCTTATGTCAAAGGAAACTTTAATCCACTTGGTTTTATGAGATCATTTGCATCCTTAACAGAAGGACAATACACTTCTGCTCCTCCTCCTCATTACACACAAGGCAGTGTCTCTGGACCATTACCATCGTATCAACCTGGATATCACACTCAATTCTTGCCAAATGTTTGTCCACTTTCTACACCTACTGTAAATCAGCCAACAGCTTATAATGACAGTCAATCCAATCAAGTGTTCATGGCACAATCTCAATCTTCTAATCAAACACCTCCTGCTATCAATTATGTTGCTTCACCAACCTCTATTCAAGATGCAACCTGGTATATGGATTCAGGAGCCACGGATCATGTTACTTCAGATTTTTCATAGCTTACAACAAGCTCTCCCTACACCGGAAATGAACAACTCTAAGTTGGCAATGGTGAGTTGTTATCAATCTCTCATAGTGGTTCTAGTACATTACTCGGCCCTGTTAAGACTTTGCACCTCAAACATATTTTTTTTTTTGTTCCTCATATCACAAAGAATTTACTTAGTGTATCCAAGCTCACTAGAGATAATGATGTTCTTGTGGAATTCTTTACTGATCATTGTGTGGTTAAGAACAAAATGTCTTAGGTCATTCTTCTTCATGGGGTACTTAGAGTTGGACCTTATCACATTCAAGTCCCAGTTCATTAACCGTGTTCTTCATCTAGTGCAGTTTTGGATCCCTCAGTCTCCTTAAAGTCCATCAGCAGCAGTCTTGTTCCCCATGTCAGAGTCTCTAATAAGCATGCTGATATCCTGTCTACAACTCAAAAATTGTATTCCACTTCCAATAACTGTACACCTTTGAATGTTTCTATCAATAATCAGTCTTGTATTGGTCATGTTAATCTGTCAGCTTCAACTTCAATTGTAACTGATACCTCTATTGGCAATAAATTGAATGCTTTTCCAACCTGCAAAACTGATTTTATGCTATGGCATAAACGTCTTGGTCATCCTAATATTTCAGTACTCACAAACATTCTTAAAACTCTAAAATTACCTCATCCTGCGAAACCAGACATCAAATTTCTCCAAGCTTGTCAGTATGGTAAACTACATCAGTCTACCTACCCCAAGTTTGGTTCTTATGCATCCAAACCACTTAAACTTATTCAGTCAGATCTTTGGGGACCCTCACCAATCACCTCCCTTGAAGGCTTCAGATATTACATACAATTTTTGGATGACCATACTAGATTTACTTGGATCTTTCCTCTAAAGAACAAATCTAACACTTACACCATTTTTACTCAGCTCCACAAACTAGTAGAAAAACAATTTAATGCCTCTGTCAAATGTGTCCAAACTGATTGGGGAGGGAAGTATAGGAGTTTGTCTCTTATTTTAAGGATCATGGCATACTCTTTAGGCATCCTTGTCATCATACCCATCAACAAAATGGGAGAGTAGAGAGGAAACATCGTCAGATTATGGAACAAGGTTTAACTCTTCTTGCATAAGCTGGTATGCCACTAAAGTATTGGTGGTTTGCGTTTCAAACCTCAGTTTATCTTACAAATAGACTTCCATCTCCTGTCCTTGATAATCTTTGTCCTTTCTAGAAACTCTTTTATACCATCCCAAACTATTCTGCTCTCAAGATTTTTGGTTGTGTAGTCTATCTATTTCTTCGACCCTACAGTGCTCATAAGTTTAATTTCCATACTGTTAAATGTACGTTTGTTGGGTATAGTCTTTAAAATAAAGGTTATCTGTGTTTAAATCCTTCTGGTCGAGTTTATACATGTCAGAGTGTTCGTTTTGATGAGTCTGACTTCCCATTTCATACTTCTTCCAACTCTGCTTCAACATTTATAACTGCGTCGTTTGAATCTTTGCCATCTGAATCCTTGCCAGTTGTTCTGTCTCTTTTTCTTGGTCAATTCCCACTTTAGTACCTTTAACCAATGTGTTTAGTAATGTTAGTCCTACTACATGTGATCAGTCAGAATTTCTAGCAAGATCTCCTGTTTGTCTCACTACACATGCTCATTCCAAATCTCCAAGCTTATTTCCAAGTAACCCGTTTTTGTCATCTTCACAACTGTCTCCTACTCTAACTTCTTCCAAACAAATTAGTACTTCCTCTATAGATCCTTTTATGCATTCAGACTCTATTTTGTCTCCTATAACACTTTCTTCTAATAAGTCATATGATACATTTCCTCTAGAAGTCGGCTTACCTATACCTGCTACTACAACTCATCATGCACAAGATAGCCCTTAAACACTCATCCCATGCAAACTAGATCCAAGACAAAATCTCTCCAAACTGCTCTTGTGTCCATTTCATCTTGTAATGTTACAGAACCAGTTGCTAATGTTACAAAACCAGTTGCTAATGTTATAGAACCAATTACTGTATCCGAGGCCCTCTCTCATCCTTTATGGAAGGCAGCCATGCATGCTGAATTTGATGCACTGCAGTCTAATCACACTTAGGAGTTAGTTCCCGTTACTTCTGATATGCATCCAGTGGGTTGTAAGTGGGTGTTCAAAGTTAAAACCAATTCTGATGGTTCCATTCAATGGCTTAAAGCAAGGTTAGTGGCGAAAGGATTTCAGCAAACTCTTGGGGATTGATTATCTAGAGACTTTTAGTCCTGTGGTAAAATATCCAACAATTTGAGTTATCTTGAGCCTTGCAGTTAGCTATAGGTGGGACATCCAACAAGTGGATATTAATAATGAGTTTTTGAATAAAAGCTCACTGAGACAGTTTACATGGTGCAACCGGAAGGTTTTGTCAGTCCATAATTTCCTTATCATGTTTGCAAATTAACCAAAACACTTTATGGTCTCAAGCAAGCACCAAGGGCCTGGTTTTATAAGCTCAAGAAGGTCTTTCTATCATAGGGTTTCTCACATTCTTTAGCTGATCCCAGCCTCTTTATCTATCGACACCAAGAAGTGCAAGTCTATATTTTGGTTTATGTCGATGATATTCTCCTCACTGGCAATGATTCAAGTCTGGTTCATAAGATTGTTGCTAACCTCAACACTCAGTTTGCTCTGAAAACTCTAGGTTCACTACACTACTTTCTCGAGTTTGAAATTACAAGAGATAAGTCTTATCTGCACATGAACAAGGCAAAGTACGCAAAAGACTTACTGGTTAAAACCAAAATGCTGGATTGTAATCCCTGCACTACTCCTATGGCTGTTGGCACTAAATTAGCTCTTGAAGACAATGAACCATTTGAGAATCCAGCTCTGAATCGGAGTACCGTTGGTGCACTTCAGTATCTCATGTTGTCCAGGCCTGATATCTCTTTCTCAGTCAACAAATTGAGTCAGTTTTTGAAGGCTCCAACACAGTTGCACTGGCAAGCCTGTAAAAGGCTTCTTTGGTATATCAAAGGAACCTTAAAGTATGGAGTATTATACAGTCCTAATAATAGATTTAATCTAATCTGCTATATAGATGCTGATTGGGCTTGCAATCCTTCAGATAGACGTTCTACTAGTGGGTGTTGTGTGTATCTTGGATCTAATTTGATTCAATGGAATTCCAAGAAGCAAAAGGTGGTAGCGTTATCCTCCACTGAAGCAAAATATAAAGCCTTAGGTCAAGGTTCCACTAAGTTAGCATGGTTTTATAGTCTATTTTCTGAAATTGGGTTGCCACTACCAGAGGTTCCTATCATTTGGTGTGATAATCAAAGTGTCGGATCGCTAGCTTCAAACCTTGTCTTTCACGATAGAACAAAACATATTGAGTTGGATGCCCATTATGTCCGGAAGCAGGTTATCTCCAACAAGCTCAAAGTGCAGTTTGTTCCTACTGAATATCAAACTGTCGATATATTTACTAAAGCCCTATCAGCTTCCAGATTTGAACTACTTCGTGAAAAGCTCAATGTTAAACCACCTCTTGCTGTGCATGGAACTTATGGCTCAATGACTTATACGTCTAATGCTTAGTTGAATTATCCAATTATTTTGAGCAATTCGTGAAGTGCAGCGAACATTGTGTTCATGAAGTGCAGCGACCAGGAAGCAATAAGTGTTCATGTGTTGTGTTCGTAGCGAGCAGTGAGTTTTAGAGTGTTTGTGAAATGGAGTGAGTTTTTCATGTGTTCGTGAAGTGCAGCGAACAGTGAACAATAAGTGTTCGTGTGTTTGTAGCAAGCAACGTGTTTTTCGTGTGTTCGTGTAGTGCAGCGAATAGCTACCAGTAAGAGCAATAAGTATGTTCGTGTGTTTGTTAATCAGTTGAGAAGGTTTTGTTGAAGAAGGAATGTTAGAATGTAATAAAAGAACATAACAAAGAAGTAAAGAAGTGTGAGGTAAAGAAGTGTGGACGTTTTGTTGATGAAGGGATGTTAGGAAGTAATGAAATCTGATCGTTGATTGTAGATGACGTGTCAGGGAGTTAGTTTTATTTCTATTATAGTGCACATGCAAAATACATGCAATGCGCATGTATATATAAAACACTTTATGCATGTATCATTTATAGTCATCATCAATAATACAGATCTGAACTTTCTCTCTTTTTTGCTCTGTTTTTCCTGTATTTTCTGTTAGTGTTCTAAGTGTGGTCCAAACTAAAAGAAGGAATTTTTTCCTTATTTGGACAAACATAAGTCAGCCCTTGTTGGCTGACCTGGCACAAATTGTTGAGTAAGAAACCTTTAGCTATATAATATATTTTCTTGCGTGTTTTGAATAACCTTTTGATATTGTTGTTCTTCTTTTTGTACTCTGAAATTCTTTAGAGAGTTTTCTTCAAAGGTTCATGTTCTTGTGCCAAACCCTTACCATATCTCATATTTGATTGAATGGCTATTGGAACGTAGTTCCATTGCTGGTGTTAGAGCGTGGCATCGGTGATTGAAGCTTGGGTGGTTCTCAAGATCTATTTGGGTGTGTTCCTAGTGTGAAGAAGATTCAAGGAGCAACAACACGTTACAGATTCAGAGTGTGGTGCTAAGTGTAACTAAAACGGGGAGTTCTTTTTGCTATAACTTCGATCAACTTTGAACTATATCTTGTATTGTATTTTGACTTAGTGGATTAGCTACGATCTGGACAAGGTCCCATGGATGTAGGCTAAAAGTGAATTTTAGCCAAACCATGTATATGGTAGGGGTGAGCACGGGTAGCGGATAGAACCGGAACCGGAACCAGAACAGGAACCGGAACCTACCCGGAACCGGTACTATACCAGTAGGTTCTGGTTCCAATTTTTTGGAATCGATACTGTGCGGTTCCAGTTCCGGTTCTTGTGTATGGAGGAACCGAAACTGGAACCGGAACCGGAACCTGTAAAAAGGGTACCCTATTTGGAACCTGTAAGGGGTACCCGATTTGGAACCTGTTTAAAACCTGTTTTGGAACCTGTTTGGAACCTATTTTAGAACTTGTTTGGAACTTGTTTTGAAACCTGTTTGAAACATGTTTTGGAACCTGGACTAAAATGAAATATTTGTGAAATGTGAATAATGGAGGGTTTCTATTATTTTACATATAAAAAAATTTTTAAATATAAAAAGTTCAATTTTTAGAATAACCTAATTAAATAAATATACGAATACAATTATACTTATTACATATAAATTACACCATATTAAAAGCTTTAATATATTATAATACATTAATATTAAAGTTTTGATTAATTAAGTGAATAATTAGAATTATGATTCAATTAAAAGTTTTTTACATTTTTAATGTTATTAAGAGAATTATTTTTGAATAAAATAGTATATTTGATAGAGTAATAATATATTTAGTTATTTACTTCAATTATCAAGTTCTAAGTATATCTATAATAAATTAGTAATTAATTAATTATATATGATAAATTGATAAACATTAATAAATTTAATTATTAGTTAAATATCATACTTATCAATTATAACATTACATTATAGTTAAATGATTACTTAATTAATTATAATTTTATAACATTACTTAATTGATTTATAGTATAATTAATTATAGCATTACATTAATTGATTACTACTTAATTAATTTACTTATAAGTTATAACATTTAGTATATTACTTAATTAAATAATTAGAAATTTTAATTAATTATAGCATTATATTATAGATTTATAGTATAATTACTTAGTCAATTATAATATTTTATTATAAACATTAATACAAACTTAATTAAATGATTAAAAATTTAATTAATTATAATATTACATTAAAAATTTATAGTATGATTACTTAATAATTAATTCATTATAACATTACATTATAGTATGATTATATAATTAACTATAACATTACATAATTAAATGATTACTTAATTGATTATGACATTATATTATAAATATTACTAATTACTAATTTACTACATAAACATTAGCATACTACTTAATTAAATGATTAGAAATTTAATTAATTACAACATTACATTATAAATTTATAGTACGATTATGTAATTAATTGTAACATTACATTATAATTAAATAATTACTTAATTAATTATAATATTCTATTATAAACAAATTAATTATAATATTATATTAAAGACTTATAGTATGATTACTTAATTCATTGTAACATTTCACTATTTCATTATAGTATGATTAGTTGATTACATAATTAATTATAACATTACATAATTAGATGATTATTTAATTGATTATGACATTATATTATAAACATTAATTATAATATTACAATATAAACAAATGATTACTTAATTAAATGATTAAAAATTTAATTAATTAAATATTACATTATAGTTAAATAATTACTTAATTAAATTATAACATTATTACATTATATTATATTATGATCACTTAATTAATTATAGTATTACATAGTTAAATGATTACTCAATTAGTTATAAATTTATAACATCACATTATAAATATTAGTAATTTACTACATTATTATTTCTTACATTATTTAATTAAATTATTAAAATTTTAATTAATTATAATATAACATTAAAGATCTATAATCTGATTACTTAATTCACTATAACATTACATTATAGTATGATCACATAATTAATTATAATATTCCATAATTAAATGATTACTTAATTGATTATGAGTTATGATATTATGTTTTAAACATTAATAATTACTAATTTACTACATAAACATTAGCACAATACTTAATTAAACATTAATTAAGTATTACATTATAGCTAAATAATTACTCAATTAAATTATAACATTATTATATTACATTATATTATGATCACTTACTTAATTATAGCATTATATAGTTAAATGATTTCATAATTAGTTATGAATTTATAACATTACATTATAAACATTAGTAATTTACTATATTATTACATTACTTAATTAAACGATTAAAAATTTAATTAATTATAACATTACCTTATATATTTATAATATGATTACTTAATCAATTATAACATTCCATTATAAACATTAGTATATTAATTAAATGATTTGAAATTTAATTAATTATAATATTAAATTATAAATTTACAATATGATTACTTAATTAATTATAACATTACATTATACTATTATAGTATGATCATATAATTAATATAAAATTACATAATTAAATAATTACTTAATTGATTATGACATTATATTATAAACATTAGTAATTTACTAATTTACACAATACTTAATTAAATGATTAGAATTTTATTAATTATAACATTGCATTATAAATTTATAGTATGATTACTTAATTAATTATAACATTCTATTTTAAACAATATTACAATACTTAATTAAATGATTAACAATTTAATTAATTATAATATTACATTATAATTAAATAGTATATTAGTTAATTATTATAACATTACAATTTACATTCTTATCTCTTAAATTTATTTTAAGTTATTAGTAAATAAATTTATTCAATGTTTTCAATGTTTTTACTTTTTGAAGCTACTAATTGACTTTCTTGTGTTTATTTTGTAGAAATGATTGGACTTCAATCACTTGATGAAGGAACATCCATGCTTAATTTGGAGCATTAGACATGGGTCATGTACTCATGTTATGCTTTTTGGGTTGTTTTGTAGTTTTATAATTGTAGTGATTGAAATTAGTGTGAGAATAAAAAAAGTTGGTGATAGTTTCTAACTTTATATATTATTGTTTGTTTAAATGATTTTGGTGAAGTTATTTGATGTGAATTGTAATGAATAATTGTTTGTATTTTGGTTTTGATTGACGAATTGTATGTGAATTGTGATGAATTGATTGAATTCAAGTATTGCTTAGAGATTACAGGTTATGAGTTACATTGGACACAAATGAATGAATAATCAAAATTTGTTAGGGGTGTATTTGTAAACTTTTAAGGTATTTTTGTCATTTTTTAAACTAATAGAGGAGTAATTGATTTTTTACAGGGTACCCCGGAAAGGAAGCGGAACTTGCATTTTAGGTTCTGGTTCCTTGAATTGAAGAACCTGCATTATGCAGTTCCGGTTCCGGTTCCTTTTTTTGGGAACCTGCACTATACGGTTCCAGTTCCGGTTCCCACGAAAAATGGAGGGTATCCGGAACCTCTCACCCCTAGTATATGGTTGTGTTCTTTATTTACCGCACTTGAATGTTGATGTGTTCTAACCTGAAATCTCTTAATCACTTTAAAATGGGTATCTAAACATTGAATAGAGTTCACCAAATCTAACAACCTTAATTTTTTACTTAATAATCCTCACCTCACCCAGAACACATTTCTCAAGTAATTTAATATTTTTCCAGCACTTTAATACTGTATGTGAACAAAGCTAGTAATGAGAACCACCCAAAAACAAACGCTTTGATTTTGAAGAAAACATTATTTTAACAAGAAATGTGACTTTCTCGCCCTAGATTATTAAGCATATATAATATGTTTGAAAAGAGATCGACTTTTTCTTTGTCCATAAAATTGGGTGGGCTGCTCTTCGATCTCTAGACACAGACAAATCAGACACAAATCTCAGGTAATTGCATGTGCTGAAGATTAGAGCATATAGAGAGAAAGAGATAAGCTTTGAGTTGGAAGGGAAGAGCAAGATGAATTAATTATATGGGACGGGAGGATTATAATACTGTTTAATTTACTGGCCACCACAAATTCAGATAAGTTTTACATTGTTTATTTTATTACTCAATAAATCAATGTGGCAGCTGACGTTGCCTGAGTGATCTCACTTCTCTACCTGTTAATGACCTCACCAATACAGTTGCAGATATATATATATATGAAAAATGCTAGCCTTACTCGATTCCTCTACTCACTTTTTTTACTCACCTTTGTTAAAATGACATATGGTACCCGTACTATGCTTATGGTACCCGTACTATGCTTTATATTTACAAAGGTGAGTAAGAGAGTGAGCAAGGCTAACATTACTCTATATAGATTGATGGTATATGTTTGTGTTAATACAATAATTTACGTCCTGCTATCAATATTCTGTTATGGTTTCGGCAACTATGATTTTGTTTGAGGAAACAGCAGAGGGGAAAATGTATTAAAATTATTATTATAGATTGTTGGAGTTGGTGAAGTCTAGTTTACGTTAGGATACCCATTTTTTAAGTGTAGCGGAAGAGATTTACCGAGTTGTGTTAGCAAAGTCAAGTTTAAAATAAATCAACTACAACAAGCTGTAAATGTAAAGCATACCAACATATACATGATTCGGCTAAAACCACTCTTAGTCTACATCCACGGGACCTCGGCAAATCCACTAATCAACAAACATTACAAGATATAATTCAAAGTTGATTTTAGTTACAGCAAAGATAACTTTTTGTTCTAGTTACACTAAACACCATCCTTTAAATCTCTAATAGCTTGTTGCTCCAAGGATCTCTTCACACTAGGTTCACTCTTGGAAAATGCTTGAGCTCCACCCAAGCTTCAGTCACTGAAGACATGCTCTAACTTCAGCAAAGGAAACATATTCCAGCTGCCATTCAACAATGATGAGAGATGATGAAAGTTTGGCACAAAAACATATGGGAACCTTTAAGAATAAACTCTCTGAAAGTTTCAAAGCAAATATACCAGCTCCTGTTGCCAAATATTTTCCCAAAACATATCGAACGATTACAACGACATGATCTCACATGAATGGATACAAAAAATATAATTAAAAGCTAAAAATCAAAGAAAAAGAGAAAAGAGAGAAATGAAACAGTTAATAAGAGGAAACGTATTAGATATAAACAATTTTAATTAAAATTCACAATTAAAAAATAATGCTAGAGTTTTTGTCACAACAGAATGTTATGCAACGGAAACATAAACTCTAACGCTAGCTTATTGAATATAATAATACAAGTAGTAAAACATAAATAAATTGCCAAAATTAAATGTAAAAATAAAGAATACCAGGAATTAACGAGGTTCGGTATTAAAACCTACGTCCTCGGGCGCTGCAAAAGAAAGCTCCACTATCTCCAAACAATATTACAAATATTTGGGCAATACAACAAATACCCAAAACAAAGGGGAGATACAACAAAACTTGCAAACTAAAGGGTCCTTAAAGAAAGAACCCTAAACAAAAGAAGTATAATGGAATTACAACTTGGGATACAATTAACATTGATTTAGGTCCTTATATATAAGCCCCAAAAGTTTCCCACTTTTCAATCCTAATCAATGTGGGACAAACAACCTTTTCTTGGCCTATTACATATAAGTCCCTAAACCTTTCTCCATTATCATTTCTACCCCATGTGATTTTGCTAAAAGCCATTTTTCAACAAATCTCCACCTTGGCGAATTAGCAAACCTTCAAAGTTTTGTATTCTTCTGTCAAATTTTGCAACACCTCCAAATGTGCCAAAAAGCACAATCAAGCTCGCAGGATGTTGATCAAGTTCAAACAGTGATTGAACTTGATCATTGTCACTACTTTTGTTAAGACATCTACAAGATTCTCAGTAGTCCCAATCTTCTCTAATAAGATTCTTCCTTCAGAAATAATTTCCCGCACAAAGTGGTAACGAACATCTATATGCTTGGTGCGAAAGTGGAATACTGGATTCTTTGCTAAGTGAATAGCACTCTGACTGTCAGAATAGATAGTGATCTTCTTCTGACTAATTTTCAATTCATCCAATAGCCCTTGTAACCAAATAACTTCCTTCACACCTCAGAATCGCCATGTATTCGCCTCGTAGTAGACAAAGCAATCAGACTGCAAAGAAGATTTCCAACTTACTGGAGCTCTAGCAAGAGTAAATACATATCTAGTAGTTGACCGACGCTTGTCCAAATCACCAGCATAATCAGAATCAACATAGCCAACAGCAAATTGACTAAGATTTTCATCCCGCTCAAAAACCAAACCAATGTTTACAGTACCTATAATATACCGTAAAATCCACTTCACAGCTTGCCAATGTCCTTTACCAGGATCATGCATATACCTGCTCACAATTCCAACTGCATGTGAAATGTCGGGCCTAGTACACACCATTGAATACATCAAGCTACCAACCGCATTTGAATACGGAACTTTTGACATATACTCTCGTTCTTCATGCGTACTTGGAGATAATGACGCACTAAGCTTTATATGAGGAGCAAGTGGAGTACTTACAGGTTTTGTACCTTTAGTTATGCCAAAACGTTGTAAGACCTTCCTTAGATACTGCTTTTGTGTCAAACAAACCTTGCCATTTCCTCTATCTCTAATTATCTCCATACCGAGAATCTTCTTGGCTTCCCCTAAATCCTTCATCTCAAATTCTTGATTTAGTTGAGCCTTTAACTTCTCAATTTCTTTTACATTCTTTGAAGCAATCAACATATCATCAACATATAAGAGTAGATAAATGAGAGTATCACCTTGTAGCCTTTGAAAATACACACAGTTGTCAAATTTGCTTCTTGTGTACTCCTGACCCATCATAAACCTATCAAATCGCTTGTACCACTGCCTCGGAGATTGTTTCAAACCATAAAGCGATCTTTTCAGTTTACAAACCCAATCTTCCTTCCCAATACTCCTAAATCCTTCGTTTGGGTCATATAGATTTCCTCTTCCAAATCACCGTAGAAACGCGGTTTTCACATCAAGTTGAACAAGTTCAAGATTCATCGAGCAACCAAGGCCAACAAAATTCTAATGGAAGAATGCTTTACAATTGGAGAAAATACCTCATTGAAATCTATTCCTTCCTTCTGAGCGTAGCCTTTCGCCACCAACCTTGCCTTGTATCGGATGTCTTTCAAATTCGGAAATCCTTCTTTCTTTGCATATACCCATTTGCATCCAATTGCCTTCTTATTCTTTGGTAATTGAACAACCTCCCAAGTTTCAATCTTATGGAGAGCGCATCTCTTCTTTCATGGCTTTCCTCCACTTACCGTTTTCGGAACTGCTAGCTACTTCATTATAAGTGGAAGGAACTTCACCATCTTTAATTGGGAGTGCATAGGCCACCGTATCAGCAAAACGAGCAGGCTTGCGAATTTCTCGTCTTGGCCTATTCACAGCAATGGATTCTTGTTGAGGTTCTTGGGAAGAATCCTCTTCTTCATCTCCAATGAACTCCTCTATCATAGGAGTCTCATTTCCAGTTGGGCTAACTAATGTTGTTTCAAACTCCACCTCCTGCTGAGTATGCTCCACCTATTGCGGAGTACTGAAAACCTTCATCTGGCTTCCTGTTTTCTTTTCTAACTTAGAAGACTCATCAAATGTCACATCCCTACTAAACAGTATTTTCTTCGAACTTGGACACCAAAGACGGTATCCTTTCACACCTAAGGTAATCCCCATAAATACTGCTTTCTTTGCTCTAGGATCTAACTTAGACTCTTTCACATGATAATAAGCAGTGGAACCAAAAACATGTAAAGAGTCATAATCAGAAACAGGTTTTCCAGACCATACCTCAATCGGCGTCTTGCCTTCAATTGCGATTGATGGTAGGCGATTGATGATGACACGCATATATAATAAGCGCCTCATTTGAAAACTCTTTCTGAACCCGAGGTGGACAACATCGCGCGAACTTTCTCTAGTATAGTTCGATTCATGCGTCCTGCCACCCCATTCTGCTGTGGTGTATTTCTTACTGTAAAGTGATGTACTATTCCTTCATCTTGGCAAACTTTCAAAAACGGATCACTACGATACTCCCCACCATTATCTGTACGTAGTTGCTTGATCTTTCTGCCAGTCTGAGTCTCAATCATCTTTTTCCATTTAAGGAAAATACCAAGTACGTTATCTTTAGTTTTTATTACATACACCCAAACTCTTCTAGAAAAATCATCTACAAAAGTGACAAAATAGTGCATACCTCCCAAAGATGTTGTTTTGGTAGGTCCCCACACATCAGAATGAACATAATCCAAAATACTCTTAGTATTATGGATTGCGGTACCGAATTTCACTCTTGTCTGTTTTCCCAGAACACAATGCTCACAGAAGTCCAGCTTACAGGTCTTTGCACCTTTCAATAAGCCTTGATTCACCAAACTAAGTAAGGCTTTTTCACCTGCATGCCCCAAACTCATATGCCAAAGCTTGAGCATTTACGAATCGTATCATACGACAGCATTTGCATGTATCGTTTCAATAACTGTACTACCATTATAGTAATACAAGTTGTTTCTCCTCGTGCCTTTCATTACCACAAGAGCGCCTGAAGAAACTTTTAGAATTCCATCTCGCATATTCACTGTGAAGCCTTTAGATTCCAAGGCTCCCAAAGAGATGAGATTCTTTTTCAACTTCGGTACATACCGAACATCCGTCAGAGTTCTAATTGAGCCATCATGATTCTTCAACCGAATTGAACCTATCCCAGTTGTTTTAGAAGCATCATCATTGCCCATATAAACAACTCCACCATCAAGTTCTTCAAAATTAAAGAACCACTCCTTGTGGGGACACATATGATAGGTACAACCTGAATCCATAATCCACTCATTTGATCCAGAGGTGGATGGTAAGCTAACTAGGCAAATCGACTCATCCTCTTCACGCTCAACAACGTATGCATCAGAAGTAGCTTTGCCCTCTTTCTTTTGCAACTTCGGACAATCTTTCTTCCAATGCCCTTTCTCACGACAAAAGGCACATTGATCCCTATTGAGTTTTCCCTTTGAACGAGATCTTCCCCTTCTCTCCTTCTTATGACTCTGATTTTGACTCCGCCCTCTTGCTACAAGAGCTTCTGCTGACTCATCTCTATTCTCCTTCTGATCCTTCTTCCGAATTTCATGATTGGACAGAGCAGAACAAACTTCTTCAAAGGACAATTTTTCTTTCCCATGAAGAAGTGTAATACTAAGATAGTCCAACTCATCTGGAAGAGATCCAATTAACAACATAGCCTTATGCTCATCTTTGAATGTTTCATCCAAATTTAACAAATCAGCAATTAATGCTTAAATGTATCAATATGGCTACTGATATTTGTACCTGGTCTCAACTAAAGACGAAACAGTCTTTTCATCAAATAGAGCCGATTCTCATTACTTTTCTTCATGTATTTGTTTTCCAGCGCCTTCCATAACTTATTTGCAGACGTCTCTTTCATGAATGGATATTTCTGCTCTCTACAAAGACATGAGCGAATCACTCCACACGCTTTTACGTTCAACGTCACCCAGTCTTTCTCATAGACATCTTCTGGTTTTTCCTCCTCCAGAACGATATCTAGATCCTGCTGATACAAGTTATCCATTACCTCACTCTGCCACAAGCGAAAATTATTTTGGCCATCAAATTTTTCAACATCAATTTTTGCATTTGAAACCGTTATCATCTTTACTGGTGCGGATGGTGGTGCCGCAAACGGTGCTGCCTCGAATGATGAATCCTCGGACGGTGATGCCATTTATGCCTTACTCAATTGGCTTGGTAAACAAAATTCCCAATAACCAAGCTCCACAAATTATTATATTCAATAGCTAACCAACAAATTAACAATAGCCCTAGGTAGTAGTAAGTGCTGAAATGATTAAATACGCACCAGGAAAATTCCCAGGAAACAATGGAGGGGTCACAAATGGTCCCACTTAAAATCCAGTCTCCTTAGACTTTTATCGTCTTTTTAACAGAATTTTCCTAGTCATGCATATAACCATACAAATAGCTACTCACTGTCCTAAACCTAGGCTCTGATACCAATTGTTATGCAACGGAAACATAAACTCTAACGCTAGCTTATTGAATATAATAATACAAGTAGTAAAGCATAAATAAATTGCCAAAATTAAATGTAAAAATAAAGAATACCAGGAATTAACAAGGTTCGATATTAAAACCTACGTCCTCGGGCGCTGCAAAAGAAAGCTCCACTATCTCCAAACAATATTACAAATATTTGGGCAATACAACAAATACCCAAAACAAAGGGGAGATACAACAAAACTTGCAAACTAAAGGGTCCTTAAAGAAAGAACCCTAAACAAAAGAAGTATAATGGAATTACAGCTTGGGATACAATTAACATTGATTTGGGTCCTTATATATAAGCCCCAAAAGTTTCCCACTTTTCAATCCTAATCAATGTGGGACAAACAACCTTTTCTTGACCTATTACATATAAGTCTCTAAACCTTTCTCCATTATCATTTCTACCCCATGTGATTTTGCTAAAAGCCATTTTTCAACACAGAATACAAAGATGCAAATTTTTTATTATTTCGTCAGTCTCACACTTGACTATCTCTTTTAACTCTAATAGCAGGCACATTTATTACTCTAGTAAAGACAAATTTCAGTAGAACAATGTTTTACATTTCAAGTCTTGACATTTTGAATAATAATGTTACAGCACTTGAAATACAAAACTTGGACAATATATAACACCGTTAATTTTTATTTTTTACTCACCTTTCTTGTAGAAGACACCTGTTCTTTGCTTGCGAAAAATGCTGGGGCCATAGGTGGAAAAGGTCAAGTCCACTAGGACGGCAAATTGCGAAAAGGCAAACACGGACACAGGCAAAAAAGCCAATCCCATTACTAAACAAAATACCCCGCCTTTCCTTATCTCTTTATGCTTGTAATCAAAATTCACCATATAAACAGTGGCACCAAAGGCTACCATCATGCCTGTTACGGACAGGAACAACATAAAAAGACCCAATATTAATCTTTTGGGCAGGGCAAATAGAAAATCAGTTTCTGCGTAGCGTGCAGTAAGGATGGACATGAACATGAAGACGGCTGCTATTGATGAGAACAAAGAGACTGCATCGGCCATGGCAAAGATAGTAAAGGCCGGGAATCCGTAAAAAATTGGAGTGCCATCAGTGGCAGTCCCACCAGGTACTGTAATTGCTGCAGCAAATACTACTGTAGCAATGAGTACTGTTACTATTGAGCAAGAGGTGGCTGCATCTTTCATCCATTTTTCACCTTTTTTAACAAGACCCTGATGTTCGTCAACAAATACCATTGCCGGAGTTTTTCCTTGAGAATTTTTATCTTCTTTGATGCCAGGCGGTACAATTTTCTCTACCTCCTGTACAAAATATATCATCAAACAAAAGAATAAATGAAAAGACTTCTAAATCAGTTTAAATCTAAATTCTTAGTACCTTAAACCACTGTAACTCACGCTGCATCTTTAGGGCTGCACCAGGGATGCGATTAAGTTGATATAGAGGGGCAAGTTTTCCAGCTAAGTGCAAGATATTATTTTCAGATTTGTCTTGAGACATCAACAACAAATGTTTGTGGCCACTCATTTCGAATATGAGGTTGATTACCCATTTATGGCGGTTAATGACTGCTAAATGAAATGCATTTTGTTGTTCTTGATCTGAATACAAGACTGCATCTGGAAATGATTTTATAATCTCTTCCACAACTTCGTGAACCCCTGATTCTGCTGCTAAAAGGAGTGATTTCTTCAAGATTGAGGAAGCTTTTTCATACCCTAGAGCTCTGGTAATTTTCATGCACAAGGCTTTGGCAAGTCTATTTTTTTGTTGAAGCGTCCATTCTTTCTCTCCAATTATACTTCGGTCAACTCGAACTGCGCAAATTCAACAAATTAAAATCTTAGAAACACAAACTACGCCTGAAAAATCAGTTCGGGCCTGGCTTGGGTATGTTATACGGAATTTAAAAAAAATTATAAAAAAATAGTCCTGGAAAAATTATAGAAAATCCCCAAAAATAATATCCATTCCCCTTTCATAAAATAAAATTACAATTGGACCTGAAAATTACATTTAGCCATCATACATAAAGTAAAACTTCCAAAATACCCTTAATTTTTCCACCAAACTAGGGCCAAAAGCCTGGGTAGGCCCGACCCAAGCTTAGATACTAAAACCCCGGGCTTTTTCTCGGGTTCAGGCTTGGACTTTTTAAAATGTACTCTGGGTCTTACCCGAACAAACCCAACCAAGGTTATTTATTTAGGTCGCATGGGAGGGAAACTAATTTATGACCCATGGCCATGGATACCAATGAAGTTTAGACATTTAATTGATTTCGAAGGAGAAAGAACCATTTTTTACCAAATCAAGAGGCCATAAATGTCAAATATAATAGAGCGACCTTGCCTTCCTACAATCAATATCATTTGCACTTAATATGTAACAAATTGTATTATTACCTGATAAAATGTAATGGATATACTTCGACCAGATGTTTCGGTTGTACCTTGACCAGATGTATTCGATGAACCGTATCATGTTTCGAATGTAGCTTGGGATGCATAACATCATTTTTCGGTTGCTACTCCAAATGCATAGCATCATTTTTTGTTTGCAGCTTCGAATGTATGACATCATGTAGCTTGGGATGAATTTGCATGCTATGTGGTGTACCATTACAAAAATACAAACTTCATTTACAAATCACTGCACGAAATTGAAGTTAATAAATTAATTAATAATCTTTAGGGTGTAGATTATACTCACGCAAAAATTTAACCCGAATTATGTGAGATATATGTTAATTATACTCACACTGACTTATGTAGATGGCATTCTGGAAATAATTTAGCTTCCTTCCAATGGAAAACGCAATCCGCTTTTTGGCTATTGTACTCAGAAGAGTCTCATCACGATCTAACTCCATTAGAGCTAAATTTGGATAATCTTCAACCTCCCTCATGGCTAAGTCTGAGACATAAGATGATAGACAGATATATATATATATATATATATATATATAATTAATTAATTGAAAGTGGAACTTATTAATCGGTAATTAGTAGAAGCCAATGGAAGAATTAACTCACCGTAAAATCCAGCGATTATTAGCCTTAACTGGGTAGGAATACAGCAAGTTTCTATCCGTGAATTTCAATAAATAGGTAATCATCTCCTTATAGCCATGTCGAGCAGCCTCAATTAAAGGTGTTTTGATATCCAATAAGTCTGGCCATTTCTCCCTTATCTTCTTGGCTGCTTGGACATTACCAACAATTGCAGCGACTGAAAGCACAGTTTTGCCGTCTTTATTTGTGAGTGCCACTTGATCATTTGACATCTTAGTCAATAGATACTCCACAATATGATTAGCGGTGACTGCTCCTACAGCTACATGAAGAGCTGTGTCAGAGTTTTCCGTGATCCTGGCTTCTAACACATGTTCATCCTCGTTACGGATTTCTTGTACATATCGTAAGTCGCCTCCGAGTATAGCTTTATACAGTGGTAGGTACTTTTTTAGATCGACTGCAATAAAGAAAACAAACAGAAAAAAAAAAAATTATGTATTTGCTTATTTATGAAAGTTCATTGCCATATTCCGGTACTTAGATACCAAGTTGAGATGAAGACAAGGCCATATGCTGAGTTGAAGAAGCAACGGGCCGTGATGGATTGGCCAACTCTATGATTACAGGCCATAGGAATAGGCTGTGATGGAGGGGCGGCCATCTGTATGATGATCGATTTTCTGATTGAAATGATTTCTATTTCAATTGTGATGGGAAATTTTACGTAAGTGTTTTAGTCGTCCTTCCTAGCAATTTCTCAGAATGCTTGTTTACAGGAGATGACTAAAGAAAGTTTGGGATTATTTTCGGGACAAAATTCTGGTAAGAGGCCACAGGCTGATTTTAAAAGAAGAGGCCACGGTGTGTGTGGAAGAACAGACCTATAAATCATGACCAGTGATTTTAAAAAAGTTTATTCCATGTTCTCACAAACAGAACCTTGAATGACAAACAGAATCTTGAATGAAAGAGGGTATTGCAATACATTTCAATAATATTTTATATAAATTATACTTTAATTATTTACTTTAAAAGTGGTATTATATATATAATCTAATTAAATTTCATATAAAAACACATATAACATAACTTTTTATTGGTACATTATTTATATATATTTTATTAAGCATTTATTGAGTTGATTTTAGGGATACATTCGTATACAAACTCAATTAGATTGTCGTTTAAGGTTTTCAAATTCAAGTCAGACCTTCAAAGTTTGAAAAATGTATTACTGATACCCATTTGTCCTAAACCTAGTATATTATTATTTGCCATAGATGAATTATGAATAAAACAATACATTTGGTCTTATAAAGTAGTGTTTCTCTCTCTTTTATCCATTATCCTTAAATAGTTTTATTTTTTTAATCAAATATATTATCTTGCTTTATTTTAATATTTTTGGCAAAATTTACATGGTGATTCCACCTCGAAAACCTATAATCCTGCCTCCACTGCCAATAGAAAAGATAATAATACAAGGTCATTGTTTTTGTTTTATTTTGTGTGTTATTATATATATATATATAATTTTACCTGGGAAATATTTGGAATATATCTCTAAATTGAAAATAGAGATCAACATGTTGGTAGAGAATATATTTTAAAAATGAACAAAGTATAAGCACTTTTAAAATAAACCACTACTATCATATTTGATATTCCCCACTTTCAAATAATTTACTATCATATTCTCCACTAACAAAGACTTGGGCTTCGTTTGGTTGGATTTTGGGAATACTACTTTTAGTATTCCCAAAAAAGCTAAACAGTAAAATACCCAAAAACTCACAATATTATTCAACTTTATTCAACATTTTTTAAACCCCCTAAATTTGTTAATTCAATTAAATACCCCTAAATATTTTTAATATTTTTGTTATGGCGACTCCGGCCACCCTCCGGCGGTGGTGGCCGGCTGTCCGTATTTGAGGGTGGATTGGGGGTGTTTTTGTTAACTTTTAATATTTTATTATAAGGGGTGTTTTGTAAAAAAAACAAACATAGGGGGTATTTTAGAATTTGTAAATCCTACATCGTAATACCTGTCCAATTCAACTTTTTTTTTTAACTTTTTTCAAAAAACTTTTCCCAAAAACACAAAATTATGAACCAACGGAGCCTTGAATTACATCAAGTGTACTACGTCATCCATTTCAATACTATCATACATCATCGAAATTAAATTAAATTAAATTCACTTATCAAAAATAAAAATAATAAAAATTTAAAGATAACTCATAACTTTTTTTAACATTTCTATAATCATTCTTGTTTGTTCTAATGTGTTAAAAATATTATACAATAATTTAATATCCATATATTCTATATAATATGATTCTAGTTGATATTGATTTTTACAATAGTTATAATAAGAAAAACCCAATACATTAAGTAGGTTATCAGATAGAGTATCTCATTCAGTTAGAACTTTACTATATATTTTATTATAAATTTATAATTTAGATCTTTTGACTCCACTGACT
The DNA here is from genome assembly GCA_026225825.1 of Pistacia integerrima. NCBI lineage: Eukaryota > Viridiplantae > Streptophyta > Magnoliopsida > Sapindales > Anacardiaceae > Pistacia > Pistacia integerrima. The sequence continues at coordinate 40,042,967 of CM047747.1, forward strand.
ATAAATCCTGGTTGTGGCTATATAATATGATTCTAGTTGATATTGATTTTTACGATAGCTATAATAAGAAAAACCCAATAATATTGTTATTAAGTAGATTAACTGATAGATTATCTTACCTAGTTAGAACTTTGATCCATTTTTCCTTAGCAAAAATACTAATCCCTTATATATATTGAAAATTCAATTTACAAGAGTGCACATCAATTTGTTATATAAATTTTAAAATCTCTTAGGTGAAACAAAGAGCAATAATGAATATAATCTAAGTAAACTAGAAAGTAATTAATTTACTGGGAATCTATATATATTGATCTAAATTATTAGAAAGAACATGAGAATGTATAGAACAAAAGGAAAGAGAAAAGGAGGAGACAAGTGATTTGTGTTTAATATAAATAAGGAAGGGAAGAGCAAATTGAATAAATTATATCCCTTATAGCAGGGAACGGGAGAATAATAAAATATTCCGTTATGGTTTTGACACTTAGTTTAACAGATTAAGTATAAATATGTTAATCAATTAAGTATAAAAATAATAATAAAAAGACGATCCAAAGGTACAGGAATATAAAGAGCAGAATTACTGAAGAATGAAAAACAGGGGAATTGCAGAGTAAAAAACAGAGGAAAACAGGGGCAGAAAAAATAAGTATAGATATTAAGCAACAAGTAATAAATCTAATTATTTGAGAATACTAAAAAACAGTCACGAAAAATGGGGAACTCCTTGTTTTGATGCAGTCTGATATAATAACCCGTAATAGTTTAAATGAAGCATTGCCATAAACCCAGTAATAGGTAAACTACTCTATGATTTATGGCTTAAAAATATGGAGGACTTGTTATATGAATCCTGTCATTATGAACAAATGCAGGACTAGACCTAAAAAACTTGACAAAATTTTCAATCACTGTCCCAAGTTTGGATTCCAACTTCTTGTTTAAATTTCAACACTAAATTGGTTATAGAAAAGTAACAAAACAAATTCCATCATCTTAAAAACAATGTAATGTTACTGTATAAGCAGTCACATTTATTTGAACTTAGCGTTGGAATCCAAATTTTATACGTGTAGCATTGGTCCACAAATTCTGAATGCTTCTTAAGCTCTGGCTGTAGGTTCTTGCTCAAAATATGAAGAGAACTGATCACTGATGGTTCCTGGGATACCATTTTCAAACGGCTTGAAAGACAAATGTTAATTTAAACTAACCAAGAACAAGTTTATGAGCTCTCTCAAATTCCACTAATCATGTGGGCACTCCGGAAATCCAATTGGGCTGTTGATGATTCTGAACCTTTTCCTCCTGATTTTAGTGACAAAACTCATGGTAGAGGATTAGCACATCATGATTCAAATGCGTTTAAAAAATACTAGCTTTTCCAAATGCACCAATTAAGAGTTTGCAGTACAACAATATTAGTAGTCTCTATAGTACCAAAATGACCAGAATCTAAAGATACATAAATTAAGATCTCTTTCAGAACTCTCTCACAAGGAATCTCACTTAGTAGACAACATGTTTGTTTTGCTTGCGGAATATGCCAGGGCCATATGTGGAAACGAATAAGTATAACAAGAGGGGATATTGAGCAGAAGCAAATAAGAATACGGGCAGACAAAGAGAAGCAGCCACCAGAACCAATCCATATCAATTTTCGCCCAAAAACACAAGATTAGCCTCGCAAGCGAAGGCTGTCATCGACCACGTTACAGATGCTAACGACAATGAAAGACACTGTATTAACTTCCTGGGAAGGGCTTCAAGAAAATCTTCCTCTGCATAGCGTGAAGTGAAAATGGACAAAAACATTATGATGGCAGCAAATTATGAGAACATAGTGATTGTATCTGAAACAGCAAACAAAGTGAATTCTTTCCGTCTGTGAAATTTCGGTGCTCCATAATCGTCGTAATCACCACGTATGGCTATTGCTGCTGCAAACACTACAGTAGCAATGAGTGCTGCTGCTACCGAGCAGATTTCATCCATTGCTCACCTTCTTTAACCAGTTCCTTATGTTCCTCTCTAAACACCATTGCGGGGGTTTTTCCTTATAGTTTTTATCATGAATAAAGCGAGTGTGTACAATATTCTTTACCGCCTGTGTAAAAAATAAAAAATTTCATAACCACAGACATAGTAAACAGTTCAGTTCTAAAACCGCATTTTTTTTTCCTGAAATCAATACTTGGTTAAAATATATAATATTTATATAAATTATAAATATATATAAAAATAATTATTGATCTTGTTGATAAAAGAAATTGCATTAACAATAGGATATATGAAGAATTTTATCAAAAAATTATTTGAAACATAAAGAATTAAAATTGATTATTATGACTAATTAATTTTGTTTAGAATTAAAACAATAATATGTAATAAATTATGAACTTTTTTTTTTCCAATTTTTTGAAAAACCCACCCAGGCCATCCCTAGCTTAGCCCTTGAGTTCATTATATATATATATATATATATATATATATATATATATATATATATATATATATATATATATATATAGTGAAAACTAATGGATATATAAAGAAAGTTTCTGTAGTAATTTTCTTCGTCACTTCATCAACATTTAGACCATTGGATTGTAGTAGATTAACGGCTGAAAATTTGTGTCAAAAATTTAGTTTGATATAATTTAACCCTATATATATTATTTAAACTACTCGCCCACTCAACGTGGTTTTAAAAGAACATTAGTCTTGCATAATATTAGTGTTTGAGTGAAAGGTTTTACCTTAAACCATTGCAACTCACGTTGCATCTACATAACTGCACCAGCCACTAGGGATGAGATTTACCCTAGATTGCGGCGCCAACTTTCCAACTAAGAGGGGGTTTGGTTCAGAAAATGTTAGATTACTGAAAAATTAAATTACCTTCAAGATTATTAGGAATCTTTAAGAAAATGTGTTTGGTTAATTGATGGGTATGTTATATTAATATATTTGGTTGGGAGGAATAAATTGGTGATTATATTATTTAAATTACTGAATTGTCCTCTAATTAAATATTATTATTATATTATTTTTTAATATTGATTATTATTTGAATTATTGTAACCCCCCTGCATTTAAAATTTAGCAAAAACAACCATATAATAAAAGTTTAGAAAATCAACAAAGCACCCCTACCAACCTAGCTACTGCCTGCCGCCGGCAACCACCGTAGGCCGTTGGTAGTCGGCAACCTAACGGCGCATGGAAGGCAGGAAATTGCCATCGATTTGGTGTTGACTGTTGACGGATTTGGCCGTTGACAGCTAGATCAATGGATCTAGCCGTTGACGGCCAGATCCATCATTGATTTGGCCATTTCCAGCCAGACTTCTAGCCGAAAATGACCATATCTGAGCACGATAGCCATTTTTGGCCTTCCGTGCGCCGTTCTGACGGCGACAATAGTTGACTGTGGTGGCGGTTGCTAGCGGTAGGCAGCGACAAGTGGGTGGGGTAGGGGTGGTGGCTTGGGTGGGCGGCAATTTGTTTTGAATTCAAGGGTAATTTTGTCCAAAAAGTTAATTAATTTGGGTGAAATAGTAAAAGTCATATTCATGTAAATAAATTTAAAAATAAGGGCATTATTGTCCTAAAATTTTATTAATAAGGGATAAAATTGTAACAAGAAAAGATTACCCTGGTAATCTTAGAATATCTAAGAAAGATGAGGTAATCAAATTACCTCCAATATTATCGATAATAACTACTATTAGTATTTTAATATTGTTGGTATCTTCTATTATTTGACAATCAAACATGGTAATCAAATAATATATGATGACTTAACCCCAGTAATCTAATATAACCCCCAACCAAACGCCCCTTAAGTACAATATATTATTACCATAGATATCTTTAGACATCAACAATAAATTTCGGTCAGCTGTCCTCATTCAAAATATGAGGTTAAATATCCTCATGGCGATTCATGATTGCCCGTTAGAATGCATGACGATTCATTTCGAACTAGATTGCATCAGGAAATTCCTTTATAATTTCTTCCGTAACTTGACAAACCCCCAATTCTGCGGCTAAAAGGACGGTTGTTTGAGAAGTATGGAAGCTCCTTTATGGTCTAGATTTCTTGTTATTTCCTCGCACAAGACTCGGACAAGTCGAAGTTCTCTGTAATTATTCGGTATTGTCTCTTGTTTTTTTTATATATTTTGAAACTGTAAATTAAACAAACTAAACAATGACATAACCATACCATATATCAAGTATAAAATTATAATCAAAAGAAACTATCTTAAAAGTTCAATAGTATATGACGACCAAAAGACATGCAAGCTTTGAATCTCAATTTTTAGTAAGGTATTTTTATGCATTTGCGACTCACAAGCTGAAATTCAACTCAATTTGGTGTGATCTCCTCAAGGATAAACTTCCTCACTTTTAATTCAAACTGACACGACCCATCCCGAATTTCCTCATCCCGTAGCATCCAGGCACTCCCATAACACTCGGATATCTGAGACGTGCCATATAGAAAAACTGTGAAACCTGTTAAAAGACCTACTTTTCCTTAATAGCATCATAGTATTTCCATTTCCAACATCTCAAAAAAAAAAAAAAAAAAAAAGGACATGCATCATCTTCCGTTTTACAAAAGAAAAGAGTTAGGGAAACTTGTGGTATCAGGTTTTCCACTTATACAACACATTCCAAAACATGTAACAAAAGTAAATACATGATGGGAAATATGAGTTCTTGAAACGAAAGTCCAAAATACAATGCAACATAAATATAAAACCCAAATAAAAAGATGTCGATGCATGGCACAACCCTGAGCGGAGGCTCACTGCTCGGCACATTCTTAGCAAGGTCCTGGTGAGGGGTGAGAAACATTTAAAAAAAAGGGTGAGCTGAAATACTTAGTGAGTGGAGGAAAGGGGAGGTTTATAAAATTTCCTTAAAAAAAAAAAAAAAAGAAATAATGATAACATACAACAATTCTCAAGCAAATCCTGACGACAATATAATTCTATGAATATGCAATAGAACAACCACCTCATTCACGAATACAATATATGATTTATTTCTAACCATCCTGCACTTAGTAAACTGTACTCTGACTTATTTCCTTTAACTATATCAAATCCTGAATAAAACCTCAACTTTTGGTATTAGGAACCCTTACCACAACTAATACCTTGGGGAAAATCTGTCATACCTGGTGGCCGTCCCACACACAGGCAGAGTGAGGGACGTACCTATCGTACCTGCAGTCAGGCAAGGTCTATCATCGCGTGGGCAGAGCCTCAAAACTGTCATACCTAGCGGACCACTCAACGCCTAGGCAGAGCACTAATAACCGTCATACGCATGCGTAGAGCCAAAATCTGAAACTGTCATACCCGACGGAATCCTGCATCACTCGGATAGAGCCAAAAATCTGTATCTCTAGGGGATGGGTACTTCATAGGGTGGTTTATCACCACAACATACTCATGCATAATCTCAAGTAACATGTAAGTCGAGAGTATATTACATATGTGCTTATACATATATGACATAATATTTAAATATCACAAATAGGGGTGAAGCTGCAATTTTCTAAACATGTTTCAGAAACTAATGGTTTAACTCAGATTGAAAATTATTTCAACACCACATGATCTTAGCATATATCCGATACAAATCATAAGCAAATATCACTTTTAAAAATTAAAACTCATATAACACATTATAATTATAATTAAACCAAAGAGCAAAAAAATTAATAATAATAATAATATTTCATATAAGGATAAATCATACCAACATATGTGATTTCATGGAAAATAGGGGGTAAAATGCAAGTTTTTAAAATATACTTTCAAAACTGACGAAAAGCACCCCATTTTTCCTTTTTACTGAGAAGGTTATTTACCACATTATATATATAAAACCTCAAATGCATAACTCAACACACCATCCAAATAATCAGATCTGTAAGTTTCCAATTTAATTTTCTTGTCAAGCCAAAGAGTTTTATATATATATATAAATATATATATAATATCCCAGCCACCTTTGCCTGCATAATTTGGCCAAAATGCAATCCAGAACCATGTAATTCCAGCCTCCAATTCATGTTTTTATTCAACAAAAATGCAACCATAAACGTATATAAAACCAGCCACCTCTACATGTATAATTTCGGCTGACATAAAATTCATAAACGAATGGAATCCAAGCCATCATTGCATGTATCATATAACACATAACCAAAGAAATCCCATTCAAACAATAAAATGGAAGACACAACTTACACATGCAGACATGAATTTAAGCATTTGGATGCAACGTATCTCCATGCATGTAAAATCCTTCATATCTTAGAAACAAAACTCAACAATTAACACATGCACGCTTGGAAATATTGAGAAAAAGGTTTGATTTTTGCCACTCACCCTTCTAATCCTATAATTGACTGCCTATTACAGTAATTTCGATCTCCACCATTCAGAATGTAGAGTTGTGTTTCATGAACAACATATCCAAAAATCAGAACGATCGGACGGCAAACGAGCTCCAGATCATGATTTGATAAGGCACTGTTCACAGACTCAAAAACTAGTATATCCTCTCCCTTTCTCTTTGTTCTTCTTTTTCTTCTCTTCCTCTCTCACTCTATCTCTCGGCCAAACCCACTCTTTCTTCTCCTTTTTTTTTTTTTGGTCCTTTCTCTCCTCTCTTCTTCTCCTCCTTCTCTCTTTCTCCTTTCATTTCTTTCTTCTGCTCTCGTTTTCTTCTTCTTCATTTGGGCGAACTGCCTAGTTTTCTTCTTCTTTAAAACTAATACAATTTTCTGAAATTATAATCTGCCTCCCGAAATTTCTAAATTTCATCTAACCCGCCACATAAGCTTCTCCTAGCAAAAATGTCCAGATTTTTCCCTTTTGATACATACAAACCCATCAGGATTTATTTCTTCGTTTTCACCACTTAACGCAACTTTAAAAACTGACAGAAATACCCCTATCTTACCACAATACCAAAAATCAAATAATAAAAAAAACAAGAATTAATTAACTAAATTTAATTCATGAACTAACTAAATCAAGAATGGGGTTTTACAACTTCCTCCCCTTAAAAGAATTTCGTTCCTGAAATTTCACTAACCTTATTGAAAAAGGTAGGGGTACTTAGTCCGCATGACATCTTTAGGCTCCCATGTTGCCTCTTCGATCACATGATTCTCCCATACGACTTTTACCCAAGGAATGGTTCTAGTACAGAGCACTTGCTCTTTATAATCCACAATTTGAACCGGCCTTTCCTCATACGTTAGGTGCTTATCCAATTGAATCGGTTGTTGTTGGAGAACGTGAGAGGGATCTGCTACATACTTACGGAGCATGGAAACATGGAAGACGTTATGGATTCTCTCCAATTCTAGTGGTAATGCCAATTGGTATGCTACTTCACCAATTCTTTCGAGAATCTCATAAGGACCAATATATCTTGGGCTCAACTTACCCCGCCTGACAAACCTTAACACCCCTTTCCATGGCGAAACTTTTAGGAAAACCTTATCACCCATTTGGAATTCAAGCTCTCTTCTCCGCCTATCGGCATAACTCTTTTGTCTATCTGGAGTCGCTTTAAGTCTCGCCCTGATAATACTAATCTTCTCATTAGTGTCTTGCACAATCTCGGGGCCTAACAATTTCCTCTTACCAAATTCATCCTAACACACTGGAATTCTACATTTTCGACCATATAAAGCTTCATATGGTGGCATACCAATACTAGAGTGATAATTGTTATTATAGGCGAATTCCATCAAGGGTAAATACACATCCCAACTACCTTTGAATTCCATTGTACAAGCCCGTAACATATCCTCTAAGGTCTTAATTGTCCTCTCTAACTGCCCATCAGTCTGAGGGTGGAATGCCATGCTAAAGTTTAGTTTGGTACCTAAAGCCTTTTGTAAACTTGGTCAAAATCTAGATGTGAACCTGGGATCCCAATCTGATACTATAGAAACAGGGGCACCATGAAGTCTTACAATCTCTACGACATAGATGCTTGCCAATCTATTAAGTGAATAGGTAGTCTTAATCAGTAAGAAATGAGGGGACTTTGTCAACCAGTCAACAATCACCAATATACCATCATGCTTATATGTAGTACAAGGGCGGCCTATCACGAAGTCCATGGTAATGTGCTCCCATTTCCATTGTGGAATAGGAAGTGGTTGGGACAATCTTGCTGGCCTCTAATGTTCAGCCTTAACTTGTTGACAAACTAAGCATCTAGAAACAAACTCAGCTATTTCCTTTTTCATACCTGGCGACCAATAATGTTCCTTTAGAGTACAGTACAACTTCGTACTACCTGGATGCATTGCATAGGCTGATGAATGAGCCTTCTCTAAAATCTCCCTTTTTAACTCTTCTGCATTGGGCACACAAAGTCTATTCCCCATCATTAACATACCATCGCCCCTGATCCAGAAATTTGTCTGCAACCCCTCAGTTACTTCTCCCATTAACCTCATTATATTAGAGTCCATAAACTGAGACTCCCTGATTCAATCCACAAAAATAGGCCTAACTTGAAAATGTGCTAAAAGTACCCCTGACTCATTCATTCCCAACTCAACTCCGAAGGTCCTCAACTCTGTAAGCAAGGGATAACACACCTTCATATGTGCCATGACGATAAGGGTTTTTCTACTTAAGGGCATCTGCCACTACGTTGGCCTTACTAGGATGATAATCAATCATACATTCATAATCCTTGATAAGGTCAATACACCTTCTCTATCTCAGATTTAATTCCTTTTGAGTAAACAAATATTTTAAACTCTAATGGTCCGTAACAATCTGGCAAGTGACTCGATAAAGATAATGTCTCCAAATTTTCAAAGCAAATACTATTGCTGTGAGTTCCAAGTCGTGGGTTGGGTAATTCATCTCGTGTTTCTTGAGTTGCCTAGAGGCATAGGCTATAACTCTCCCATGTTGCATCAACACACAACCTAAACCTTGACGGGATGCATCACTAAACACCACAAATCCATCATTACCGAAAGGCAAGGCAAGTACGGGGGCTGAAGTTAGCCTTACTTTCAATTCCTGGAAACTTCGCTCACAATCGTCATCCCACTCAAACTTTACCTCCTTCCGAGTCAATCTAGTCAAAGGGGCTGCCATCTTAGAAAATCCTTCCACAAATCTCCGATAGTATCTAGCTAACCCGAGGAAACTCCTCACTTCTATCACATTGATAGGTCTCTCCCAATTCAACACTGCTTCTACTTTCTGAGGATCCACATAAATACCATATGCCGAGATCATATGACCCAAAAATGAAATTTGATTGAGCCAAAACTGACACTTGCTAAACTTCGCATAAAGTCTACTTTCCCTGAGGGTTTGTAGGACCATCTTAAGGTGCTCCTCATGTTCCTCCTCGTTTCTCGAATACACTAAAATGTCATCAATAAACACAACCACAAACTAGTCCAGGTATGGACGAAACACCCTATTCATTAGGTCCATAAAAGTTGTAGGAGCATTGGTTAAGCCAAAAGGCATTACTAAGAGCTCATAATATCCATAACGGGTCCTGAATGCTATTTTCGGTATATTAGTCTCCTTAATCTTTAGTTGATGGTAACCAAACCTCAAATCTATTTTGGAGAAGACTCTAGCACCTTGCAATTGATCAAATAAGTCATCGATCTATGGCAAAGGATACTTGTTACACACTGTTACCTTATTAAACTGTCAATAATCTATGCATAATCTGAAAGTACCATCTTTCTTTTTAACAAATAAAACTGGTGCTCCCCACGATGACACACTAGGTCTAATGAAACCCTTATCCACCAATTCTTGCAGTTGTACCTTTAACTCTTGCAATTCGTGTGGTGCCATTCCATAAGGGGCCATAGATATGAGGGCTAAACCGGGAACCAAATCTATAGTGAACTCAACTTCTCTATCAGGTGGTAAACCAGGAAGGTCTTTAGGAAAAACATCTGGGAATTCCCTCACTACCAAAATATCCTCCAACCTCAATTCATTGATTCTAGTGTCTACCACATGAGCTAGACAAGAAGGACATTGTTTCCTGAGGAGTCGCCTGGTAGTCATCGCTGAAATAACACAAGAAGGAAGGATACGACATTCTCCACAGAAAACAAACTTTGGTTTCCCTCGCTTCTTAAAGGTTACCTCCTCACGGAAACAATCCACTATGGCACGATGCAAGGCTAGCCAATCCATTACCAAAATCACATCAAAATCATACATGTCTAGAGGAATCAAATCTACCTGCAACTCATGCTCACCAATCCTCACCACACTACGTCTATACACATACTCAAGCACTAGAGAATCTCCAATAGGGGTGACTACTGCTAACTTACACTCTAAGGGTTCTAACTTGCCATTAGCATGCATAGCAAAATGATATGAAATAAAAGAATGTGTAGAACTTGGATCAGTTAAAATACGGGCCTCATGATAAAAAACGGTCAACATACTCGTAACTACGTCTGGGGTAGCTTGAGCATCCTACTCGGTGAGAGCAAAGACACGAGCTTGAGTCTGAGGTTGCCCTGTTCCTCTCTGTCTGACACTATTACTACCTGCAACACTACCCTAGGCCCTCTAAACCTGAGATCTCTATTGTCCCTAAAACTGGCCCCTATTTCCCTTGAAATTTTGTTGAACCGAGGTTTTATCACCTCGAGCCAAAAATGGGACAATTCCTCTTGATATGGCCAAACTGCCCACAATGATAATAACCTGAAGCTCTTTTTTGACATTCCCCCAAGTGAAACCTACCACAACTATTACAAGGTGCTTGTTGACTCCCACTTGCACCACCACTCTGATATCTATTGTCTTGAGACCTCATATTCCAATTGCTACTATCCCTTGAATGTTGACTTTAAGCCTGTCTTTGAATCCATCCTAAACTACTTGAGGTCCCGAAAAAACTACCTTCTCTTTTCTGATTTCTATTGCTAGGGCCGCCAACTATCCACTCATGGTTACTACGTTTCGATCTTCGTGGCTCTCTCTTATTAAACTCTCCCAAATTACTCTCAACTCTCATAGCTATCTCTGTCAATTTCCCAAACTCCAAGTAGCAGTGTGAGGCCACTAGTGTTCTGATCCTACCTCTGAGGCCCTCCTCAAATCTCCTACATTTTGCTCTCCCATCTCCTGCTATAAACGGGGTGAAACGGGATAACTCAATAAGGTTAATCAAATATTCCTCCACTGACATATCTCCTTGTGTTAGCCTGATAAACTCACTCTGCTTAGCATCCTGATACACCATAGGAAAATAATGATTGAAGAACTCCTCACGGAAATTGGCCTAAGTAACTGTTGTCGGATCCCCATATCTATGTTGCACCGATCTCCACCAATGACGAGCCCTACTTTTTAGTAGGAAAGTAGCAAACCGTAGTTTTTGGTCATCAGTACACTCCATTATCCCAAACACTTGCTCTAATTGATCCATCTAAGAGTCGACATCTATGGGATCTCCTGTCCCTTCAAAGTCTGTTGCCCCTAATTTTCTTGCTCTCTCTATAGTTTTTCCTTCTCTCTGAAGCCAAAACGTCCTATCCTGCACTACTCTAGTCATCATCTGAGCTAAGCTATCCATAGTCTGCTCCATGTTATCCCTATCACCTTGGAGCCCTGCATTTTGTTCACTCATTGGTCCTTCCGTAGCATTTTGATTATCGGTATCCAATTCTTCCTGGGGTCCCTGAGGCCCTGGCCCGTGGATACCCGACTCTCCTATTCCCTCTTTCCCAAGCTCACTCACCCTCCTAAGCACTCTAGGAACTAAGAATTCTCTCACGGATTTCATGCGAGGCTAACCATGTTGACTCATGCTAATATCTACAAAACATAAACAAATTAGTTTCTAAAAAAAAAAAAAAACTCATGGATAGAAAAAAATCTTCATTAAGTCACTAATTGGCATGTGTGAAAATTTAAAAAAAAAAAAAAAAAATTGCCCTTAAAGATCGAAAACCATGCTCTAATACCAAGTTGACACGACCTGTCCCAAATTTCCTCATCCTGTAGGATCCAGGTGCTCCCACAATACTCGGATACTCGAGACGTGCCATGTAGAAAAACTGTAAAACCTTTTAAAAGACCTACTTTTCCTTAATAGCATCATAGTATTTCCATTTCCAACATCTCAAAAAAAAAAAAAAAAAAAAGAAGGACATGCATCATCTTCCGTTTTACAAAAGAAAAGAGTTAGGGAAACTTGTGGTATCAGGTTTTCCACTTATACAACACATTCCAAAACATGAAACAAAAGTAAATACATGATGGGAAATATGAGTTCTTGAAACGAAAGTCCAAAATACAATGCAACATAAATATAAAACCCAAATAAAAAGATGTCGATGCATGGCACAACCCTGAGCGGAGGCTCACTGCTCGGCACATTCTTAGCAAGGTCCTGGTGAGGGGCGAGAAACATTTAAAAAAAAGGGTGAGCTGAAATACTTAGTGAGTGGAGGAAAGGGGAGGTTTATAAAATTTCCTTAAAAAAAAAAAAAGAAATAATGATAACATACAACAATTCTCAAGCAAATCCTGACGACAATATAATTCTATGAATATGCAATAGAACAACCACCTCATTCACGAATACAATATCTGATTTATTTCTAACCATCCTGCACTCAATAAACTGTACTCTGACTTATTTCCTTTAACTATATCAAATCCTGAATAAAACCTCAACTTTTGGTATTAGGAACCCTTACCACAACTAATACCTTGGGGAAAATCTGTCATACCTGGTGGCCGTCCCACACACAGGCAAAGTGAGGGACGAACCTGTCGTACCTGGCAAGGTCTATCATCGTGCGGGCAGAGCCTCAAAACTGTCATACCTAGCGGACCACTCAACGCCTAGGCAGAGCACTAATAACTGTCATACGCATACGCAGAGCCAAAATCTAAATCTGTCATACCCGACGGAATCCTACATCGCTCGGATAGAGCCAAAAATCTGTATCTTTAGGGGATGGGTACTTCATAGGGTGGTTTAGCACCACAACATACTCATGCATAATCTCAAGTAACATGTAAGTCAAGAGTATATTACGTATGTGCTTATACATATATGACATAATATTCAATTATCACAAATAGGGGTGAAGCTGCAATTTTCTAAACATGTTTTAGAAACTGATGGTTTAACCCAGATTGAAAATTATTTCAACATCACATGATCTTAGCATATATCCGATACAAATCATAAGCAAATATCAATTTTAAAAGTCAAAACTCATGTAACACATTATAATTATAATTAAACCCAAGAGCAAAAAAAGTAATAATAATAATAATAATAATAGTAATTCATATAAGAATAAATCATGCCAACATATGAGATTTCATGGAAAATAGGGGTAAAATGCAAGTTTTTAAAATATACTTTCAAAACTGACGAAAAGCTCCCCATGTTCCCTTTTTACCGAGAAGGTTATTTACCACATTATATATATAAAACCTCACATGCATAACTCAACACACCATCCAAATAATCAGATCTGTAAGTTTCCAATTTAATTTTCCTGTCAAGCCAAAGAGTTTATATATATATATATATATATATAAATCCCAGCCACCTTTACCTGCATAATTTGGCCAAAAATGCAGTCCAGAAGCATGTAATTCCAGCCTCCAATTCATGTTTTTATTCAACAAAAAAGCAACCCATAAACACATATAAAAACAGCCACCACTACATGTATAATTTTGGCCGACATAAAATTCATAAACACATGGAATCCAAGCTTTCATTGCATGCATCATATAACACATAACCAAAGAAATCTCATTCAAACAATAAAATGGAAAACACAACTTACACATGCAGACATGAATTTAAGCATTTGGATGCAATGTATCTCCATGCATGTAAAATCCTTCATATCTTAGAAACAAAACTCAACAATTGACACATGCACGCTTGGAAATATTGAGAAAAATGTTTGATTTTTGCCACTCACCCTTCTAATCCTATAATTGACTGCCTATTACAGTGCTTGGATTTTGATCTCCACAGCTCAGAATGTAGAGTTGTGTTTCATGAACAACATATCCAAAAATCAAAACGATTGGACAGCAAACGAACTCCAGATCACGATTTGATGATGCACTGTTCACAAACTCAAAAACTAATATATCCTCTCCCTTTCTCTTTTTTCTTCTTTTTCTTCTCTTCCTCTCTCACTCTATCTCTCGGTCGAACCCACTCTTTCTTCTCTTCTCCTCTTTTTTTTTTTTTTTTTTTTTTTTGTTCTCTCCTCTCTTCTTCTCCTTTCCTTTCTTTCTTTTGCTCTTGTTTTCTTCTTCTTCGTTTGGGCGAACTGCCCAATTTTCTTCTTCTTTAAAACTAATACAATTTTCTGAAATTATAATCTGCCCCCAAAATTTATAAATTTCGGTCTAACCCGCCACATAAGCTTCTCCTAGCAAAAATTTCCAGATTTTTCCCTCTTGATAATGCAAACCCATCAGGATTTATTTCTTTGTTTTCACCCCTTAACGCAACTTTATAAACTGACAGAAATACCCCTATCTTACCACAATACCAAAAATCAAATTAAAAAAAAAAAGAATTAATTAACTAAATTTAATTCATGATCTAACTAAATCAGGAATGGGGTTTTACACAAACACCATTTCAACCAATAATAATCTATCAAGCAACAAAAATAGAAACAATCAAAAAAATGAAAAATGAAATAGATGATATAAGAGAAAAGAATTGTCTTAGATATAATAATCATACAAAGTTCACGCAACCAGAACTCTAGCGGTCTCCTTGAAAATGAAGACGGCTTTCCGGCTAATGCCTTCAAAAGGGAGTCTCCATCAGATGACATCATCGTCTCTAAATTTGGACAATCGTGTAGCAATTTCCGAGCCAAGCCTAAGACGCAACAATGTACAAAAATGTAGAATTAATTTCAAATCAAATCAAAACAACTCATTTGAAGTTTATAACAAACATTTATTTCAAAATGAAAGTTAGGGTTTGGATTTTCTACTAACTATTTTGGAGCTTAACCCTTAAGCCAAAAAAAGATTGAAATCATCTTATGATGTCCTCGCTTGCCTCCCTATATACAAAAACCAATAAATGCTCCATACATAAGTTCCCTGAGGTAACACCTCAATATTAAAATCATTGAACACTTCACACACTAAAAGATTAACCTAACTTCTTCTTTAACAAAACTGTCTCATAACTGAACATTAGTCGCTCTTGAATTTTTCATAAAAATTTCATTCATCAATTTAAGCCATAATTTCAATGGAACATTCTAGAGACATACAAATTGTTTCCATAATTGTTTCAAGTCATTCCAGAATCAATAACTATACACAACACGATTTTCTTTTAACTCATTCAAAATTGCCAACTATCTCCAGAATTGAGGTTACTGATTTGTAAAACTCGTAACAATTCAAGCTGTAATCAAAATCTTACGAAACTCTCCAGAATTAAACTAGACACATATATGATTTAGCAGAATTTAAAATCATTCAATTTTGACAAGAATAGACGCATCAAATCATTTCCCAAATATATGTGTTCTGAAGAAAATGAAAATTCCAGAATTCACAAGGCAAATCCAAAAATCCATATAAAATTCGATTCTTCGATTTTTGAATGAAATAAATTTTCAAACACTCCTCAAGAAGTCTACAACAACATATCAAAAATTCAGCTTAAAAAAAAAACCCAATACATATAAACAATTTTCGGAATTCCAAATGGCCGGATTTTTGTACAGTGGACCCTTATATCAAAATCACATCTTTAACTAAATTTTGTTTAGGAAACACATATTCGTTCTACCCACATAACATTATTGAGCTTAATATTCTCATTCTAGTGGAATCTCATGCCATTACACAATTATAACCAACACAAATCAAATGAACTAAAACTCATCAAAGAGGGAAACTTTAAGCTTTACTCACCTCTCATATGCTTGATTTTCCTCCACTCTTTCCGATCACTAGAGTTTTGTTTGCCAACGGCCACTTTTCCAACCACCTTCATCGTTCTCTGCTCCTCTCTCTCTCTACGTTTGCTTCCTTTCCTCTTCTTTTTCTCCTCTCTTTCTTTTTCTCCCTGTCGTTCCCTTCTTCTCCCTGTTTCTTTTCTTTGATTGATCACTGTTCATCAAAGTACCTTAAAAATCTTTAGTCCTCCCTTGTTTCAACTATTACACTTTACTCTCTTAAAACTTTCAAAATCTAATACTTAACCCCCAAAAAATCACAAAATAAAATTCTATACAATAAAATACGATGTAGTACAACAATACTGCATCAAGAAATGACTTTATAATCTCCTTGACAACCTCAATAATTTCCAATTCGACTGCTAAAAGGAGTGGTTGTTTGAGAAGGAAGGAGGCTTTTGTATGGTCTAGTCTATTTGTAATCTCTATGCATAAGTATCAGACAAGTTCCATAGTTTTCCAATGTTTTTACCCTTGATGATTTCGAACTGCAAATCAAACAAACCCCGCAATTGACATAACCATATATCAAGTTAAAATTTTTATGTCAAACCATATAAAGTTAAATGTGTGACAATTGAGATACATACTAACAAAAAAGATATTGCCAAAAGTGTTGTTTTATTCCACTTGGAAATGCAAATGGCTTTCTGGCTATTGCCTTCAAAAGAGACTCTTCATTATATGACACCTTTGTAGTTAAATTTGGATGGCGTTTAACCAGTTCCAGTGCCAAGTCTGAGATAGATCAATGTACAGAAATTTAGTTGAAATAAATTCTAAGATGAAGAAACAAATATAGCTAAATATAGACTAAAGTTCAAGTCCAGCAAATGAGGGTTAAAAGATTAACAAAAAAAAAAAAAAACTCATGAATTGATCCCCTTAAGTATGATATATCAGCAAAATCCCTCTGAAGTTTCGAAAATAAGAAAAATTCATTTGTCGTTAAGTTTAAGCTATTAAAATAAATAGTAGAATGACAATTTGGTAATATACACTAACTCATAGCAGTGTAACAAGTCATTAATAGTTCGTTAATAGTAGATAAATTTTTGTAACTTGGAAGATGCAAGGGGATTTTTTTTTATTATATCATACCTAGGGGGTTTAGTTTAATTAAAAAATAAATAAATATTTAGGGATGAAAATAAAACACTTGTGTCAAAATTCTAAAAATTGATGTGGGGTTACCTAAGTCCCCAAATAGCTCTACAATTAATGACTTATAAAGATATTAACTTATGGCATGGGTGGAGCTATACCAGGCCACCCAGGACACTGAGTTTATTAAATTTATATAAAAAAATTATTTCATCACTGAAAATTTCGTTTTTCACCAATGACACTCTCATTAGTGAATCTTACATTTTGACCCGCAAATATGAATAGCAGTAGAAAGCAAAAGTTTAAGAATTAACTCACCCAAAAATTTAGCTCCTATAACAAAATTCAAGAAAACACAAACTGCATTAGTAGAACAATACCCCTCCAACAAAAAAAGATCCTCGTTGAATTGCAGTAAATATGTAATCATCTTCTCTTGCTTATGTTGAGTAGCCTTGATCAAAGGTATTAGGTTTAGAGCAAAAAACAGAGAAAAAGAGACGATAAAAGAGGAGAAAGAAAAGTAAACTGAGTATACTTCTATTTTGTATATTTCTCACTTAATGAATATAGTTTACAATGTAGCTTTTATAAGCTACAGTAAACTCAGTATTGAGCTAAAAGACAACAACACTTACCGGTAGTAACGATTTCTTAACAACCTAATCAGGGTAGTAACAACTTTTTTTAACAAACTTAACAGCTTAATAGATTCTTAACTTCTTAACTAATATCTTCCTTCAAACTAAACTGAGTAAGATTCTTAACATCTTCCCTCAAGCACAGTTAGGTAAACTTTTTCAATTTCTCATACTGATATCTTCCCTTAAATTAAACTGGGAAGATTTGACACTCTTATTATGATTCTTCAGTATGATAGATTGATAATAAAACACTTTAGTAGCTTGAGATACTTTAGCTTAGCTTGAACTGATTGCAAAGCAGTTGATCACAATAGAAACACTTCAAAGAAAGAACCAACATCTTTCCTAGAAAAAATATCACTAGAGAATCAAAGAGAATTGTTGCTCAGAGCAAATGTCATCAGTACCTCAAGGGGAGAACAAACAAAACCAAGGTCTTCATAAGGACAACAAACAAACTTCTTCACAAGAACAACAAACAAACTTCTGCACAAGAATAATAAACAAACTTCTACTCTAGAGCAAATGATACCAAAATATTACTGAAATAATTTCACCAGTCACAAATCTGTTAGAATAGACTGCAGTAGCATAGGTAAACTTCTTCATTTTAACAAAGGAACAACCAACAATTTCACAAGTCACCAAGTCAGAACAGACTGTAGTAGCATAGGCAACTTTTTGCTTTAACACATGATACCAGAAACCATCAATTTCACCACAATATAAAGATAGAAGTTAAGATGTAATCATACAGTTTTTGCTGCCAATTTTAGTAGTTGAAAAGGAAGGTTTTGATGCACCAGTATTCTAAGGACAAGCTCTAATTGTAAGTTTGGTTCTCAAATGTTCAAATTTAGCTGTGGACAAGGACTTGGTAAACACATCAGCTTTTTGGTGATCAGTAGGAACATAGAGCACTTTAAGATGATGAACAGAAACTTGTGCCCTAACATAGTGGGTATCCAATTCAATGTGCTTTATTCTAGCATGAAAAACTGGATTAGAAGCAAGTGACCCTGCACTTTGATTATCACACCAAATAACAGGTGTCTTATTGAGTGTTAGGCCAATTTCAGAAAACAAATTTTGAAACCAAGCTATTTCAGTTGCCTCTTGGGCAAGTGCTCTATATTTAGCTTCTGTAGAAGATGGAGACACCACCTTTTGCTTCCTAAAACTGCTCTGTAATAGATTAGGACCAAGAAATAAACAATAACCACTTGTGGACCTTCTATCTTGAATACAGCCTGCCTAATCAACATCAATAAAGCACTCCAAATGAAATCTGTTGACTTTAGTAAACTAAAGACCAAAGTTTGTAGTGCCTTTAAGATATCTTAGAAGTCTTTTGTAGGCTTGCTAATGAAGTTGAGTGGGAGGTTTGAGAAATTGGCTCAATTTGTTGACTAAATAAGCAATATCAGATATGGAGAGTGTTAACTACTGTAAAGCCCCAATTGTGCTTCTGTATAGAGTTGGTTTGTCAAAGGCATCACTATATGTGAATGTTAACTTGTTGCCTATAGCCATGGGAGTAGAGAAGGCTTTGAGTCTAACATGCCAATCTTAGAAAGAAGGTTTCTAGCATACTTTTCATGGCTTATGTAGATGTGTGAGTTTGTTCTGTGAACTTCAAACCCAAAAAATACTTAAGAGAACCTAAAGTCTTAAGAGCAAACTCAGTGTTTAACCTCTAGACAATATCCTTTTCTAACTCAGCATCATTTCTAATTAATAAAATGTCATCCACATAGACAATTACATATAAGACCTGAGCATTCTACCTATATAAACAAACTGGAATCTACTATAGAAGAAACGAAACCCCATTTGAGAAAAGTAGTCTTAAGCTTCTCAAACCAGGCTCTTGGGGTCTGTTTTAGGTCATACAATGCTTTTGTCAATTTACATACATGAAGAGGATTCTGAGCATTAACAAAACCAGTGGGTTGAGTCATGTAAACTATCTCACTGAGTTCTCCATTCAAAAAGGCATTATTGATGTACACTTGTTGGATATCCCATCCATAATTAATGGTTAGACTCAACACAACTCTAATTGTGGAAGATTTTATAACCGGACTAAAGGTTTCAAGATAATCAACACCAAGGGTCTGCTGAAAACCTTTAGCTACTAATCTAGCTTTATATCTTTGAATGGAACCATTAGGATTATGTTTGAGGTGAAAAACCCACTTACACTTACACTTACACCCAACAATATTCATGTTTGACTCATCTGGAACAAGTTTCCAAGTATTATTGGAGAGCAAAGTATTGAACTCACTCTCCATGGTAGCTTTCCAAGAGGGATGAGAGAGTGCTTCAATGAAATTGGTTGGTTCAGCTGTGTCAAGAGAGGAAAGGTGATTTGTGCAGGAAATGGTGAAAGAGCTATGCTGTTTGGCTTTGCTTCTAGTGATCATAGGATGAATAGGTAGGGGCTTAGGTTCAAAAGTCAACTCAATTGTAAGATGACTGCAATCAGGTGGGTTGGTTGAAGTAGAAGGTTGGAGGAGACAATAGATCATCAATAAGTGATGAATAAATAGGTTATGTGCAAGGGATTTTGAGGTTTGTGTAGGAGATGTTGGTGATGCAGACTGGACAGGTAGCTGTGTAGATGAATTTGAGGTGTATTCAAGAGAGTTTGGTGAGACAGACTCAGTAGACTAAACAAGGAGGGTGCAAGAAGGGTTGGAAGCAGATACACTAGAGTTTGGGGCAGGTAAAATAGTACTAGAAGACTCTAAGATTGGTGAGTTCTGCTGATAAGTGATGGATAAGTCTGAAAAACCAGTAGAGACAGCAGAAGATGAACAAGACCAGTTGGGAAATGGGAAAGATGGAATAATAGGAGTGTGATCATAAGAGGAGGAAGGAACAGAAGCACTGTCCCTGGAAGTGGAGAAAACATATTGGGTTGAAGCAAAAGGAAAATGAGACTCATCAAATTTGACACTTTGACAAACATAAACCTTTCTTTGAATCCATACATTTGCATCCTTTATGATGCATACTGTAACCAATAAAAGTGCACTGTTTGGTGTGAAAATTGAATTTATGGGAGTCATATGGTCTGATAAAAGGGTGCACAACACAGCCAAAGACTTTAAGAACATAGTAGTCTAGATTTTTCTTAAACAAAACCTGAAATGGGCAAGAATTAGATAGAACTAGTATAGATAATCTATTGGTAAGAAAAGTGGCTGTTTGAAAAGCATGCCACAAATATTTTAAGGGCATGCTAGCTTGAGCTAACAAGGTTAAGCCTTGTTCAACTATTTGCCGATGTTTTCTCTCTACTCTTCTATTTTGTTGGTGAGTGTGGGGATATGGATGTCTAAAGACAATACCTTGGTTAGCAAAGTAAGGACTAGACTTCTATATTCGCCTCCCCAATCGGTTTGGACACATTTCAAGGGTTTGTTAAATTGTCTTTCAACTAATTTGTGGAATTTTGGAAGACTAATTTTGTTTCAGACTTAGCTTTCATTGAAAAAATCCTGGTGAACCTACTATAGTCATCTAGAAATTGAATGTAGTATTTAAACCCTTCAGGAGATGAAATAGGGAATGGTCCCCACAGGTGTGAATAAACTAATTCTAAGGAATTTGAAGCTCTAGATTTGGACTGATGAAAAACTGATTGGTGAAGCTTACTAAACTGACATGCTGTAAAAAATTCAATTGTGTTTTTTACAGGACAGTTAGGTTGAAAAGCATGCAGAATTTTAGTAAGAACAGCTGCATTAGGGTGTCCTAATCTTTTGTGCCACAACATGCTATTAGTTTTTTCAGCTGGAAAAGATTGAATCATGCTTCTTTTATTAGCATTAGTAGCATTATTACAATTGGATACAAATGTAGGAAGCTTGGAAATTACAGGACTAGACATATTATTTGCAATAATAGAATCAGACAAAACATTATAAATATCAAGTGCTTTAGGAGCATACAATGCACTAATATTATTAGCACACGATTTAGAAGACTGTAAAGCCTTAGATTGAATGAATTGTAGTAAATTAGAGGCCTGAGCAGATGAATGACCAACAGCCAGATTGGACCGTGGAGAAGTGACAGCAGGAATTTGATAAAGGCTAGCTTTAAGCTTTCCTTGAAGAAGAACAACTTTGAAGTGTTTGTCCCCAACCACTGTAATGCCCACATGGAGGTACGTAATTTAATTTATGCTTTTATACCCCTTAGTTGATTTTTCTTATAAGTTATTTTGAGAAAACGTGAAGAAAATGCCTTAAACTTGCATTAAGGTTAAAATGGTCTTTTCACTCAAAATTAGTTGAAATTGTGGGGAGTGAAAAGAGATAGAATTTCATGGAGCAGTAATCAATATGAGGGCATTATGGTAATTGACTGAAGGGCATATATGGAATTTTAAAGAAAATACAAGGGCAAAATGTGAAACTATATATATTTTATGTTATATCAAATTGAAGAGTGAAACCCTAGCCACCCTCACCCATTTCCACGCCATTTTCACCTTCATATTCTCTCAAGTTCTTCAATTTTTTCTTCAAAGGAAATTCATAGATTTTGGGTATTTTTGAGTGGATTTTCAATCTCAAGCATCCTTAGGTAAGATCCTTGCACTAAGAAGTGAGTTTTAATTTTTAAAGTGTTGAATTTTGATGATTTATGTTCATAGGATTTAAGAGAAAGAGAGTTGGATTAAAGAACGGTTTTAAAGTGTTGGATTGCTCTTGTATAAGCTAAGTAAATCTTACCCCAAGTATGATTTAAGTTATGTTGTGTAGAGAATTTCTTTCATGTATACATATGTGTTATATGTAGAATTGTTCATGGATTTGGTGTTGAATGATGATTATAAATTATCCATGAGAAGTTGCGCTGATGTATTGGATGTTTGATGAATATTTGGATGAAATTTGGAAGAATTGGAGTGGAAATTTTGGAGTGTATATTTTGGGCGGGTTTGTTGTTGAACATGGAGGGTTTAATTCCCAATTTTTGGTGGCTTAGAAAAGAGATAGAAATGTAGCCAAATTAAGGTTCCTTTATGCAACTAAGTTGTGTGATGAAATGTTAAAGAGAAGTGTTTGTTTGAGTATAAGTATGTGTTATATTGAGATGAATTTGTAGATGGTAGAGAATGACTTGCATTCCATATTGCATAATTGCATTTAAACATGTGAATTTAGAAAGAAGTATAAGCATGAAACCATCTACATGCATACATATTCATAAGAGCATGAAAAAACACTAAAGAATGTCAAAGATTAAATAGAAAGAATTGAGAATGTTAAAAAGTTCCAAATCTGAATTTTAGTTAAAGAAGTGTAAAAAGATAAAAAGAAGAAAAGGTTGTTGCGATGGGGAACCATGAGTGACAAGAAGAATTTTCCCCACATACATGTTGCCTTTATTGAGCGGCTTAAGAAGAAGAAAGAAAAGGTACAGTCCGTAAGAGTGCATGTGGATGAGGGCTGTACCCAAGAAAGAAGAATACACTCACACGGCTAAGGTTCCAAACCCAAAGCTCAACCGAGTCCGATCGGCAAAAGAATAAGAAAAGAATAAGAAAAGAAAAGAATAAGAAAGAAGAGAAAAGAATTAAAAAAAGGAAAGGAAAGGAAAGGAAAGAAAAGAATGAGAAAGAATAAGAAAGAATAGAAGGAAAAGAAAGAAGCACAGAAAAAAAGAAAGAAAAACAGAATAAGAACCGAGAACGAAGAAAAAACAGAAAAGAAAATGCACCATTTATACAATTGTGCATTTGCATTTTATTTATGCATAATATCATGCCCATTATCTAAGTAGTGAGAAATTAGAATAGAGATAGAAAAGAGAAACAACAGAGAAAGAATAGAAGGAAAAATAGAGAAAGAATAGAGAGAAAAATAGAGTAAGAGTTGAGAAAGAATAGAGAAGAATGGGGAAATGTGAATAAAAGAAATTCAGAATTTAATAAAGGAAAAAGAAGGGTAACATAGCATGTTTACTTATTGAGCAATTAGTGCTCACCCCGTTGTTTACAATGATTTTGTAGGTAACAGGTGAAATGCAGTCATATGGAACATCACGCACCGGAAAGGGTTTGGGCAAAACTGTCAAGCTAATATTTTGAGACTTATTTGTATTATGTAAAGCTTTGTGTATAAAGAAAATTAAATATGAGCCCATACTTTTATACTCATTTTTCTTATATGTATTTAATGAGCTTTTACTGTTATTTTACGAGTATACTAGCTAGAAAGAGAGTCATTACATTTTTGGTATCAGAGCAAAGATTTTGGGATTTGATGGTGTGCCCTCCCGCCGCACTGACGTTCCATAATCGACCGTTGTAAGATTATTTCTTTCCTTACTTATAGTAGTAGATAAGTTATTTGAGTTGATTCAAGTGTGGTTATTTTGTAGATGAGACGTAGAACTCAAGCCAATAGCAAGAACGCAATGAGTGCGGGAGAAACTTCCAACCCTCCAGAGCCTACTCCCCCTACCCTTGATGAGGCGAGAATTCATAGTATTGTACAGCAAGTGCTAATAGAAAGTCAGGGGAGAGTTGTACCAGAAAGAGTTGAGACCCCTGTTCGAGTACCGACCACCAGGGAAGAAAGAGAAAGACTGGTACCCCCAATAGTAGAGAACCATATTGAGCCTATTTATGGGCTCCCAAGCCAACACTAACTATCAGAGTTTAGGGGTACCATGGACCCATTAGAAGCTGAGGAATGGTTCAAGTCCATGGAGTGCACAACGGTACTTTTTCCCATGACTGATAGAGAAAAGATATGGTATGCAAGCTTTTTATTTCGGGGTGATGCCCGAATTTGGTGGGAACCAATGGAAGATACCACGATATCGCATTGATGACTTGGGAAGAGTTTAGGAGACTGTTTGAGGCTGAATACAAAACAGTGGATCGGGTTCATGAGAAGATCCAAGAGTTTATCAGTTTGAAGCAAGGGTCTAATATATTGAAAGTATTCTGTAAGATTTAACTCTCTAGAATGGTTTGCACCCGAGATAGTAGATACACCAAAGTTGAGAAGAGATAAGTTTGTTCATGTGCTGAAACCAGAAATAGCCCGTGATGTGATGGTAGGAGCTGAGCCCCCTCATACTTATAGTGAGGATTTAGAGCTAGCCCTACGGACTGAGATCTTTGTGAACAAGCTCACCGCAGTTGGTCCATCAACAACAAGAAGGAGTGAACCATCCCCCGCTCCATAGAGAAAAAGAGTTGATGTTTCAAGAAACAGGGAAGTGAGGAACAAGAAAAGATTCCAACCTAAGAAGAACAAAAGAGACTGGCAGAGTAAACGATCAAGGATTGTTGAATTTCCCCTATGTCCTAAGTGTGGGAGATCACCCATGCGAGTATTTAAGAGAGCTAGGCCGAAATGTTTGCTATAGGTGCCGAGAGCCAGGGCACTTAATGAAAGATTGTAAAGCCCCTCTTCCACCTACAGCACAGACTCCCAGAGGTACAAATGCTAGGGTTTTTCTTTGTGGCATGTGAGTGCAGCAGGCCACCCAACTGTAGTTATTGGTCAGTTATTATTTCATGCAGTTTCTCTTTATGCATTGATTGATTATGGAGCTACTCACTCTTTTATTACTCATGGAATGATAGAAAGATTAGGCTTAAAACCTATGGTAGTAGATCAGCCTATTAAGATAGAATTCCCAGACGGGGTTAGTGTGATGACCTATGAGATGCTTCCAGGGGAGTTCGTAGTGATTCATGGAAGGGAGTTACCAGTTGATTTGATAGTGTTCAATATGCCCGACTTTGATGTTATTTTGGGCATGGATTTCATAGGGAGGCACGAAGTAGAAATTGATTGTCGAAAGAAGAAAGCAAGATTTAAACTTGATGATGGAGATAAGTATAGTTTTGTAGAGGGTCATCAGTTGAGTATGTTAATCAGTAGTGTAAAGGCTAGAAAGATGTTAGGAAAAGGGTATTCTGGGTATACTGCTCATGTAGTGCATAGTAATGATGTCCCACAACCAGAGATTTAGAACGTGCCAGTAGTCCCAGAGTTTTTAGATGTATTTTCGAAAGATTTGCTAGGTTTACCGCTAGAAAGAGAAGTAGAGTTTAGTATTGAATTGGCACCAGAGACAATATCGATTTCCAAAGCCTTACCGGATGGCCCCAGCCGAGCTTCAGGAATTGAAGAAGCAACTCCAAGAACTCTTAGATGAGGGCTTTATCCGACCCATTCATTCTCCCTAGGGAGTTCCAATTTTATTTGTGAAGAAGAAAGATAGATCTCCGCGGATGTGTATAGATTACAAAGAATTGAATAAAGTGATAGTGAAGAATAAATACTCGTTGCCTCGAATAGATGACTTATTTGATCAGTTGAAAGGAGCAGTAGTGTTGTCAAAGATTGATTTGAGGTCGAGTTAATACCAAGTAAGGGTTGTAAAGTCAAATATTGCCAAGACTGCTTTTTGGACCAGATATGGGCATTATGAGTTTGTAGTGATTCATTTCGGTTTAACTAATGCCCTAACAGTCTTTATGGATTTAATGAACTAGGTGTCTCATGATTGTTTGGATCAATTTATAGTGGTGTTTATTGATGATATCCTAGTTTATTCTAAGACAGAAGAGGAGAATGAAGAACATTTAAGGTTTGTGCTATAGCGATTGAGAGAAAAGAAGTTGTTTGCTAAGTTTTCTAAGTGTCGGTTTTGGCTTGATCAGGTGATATTTCTGGGCCATACTATCTCTAAAGAGGGTATATCAGTGGATCCTAGCAAAGTGAAGGCAATTCTTGAGTGGCAATAGCCGAAGACAGTAAAGGAAGTTAGAAGTTTCTTAGGGCTAGCAGGCTACTATCGGTGGTTTGTGGCAGGATTTGCTCAGTTGGCTAAACCACTAACAAGCTCTCACCAAACAGAGAACTCCTTTTATATAGTTAGATGCTTGTGAAGAGATTTTTCAAGAACTGAAGAAAAGATTAACTATTGCTCCCATTTTGGTGTTACCACAGGAGGGTGTAGATTATGACATTTATACAGATGCCTTACTACAAGAACTTGGTGCTATGTTGATACAGTTAGGTAGGGTAATAGCTTATGCTTCTCAGCAATTGAAAGAGTACGACATGAGATACCCTACACATGATCTAGAGTTGGCAGCTGTGGTCTTTGCACTAAAGATATGGAGGCATTATATATATGGTACTAAGAGTAATATCTACACTGATCATAAGAGTTTGAATTATTTCTTTACTCAGAGGGAGCTAAATATGAGACAAAGGAGATGGCTAGAGCTGGTTAAAGATTATGACTGTAAGATTAAGTATCGGCCTAGAAAGGCCAATGTAGTAGCTGATGCTTTGAGCAGAAAAGACTATTTGATGCGTGCAAATGCAAAACCTAATTTTACCTCACTAAATTCTAATGCAAACTCGTGTAGTAGCAAAGAGCAAGTAAGGGTCTTTACCGCAGAGCATTTGTGAACTTAATTAATTATCTACTTCTAACGAGGTTTGTCACGAATTATAAAATCTCAACAAAAACTAAAAAGAACTCAAAGCAAACAATGTAAATCAAGCAATTAATGACAATAGAGAAATCAATGAGAGAAACAAGATTGAAGGTTTATTCGCCACCACTAGACACGGATTGCATAAATTAAAAGCACTATTTAACTTTCTACCCTCTTGATCACATCAGCTCAGAAAATACCAAACATTTATAAGTCCCATCTCTCCTTACTGAGTCATTGGACTAGACATAGTCATAACCCAATTCCCTATTTATTAAATAACCTAGGTACGATATCTAGATTCAAAGTAATAAAACCATTAAGTTGTGAGAGACCTACTGAATCAAGGCTAAACTCATATGGTCGGTTTAGTTATCTTGAGTGATTACCCCCCATATATGTAGGCATACACTTTACCACTAGTTATTTAGGTTAATAAAGTGATTCCGTGCTAAACAACCTAAATTGGCATTAATAGATTAATCCTAACAATTTAATTGGCCTCTTAAACAATTAGAAGAATTGTTAAACCCTGTTTTCAGAGAAATAATCACATAACCAAGAGGGATCAGAAGATAAAAAGATGCAGGATTTATTGAACGCAAGACATGTCTATGGTTTTGAAATCACCCTCAATCACAAAAGAATTAGTTCTTCATGAATAAATATGAGAACATCATTGTATTATTCATAACAAATAATAATAACAAAGAAGAAGAAAAACTTAGTAAAACTTCGTTGGATTAATGAAGTTGATGATGATCTCCTCCAAGCCTTCTTTAATATCCCTTTTTCTTCAATTCTTGAATAATCTTTGTTCTCTTTTTTTTTTTTTTATCTTTAAAAGAATTCCCCCTAAAATAATGCTAAAAGACTTTTATTTATATCCCACAAGGGTTAGGGTTTTGTTTTCCTTAATTCTAGTTAGTTTAGGACTCTTAAACCCTATTTTCCTAGTCAAAAATGGAAGAAAATTCCCAGTTGTCGTGACTGTGCCTTGGCTCTGTGCTGCGGCATAGTA
Source organism: Pistacia integerrima (assembly GCA_026225825.1). NCBI lineage: Eukaryota > Viridiplantae > Streptophyta > Magnoliopsida > Sapindales > Anacardiaceae > Pistacia > Pistacia integerrima. The sequence continues at coordinate 40,071,301 of CM047747.1, forward strand.
GCTATTGGGCCTCTTCTTGCATCATTTCACTGTTCTTCAGAGATGGTGATTTTTGAACTCGATAACAATGAAATTTGGAAAAGTAGTAAACATATGAAATATAGCCCTTTGAACCAGTGTTCCAACAGTCCAAGAATCGTCTTAATCCGAGTTCTAAGCTCAAGATATTCTCAAAATACCAAGGCATGCTCAAACTGGAATATAATCTAGTATCTTCTCTTTACTTCAACTTCCATAACTTCTTTAATTCAACTCTGATTCTCAATCCGTTTGTTTCCAGTCATCAAAAATTCTCTCGCCCACATCATCTCTCATCCAAATATTATTTTTGAGCCTTATTCCCTGAAAACACAGCAAAAATACCCATGATCTCGAAAAGTGCATTTATGAAATAATTAAGTTAATTCATGCGAATTAATCCTAATTTCCCACAAATGATACCTATAAACCACTAAGTATAAGTGTATTTTCAAGTACTTATCACAACCCCCAACCAGTTTCTTGCTAGTACCTAGTAAGTTAAGAGACAAAAAAATGTCTTCTAGCTTGAAAATTAAAATAAAATAAACATAAATCTAATATACCCCAAATCACTTCCGTAGATTGTCATGGTTCCATTTAGCATATGCAGCAAGCCTTTAAACCCCTAGGTGGCCCTAGCTGGACGAGTTGTAGTCTCGTGAGGGTTTCCAGCGATGATACCCACAAACATCCATACTAAACCTAACCGAGACTCGAAAGTTAAAAACAAATAAACAAAACATTAGTCTCCAGATATACATTTGTCTCAAAAATTGCATACAACACATAGTATAAAGAATAGTTAACATCACCCAAGCCCAAAGGTAACTCAAAAATCAATTTCATTTTCATTATCAACTCTCAAACATCAATCATTCCACGAACCCATTAATCTCAAAACCTGGATGATCACATGCACAAACTTCACAAACAAAGAAATGATCTCAAAATTTTAAAAATATAAGATAATGTATAGAATCAAATTCCATAGGCTCACTTTTCAAACTAGTCTCCACTAATGTAGAATGATCACACTACCTTGGATCAATAGGTCTTTATTAAGCTTGTTATGTTAGGCTAGGTTGTAAGGTTATGAAAGAATGGAAACGATAAGCAAAAATAAGAGACTCAATCCTATTTCTTTCAAACACTTTCATTCAAGCACCACCATTCTTCTTTGCACCCAACTTTTTCCACCCTTCACCAAAAATAATTTCATTACATCATTTATACTTTGCAATGTTTCTCAATAAATTTCTTTTTCTCTTTCTTTCTTTCTTCTCTGTTTCTCTCTTCTTCTTATTTTTTTCTTTCAATTTTTTTTTTTCATTCAGAAGAAAGAAAAGAAACCTAAAAATGCTACCCCAACTCTTGATTAAAAAGCACTCCACAACACCCAACCTATTCTTTTGAGCACATTTGGAATAAATGACAATTTTCACAAACCTTCACCCTCACTTCTTTAATTGCTCTCACCAATCTTGTACTTAGATTAAGTCTCTTAAAAATTAAAGGGCAAGAATGTGTTTTTGGCTCAAAATAATGGTGGGTTAATGTAGGTTACATGAAAGAAAATCAAAGCTAAATGTGTTTAATAATGGCTCAAAGGGGTAACTAGCAATAATTCAAATAAAGGGTTGGCTTGAAAGGCTCAAACGATCCAAAGATAGCCTAAATCATATCCTAATTAAGTAATGTACATTCTAGGATTTCGCCTCAAGTAGTTATCAAGTGAGTTCTAGAATTTGTTGAGATCACAAAAATTTCTATGAAAATTCATACATAACAAACATCACTAATCCTTAAGACTAACCAACCAAATCATACAACATAGCATGAGAATCTCAAACTAGATGAAACTAATTATTCAAAATTACCCTTAAACCTAAGCAACATTTAACATCTTCGTAACATTACATGTTATCACAATTATAATCATATCATTGACACACAAATTAATCCAAAAAACTAAACAAAACAAGTTAATCCTAAAATCATGCAAAAAGTAAAAAAAATAAAAAATTCACCCAAATTCGTAAATTTAACAAAAATAAATCGGAACCTTCCCTCACCCCCTACCTAATATCTACATTGTCCCCAATGTAGCAAAAGGAAAAAGAGAAGGAAAAGAAAAGTTACCCCCCTTTTTAATATTGAAGTGTGAAGACGTGTGAAATACGATCACCACGCTTGTTTTGTTCCATCAACTGTATAAAATTCTATCAAAACAAAGAAACTCATGGCGTACATCATTGGCCACACACATCACTAGTCAAATATAGGAATTAGAGTAACAAAACACAAACTAAACGACATCTAAAAAAAAATGAAAGGGAAAAGAAAATGAAAAGAAAATAAAAAATCAATGGGTTGCCTCCCATATAGCGCTTGGTTTAACGTCCTTAGCTCGACATCGTCACTTTCTCAACCATATTCTTACTTCTATTTAAAGTGTTCTAGAGGAGGTCTAAGCTTCAAAGTAGGTTCCGGCACAATGAAAGGTAGAAGTTTCTCATTAGATAAAGGAAGAGAAATATAAAAAGAGCATACCTTGGATTTTTCTTTGGAAGAAAATTAAGCAATGCGACAATTGCTTCTATTTCCTTTACTATGTCAATGTCTTCTTTAGACTTTCTAGGTTCCTTGACCACCCAACCATCCCATATTGCAACATCCAATGGATCTTAACTCTTGAGCTCGAACATTTGCTTAAGTGATTGTTTAGCTTCTTTGGAGTCAATCACTCTATCTCCCTCATTATTACACGGTTTTGTTCCATCTTGAATCAACTCATCTTTAGTTTTGTCAATGTTGATTGGTTTCATATGAGCTTCATCAAATTGCTTCCCACTTTTCACTATTATAGCACTAACATTCTCCCTGGGGTTGATCATGGGTTCTTATGCCTCTAGTCTTCCAATGGTAGTAGCCAATTGACTAACTTGGCTCTCCAAATTCTTGATTGACATTTTCGTATCTTTTTGGAACTTGAGATTCTCTTGCTGAAATTGAAGAGTGCTAGTGGCTAAGGAATTTACCAAGTCCTCCAATTTTAAAGCCTTTGTGTCTTGTTGGAATTAGAGAATGCTAATGGCTACAGAATTTACTAAGTCCTCCAAAGACGTGCATTAAGATTGTGGAGCATTTTGTGGCCTTGTTTGATATGGTTGTGAGACTCTTGGGTATACAAAACCATGTGGATAGGTAGGGGCAGAATCTTGGTGCTTTCCCAAATAGCTAAGGTTGGGGTGATCCCTCCATCCTAGCTGATTGTATATGTTGGCGAATGGGTCATACCTTTGCCCTTGTTGACCTCGAAATCCTCCCATAGAAAAATCTTGAAAGATAGGGCACATGTTGGTAGGATGACCAACATTAGAGCAAATGTCACATGTTTTAACTTTTCGAAATGCCAATTGTTGCACACGTGCAGTCAAGGTGCTCAATTGCTGCACAAAATTAGTAGCCATCTCCTTGTGATTAGAAAAAAAAATTAAAAATGAAAAAAAAAATAACAAAAAGTAGATAATTAATTAAGTTAATCAAAATCCTCGGTAACACGGCGCCAAAAATTGATGCGTGCAAATGCAACACCTAATTTTACCTCACTAAATTCTAATGCAAAGTCATGTAATAGCAAAGAGCAAGTAAGGGTCTTTCCCACAGAGGATTTGTGAACTTAATTAATTATCTACTTCTAACGGGGTTTGTCACGAATTATAAAATCTCAAAAAAAACTAAAAAGAACTCAAATCAAACAAAGTAAATCAAGCAATTAATGACAATAGAGAAATCAATGAGAGAAACGAGATTGAAGGTTTATTCGCCACTACTAGACACAGATTGCATAAATTAAAAACACTATTTAACTTTTTACCCTCTTGATCACATGTATTAGCTTAGAAAATACCAAACGTTGATAGTCCCATCTCTCCTTACTGAGTCGTTGGACTAGACACGGTCATAACCCAATTCCCTATTTATTAAATAACCTAGGATAGATACCTAGATAAAAAGTAATAAAACCATGAAGTTATGAGAGACTTACTGAATCAAGGCTAAACTCATATGGTCGGTTTAGTTATCTTGAGTGATTACCCCCCATATATGCAGGCATACACTTTACCACTAGTTATTTTGGTTAATAAAGCGATTTCGTACTCAACAACCTAAATTGGCATTAATAGATTAATCCTAATGATTTAATTAGCCACTTAAACAATTAGAAGAATCTAGTTAAACCCTATTTTCAGAGAAATAATCACATAACCAAGAGGGATCAAAAGATAAAAAGATGCAGGATTTATTAAACACAAGACATGTCTAGGGTTTTGAAATCACCCTCAATCACAAAAGAATTAGTTATTCATGAGTAAATATGAGAACATCATTGTATTACTCATAACAAATAATAATAACAATGAAGAAGAAAAACTTAGTGAAACTTCGTTAGACTAATGAAGTTGATGTTATCTCCTCCAATTCTTCTTCTCCAAGCCTTCTTTAATCTCCCTTTTTCTTCAGTTCTTGAATAATCTGTTACTGAACGACCCACTTACGCAGCGGAAAACAAAAAGCATAAATGACATGGATCGTTCCTTAGAACCAAGATCCGGGTATAATATCACAGATTATACAATATATATAAACTAAATCTGCAGAAAATCAGATTCAATATTCAATAATCTTACCCACGTTGGAGGCTCCACCAAATATTGTCTCTAAACGTGTTTGCTACTAATCCAAGTGTAGGATTGAACCGTAGAAGTCCACACGAAGATAATCACAAGGAACCAATAAGGGACTTGCTAGATCCTCCTTGGCCTTAAGAAATCAAGAAGAAGAACTTTGATTTTGCACAAACCAAAGTGGAGTGGGAGAGAGGTATGGGATGTGTGTCTTTTTCTTTTTCTTTTTTCAAATGAACTAATAAAAACCCTTAGTTTAATTTCACACACACACACATTCCCTTTTATAGGCCAAGTAAGTTGCCCCATTCCCATATGGAATGGGCTTGGGCTCCAACCCAAACACCCCATGTTGCCAAACACTCCCATTTAGATATTTTAATTTAATTCATCATTATCTCAATTAAAATCAATTAATATTTGATTAACATTTAACAATAATGATGATTTAATTAAATATGTGCAAACACACATTTAACCGTAATTTCACTTATTTAATTTTCCAACAAATTAAATAAAAGCTACGACCCCAGCAAATTTAATTGCACTGTGAAATTACCAAAATATCGTTTCGCCCAAAAAGACGAAAACACCCTTCTTTCTTCCTGGCTCTTAAATTATCTTCTATGTGTGTGACCCATAGGCTCCTCATCATACTGGTAGTATATAGTATCGCGATTAACACCAATTAATCGCCTCACTAATACACAGACTAAGATTGGCCCCTAGCAAGGCATCATGGCCACCCGATAGATTCAGATTCAGCAAAGTAGCTACCTGTCAACGATATGGTTACTGTGCAATTCGATCCTTTCATCATGCATTATCTCGATGAGACAAAGGCATAAAAATAGTGTCAACCTTCGGTTACTCTCGATATTATGTATTCAGTTTCTGGACCAATGACCCGTATTATAAATTGGATAGAGCAACAACTCGATCCCACTGTGGCCACAGTTTTAATGTCATTGTCATATACTGAATTGCATCGTGAGATAACTTCTCCCGTACCCAGGAGTAATGAATCCTCTGTCGATCTACCATAGTCTTGATACACTCTTCGATGTAGCCAATCACCACCGTATTGACAGCTCTGAAAAGAACTGCATTAGGCTAGTGTCAAACTACACCAATCGGTGCATAAGGCGCTCCGATGATCTCAAGTCTAAGGATCACATGCACCACCATTCGTTAGAGGATTTGTTCCATAGACACTAGGGTTACCATCTATATGGAATCCTCTAGTGGGTCACTCCAATGCTGTGGTGTAATCACCTACAGCAAGCACCCATGTGTTGCACCAGGTTGTCACCAAACAACCTTGACAAGTGAGATCTATCACTGCCTTTTGACAGAGTCGTTCAACACTATGATGGTCTTACCGTATTATATGTGCCCTTGCTTCAGAATAATACTAGGGCTATGGATGTTTCTAGAATGGCCACCATATGTGCTTATAGGGTTCTCACTATCAAGATTTGAAACACTTGATACCCTCATCACGGTTCTACCATTCTAAGGACATATATCAATACATATTGCAATAATAATGATTTACGCGATATAGAATAAAATGCCTTTTATTGATTAATGAACATCATTACAAAGAGTCAATACTATAATAATTGATTGGCTCTAGGGCATCCACTCTAACATAATCTTTGTTCTCTCTTTTTTTATCTTTAAAAGGATTCCCCCTAAAATAATGCTAAAAGACTTCTATTTATATGCCACAAGGGTTAGGGTTTTGTTTTCCTTAATTCTAGTTAGTTTAGGACTCTTAAACCCTATTTTCCTAGTCAAAAACAAAAGAAAATTCACAGTTGTCGTGACTATGCCTTGGCACGTGCTGCAGCACAGTAGCTACTGGGCCTCTTCCTATATCATTCCACTGTTCTTCAGAGATGGTGATTTTTGAACTCGATAACGATGAAATTTGGAAAAGTGGTAAACATATGAAATGTATCCCTTTGAACAATATTTTCAACAGTTCAAGAATCGTCTTAATCCAAGTTCTATAGCTCAAGATATTCTCAAAATACCGAGGCATGCTCAAGCTAGAACGTAATCTAGGATCTTCTCTTTACTTCAAGTTCCATAACTTCTTCAATTCAACTCCGATTCTCAATCCGTTTGTTTCAGTCATCAAAAATTCTCTTACCCACATCATCTCTCATCCTAATATTATTTTTGAGCCTTATTCCCTGAAAACACAACAAAAATACCCGTGATCCCGAAAAGTGCATTTATGAAACAATTAAGTTAATTCATATGAATTAATCCTAATTTCCCACAAATGATACCTATAAACCACTAAGTATAAGTGTATTTTCAAGCACTTTCACTATTTGTCCTGACTGACAAAGTAGAAACAGTTATTGAAAGACTTGAGCAGAGAGTCAATTGAGGTGATTCCGGGAAGGATTGCCAGGTTAGAAATTTAATCCACTTTACTGGAAGAGATTAAAGAAAAGTAAATTGTCAATGAGTGGTGTCAAAAAATAAGTTAGCAAGTGCTTGAAGGCAAGATACCAGAGTTCCACCTGTTAGATGGTATCCTCCGTTTTAGGGATTGATTATGCATGCTCCAAGATACTGAGCTAAAGAAGAGAATTCTTACGGAGGCTCATGACACACCATACACTGCTCATCCTGGAACAACCAAGATGTATCAAGACTTAAAGAAAGGCTATTGGTGGCCATGTATGAAGAGGGATATCGGAGATTTTTGGCTAGGTGTTTAGTTTGTCAACAAATAAAGGCAGAACACCAAAGACCATCAGGATTGCTTCAACCACTTAGCATTCCTGAATAGAAATGGGAAAGTATATCCATGGATTTCATTACAGGCCTTCTCAGAGTTCAGAAAGGGTTTAATGCCATATGGGTGATAGTAGACAGTTTAACTAAATTAGCCCATTTTCTTTCAGTAAAGGAGAGCATTACCTCAGATCAGTTGGCACATATTTACATTATAGAGATAGTCAGATTGCATGGAGTGCCCAAGGCAATAGTGTCCGATAGAGATTCTAGATTTGTTTCAGCTTTTTGGACTAGTTTACAAAGAAATTTGGGTACCCAATTGGCATTTAGTACAGCATATCATCCTCAAACAGATGGTCAAACTGAGAGAACAAATCAGATACTTGAGGATATGTTGAGAGCATGTTGTATAAATTATAAAATGACTTGGCATGAGATGTTACCTTGGTGGAGTTTGCTTATAATAAAAACTATCAGTCTATAATTAAGATGGCTTCTTATGAAGCCCTATATGGTAGACGGTGTACATCTCTACTGCATTGGGATTAGATTGGAGAGAAAGATGTTTTGGATACAGCACTTGGGCCGAAAATCACTCAGAAAATGATGGAAGATATCAAATTGATCAAAAGTAGAATAAAACAAGCCCAAGATAGACAGAAAAGTTATACAGATTTGAAAAGAAAAGATGTCGAGTTTGAAGTAGGTGATAAAGTGTTTCTAAGAGTATCCCCTATAAGCGGGTAATGCATTTTGGTGGCAAAGGAAAGTTAGCCCCAAGATACATTGGTCCATTTGAAGTATTACAACGAGTGGGAAAGTGGCTCTAGCTACCACCCAGTATGGACAGAGTATACAATGTATTTCATGTCTCGATGCTTCAAAAATATATAAGTGATCCCTCACATATATTAAGTGTAGAGGATGTGGACTTAGAAGAAAATCTTGTGTATGAGGAACGTCCAATTTATATATTGGACAAAAAAATTAAAGAGCTCCAAAACAAGAGTATTCCCTTAGTGAAAGTCCTCTGGAGAAATCATAAAGTTGAAGAAGCTACATGGGAGGTGGAGCAAGATATGCAAAACCGTTACTCGGAGCTATTTGTTTGAATTTCAGGGATGAAATTCTTATAAGAGGGGGAGAATTGTAATGCCTACATGGAGGTACGTAATTTAATTTATGCTTTTATACCCCTTAGTTGATTTTTGTTAAAGTTATTTTGAGAAAATGTGAAGAAAATGCCTTAAACTTGCATTAAGAGTAAAATGGTATTTTCACTCAAAATTAGTTGAAATTGCGGGGAGTGAAAAAAGATAGAATTTCATGGAGCAGTAATAAATATGAGGGCATTATGGTAATTGATTCAAGGGCATAGATGGAATTTTAAAGAAACTGCAAGGGCAAATGGGAAACTATACATATTTTATGTTATATCAAATTGAAGAGTGAAACCCTAGCCACTCTCACCCATTTCCACGCCATTTTCACCTCCATAATCTCTCACATTCTTCAATTTTTTCTTCAAAGGAAATTCATAGATTTTGGGTATTTTTGAGTGCATTTTCAATCTCAAGCATCTTTAGGTAAGATCCTTGCACTAAGAAGTGAGTTTTAATTTTTAAAGTATTGAATTTTGATGATTTATGTTCATAGGACTTAAGAGAAAGGGAGTTGGACTAAAGAAGGGTTTTAAAGTGTTGGATTGCTCTTGTATAAGCGAAGTAAATCCTACCCCAAGTATGATTTAAGTTATGTTGTGTACAGAATTTCTTTCATGTATACATATGTGTTATATGTAGAATTGTTGATGGATTTGGTGTTGAATGATGATTATAAATTATCCATGAGAAGTTGTATTGATGTATTGGATGTTAGATGAATGTTTGGATGAAATTTGGAAGAATTGGAGTGGAAATTTTGTAGTGTATATTTTGGGCGGGTTTGGTGTTGAACATGGAGGGTTTAATTCCCAATTTTCGGTGGCTTAAAAAAGAGATAGAAATGTAGCCAAATTAAGGTTCCTTTATGAACCTAAGTTGTTTGATGAAATGTTAAAGAGAAGTGTTTGTTTGAGTATGAGTATGTGTTATATTGAGATGAATTTGTAGATGGTAGAGAATGATATGTTTGCATTCCATATTGCATAATTGCATTTAAACATGTGAATTTAGAAAGAAGTAAGCATGAAACCATCCACATGCATACATATTCATAAGAGTATGAAAAAACACTAAAGAATGTCAAAGATTAAATAGAAAGAAATGAGAATGTTAAAAGTTCCAAATCTGAATTTTAGATAAAGAAGTGTAAAAAGATAAAAAGAAGAAAAGGTTGTTGCAATAGGGAAGCACGAGTGACAAGAAGAATTTTCCCCACATGCATGCCACCTTTAGTGAGCGGCCTAAGAAGAAGAAAGAAAAGGTACAGTCCGTAAGAGTGCATATGGATGAGGGCTATACCCAGGAAAGAAGAATACACTCACACGGCCAAGGTTCCAAATCCATGCCTCGACCGAGTCTAATCGACAAAAGAATAAGAAAAGAATTAAAAAGAAGAGAAAAGAATTAAAAAAGAAAAGAAAAGAAAAGAATGAGAAAGAATAAGAAAGAATAGAAAGAAAACGCAAAGAAAAGAAAGAAAAACAGAATAAGAACCGAGAAGGAAGAAAAAACAGAAAAGAAAATGCACCTTTTATACAATTGTGCATTTGCATTTTATTTATGCATAATATCATGCCCATTATCCGAGTTGTGAGAAATTAGAATAGGGAAAGAAAAGAGAAAAAACAGAGAAAGAACAGAGGGAAAAATAGAGAAAGAATAGAGAGAAAAATATAATAAGAGTAGAGAAAGAATAGAGAAGAATGGGAAATGTGAAGTAAGGAAAGAAATTCAGAATTTAAGTAAAGGAAAAAGAAGGGTAACAGAGTGGGTTTACTTACTGAGCAATTAGTTCTCACCCTATTGTTTACAATGTTTTTGCAGGTAATAGGTGAAATGCAGTCATATGGAACATCAAGCAGCGGAAAGGGTTGGGCAAAACTGTCAAGCTAATATTTTGAGACTTATTTGTATTATGTAAAGGTTTGTGTATAAAGAAAATTAAATATGGGCCCATACTTTTATAGTCGTTTATATATTTTTCTTATATGTATTTAATGAGCTTTTACTATTATTTTACGAGTATACTAGCTAGAAAGAAAGTCATTACAACCACATAATGATTAGCAAAGAACTTAACAATTACACTATTGTCTCTAGTAAACTTAGAAATGCTTAGTAAATTTTTTGTAATGTGAGGCACACAAAGGACATTTTTAAGGTATAGTGATCTAGAATGACATGGAAATGAAGTAAAACTAGTATGAGAGATGGGAAGCAACTCACCATTGCCAACCTGGAGTTGCTCATTACTGTTGTAGTTGGAGTTCAATGTCAGTTGAGACAGATCTGAAGTGACATGGTTTGTGGCTCCACTATCCATGTACCAGGATGCATCCTGAATAGCTGATGGTGTAGCAGTATAATGAGCTTCAAGATTGGAACCATTTTGGAACTGTGTCTGTGACAAAAATTCTTGATTGTGGGAACTGGAGGCAGACGATTGAGAACCAGAGTACACTTGAGGTGGTCCTAAATTTGAGTGAGATGCAGGTGAGAAATTGGCAGAGGTGGGTTGCTGTGGACCAGTGGTATTGGTGTATGAGGCTGGTAGAAATCCAGGTTATGTATTTTGTTCACTCACATTGGGACTGAAGCTGGAATTATAAGGAAACTGAGGTGAATAGTAACCATAGAACTGTAACTGTTGAAAGGGTGGTCCGGAATAATTCTGAACAAAACTTCCTCTGCCTAAGATATTATTTCCTCTAGTGAAATTGGTGTCAAACCTATGATAGCAATTCAGTACAACATGTCCAGTCTCGCCACAGACTTGACATATCGATCTGTTTCTTCCAACTCCTCTACCTCTTCCTCTGCCACCATAAATTGAGAGGAATAAATATAATTATTTGAAGCTACAAAGTGATTAGGACCAGTGATAGGCTGTTGAGGGATGTGGTTGTGAGGTACGAAATTAGGAACTTGAGGAGCAACTTGAGGACCTTGAAACTGAGATTGTCCAAGGTTAGGTTGTACATTACTGATTTGAGATTGAGGTTCATTGTGATACTTTCTATCAGTTGTAGAAAGATGAGTTGAGCCTCCATGAAATTCAGTGCTAACTACTAAATTCATAGCAAAATTTGCCTTTTCTAACCTAAGTTCATACTTTTGCAGGATAATATATGCCTCTTGGACAGTGAGGGGATCTACTCTAGACTCTAATCTAGTAGTAATATTTACCACAATAGCATCGTATTCAGTATTCAGACCATCTAGTATGTAATTCAGTAATTCTTCATCAGTGACCACTGTTCCACTAGTTGACAAAATTTTTGCAAATCCTTTCATTTTGATAAAGTATTCATGAATAGTAAGATTATCTTTCTTTGTATTTTGCAACAAATTTTTTACATGCAAAGTTTTGGTTCTTAACTCAGTAAGAAATTCTTTTTCCAATGTAACCCACATATCAGTAGAGAACTAACACTTTGAGACAACTATGAACATGGATTCAGAGATAGAGCTAAGAATCCAACTTACGAGTACTTTGTCAGTCTTCTTCCACTAACTATATTTTGGATTTGGCTTCTTCTCTATAACTCCGTCAGAGCTATCTGCTAGAATTTTAACAAACAGAGCTAGACACGATACTAGCCCGGTGAGATGCTCCTCTAGATCATGGGATCCAACAGCAAATAAGATCTTTGACTTCCAAAAATTGTAATTATCGCTAGTCAGTTTAGGGGAAATGACAAGTAGAGTTGATGAAGACATTGGGGTGGGACTTAATAAATTGACTGAATCAGTGTTCAATTTATGAGCTGAATTGATTGGATTAGAAGAGAATTGAGTGAGATAGGCCATTCTTGATGCGAGTCAACAGCTTTGATACCATGTTAGGTTTAGAGCAAAAAACAGAGAAAAAGAGACGATAAAAGAGGAGAAAGAAAAGTAAACTGAATATACTTCTATTTTGTACATTTCTCACTTAATGAATACAGTTTACAATGTAGCTTTTATAAGCTACATTAAGCTCAGTATTGAGCTGAAAGATAACAACACTTACCGGCAGTAACAATTTCTTAACAACCTAATCAGGGCAGTAACAACTGCTTTTAACAAACGTAACAGCTTAACAGCAGCTTAATAGATTCTTAACTTCTCAACTAAAATCTTCCTTCAAACTAAACTAAGCAAGATTTATCCACCCACGGTTGTTCGCAACTCTATTCAAGTTCACATTTTTCTTCATCAACAAATCCGCCGCTCGGATATTGCCAATAATTGCAGCAACAGAAAGAGCCGTGTTGCTGTCACTGTTCTGTAGTGCCACCTGATCTCTTGACGTCTTATTCAATAAGTACTCCACAATATGATTTCCCATGCCTCTCCCAGCTGCTACATAAAGAGTTGTGTCCAAGTTCACCGTGATCCTGGCTTCTAAAGCGTGTTCGTCCGAGCCACAGAGTCCTTTTACCATCCTAGGTACCGCCTGAGATCGTCTGCAATGAAACATACAAATAATTCACAAATTCACTTCTGTAAGTTTGTTGTAACTTTCAACTATGCTTACCCCAGGTCTGTGTTGCAGAAGAAGATGGCATAATCAGCTGGGATGAAGAAGAGGCCATTTTATTATGAGTTACAGAAGCATATGTGTGTGTATATATATATATATATATATATATCCTGCAGGTAATTCAGCACCGTCACCATTGTTAGAAAGCGGTGCCAGAGCTTTCAAGAACCTGCTAATGATATTAATGTTTTCTTCTTTATGGTTCCGTTGAGCATTTGTCTTCATTTTTAATGAATTCAAGTTGTCTTGTAACCTGTCTTTAAGACACATATGTAAATAAGACTACTGGAATAAATGTTTGGTCATCCATATTTCACTTCCTCAGGTTTTTTTCAATCCAGAAACCTTACATAAATATTCCTTTTTAAAGTTTTCTCTCTATTGTTTGGAGCAAGTTTACGTTTGATCTTGATAACAGGGGATTTTCTTAGCTTAAATTCTTTTTAATATCTCATATTATTTGAATTTTGTGGTTCCTATTGAAATCCTTATGATATTTTAATTTTAATGAAAAATATATATACATATATATTGTTAAGACATTATACCATAACTATGGGATTTTTATCTATAAAATATTACTTTAATAATAAAAAATAATATTTAAATATGATTTTGAGAGAATTAAATCAGGACTTAACCAAAAAATTATCATATATATATAAAACATCTATATAGTTATAATGGGGGAATCAATTAATTTTATTACTATGAGGAGGTTATAACTTAGTGCAGGTATAGTTACAAAAATTTCTTATTTTATAATTCATGTTTAAGTAGTACAGTATTAGAATTTCAATTCGTGTTTTAATATTATTAGGATTTCAATTCAGAGCTTCATTTGCCTATTTTTGAAACGAATAGAAGATGTGTCTTGGAACAAGCAAAGATAAATGTCTTTGATGAAATTATAAATGCAATTATTGTATGGTCAAATTGATGTGAAGCAATAGATAATTGCCAATTGTTTAAAGCATTACAAAATTAAGACCCCCAATATTGATGAATTGCAGGTTACAAATGAAGTGGATGAGAAGAATCAAAGAGTTATTATAGAATTGAGTGAGATTTGATAACTTCACTACACTAATTGAATAGATATTAATGTCTTCTTCAATCATCTAAATGAGCAATAAGTCATGTATGCTTTAATTGAAGAAGAAATCATTGCTATAATTAAACAAAAAAGAGAAATAAAATAATAATGAGGATGATATTACAGAAATACAAAAAGTTTTGTGTCAAGAAGCTCTAAACATGCTTGAGAAATTAGAAATATTATGGCTTCAAACAAGAAAATGTCTATGTTAGAGAGTAATGTACTTGCAAGTTAAAAGAAATAATAACAACTCTAAAACATTCTCTTAAACAATTTAAATAAATATTTTATTTCATCTTAAACTTTTAATGTAACATAGCATATTTTTTTTATAATATACAGATAATTATTACTATGTGGAAGTAACTTTCCTTAAGATGAGATTTAAAAAAATTATAATTTATTACAATTATAACTATTTATATCTCAAATTAGGAATACAATTTTTTATGACTATGTAAAATTTATTCCTATATAAAATATTACTGTAGAAATGTTTGATTGTGTGTGTGTATATATATATATATGAGATGTGGGAAGGATTTCTCATTCATTATGAACAATAAAATGAAATTCTTAATAAATATAGCATAAATAAATTATTGATGAAGAATTTCGAAATAGGGAAAGAACACCCTGTTTTTTAATATATGTTGACAATTATGGAACTTATTTTATTATATTTTATATTTTCGATTAATTGAACGAAACCATATTTATTTGTTTTATTTATTTTTATTACAGTTTTTAAAATAAATTTCTAACTATAATTAATTTTGCCTCGGAAACTAAAATCATGACTTCACCGCCACCGTTGAGACAATAATTATATGTAAGGTGATTTTGTTTTATTTTATTTTTATAATATATAAATTATTTTGATTTCAACTAGGAAAAGTTGGGAATATTCCCTAAGAAAGTAAGAGACAACGTGTAAGCAATAAAAATTCTTTGACTAAATGAAACGCATTAATCGAAATCACAGAAGTACTCAAAGCAGGGGACCGTATTGTTGAGATTTTATGAATATTTCATAACCTTCTTAGTATTAGGATATTTATAATGTATTTGATATCATGTAATTTTCTCATTCTGTTTATATATTATAATTGATATAATTAGAATATTTCGTATATTATATCCTCTATATATAAAACTTGTAACTCTGCATTGAAAATCAATAAATTAGAAGTACAATTCTTCAAACAAATACGACATCAAAGCCAAGTTCTATGATCTAAATAATTGCTCATCCCCGAGTAACCTTCGGAAAATTTACTGGCAAGTTATCTTCCCTCCAGCCATCGTCAATCTGAGAAAGAGAACACCATTGCATCCTGAACACTAAACTCAATCAAACCTAACCACCAATCTTGGTAACTGCAAACAACAGAATATCCAAAAAAGTCCAATCAAGCCCACCCACCAATCCTTGCCAGTACAAACAACAAAATACCCAGAAAAAATTCCCAATCGGAAACTAATCCAGCCATCAACACATAGCACCAATCTGCCCAAACAACTTCACATCACCAAGCAACTCACACAATCAATTGTCACAAACAAATCAAACTCAAACCCACACCAAAAATTTAACCAAAAAAAAATTGCTTGCAAACAAACCAAACCAACTAGCAGAGACTATTACAACAACTCTAGAAAAAATATCAATCAGTTACCGCAAAACATTAAACAACAGTACTTTTTTTTTTTTTTTTTAAAGAAAACCCAAAACCTAGAAATTGACTACCGAAAGTTCAGAAGTCGCCGAAAACACCTAGTCGGTGCTAATATGTTGCCACTTCATCATCCGAAGCTATAATCAATAGTCAATCTACCTTGTTTCTCCAATTGATCTTATTACCGTCACCACCAGTCCAGGAAAATTGATTATGGTCGTCCATCGCCCATTTGCCATCTGCTGCTGCTACCCATCTATCGTTGTCATCTACTACCGATCTGCTACTGCCAAAGCTAACGTCGCCGATCTTCCGCTGCCATCTCCAATCTGTCTCTCATCCGATGCCATCACCAATCTGCACCGTCAACCCCTTTTTCGTTATCAAAAGCCAAGTGTCCAAAGAGGAGTTTGTGAGTTTTTGTTTTTTCTTTCTCTCATTTCTCTTTAAGTTCAAGTTAAAAAAAAAAAAAAAAAAAAAAAAAAAAAAAAGTCAAAAGTCTAAGTAGTAAAAAAAGTCAGAAAAAAAAAATGTGTAGAGAAATTCCAATTTGACTAAAACTTCAGTCATAATAGCTCAGAATGAGAGTCAAGATGCATAGATGAAATCTGGCAATCCCAACAACAACAAAAGAGAAATTCTATTGCTGCTGTTGTGGAAAAGGAAGAAGATGCCAAACAGTCTTTATCATTTATAGCCAGTGCTGCAAATGATGGTAAATCTTTACATATGTGTACATCTATTTCTAATAATGCATGAATAAATGATTTCTGGTGGTACCGATCATATGACATTTGATTCTGTGCATGTTTCTAACCTTAAAATATCCTCACAAAAATTTGTTTCTATTGCCAATGGTGAGTCCATCCGACTCATTAGAGAAGGATCCTTAACCCTAAAAAACACTTAACACTTAGATTCTGTGTTAGTTGTGTCATCCTTGAATTATAACTTGTTGTTAGTCTCTAAAATAACAAAAGCCTTATCTTGTGTGCTGATTTTTCTGCCTGAATTTTATGAGTGTAAAAGCATTCAAACAAAGCAGACAATTTGTTGTGATATTAGACGGGGGCAATTGTATTACTTGGACATAGAATCACAAAGTTCTGTCATGTTACAGTAGGCTTTGACAGTAGATTACTCTAAAAGGGATAAACAGAAATCCGACATCTGGTTATGGCACCGGTGCCTCAAACATGCTTTGTTTGGTTACTTAAAGAAACTTTTTCCAAGTTTGTTTGAAAAAAAAATATGATATATGTAACTTCCACTGTGACATTTGTGAATTATCAAAAAGCCATCAAGTCTTATTTCCAATAACATTAAACAGAAGTCCAAGTCCTTTCATGCTTATACATTCGGATGTCTGGAGGCCATCACAAGTTACTGCTTTAGGTGCATCTTGTTATTTTGTCACTTTTATTAATGACAATACAAGGATGACTTGGGTATGTCTAATGAAATCCAAAGAGGAGGTTAATTTGATATTTCAGAGACTTCATAAAATGGTTCATACGCAGTATAAGATATAGGTTCAGGTCTTCCAAAGTGACAACGGAGGAGAATATCAAAGTTTGAATCTTTAGCAGTACTTGGCCACACATGGTATTATTCATCAAACTACTTGTCTATATAAACACAGTCTAATAAAATGGTGTTGCTGAGCAAAAAAATGGGCACTTATTGGAGGTTGTTCGTGTCTCATTAATAGAAGCTCACATGCCGTTATCTTTTTGAGAAGAAACACTTACTTTTGTAGCCTACCTAATCAATTGGGCACCCTTTAGTTCTATTGGGTTGCAAGCACCTTTTCATGCTTTGGTAAACCAATGAATGCCACACCAATCCCGAACTTATCGCCTTATGTTTTTTGTTGTATCGCCTCCATAAACATCAACACAATAAGTTGTCCTCTCATGCATTGAAATGTGTTTTCGTTGGGTATGTTGTTCATCAAAAGATGTATCCATGTTATCATCCTCTAACTCAACAGACGTTTATGACTATGGATGTTGTTTTCCATGAAAAATTGATGTATTTTTCTTCTGAGTCTGAACTTCAGTGGGAGTATTGTTAAGAAGAAATTCAGACTCTTAACTATACTGTTCAAGATGTGGAAGACCATGACTCATAAAATAGGCATGTTGATCAACAAGAAGATGAAAGGGGTGATGAAAATATAGAGGCAATTCCAAATCCATCCGAATCCCTCATACCTGATGTGCCATGACCATCTCCTATGCCACCACCATCTCTTGATGAGAATGTTCCTGATTTGGAGTCTGAACCAATTAGGAAACAGTTACCATCATGTAGTACTAGAAAGATTCCTAAACCAACATATGAACCTGAACTATTTAGTAAGGTTAAATACCCCATGAGTTATTATGTGTCTAACCATTGTCTGTCAGAATCAAATCAGTCATTTGTAAATTAATTAATTATTTTATCTATTCCTAACAGTGTGCAGAAAGCCTTATCTAATCCAAAATGGAAAGTTGTTATGAATGAAGAGACAAGACCATCACACAAGAATGAAACATGGGAACTTGTTGATCGTCCACCAAGAAAGAAGACCGTTGGACGTCGACAATTCTACAAGCATGAAGTATAAAGTTAACCCGCCGACAATTCTACACTGTGAAGTATAAAGTTAACCGTACAATCGAGAGATTCAAAGCTAGACTAGTAGCAAAAAGGTACACCTAAACCCAAGGGATAGACTATACAGAGACATTTGCACCCGTAGCTAAAATCAACACAGTACATGTCTTATTATCTTTAGCTGCAAACCTTGATTGGCCATTACAACAATTCAATATGAAGAATGCTTTCCTACATGGAGAATTAGAAGAGATCTATATGAATCTTCCACTAGTATGTATTGTTAGTCATTGATGGGGTTTGCACAGCAGAAATTATAAATAAAATCCCCAACAACAACATTGAACCCAAGAACCTTACACGCGATTTACATTATTTATATATGAAATAATATTGAATATAAAATTTCCAGATTTCATACCAGCGTTTGGAGGCTCCTTCAATCGATACGAATCACTCTCACTCTAAGATAAGAGTGAACTCTCGGTATCCACACGAAGAGAGGATGGCGATCAACTTGCGGTCTCAAGAGCTAGCAACACACACAAGTAAAAAGGATACATAATTTTTTTTTTCAAGAAAAATTCTCTTCTCCATCAAGTGAAAAATGTGAGAGAGAGTGAGTGAGTGGCTTGGATTTAATTAATTTTATTTTTATTTTAATTTGCCTTTTATATGCAACAAAAATTAAAACCCAAATCTAGTTAGGAATAAATTTATTCCATGACTAGAATAGTAAATCCTCATTACTAAACAAGGTAATAATCCACATGGCATCTTATTCAAATTCAAATATGATTTTCATATTCATATATTACCTTTATTAATATCATTAAATATTAATATTAAATATATATATATATATATATATATATATATATATATATATATATATATATATATATATATATATATATATATAATATTTAAATATATGAACATATTTAAATACATAATCTCACCAATTTTAATTTCAATATGAAATTAAATATAGGCAATGACCTCAGCAAATTTAATTGCACTATGAGATTACCAAAATGCCCATTCATCTCAAAAGATGAAAATATATTTTCCATCATAAATGACGAAAATACCCTTTTATCACAAATGACAAAAATACCCTTTCTCACCAATTCATCCTTAATCTGTCTTCTATGTGTGTGACTCGAAGGCTCCTCATTATATCGGCAGTGAGTAGTCTCACGATTAACACCAATCAATCGTCTCACTAAACACAGACCAAAATTGACTTCTAGCAAGGAATCATGGCCATCCGATAGATTCAGATTCATCGAAACAACTTGTCTATCAACGATATGGTTACTGTGCAAACCGAATCCTTTCATCATCTATTATCTCATCAAGGCTGAGGTACAAAAATGGTGTCAAATATCAATAAACAAAGACTATGCATTCAAGTTTTAAGAATTAGTATATTTGACAAAGACATCTGTTTCAAGTTGTTGAAGAAATCAATTTTAAAGGATAAAGTGATAAATTGTATGTCATATCCCTACTTAAGATATTAATTGAAGGATCATTATCATCTAGAATATTTGTACTTGTTTTTCAAGGTTACTAGGCCAACAGGTTTCCGACGATCTTTCCGGGGTTGGAGTTTGACGCCGCCAACGTGAATTTCCATGCCTCTCTTGTTTGATATTGTTTCTTCAAGAATAATAAGACTTGCTCTTTGTCCCAGTTGACCTCACTAGGCAACATAATAATTTTCTCATTCTTTAATCAGTTTCTGGGCAGCTAAGCGGGGGAATTAATTTTCAATCTAATTCTACATTTAAATGTAAATTTTTATACACATAAAATAACATATAAATATATAAATTCGGTTAATTTGTGCTTTATAATATTTTTCTCTTTTCTAAGGCTGAAACTAAAAGTGAATTCTTTGTTATTTTTATTTGTAAAACTCGGAAAGAGTCCAAGTTTGACACATATAGGAATTTATCAAAGATGAATTGAATAAGGAAATTGAATCAGCAAATAATTTGAAAGGTACATATTTTTCTAATCTGTTTTACTCGTTAGAAAAGTAATTTGATAGATGTGATCAAGCCTTGCATATTAATATAATTGAAAATTTAAAGAAAATAAAGTTTCAACTTTTGTATCAAAATGATTCATAAATAATACAATAAAATCAAATTAACAACATTAACAATACAATAATAATAATAATAATTCTCTAATCGGGATATCCTTATATTTATTTGTTAGGATTATGATATTTATCTTGTAGGTGTGATATTAATCTTGTAGGTCGTAATCTAGTCACGTGGAGACACAAAAAACAGAATGTTGTAGCATACTCAAGCGTTGAAGTAAAATTTAGAGTAATGACACTTAAGATTTGTGAAGCTTTGTGACTAAGATTTCTCCTGCAAGATTTGAGCTATCAGCCTAATCAACTACTTCAGTTATATTATGACAATAAAACAACATGTGCTATTGCTCACAATCCAGTTCAACATGATCGTACGAAACATGTTGAAGTAGATAAATTTTTCATCAAAGAAAAACTAGATTAAAAGATTATTGAATTGCCCAAGATTTGATTAAAGGATCAAGTGGCCGACATTCTTACAAAGGCTGCCTCTAAATGTATATCTCATAGGTTTTAGACAAGTTGGACATGTGTGACATCTATGCGCTATGCACCAACTTGAGGGGGAGTGTCGAGATTCCTTAATATTTAGTAATATTCTTATTTTGCCAGTTTTAGGATACTCATATTGTTCTTGATATCATATATATATATATTATAATTGACATAATTAGGAGATTTCGTAGATTGTATCCTCTCTATATAAGGCTTTTAACTCTATAGTGACAATCAATGAATTGGAATTGCAAATGTTCAAACAAACACATATTATATGGTTTCCAGATGCCAAAATTAATAATTTCAATGTGTTAAATTTTATTTATATCCTATAAATTAAATTTATGTGGAATCAAGAAATTGGGAAACTCGCATTAGATATATTCATGTAATAGTTTTGAGGTGTAAGAACATTTAAGTCCCTCATGGCAAAGTGTCTTCCTTTAATTTGAGTTTCTAAATACATTTATCTTGTTACACCAAGATTTGTAAAAGGAACTAAAAAAATAAAATAAAATAAAATTTATACCATGCAAGAGTGAGGTATATCTATAAGGGTGTGTTTAGTTTAGTGAATATTGTATTACTAGGAATGTTATATTAATAGAAAGATAAATTATCTTAAAGATTATTGGGAATGTTTAGAAAAATATATTTGGTTGGTTATAATAAATCGGTGGTTATGCTATATTAATATGTTTGGTTGAGAGGAATAAATTGATAGGTATGTTATATAATTTACTAAATTGCCCTTGTTTTTAAATATTTATATAATATTGTTTTCATTATTACTTTGTGAATAGTTTTTTAACCCTTTATGTTTGAGGTATTGCTAAAACACCCGAATAACAAAAAAAGTTTAAAACTTAACAAAACACCCCAACCCACCTCAAACACTGCCCGCTGCCTGCCACCATCGCTAGCAGTTGAAGTGGTCGTAACAGCGCAAGATCGGCCAGAACTTGCCAATCGTGCATCAATATGGCTATTTCCGACTAGATCTATGGATAGAACCATCTGTCATTAACGGCTAGAGTTCTGACTGTTGACAACCATAATTTGGCCATTTGGTTGTTAACTACGGCCAAAAGCTGTAGATTTGGTCGAAAATGGCCAAAATCAATATGGTTGTTTTCGATCAGATCTACGATGATCCCGTAGTTTTCGACTAGATATCTGGCCGAAAACGGCCAGATGTAGCAAGTCGTATGTCGTTCCAGTGCTGATGTTCAGTGGTTGGTGGTGGTAATGGCTAGATCTAGCCACCATTGTTGGGTAATTTTTTTAAAGTGCAGGGACATTTATAACCTAAAAATTTTGTATATAAGGATAAAATAGTCTATTAGTATTTTTGTAACCTGTTTTTAAAATAAGGGCATTATTGTCTAAACATTTTAATAGTTAACGATAAAATTGTAACAAAAATAAGATTACCAAGTAATCTTAAAATGGTTAAGAAGATAGAGGTAATTAGATTACCTCCTATATTACCAATAGTAAATACATTGGTTTTAGATTACGGGAATCTTATATTATTTGACAATCAAACATGGTAATCAAGCAACAAAGATGATATTACCTCAGTAATTGGGGATTATCCCCAACCAAACACGCCCTAAGTGTTCAATCAAGTGGTCATATCTATATTTAGTTCCCATAGGATTGAGTGACTGACTTTTCTCCCCAAACGTTTGCCGTAATTACATTTTCCACCCACTAATTAGTTTTGACGTAAAAACTGGAAAAAAAAAAAAAAAAGGTTGGCCAAAATAGCTAGGTGTGATTCAGGTCGATTCACAACTTGTTGGGTGCAATTCAACTAATTTCCACCTGGCCAGGTGTGATTCAGCAAGATTTGCACCCGATTGGGTGCGATTTCGATTGATTCGCACCCAGCCAGATGCGATTCGATTGGGATCGCACCCATATAGTGTGAATTAGTCACAATCGCACCCAATCGAGTGCAAATCAATCAAAATCTCACCCAACTAGATGCAGTTCCAGCTAACTTTTTTTTTTTTTTGTGTTTTTTATTTTTTTAAATTTTTTTGTTTTCTGAATATTTTTATTACAGTAACTGAATTCATTTTTAAATTTATTATTCTAAGAATTAAAAATCAATATAAACCAAACTAGGGGTGAAAAATACATTTAATGAAGTTTGGGTGGGAAAAGTTATTCAACCTCATTAAAAATTATAAAGTCAAAGAGTAAAGGGTATTATAGATTTCATAGCTTTACCCCTTGTTAAGTAACATATTCCATTGACGGTGATTGATGATGGACGGGAAATTGTTTTTCTCAATGTTTATGGGTGGAAAATGTAATAACGGCAAATCTTGGGTGGAAAATTTGGGTGGAAAATTACATTCACTCCCACGGGATTTGGGTTTAAACTTTCCCTAACTACTTGCATGACCAAAGTCAATTGTTACTCGTTTCCCAGAGATCATGGAGTTCGGTATCAATAAACAACCAGACAGATATATCGATAAACAAAGACCAGGCTTTAAATTATACATTCTTACAGAAAACCCCGACAATATAATATTCTGACTAAGAAATCAGTTTTAAGAATTAGTATATTTGACAAAGACATCTGTTTCAAGTTATTGAAGAAATCAATTTTAAAGGATAAAGCGGTAACTCTTGTAAATATTAATTAAAGGATCATTATCATCTAAAATATTTGTACTTGTTTTTCAAGGTTACTAGGCCAACAAGTTTTCGACGATCTCTCCGGGGTTGGACTTTGACGCCGCCAACGCGAATTTCGATGCCTCTCTTTTTTGATATTGTTTCTTCAAGAATAATAAGACTTCTTCTTTGTCCCAGTTGACTTCACTAGGCAACATAATAATTTTCTCATTCTTTAATCAGTTTCTGGGCAACTAATCGAAGGAATTAATTTCCAATCTAATTCTACATGTAAATGTAAATTTTTATACACATAAAATAACATATAAATATACAAATTTGGTTAATTTGTGCTTTATAATATTTTTCTCTATTCTAAGACTCAAACTAAAAGTGAATTCTTTATTGTTATTTTTATTTGTAAAACTCAGGAAAGAGTCCAAGGTTGACGCATATAGGAATTTATCAAAGATGAATTGAATAAGGAAATTGAATCAGCAAATAATTTGAAATGTCCATATTTTTCTAATCTGTTTTACTCGTTAGAAAAGTAATTTGATAGATGTGATCAAGTCTTGCCATTTAATATAGTTGAAAATTTGAAGAAAATAAAGTTTCAACTTTTGTAGCAAAAATGATTCATAAATAATAAAATCAAATCAAATTAACAACATTAAGAAATATATATATATATATATATATATATATATATATATATATATATATATATATATATATATATATATATATATATAGAGTAAAACCTCTTTACGGTGATACTCTATATAGAAATAAACTCTATATAGAAATAAACTCTACATAGTCATAAAAAATTCTATTCTCAATTTGGGATAGTTATAAATAAGAATAAACTCCATATTGTAATAAGTTATAATTTTTTTAATTCTCATCTTAAGGAAAATTGCCTCCACATAGTAATAATTATTTGTATATTGCAAAAAAATATATGTTATCTTACACTAAAGGTCTAAAATGAAATAAAAATATTTATTTAAAATTGTTTAGGATAATGATTTATTCTTTAGAGTTGTTGCCACATCTTTTAACTTGTGGGCACATTACCCACTAGCATTGACATTTTCTTATTGAAGGCAAAACATTTTTAACTTCTCAAGCATGTTTAGAGTTTCTTGACATGAAACTTTTTATATTTCTATACTATCATCCTTATTATTATTTCATTTCTCTTCTTGTCTGATTGTAACAATAATTTCTTCTTCAGTTAAAACATACATGACTTGTTACTCATTTGAATGATTGAGGAAGACATTGATATCCATTCAATTAATATATTGAAGTTGCTGAATTCTGATCACTCAATTCTACAATGATTCTTTGATTCTCTTCATCCACTTCATTTGTAACTTACAATTCACCGATATCGGGGGTCTTAATTTTGCAATGCTTAAAATAATTGGCAATTATCCATGGCTTCACATCAATTGACCATACAATAATTACAAATACAATTCCATTAAGGAATCTTATTTTTGTTGGTTCTAAGATAAGATTTTCTATCCATTTCAAAAGCAGACAATCAAAGCGCTAAATTCACTAAATTAAAACCTTAATACTATTAAAACATGAATTAAAATCTTAATATTGTACTACTAAAACATGAATTATGAAGTAAGAAAATTTTGCAACTATATCTCTATTAAGTTACAATCTCCTTATAGTAATAAAATTAGCTAGTCTCATCATTATGACTAGAGAGATATTTTACTGTATGTATAATAATAATAATCCTCTAATCAAGATGTCCTAATATTAATTTGTTAGGATGATTAATATATACTATTAGTCTTGGAAAAATCATGTCAGTCTAATGTAATAAATCCAATGATGATGAAGCATGTTTTCGATTATATTAATTTTAACCCAAAAAAAAAAAAAAAAAAAATTCCTTAGAGGGAAGTTTCCACGTATGAATGAAAGAAAGAAGAAATTACTTTGATTTGGTCCATAATATATCTCCTCTAACTTATAAATTCAAAGTCACGTGTTAATGACTATAAGTCTAATATAGTTGTTCTTACCAAATGTCCTATTGTTTGATATTACTAAGTCTATTAGATTTACTGTTACAAGTCATATGTAATTGAATTGTTTATATCAAGCCTTAGATTCTTCATTACAAGTTTCGTTTTTTAACTCATGTTTTCTATTTGTTCATTACATTTGATTTTAACAAGTCTATTCTTCCAAATCTTATGTCATTGATTGTACAAGCCTAAGGTTTGTTTTCACCGTTTCTTGATGTACAAGTTTTGTTACTTACAAGTTTCCAATAATCTTCAATTACAAGTAAAATAAAATAAATATAATTTATCAATTCATCCAATGTGGGTGGCGAAGAGTTAGAATACTTTTTCCCACACCTTCATCAGCCAGCCCTATTTCAAGTTTAATGACTTTTTTTTCTTTGAATTTTTCTTCATTGATTTTTATTATGTAGTAATTAATTTCAGAACAATTCATTAATCAAACACGAATTCCCTAAAACAAATAAAATAAAGAAAAACAAATTTGCGCGCTGCGTTTTTCTATAAATAGCATGCAGTATAAGTGTATCCTCACAAATAGTTGAGCAACAAAAAGCAAAACGAAAAGAAGATTGATGGCTAACTGGAAGGAGCTTAGTGGTGAGAAGAATTGGGAGGGTCTTTTGAAACCTCTCAACGGTGATCTCTCAAGCTATATAAAACTCTATGGTGAAGGAGTTCAAGCTGTTTATGACTCGGTTAACCATGACGATGAAAGACTTCCTGCTTACCAAAAGGAAGATTTATTTTCTAAAGTTTTCATGGAACCAGACAAGTTGGGCAAATTATACACGGTGACAGACTATTTTTATGCAATGTCAGATGTTCCTTCCTTGGTCGATGAGATTGTTGAGGACCAATCTGCTTGGTTTGGTTATGTGGCTGTGGCTACAGATGAAGGAAAAAGAGTTTTAGGAAGGAGGGACATTTTGATTTGTTGGAGGGGAACTAATTCTCTGGCTGAGTGGTTCAAAAATTTTCAATTCGATCAAACATCAGCTTCAAACATTTTTGGTAACACCCATGATCCACAAGTGCACAGAGGATTTCTCTCAATCTACACGTCGCCAAATAGCGAACCCTCATCCAATAAATTGAGTGCCAGAGACCAGGTAAAAACACAACCAAAAAATAAAAAAATGATTACTGGTTTCTAAATTTTCTATTTTTTTGATATATGTTTCTATTATGGCTATATTTATGTAGGTGCTGAATGCAGTTAAGATACTGGTGAATAAGCCTGAGTACATAAACGAGGAAATCAGTATAACAGTGGCAGGTCATAGTCTGGGTGCAGCGCTTGCAACGTTGAACGCCGCTGACATAGTTGCCAATAATTTTAATAAGCGCACAAGATCGAACAAAACATGCATGGTCACAGCCTTTGTGTTTGCAAGCCCGAAGGTTGGAAACGAAGGATTCAGGAATATATTCAATGGACTCAGCAATCTTCATCTCTTGCGCATTGAAAACAGATTAGACATTGTTACTGATCTTCCTCCTTTCGAAATTTCATACAAAAAAGTGGGAATGAAGTTAAGAATTAAGAGTCACAAGTCAGAATTATTCAATTTAACGGATGGGCTTCAACTTCATGACATAATACCTGAGTCGCATAATTTGAAGGAGTATCTCGAAGGAGTTACAAATAAATCCGTAAAATCACAGTTGGGAAAGACAAGGAGTAAACTTTAATTAATGAGTGAAATTCATCTTGGTGCTGATTTCCTTTTGTGTTTAACTAAAGCTTTGTTTATTATATTGTGTTGTTGGTTTTATTTGGGACTAGTTCATTGGTGTTATCTTTGTTTCCCCAGTCTGTTATTATTTGTCTATTGAGTGGTTTTAATGTACTGTGTTGTGTGTGGTTCATTACGTTAATAAAGATGTTTACAGTTAAAATTACAAATATATGTTTATTTTATTAAATAAAATTATTGAATTAATAATGTTTAAGAGTGAAACAATGAAAGAAAAAGAAAACTGATGACTGAATTGAAGTGTATTGTAGAATTAACTTAACAACATCTACAACAATTTTTGCTTTTATAGCAGCTTACACCTTGGCTACACGGAAGCTGAGCTAATATTCAATCTCTTTCACTTCAACAAAGAGCGTATGTAGTTAAGAAGGAAGAATTTTCATATCGTAAATTTCAATATATATTACATTTTGAGGACCATGTTAAAACAATAATTAGATTCATCATCATTGGACTGAAACATTTCCTTAAAAATTATTTAAAAACGTCCTTACTAGGAGCTCAATTCTTGGCATTAGGTAAACTAAATTGTAATTTTGTTAATTAGGGTAAAAGGCTTGGGTTTTAGTTCAAGGGTTGAACCCAGTGGCATGACGAAGATTTCAACCTTATGTGGCCGATCCTTGTAGACGGAGGTATGATGCAAGCAAGGACAAGAGAGGGGAGGGGGGCAATTGCCCCTCTCTTGATTTTCACATTTTTAATACATTCTCTAAAAATGGATCGTGAAACAATATAATTTCTTTTCTCAAACAGTTTTTTATTTAACTTTTACATTAATATACATATTTTATGACAAAATTTTGAACCTTAAAAAGAATGAAACACAATTCAAATAAGAAAAACATGAATACAACAATACATGCGAAGTAAAAATAAAAACACCCTAGTATGACAATAATGGTAAAAGAGAGTTTAAAAAAAATTATTACAACACCTTTGGGTTTGAAGTATAGGATTGAGAAATTGAATAAATTTCTATTTTCTAATTTCTAATTTCTATATATATTTTTTTAAAATTTAGATCTAAATGAGTTTCTCTATTTTTATTTTCCTTTTATTTTTTAAATTTTATTTGATTTTAAAAATTTTAATTTTTATAATTCAACCCTTTTTTAGTTCTATTTTACTAGTTTTTGTTTTTTTTTTAAATTTTCTATGATTTTATAAATTTAGAATTCAAAAACTATAAGTAAATAACTGTTAAACTAACCTACCACTATTGTATACAGTTAAATCTCGATAAATTAATATGCTTGTGATCACTAAAATTTATTAATTAACTGATATATTATTTAATCGTATAAATTAATAAATTATTAATTAAATGTTATATAAGTGAAAGCTATAATGACAAAAGTACAAGAATGGAGAAACGAATTCTTAATTTCCAATTGATTAAACAATTTGTCCCTTTATAATAATGAGAAAATTTTATTTAAAGTATGAAAAATGCCATCCAAAGATAAATGCCCAAAATGTTTATGTCTATAAATTTCAAACAAAATCAGGAAGGGCTGAAATAGGTATTTCACCGGAAACAAAAATATATATTTATATTAGAATCTCAATTTTTTTTTTTGTAATAAATTTTGGGTTTGCGTCTGCCACTGGCTGAACATGCTGCAAAGGTTGATCACCCAACCCCAAGTAAAATACTCAACAATTCAATGATATATTATTAACACATTGTATATTCAATTTTCCTCTTGATTGATGTTATAAAATTGATACAGTCAAATACCAACTTTAACTTAAAATAAACGCAATGGAAAAACACTAAAGGACCAAATCAACTGTCTTGACAAATAAGAGAAAATTTAAGTGGGATTTAATCGAATACAAAATATATGTGATTCACCTTGGGTAACGTCCACGGAGAAGGTATGAAGAATGTTTCACTATGAATGAAAAAGAGAACAAGCTTAAAAATCACTCAACTCTTGATAACAAAGGCTCTCTCATTGTCAATCAATGGAGGCTATCCTAGAGTTTTTACTTCTATTGGCTCTCTCTTGAGAATGAGTTTATTGTGCTGCAATTCTCGCTCACTTTCCATACACTAATCACTCTATTGTTACTTCCTTTTAGGGATGAAAATTAAATTTACATAGTGTATCAGAAGTTCCACTATTTTCCTTGAGAATATTTTAGGAACCCGATTATGGGATGATTGAGGAGATATCCAAAAAGGATACGATAAGTACTTATTAGGCATTTAGGATATCTTACAATTATGATATGTTTTAAAATAGGAATTACAATTACTCTATTATGCAATTAGAATAGGAATTAGAGTCTTTTTTGGAGTCATTTGAAGTCAAGTGTAAGGCTATATAATAATCTAAATTTAGATTGTGGTTGTCAATAAAGAATTTTGTCAATTAATCTCTCTGTCTCTTGTTCTTGGGGGTCTATGTTCCTTATATAAACAGAAGTTTTCCCAAACCCTATCATTGGTGCTCTCATTCTTTTTCCATGGCAGATGGAATATGTACTTTGGATGATCAAGTGACTAAATTTAACATAGTAGCAACATCTTTCAACCCATTTCGATCACTTTGCCATGATTTGATGGTTTAGATCTGGCGAGATGGACATTTAAGGTTGAATAATTTTTCAATAACCTTGACACACCATCTAAACAACGATTGATCTGTTCTTCATTTCACATGGATAGACCAACTCTTTTCTGATATCGTTGGATGTCTTCCAATAGACAAATTCATTCTTGGAATTCCTTTTTACAAGCCTTGGAGGTTCATTTTGGACCCTTAGAAATTGTGGATTATCAAGGGCAGTTGGTGAAATGCGTGCATACAAATAGACCTCGACTTTGCACTCTGGAAGATCTAGAAGACTAGGTAACTAAGTTGACAGCTATTCAGTCTTTTCAAGGTGCAAAACTTAACTCAATAGATGGTCTTCTCAATGAAATTACCCAGCAACTCCTAGTGTTGGAATCCCAATTGGATAAAGTCATACGGCAACCACAATCAACAGTCTTTTCCCTAGAACCGAAAGTCATTTCTCAAGTGGGCTCGATCAGCCATTCTTTCGATTATGTTGCGGTTGTCACTGACCACCAGCCTGTCTGTGACCTTCCTTTGGTTCCTCTCGGTCCTAATAAAAACAATCCTCCACCACCAAAAACTTGCCTTATCGAGCCTCCCATGCGCCCCGCTCTCTCTTTGGCAGTGCTACCTGACTCTCCACTTTGAGTCGCCTATCACAGCATCCTTGGCACAATCTCTAAAGTCGTCACTAGGAAAGCTTATCCTTGATAGGAACTCAATTCGGTTCATCATCTTCTCTTGTATTTACCTGGTGTGCAAAGGGAGTCTCTCTTTAATGTGTTAATTTTTTACCCTAACGGTGGAACTTTGGATGTCTCTTTATTGCCTTGGCCCTCACTTGTGCCAACTGATTTCTTATTGTTGTTCACGATTAGAGATCTTGGCTTCAACAACAGTGATGGTTTATGCTGTAGTACTCTACAACCTTGAGGACAAGGTTGATCTGAAGGGGAAGGCAATGTTAGGAACCCGATTATGGGATGATTGAGGATCGAGAAATCCAAAAAGGATGCGATAAGTACTGGTTAGGCATTTAGAATATCTTACAATTATGATATCCTTTAAAATAGGAATTACAAATACTCTATTAAGTAATTAGAATAGGAATTAGAGTCCTTTTGGGAGTCATTTGAAGTCAAGTGTTAGGCTATATAATAGCCTAAATCTAGATTGTGGTTATCAATGAAGAATTTTGTCAATTATTCTCTTTGTCTCTTGTTCTTTGGAGGTCTCTATTCCTCATATAAATAGATCCTATTCCAAACCCTATCATAATATGACTTCAATTTGGATTGAAATAATAAAATTTAGGTACAAACGACACTTTACAAAGTAACGTTTGGCAGAATGAACTTGCACTCACTATGGTAAACTTAAAATCATTACGACAAACTAGAATTTGTTATAACAATTTAACTTCTAGAATTTGATAGCGAAAATCCTTTTCTACAATGAACATGTAGCAAAATTTATTCACTATAACGAATCCTATTTCGTTATAGCAATATGCACTTGACACAAATTCTAAACGTTTTATTCCACCAACTTTGTAGCAACCCCAGAAAATCGACCAATTCATTGTTATATTTTTAATAGTTATGAAAGTTTTAAATCTTTACCAAGTTGTTAAAACTTAAGCAGAATGGGTTAGCTTGTGCATTTGTGCTTTATGTGTTGTTTTTATCATCATCAACATAAACAAAACATCCATGGTAATAAATAAAGAAGACAACACATTGTTACGTGGTTCGACAACTTGCCTACATGTATGGGATCAAGTCTGGAAGAAGCTAATCCACTATGAAAAACTCTTGTGTTCAAATACAAAGCTAAAGATAAACACAAGTTGCAAAACACTCCCTGCTTATGACAACACTTCAATCTTCACTCTTTTGTTGAACATTTAGCCATCACAATAAGCTTCACACTTGAGACCACCTGGTCAGCCTTGAGCTCCTCTCAAGGTTCATCACCGAAGTCGCACGTTAGCTCCAGCCGCTTGAACCACTTCAAGCAAGCAACAATGGAACCACATTCCACAAGCAAGAGTTAAAGAAGTATTTCAAGCCTACCTAAGCATAATGAAACTCGAATGAAAACAAATTAAACCTTAAAGAATATGCAAAGGATAATCAGAGGTGTATTCAGGCTTAAAAGAAATGCATTGGAGAAGACGAATATTTAGAA
The DNA here is from genome assembly GCA_026225825.1 of Pistacia integerrima. NCBI lineage: Eukaryota > Viridiplantae > Streptophyta > Magnoliopsida > Sapindales > Anacardiaceae > Pistacia > Pistacia integerrima. The sequence goes on from CM047747.1 coordinate 40,103,692, forward strand.
AACTTGCTCACCAGTGTAAGGGGACAACCAACCAACCAACAAGTTGCTTTTGAGTTTAGCTATTTTGGGTAAGTTTTCACCAAACTTTCATAGGACCATAAACAAAGCAAAACGAGTGTTTCCAGTACACATATGGGCTAATGACAAGTGCACATGGACCACTTGCACATATCTCATATAAGGATAATATCTTAGCAACTAATGGAGACACAACAAGTGTACATAAATATCTGGTTGAGCTTGTGTCATCACATGGACTCTGATGTGCCCACACGACATGCGTGAAAACAGACTTAATTAAGTGCGGTCACATCGACAAGAGAGTCATGACACTGGAATAAGAACAGAAATAATTGTGCATGAAACAATATGAAGTCCTTGTAAATCTTCAGAGAAATGTTGATAGAAAACTCTAGACTGCAATTTGAGAGAAGATTCAAAGAATTAAGAGGATTTTAATTTGGTTAATTGAATTGAATGAAGTATAGAATTTTGCCTTATTTAAGGCAACAAAGATAAAGTTAGTCAATGACTAACTATTTTAAGTACAAACGAGATAGGTCAAAAACAACGCCACTTAACAGAATTACAAAACAGACTTTGTAGTTTTGTAATCTTGCATTTTGATCCACATTCCCCCTTAAACTAAATAGAGAATACCTTCCATAACCTTGCATCTTCATATTTTGACATTTTGATCCACATTCCCCCTAAAACCAAACAGGGAAGATCTTCCATAACTTGAGGTCTTTGGAATTTAGCATTCTGATCCACATCCATCCGTGAAGCTAATAAATTGAGTAATGTGCAAAGTTGAATTGGAACCACAAAACTGATTATACATTAACTTCACTTTAATAACAACTTCATATCTGATAATTGAGCAAAATTGACAAGCAAAGCTGAACTTTAACCACAATGCTGATTAAACTGAACTCATAAATTTGATTAAACTCTAACTTCATCATTCAAGGCAAAGTGAACTTCAAGAACTAATAATGCATTGAAATTTGATTGAACTCTAACTTCATCCTTCAAGGCAAAGCTGAACTTCAAGAGCTGATAATGCATTGTTGTATAATTGCATAAGCAAAATATTGTGCTTTATTTCAGTAGGACATGAAGAATAGATAGGACACAAGAGCCATCACTAATTAAGGCACATGAGCCACTACCACTGCGAGCTTTTCCTTCAAAAATTGGAACTGAGTAGTAGACAGAGCCTCAGTAGGAATGTTTACAATTTTTAACTTAGAAGAGACATATTGAACACCCAATTTCTTGCCAATAACCTGATCCCTAATGTAATGTGCATCAATTTCAATATGTTTGGTTATGACATGAAAAACATGATTTGCTACCAAAGCTCTTGCACTAACATTATCACACCATATGATGGGTGAAGTGTTTAAGGGTATTCCTAACTCAAAGAACATACTCTTCAACCAAGCAACTTCCATGGCTGTGTGGACAAGTGCTCTATATTTTGCTTCTGTGGAGAATAAGGCTACAAGTTTCTGTTTTCTAAAGCTCTATTGGGTGAGGCTGGGACCAAGATAAACACAATAGCCACTAGCGGGTCTTCTATCATCCTGCTTACTTCCCTAATCAACATCTGTATAACATTCAACATTTAAAAAGGCAGCATGTTTTGAGCTGTAAACCATGATTTTGAGACCCCTTTAAGTACCTTAAAACTCTCTTGTAAGCTTGCCATTGCAACTTAGTAGGAGCCTGAAGAAATTGGCTCAATTTGTTAACTATGTAACTAATATCAGGTCTAGTTAGAGTAAGATATTGAAGGGCTCCAATAGTGCTTTTGTACAAACTTGGATCAGTGAAAGTAGCTCAATCAATAGAGAAGAGTTTAGTCCTAACAGCCATAGGTGTAGAACAAGCATTTGCATCTACATTTTTTGTCTTTATAAGAAGCTCAGACAAATATTTAGTCTACTTTAGATGTCAACCTTGATCTGTCCTTGTACTTTAATTTCAAGAAAGTAATGGACTGAACCAAAGGCTTTTAAAATAAACTGATCATTTAAATCTTGCACCAATTTTTGAATATAAGAGGGATGACCACCAGTGATCATCAATATATCATCTACATTTATAAGAATGTAGATCATGCAACCATTATGCTTGATAGTAAAAAGACTAGTGTTAGAAGTAGAATTTTGAATGCCTTTGTCTAAGAGAGCTTGCTTTAATTTTTCATACCAAGCTCTTGGTGCTTGTTTAAGCCCATAAACAACTTTATTAAGTTTGCATGCTTAACCTAGAAAATGAGGATTTTCAAGGCCCTCAGGTTGCTGCATGAGTACTGTCTCACTCAATGTACCATTTAGGAATGAATTATTAACATCAATTTGTTGAATATAACAACCATGTGCCACTACAAAAGTAAGAATGATCCTAATGGTAGAAGGCTTTATGACTGGACTAAAGGTCTCAAAAGAATCTAGATTAGAGGTTTGTTGAAACCCTTTTGTAGCAAGTCTAACTTTAAACTTAGTTCTAAAAACCCACCTATTGCCAACAATATTCAGGTTAGCAATCATAGGTACAATAATGCAGGTATTATTCTTTACTAAAGCATCAAATTCAAGTTGTATTGCCTCTCTCCATTCCTTACTTCTTAAGGCTTCTTTAACTGAAAAGGGTTTAGGTTGAACGAATGCCACTTGGGCAGTGACAAGGGCAGTTTTACCTTGAGTAGCTTTGGCTCAAGTGAGCATAGAATGAGTGTTTGCAAGAGCTGACTTATCTTGAATCTTAGAGGTAAACTTTGATGGAAACAAGTCAACTTGAAGATGGCCAAATGACAGTGAAGTATTATACATATTGTTAGGCGAAGAGAGTAATTGGGGTAAGGTAGATCAACTTCTAAATTGCAAGAAGGCAGATTGTGTGAAGAAGTTGAACTCGAATTCAATGAAGATTGATGTAAAGAGCGGAATTGAGGTGAGGTTAAATCAACTTCTAAATTCCAAGAGAGTAGATTGTGTGAAGCGACTGACAAATTGTGTGAAGAAGTTGAACTTTAATTTAATGAAGACTGATGTGAAAAAAGTGAGGATGATTCTAAATTCAATAAGGGCAATGGCAGAGATTGAGTTGTTGACAAAGTAGCTAAAGCAATAGGAATAACAAGTGATGTAGTGGAAGTAGTCTTACTAATTGATAATGGTGAGGACTCCCAAATTATCAAAATACCCTTTTTGGCCCAAAGACAAGATTGTCCTTCCATTTCCATCCTTCACTTAACTACCTTCTATGTCTGTGACCTGAAGGCTCTCTACTTTGCTGGCAGTGTCCTGATAACTAATTAGGTATCAACCAATTAGTGTTTTCATACACCAATCAAGATTGGCCTCTAGCAAGGCATCATGATTCCTTGGTAAGCAAAGATTTAGCGATCAAGCTTTCCTTGTCTATGTTATGTTTACCATGCAATTTGATATGCTTCATCATCTTATATCTCGTCAAGGTTTGAGGTACGGAAGTAGTGTCTTCCTCAAAACTATTACCTTGACATGTTCTATATTTGGTTCTTGAATTTGACGACTATATGAGATTGGATTCAAGCACCAACTTGATTCCACCATTGCCACGGCTTTGCATTCGTAGTTCTTTAACCAAATATCTTGCCAAGATAAAGTCTCCTATAACTAGGAGTGATGAATCCTTTGTTAATCCACCATAGCCAATATCTTGCCGACTTAAATTTGGCCAGGGCCAAGGCCATGGCAGAAACTATTAGGGCGTTTTTGTTAGTTTTCTTTTCTTTTTCACTTAGGACTCTAAAGGGTATTTAAGTATGATTGAGATTAACTGAAAAAAGATGAATTTGCATATTTTGGAGAGAAGAAGACGCATTGTTGGGGCTTGAAGACCGAAGATAAGATTTTAGAGTTTGATTTTTGTTTCTTTTCAAGTCTGAATATGTTTTCTTTCTTCTCTATTTATTTCTTTGTTCTTAGGATAGAGTAAATCTCTTTTGTTAGGGGAGGATGAAACGCTAATTATGTTTTGAACAATTTTTATTCTTAATACCAGATTTATGCTTATGAATTTGTGCAAGAGTTTAGGTTTAATGCTTTATAGATGTTGGATTGATTCAATTACCTTGATGGTGTTTCGAATAGCAAAGTTAGGGTTTATTACTTAATTCATATTCATAATTGTTTTATTAGAGTAATATTGCACAGCAAATTAAAACTAGAAGTAATCGAATAGAGATTCTAGGATTAATTAGTGGTCCAACTAATTCATAACCGAATAGGGCAAATTAGTCGTAAGGGATTAATGATTTTATGCTTCTTAATTTCAGAGTAACCAAATAGGGATCTGTATTAAGTTGAATATTATGCCTAAATAAGGATAATTGGTCTTAGAAGAATATTACCAATTCATAGCACAAACGAGTATTAAAAGTAGTTATCAAGCATAAGTAGGTGGAAATCTGTACCCTAACTTCATTATTTTTAATCTGTTAGTTTTACACTCCAAAATTTTGTTTTCTCAAATAATGTGTAGGTAGTTTTAAGTAATTACAAATAATTCCTTTGATCTCTGTGGGACGATACTCAAACTCATCACTTTATTACTTAAACACAACTAGTGCACTTGCTAGGGTTGATTTAGTTGCATCAACGAGCTCTCACTTGAGCTTGAGTACACCTCAAGACTCGTGAGCTCGAGCTCAAACACTAATATTTAGGCTTGACTGAGCTCAGCTGAAACTTGAGCTCGTCACTATTCATCATGAACCAAGCTCGAGTACCGAGATACTCGGCTCTGCTAGGCTCGTATACACCGCTAGATTGGACCTCTAAACTTTATATCACACCTCTCTTTTACTCTTTTGACTCTTTCAGACGCCCTAATCTCTAATCTATATGCCTATTTATGTCTCTTATTAAGAGACAAATTTCAAAACAAAAAACATGTTCTACTTAGGAGTTAGTTTTAATCTTTAACATAATCATTATTCCAAATTTTTATTATGATTCAAACTATATTTTTTAGTCATATCTGATGGTATGTGATAATTGCAGAGTGCTATGATCCAAGATTGATTGCAGGTTGCCATTATTCTTGGCTTGATTCATGGCTTGATTTAAGTTATTATAGTTTATTATTATCCTTGATTTCATGTAATTACATTGATTTTATTACCATTTCTTACACTCGTAGACGTGTATAAATTGGACACAATACCATACTGAAAGATGCAATACGAAATACAAAAGGATTCAATTGAATCATTTTCTTCTCTCTTCTTTAGGCATACTCCTGGTAGCATATTGCCTCTTTGATCGGTTTCTTACATGGTATTAGAGCTCTTATCCTAATCCTGCTTCCACTTTGTTTTTTTTCTCCTTTTCTGTCCCTACAAAAACAAACAAAAATCCAATTAGCCATCATTTTTCTATCCTTGCAAAGACACACAGAAGCTCAATTTATCAATTCTTCTCATTATTTATCACCAAATAGCTACCAATCATAATACCAATCCAACCCCACAACTCACAACCATACAAAATCAAGACCAAACACATCCAAACACTTCTAACCCAAATCCCACACCTGGCCTCATTTCCATAGATGGCCCAACCCACACAACTAACCCAAATCAAACAACCGGACCAAATATCACAACAAACCCAAACATCACAATTAGGGGTAAGCATGGGTAATGAGTAGAATTGGAATCGGAACTAGAACTGGAATCGAAACCAGAATCGAAATTGGAATCAAAACCAGAACCAACCTAAAATCGACACTATGCTGGTAAGTTCTAGTCCCAATTTTTTGGAACCGTTACTGTGCGGGTCTGATTTTGGTTCTGGGTTCCTATATGTGTAGGAACTGAAACTGGAACCTGTGATAGGAACATGAAATGAGTACACTGGCAGGTGCCCACCTAAGTACCCTGCATGGAACCTGTCTTGGAACCGAGTTTAGGTACCTAATGGGAATGCAAAATGTCATATTTACCCCACTTAATGTCTAGTATTTTATACTTATTTGCTGCCTAAATATACTCATTATTATTCTATTTTGATTTAGGATGCAAATGGAGGCGTTAATTGCAAAACGGAACTAATTAAGTGAATTCGGACAGTTTCGATGTTGTTTCATAATATGGGCATAACTCTCTCATCTGAGCTCTGATTGAGAGGATTCAAAATGCTGTGTAACGCTAAGAAATATATCTACAACTTTCATGTTTTGAGTTTTGAGAGATACCCACTGCATCAAGGTTGTAATCGCGCTTGAAGTTGACGCATCTGCACTGGACGTCCTGGAGCATTCTGCCTTGTCATGCAAATCAATTGGGCAGGTTATTATTGGAAGATTTGAGGACATGTGGCACACAAGTTACAGCTCAGAATCACCACTTTCCTATTTTATTTTAGGACTTTATCTTATTTTTTTTAATTAATTAGAATCAAATTAGGATTAATTTAGGATATTAGAATATTTCTTTTAGGAGATTGAGTGGGATTCAAACACTTGAATCTGGATTTTTGCTAAAGGGATCAGATTAGGGTTTTGGAGGGGACCACGCCTCTCTCTTCTCTTCTCTGGAATTTTTCTTTCTCTTTTGAGTTTTGATTATGGCCATGAGCGTCTAGAACTTTTGTAACCTGGTCGAAGGAAACGGAAACCTCAGAATCAAATAAACTGTGAGATCTTTCTGTTTTTAGTGTTAAATTCATGTTTGAGTATTGAACGTTATTCTGTGCATATTTTCATGATTGATGCATTTAATTACTAGGAGGTCTACTAGTGTATTATTTATTGAAATCTACTGCTAAGTTTGATATCAAATCCGTAATTGTTTGATCCCTCCAACTTGTGAAGCAATTAGGGTTAGTAATTTGTTGCGTTAGGAATAGTAACCTTACGAAGAACATTCAACTAAATTAAATACAACCGCTTGTGTTTGTGTTGTTTAGCTTCATCGATCTCTCTAATTCTTAAGGCTGCCACTAGATTAAATCTTGAGCGCTTGTCTAGGGTTGTTTAGGGGTAAGATTAATTAGGATCGCTTGTTTTCTGATTAACTACAATTAAGGAGAGATAGGAAATTAGTTCCAACGGTGAATATTCAATGTGTGAATTGATTATCTTTGCATCAATGATCAGTTGTAAGATTCCGATGGTGGATGTTGACAGAGACCAAGTTCGTCATTTTGATTGAATTCGAATTAAATTGTTTTTGTTTTTGCTGAGATTGTTTTCTGTTTTTTCACAAACCCCCCAGCCTTTTTCACATCAAAGAAAATTCGGCTAGACACTCTTCATGGGATCGACTCTTGCTTACCCTATTTACAGTTCAGTAGTTAGGTTCGGAAGGTTTTAATTCTGGGTGCCTACGACAGCACGCCAGTACCCAAGTAGGAACTGTATTGGAACCTAGATTTAAACAAAATATCAGTAAAGAATTGGGGTTCTTTCATAATTTTACATATAAAAAACTTAAAATGGCCAAATGGGATTGAAATGTAATATAAAAAATTATAGTGTAACAATAATAATAACCTAATCAAATATATATACAATTAATTATACATATATACTTCACCATATAAAAAAAATTAATATATTATAATAACCTAACAAAATTAATATATAAAAATTTTTACATATAAAAAACTTTAATATATTATAATATTAAAGTTTTGATTAATTAAGTGTATAAATTTTAAGTGGTATTAGGATCAAATTAAAATTTTTATAATGTTATTAAAAGAATTATTTTTGAAAAAAATAATATATTTGATTGAATAACATTTAGTTATTTACTTCAATTATCAACTTCTAAGTATATTTATAGTAAATTAGTTACTAATTAACTATATATATGATAAATTGATAAACATTAGTATATTACTAGTTAAATGATTACCTAATTATTAATTAGTTATAACAGTTCATTATAAGCATTAGTAATTTACTACATTAGTACATTACTTAATTAAATGATTAGAAATTTAATTAATTATAATATTACATTATAGTACTTAATTAATTATAATATTATATTATGAATATTGGTAATTTACTCCATTAATACATTACTTAATTAAATGATAAAAAATTTAATTAATTATAACATTATATTATAGATTTATAGTATGATTACTTAATTAGTTATAATATTACATTATAAACATTATTAATTTACTACATTAGTGTGTTACTTAATTAAATGATTAGAAATTTAATTAATTATAATATTACCTTATAGATTTATAGTATGATTACTTAATTAATATAAGATTACATTATAAACATTAATAATTTACTACATTAGTGCATTACTTAATTAAATGATTAGAAATTTAATTAATTATAACATATTAATATTAATATTAATATTTCATTTTATTCTTTTGTCACAAATTCACAATTAATGATAATTTAACTTTTTTTACTCTAATAATTATTATATTTTATAATATTTGTATATTTGGATAATAAAGTTTACTAAAATTTAATTCCCATAATTAATTCCATAACTATACTTTGTAAAATATACATATTTATAATTTTAAGGTTTTCTTAATTTGTCAGGGTTGTTTTTATAAAATTTTAAGGTGTGTTTGTCATTTTTTAAACTAATTTACAAGGTACTTGGGTGAGGAACCAGAACCTACATTTAAGGTTCCGGTTCCAAGAATAAAAAAACTACAACCTGTCAGTTTCAGGTCCTTTTCCTAAGAATTTGCAGGTTTTGATTCCCCCAAAAAACACAAGGTACCCGAAACCGATCACCCTTAGTCATAACCAACCCCAACCCAAACTCCGCATCTAACCCAAACACTACACCTAGCCTAACTGCATTTACCTTTTGGGTTCCAACCTAGGATTCACTTTCCAAATGATTCTGGCCACCACTCATCACCCTGAACCAGGCGATGTGATATTCGCAACTGCCTCAAAAGGGCCAAAAATTGTTCTCATCAAGCAACCATTAATAGGCTCCAACAACTATGGCTCTTGGGCTCATGATTTCCGGTGAGCATTGGCTGCAAAAGATGAAGAAGGCTTCCTAGACGGTAGCGTTCAGTCGCCACTAGAATTACATCTCTACCGTCACTAGAAGAGATGTAGCATGCTTGTTCAGTCTTGGATAGGCAACTGCCTATCCTAGAAAGTGGCGGTCAGCTTACCACCCACAAAGATTGATTCTAAAATGTGGAAAAACATCCATGAGATGTATGGAAAACTTGACTAGGCCAAAGTTTTCACTCTCCTGCAACAACTTACCAAAATCAACCAAGGCAACTCCACCGTTATCACCTATTTCAACAGCTTGTCTTCCATGTGGAATGAGTTGGATACTACTGAAGAAATACTTGTTGTCGATGACTCTTGTCTAGTGTCATCACATCTGGGACCTGCAACGATTGATTCTCCTTAGACTTAATGAATCATTTTTTCCATTCAGAACCCAAATCCTGGCCACCTCTCCACCATCGGGTCTCCGTTGTATTTTCCAATTTGCTGTCCAAGAGGAGAGCTAACGGAAGCTTGTCATTGACGGTGCTCGTCCTAGGGATGCCGCTACTTTTGCCATTAGCTAACTGACAAACCTTGGTGACCGACTAACAAATGCCGGTCCATGACAACCATACATCACACCGTCGACTGTTGAGACAAACTCTTTGGGTGAGAGGTTTGGGTTCAATAATGTTGTTAATCCTTCTATTTTATATGAGAGCATGAATGGCCAATATCAAATCCCTAAATCCAGTGGCCAACAACACTTATCTCTCTTTCATGGATCTCATAGACCACAAGCCACAACATCACCCTTAGTCAATGGGGTCTAACAAGCCTAATAGGTCAAATTGGTTAAATCAGTCCAATTCCAACAAAACTGGGAAAACAACTTTTTTATTAATATTGCAAGAAACGCAGTCACACCCAAGATAAATGCTAGAAATTACATAGGCATCCTACTGACAAATCTAGAAATCCATCTGTTCATCAAGTCAGTATTGTTCCTATTGGAAATCAAATTTCTGCACCCATGATTAGCACAGAACAATTTCTTCGGTTTCAGAGCATTTTGTCTTGTATCTATATATTATAAATAATAAAAGAAAGAGTTCTTCAATTCATATATATAAATTGCTTCATTTATTCAGTCATGCATTTAAAATAAAGCATGTATATGAATTGTCCAGATAATTCATTTAATCGGTAAATGAATTATCAAAAGGGTTCCCTACGGAAGTAAAATAATTTGGGCAACTATATTGCACAGTAGGCATATTAGATGCTTCCGAAAGATATCATGAGTTGATATAAGTATATATGACGATGATAGTCATGTCACTTGGGCATTGATATGGATTAGCGATTGGTGAATTGTTTTTCGAATGTGACCGGATAATGACAAATCACTTGGAAAAGCATGTAGTCAATGATTTATCGTTTGGTTATATCAATGCACGATGTAGTCCTTTGACTTGAGACATTGTGGTCGGATCCAATACGGATGCATATGGTTCATACGGTGTATAAGTATGAGACTAGTCATATTTCGTGTGATAAAGCTTATTTGGTCATGCGTTGTTCATATGCGGAAATAAACAATGGTCAAGAAGGGATCCATTGACTCAAAAATATAAGATTAGGAGTATCGTTGGCTCCATCCAGATTCGAATTCTTGTCGAACATCGATAAATGTCGAAAATAAGAATCTTTGGCCAAAGTCTATTATTATTCATACAAAAATAAGTTTGTGATGACAAGTTCCGGACATATTGATCAACGATTCGGTAGAAGATCGAGTTTAGGATTTTGACATTCCATGAATCCGTGCTCGATTAGGATATATCAATGGAGGGACTTTACCTACATGGTACATATGATTTGAAATGGGTTCGATGAAGTATTTCTTCATCGTGGTTTAGGGGCTATGGCACATTGCTAGATGTTTACCATAGTCGTTAGGCCTCCAGACATGTTTTCAGATTCATCCAGAACTGGCTCACGGCTAATCAACGGTGCACCTACATGGTCACACCAATAGCCTTGAGAAGTTAGAGAAGGATGAGAGAGAGAAATGATTATCCGAAGAGGGCTAGCACCTTTTGAGGGTAATAACGGGATTTCTATGGTAATAGTTACACATAAATTGTTTGTGACATTTTAAGGGTTAAAATGGTCAAGCAATAATTAATTATATTTAATTATTATATCTTAAAGCATTAAGATTAATGAGATGAACGAAAATAACCTTTTAATTGTTAAAGGGTAAAAGAGTAAATTTATGGGTTGTTAATGTAAACTAGTTTAGTTTACATGGGCCCTTGAATAATATTGATTATTCAAAGGGTAAAATAATAAATGCTTGGTCTCCCTTTTAAAATAAGATTTTATTAGGGCTTGGAAGTGAAAAACAAATAATTGCAAAATTGCCCAAGTATATATAAATGCAAAAGGTAGCATTTTAGTTCATTATTCACTTTGTTCACTCAAAGTAAACTAATAACTCTCTCTCAAAGCCACGGCCACTCTCTAAATCTCTCAAGGTGGTGTTAAAGTGTGGAGGTCTCATCATTTTGAGTCTTATCTTCATCAATCCAAAGCAAAGGAGTAGGTATAATCCCTTTTCCAAGCATTGTTTTGGAAACTATTTTTTTGAATCCAATCTTTCATGCTTTCAATCTTCATTTCCACCACTCTTCATGCATGTTGTTCTTTCAAATGGTATCAGAGCTTAAAAGCTCCATGCATGTCGTTTTTGAGCAAAAATCATGTTATAGCATGTGTTCATATGTTCGTCATACTTGGTTGAGTTTGCATGTTAGTGATTTGGTTCAAAAATGGTTTTTTTCAGATGTTCATTTTTCTTGTCATTCTCATATGTTTTGAATGATGGTAATGTTGATAATGAGCATGCCTTTGTAATGAATGATTTGTTTGATGGAATAAGCATGTTTGATGCATGTGTTTGTCTCGGCCATCTCCTTATTTTGGGAAAACATGTTTCTCTTCTTGCTCTAATATGTTTGGATGTGTTAGAATGTGTTTTAAAGCATGTTTGGATGATGGTTATTGCATGAGATGTATTGAGAACTACATGCATGCATGCATATATGTCATTCTCGGCCATTACTAGTTTTTCCATGAGGATATGTCATCTCATTCATGCATTGATGAATAATGTTTTAGGAAATTTTGCATGATGATTTATTTAGAAAAATGTTCATGCATGTTCATTTCCATGATCTTGATTAAATGATTTATGCTTTGACATGCTAAATGTGTTATCCTTTAATTTGATTAAAGTATATTTTTGCATGAAGTGTATGCAAATGTTGCTAGTGTTTAGTGGTGGAATTTGATGTTAGCATAAAGTTATGGATTATTAATTCATATGATGAATTATGATATTATGTAAATATGATGGTGGTATTTTTAATGTATGATGTTTAATTTGATTAAATTATCTAATAATGCATCATTGCATGGCATAAATTATTATATTTTTTGAAATGTAATAATTTGGTTTTTTGAATGGTTTCAAAAATTGATGATGCAAGATGATATGATTGTCTTTGAGAAGATAAATGTGTCATAAAAAATATTACTTTAATTAAAAGTAACTTGTGTCATAGAATGATTACTCTTGGAGTAATAAAACCCATTTATCTGTATCATGCATGACTTTTGTGAAAAGTGTTGAAAAGATGTTAATGATTAAATAATATATCTTTGTGTGGAATATGACAAAAGTGTTTGTATAATGATTCCTTTGAAATATGTAATTGTTGCATGCCCCAAAGTTATGTTTAAATTACCACATGGATATATATATAATATCTATTAATATATGAGATATATTTATATTTATATATTAGTGAATATATCTATATTTTAAATAATTGTTTATATTCATGCCTTTAAATAATTGTTTATTATACTTGGTATGAATGTTTAATATTTATTTATGTGATGGATGAATATTAGATTAGAGGGTTGATCATGGGCGCCATTTAGTTTTCAAAAAATATTCAAAAGTGTTTGTAATATTCTTTTATTAAATGGCTTGTAATAATTAAATTTTATTTATTTATTTTAATCGGGCCTACGTGCCTATGATCCAATTTGTAATTGAATCGGCTAGACGAGAACCGAAGAGCATCCAGATGACGATCCAATTGAAGATATAGTATTAGGGTAAATAGTTTGTCTTTATGATGTATTTTCAAAAAGCCCCATGGTCAACCCACATGCTTTAATTTAAGCATATATGTGATATGTATGAATAGTTAATTAAACATGGCATGCTAAAAATTAATTAACTAAGGTTAAACATAAATCTCCCCAAATTAAAATTATTAAATCCAAGTCTCCCATTGTGGGATAACTAAATTCTTTAATATAAATTTTAATATCCCAAGATTTCTATTATGTGAGGGATATAATCTTTATATCATAGAATTAAATTGATCTTGTCCTTGGATGGATATTTTCACCTTGACCAAGATTTCTATTATGTGAGGACATGATGAAAATGTCATCCTAAGAAAGCATAATGGTTCGGATTTAACTAGCCTAGGGTACCAAGAATTCTATTATGTGAGGTATTCGAAGCTAGGACAAGGAATATGAATCAAGCCTTATATACTGATATAAAGGAAAATAGTTTCCTACTTATTAGACTTAATTAACCAAGAATTCTATTATGTGAGGTTAATTGAATTTGATAAGAAATTGATTCCCCACTAAGAAATTTAATCCAACGAAAATTTTCGGATCCTATTTAAGGGAGTGTAGGACTCGAATAAAATAGTGGGAGCTAATTTGATCATGCATTAAAAGGTTTAAAAGATTACAAGACACTAATAAAATTATTTTTCTTTGTAGTTTCATCTTAGTGATATATAATCGAAAAATTGCAAACAATGTTCTCCTAAGGATAATGGATAATAATGTTAACCAGACCCAACCTTAAGGATTGGCTAAGAAATCTTAGAATTGTTCTAGATTTTAAAACAATTGCTTATGTCCTAGAAGCACCTCTTCCACTTGATATTGGACCGGATGCTCCATAAGCTGAGCTTGATGCTTTTGAAAAGTGGAGAGAGGATAGTAGGAGGCTAGAAATTACATGCTAGCCTCAATGAATAGAGAACTTCAAACTAAGCATGAAAAGGTTTTGAATGCTTATGATATCCTCACAGCTCTACAAGAGTTGTACAGCGAAAATCCAAGAGTGGCTGAGTATGAGTTATGTGCATCCCTCTTTAGCATAAAGTTGAGGGAAGGGGTACATCCAGATGATCATACTCTTAAGATGATCAATGGATTAGGTCGACTGGATGGATATGGGATGGTCATGCCAGACCGCCTCAAAGTGAATTTGATTCTACAATCCCTTCCTCCAAGTTATAAACCGTTTATAACTAACTACAATCTCAATAGGATTGAGCAAAACCTCTCTAAATTGCTAAATGAACTCAAAGAATTTCACAGGTAGAATGTGAAAGGGAAAGGACATGAGGATGTATTTGTCGCCTCCACCAGTAGAGCCAATAAAAGGCCCAAAAAACAACTAAAGAGAGGTCCAAAATTTGGACCCAAGAATAAGAGTTTCAAGAAGCCAGCGGCAAAGGTAAAGAAGGCCAATGCAAAGGGAAAATGTTTCCATTGTGGAGAAGACGGACACTCGAAGAGGAACTGTCCTCAATACCTGAATAATGTAAAGAAAGGCAAAGGAAAATCAGGTATGAACCAATGTCTGATGATTGAATATGAATTAAGTGTTAATTCAGATAGTCATTCCTGGATATTAGATTCAATAGCAACATCTCATGTGTGTATGTCTTTGCAGGTACTTCAGAATAGTTCTGAGGTGACAAAGGGTGAGATTATTTTGAGGATGGCAAATGGGGCACGAGTTGCAGCCGATGCCATGGGGACTTGCCCACTAAGACTACCTTCAGAACATGTTTTGAATTTATTTAAAGTATTGCACTTTGAAAAAGCCACTAGAAACATCATTTCTATTTCTGTTTTCTGTAAAGTAGGTTACTATGTACTGTTTTAATGGAAATAAATGTTCAAAACATTTTGGAAATGTTTCAGTTGGTAAAGCTATGAATACAAATAGTTTGTATGTCTTAGAACTAAATGACTATGCTTCATTCAATACCATTTCTAATAAAAGAACTCAATCTAAATCAAATCCTAAAATTCTATGGCATCATAGATTGGGTCATATAGGAGAGAGAAGATTAGTACAGTTTGGAGAAAGTTGGATCCTAAACTCATTGGGTTCTGAATCCTATCCAACCTATGAATCATGTCTCCAAGGAAAAATGACCAAGTCTCCCTTTAAGAGTAAAGGAGAGCGAGCTAAAGAACTTTTAGAACTCATATATATAGATGTGTGTGGACCATTCAATACTTTAGTCAGGGGAGGATTTGAATACTTTATTACCTTTACAAATGATATGTCACGATATGGGTATTTGTATTTAATGAAATACAAATCTGAATCCTTTGAAAAATTCAGAGAATTCAAAAATGAAGTAGAAAAACAAACTGAAAAGAGTATTAAAATACTACGATCAGATCGTAGGGTGAATACTTGAGTACAGAGTTTCAAGAGTTCTTAAAAGAAAATGGGATCATCTCACAATTGACTCCTCCTTATACACCCCAGCTTAATGGAATGTCTGAAAGGAGAAATCGTACCTTATTGGATATGGTACGATCGATGGTGAGTTTTACAGACTTGCCAATGTCTCTGTGAGGGTACGTTCTCCAGACCGTTGTGCACATCCTTAATAGGGTCCTGTCTAAAACTGTCCAGAAAACACCATATGAGATATGGTATGGAAAGCGTCCAAGTCTGATTTATATAAAGATTTGGCGTTGTCCAGCTTATGTTAAATTAGTTAAGTCTGATAAGCTAGATGTTAAATCTGAGAAAGGTCGGTTCATTGAATATCCTGAAGATAGTTTAGGATATTACTTTTACTTCCCAAGTGATCAAAGAGAGGATAGTTTAGGATATTATTTTTACTTCCCAAGTGATCAAAGAGTTAGATCAGAAGAAATGTGTGCTTCCTCAAAAACGAATTCTTGGAAGAAGGCGGTGTTAGAAGAAATATTAAACTCAAGGAAGAGTTCGAAGAGCCAAGAACTGAGATTGCTGAAGATGGAACGTCCACTCAGCGAACCTCAGTATCAGATACTATGGTTCCAGTATGAAAGTCATTTGGAATATCAAAACCTCCAGAGAGATATGGGTTCCTACATGAGCAAGATTTTGAATCTTATTTAGTGGGAGTAGATGATCATGGATTGATCCTAGAAGCCACGGAGAAGCAATACTGGATAGAGATTCAGGAAAATGGCTGGAAGCAATGGATTCTGAGATAGAATCAATGCATGCCAATCAAGTATGGTCACTTGTGGATCCACCAAAGGGAATAGCTCCTATAGGTTGCAAATAGGTCTACAAGAGAAAAGTTGGCAAGGATAGGGAGGTAGAGACCTTCAAAGCTTGACTGGTAGCGAAGGGTTATACTCAAAAACATGGATTAGATTATGAGGAAACCTTCTCACCTGTAGATATGATTAAATCCATCCGTATAATGCTAGCCATCGCAGCATACCATGATTATGAAATTTGGCAGATGGTTGTCAAAATAGCTTTCCTCAATAGGTTTATTGAGGAAAACATCTATATGGAACAACCGATAGGTTTTGTATCCTCTGCTGAAAGACATAAGGTATGCAAATTGCATTGATCCATTTATGGATTGAAGCAAGCTTCAAGAAGCTGGAACATTTGATTTGACGACATAATCAAATCATTTGGTTTTGTCAAGAATCCGGATGAGCCCTATGTATACAAATAGGTTAAAGATCATGTCATCACATTTCTCATATTATATGTAGATGACATACTTTTGATGGGAAAGGATGTAGGCATGATGATAAAGGTTAAGGTTTGGTTATCCTATGTTCTATGTCCTTGGCATTCGTGTCTATAAAGATAGAACGAAAATGGTGATTGGACTATCCCAGAACGAAAAGGGTGATTGGATTATCCCAGAAATTGTACATAGAGAAAATGCTAAAAAGATTTAGTATAGAGAACTCTAAGAGAGGTCTCTTGCCCTTCACTGACGGTCTTCATCTTTCTAAGGATATGGGTCTAAAGACCGATGAAGAGCAACAATGGATGCATAATATGCCTTATGCGTCTACCGTAGGCAGCTTAATGTACGCAATGCTATGTACAAGACCTGATATAGCTTATGCTGTAAGTGTTACGAGTAGATATTAGTCAAACCCAGGGGAGAAACATTGGTCGGTTGTAAAATCGATCCTTAAGTACTTGAGAAGAACTAAGGATCTAGTTTTGAGTTATGGATGTTCAGAGTTAAACATTCAAGGATACTCAGATTCTGATTTCCAATTAGATATTGATGATAGAAAGTCTACGTCAGGGTATATTTTTATATGTAATGAAGGTGCTGTTAGTTGGAAACGTTCCAAACAGACAACCTCTGTAGACTCCACTATAGAAGCTGAATACATTGCTGCTTTAGAAGCAGCGAAAGAGGCTGTTTGGATGCAAAAGTTCGTAAATTAACTTGGTGTGGTTCCGAACATGGCTTACCCGATAAGCATGTTCTGTAACAGTACTGGAGCTATTGCACAAGCAAAGGAACCAAGGGCATACCAAAAATCCAAACACATTCAGCGTAAGTATCACATTTTGAGAAAATTTGTTGGAGCTGGAGAGATTATAATTCTGAAGACACCTTCAGTAGAAAATGTAGTTGATCCACCAACTAAGGTGATGACACTGAAGCAATTGGATCGTCATCTTGAGAAGATGGGTATGAGATATAACATTGAACGACTTTAGTGCAAGTGGGAGTTTGTTAGTGTATGCCCTAGAAACCATTCGTGTTGTTAGTTTCAGAGCATTTTGTCTTGTATCTATATATCACAAATAATAGAAGAAATAGTTCTTCTATTCATATATATAAATTGCTTCATTTATTCAGTCATGCAATTAAAATAAAGTACGTATATGAATTGTCCAGATGATTCATTTAATCGGTAAATTAATTATCAAAAGGTTCCCTACGGAAGCAATATAATTTGGGCAACTATATTGCACAATAGGCATATTAGATGCTTCCGAAAGATATCATGAGTTGATATAAGTATGGATGACGATGATAGTCATGTCACTAGGGCATTGGTATGGATTAGCGATTGGTGAACTGTTTTTCGAACGTGACCAGATAACAACAAATCACTTGGAAAAGCATGTAGTCAATGATTTATCGTTTGGTTATATCAGTACACGATGTAGTCCTTTGGCCTAAGACATTGTGGTCGGATCTGATGTGGATGCGTATGGTTCATATGGTGTATAAGTACGAGACTAGTCGTGTTTCGTATGATAAAGCCTATTTGGTCATGTGTTGTTCATATGCGGAAACGAACGATGATCAAGAAGAGATCCATTGACTCGGAAATATAGGATTAGGAGTACCACTGACTCCATCCGGATTCAAGTTCCTGATCGAACGTCGATAAATGTCAAAAATAAGAATCTCTGGCCATAGTCTATTGTTAGTCATAAAAAATCAAGTTTGTGATGACGAGTTCCGGACATATTGATCGACGATTTGGTAGAAGATAGAGTTTAGGATTTTGACGTTCCATGAATCCGTGCTCAATCAGGATATATCAATAGAGGGACTTTACTTGCATGGTACATATGATTTGAAATGGGTTCGATGAAGTATTTCTTCATCTTTGTTTAGGGGCTATGACACATTGCTAAATGTTTACCATAATCGTTGGGCCTCTGGACAGGTTTCCAGATTCATCCAGAACTGGCTCACGGCTAATCCATGGTGGACCTACATGGTCACACCAATAGCCTTGAGAAGTTAGAGAAGGATGAGAGAGAGAAATGATTATCCGAAGAGGGCTAGCAACTTTCGAGGGTAATAATAGGATTTCTATGGTAATAGATACACATAAATTGTTTGTGACATTTTAAGGGTTAAAATGGTCAAGCAATAATTAATTATGTTTAATTATTATATCTTAAAGCGTTAAGATTAATGAGATGGACGAAAATAACCTTTTAATAGTTAAAGGGTAAAAGAGAAAATTTATGGGTTGTTAATGTAAACTAGTTTAGTTTATATGGGCTTTTGAATAATATTGATTATTCAAAGGGTAAAATAATAAATACTTGGTCTCCCTTTTAAAATAAGATTTTATTAAGGCTTGGAAGTGAAAAAAAATAATTACAAAATTGCCCAAGTATATATAAATGCAAAAGGTTGCATTTTAGTTCATTATTCACTTTGTTCACTCAAAGTAAACTAATAACTCTCTCTCAAAGCCACGACCACTCTCTAAATCTCTCAAGGTGGTGTTAAAGTGTGGAGGTCTCATCATTTTGAGTCTTATCTTCATCAATCCAAAGCAAAGGAGTAGGTATAATCCCTTTTCCGAGCATTGTTTTGAAAACCGTTTTTTTGAATCGAATCTTTCATGCTTTCAATCTTCATTTCCACCACTCTTCATGCATGTTGTTCTTTCACAATACACTTAACTAATTCAAATGATGAATCAAATTTGACAAACGCCCTTGGCTTCCTACGCAGGTACATCTTATTGTTTAAATTCAATTAAAGATGATATTTGGATTATTGATTCAGGGGTAGTGATTTGTAACCCAAATTTTTTCAACCACAAATCAAACATATTGTCCATTTCTTTTCGCATGCCGAACAGGAATATAGCACCAGCCACACATATAGGAACTGTTCAACTTAATAAACACCTATCCCTTAAGAATGCCCTATTTGTTCTGGATTGTTAATTCAGCCTCATTTCTGTGTCCAAAATTTGCTCTGATAATCACTGTATTCTAAAGTTCCTAATACATGTGAATTTTAGGACCTTTCGACTGGGACACTAATAGACTTAGGTAGAGTAACTAGTGGCCTATATTACTAGATCCCTTATGGTTTTTCTAGTGAATTTCTCTATTGTATCACAAATAATAAAATTGTTCAATGTGATACAAATATCAATTAAAATTCCTTTATTCTCCATCAAAGACTAGGTCACAGTGCCTCAATTCCACAATCAAAATGCCCAATATGTCCTCTAGCAAAACAATCTGGTATCACCTTTCCCCATAGCACATCTACTACTACACAGGCATTTTCCCTCATCCATATTGATATATGGGGTCCATCTCACAATCAAAATCTTGATGGGTCCAGGTTTTTCCTCACTATTGTTGATGACTACTCCCGAGTCACATAAGTATCTCTAGTGCAGTAAAAAAGACAAACTCTCACTCACATTAGTAATTTTATATCCATGGTAACCAGCCAATTCAAGTCATCAGTTCAACGAGTCCTAACTGATAATGGTTAGGAATTTTTTAGTCATCAGTGCTTGTCCCTTGGCATTCTATACGAATGCTCATGCACCTATACTCCTCAATAAAATAGGGTAGTAGAAAGAAAACACAGACATCTATTAGAAGTGGCCAAAGCCCTAAAACACCCAGGCAACATTCCTATTAAAATTTGGAAAGAATATGTGATCACTACCACATACCTGATTAATCGCATGCCCACTCATGTCCTTGGTGGAAAAAGTCCATATGAGGTATTGTTTGGCAAAACACCCAAGAATGGTCATCTCTAGGTATTTGGCTGTCTCTGTTATTCTGCAATTGTTGCGGCTTATGAAAAATTCGAACCACGGGCCACTCTGTGCATGTTCATGGGATATCTAATGTTACAAAAGGGATATCGTCTCTATGATCCCACAACAAACAAATTTCTTATATCTAGAGATGTTATCTTTCATGAAGATAGATTTCCATTTATTATAAATGATAATGCTCCAAGCTCGCCCACAAAGTCCTCCATGTTTCTTGTAGATGAAATTCCAATAGGTCCTAAGTTTACATTACTCTTTGCCACTGCCACCAATCTACCATCACCAAAAACTACACCATAGCAACACTTTACTCCCACATCTCCACAAATAGTGACCTCACTATAATATGACATACCCTTTTCTCTTGACGCAAAGGTGAATCTTCCATTGCACTCATCATTTATTCCAATATTTTAATCATAGGAAATGATGAAGAAGGCATTAAAAGTTTGAAAGTACATCTCAATAGGCATTTCAAATAAAATATCTTGGAGAGCCAAAGTACTTTCTAGGAATTGAAATTGCCAGATCTCCAGCAGGCATTTCCCTAAGCCAACGAAAGTATGTTCTCGAACTTATATCAGACATTAGGTTAGTCCTCAATTGCCGTATCTCCAACGAAAGTATGTTCTCGAACTTATATCAGACATTAGGTTAGTAGCGTGCAAACTAAGTGTTATTCTAGTCAAGCATAATATCAAGCTTACTACTCAATAGTACGTTAAAGGGATGTCATCCTCAGAAATAGATCCACCACTACAAGATCCTTCACACTATCAGAGACTTGTTGGGTGACTAATTTACCTTACCATGACACGTTTTGATGCAACTGTGCGGTCCATATTCTTAGTCAATTCATGTATAGGCCAAAATAATCACACATGGATGCAGTAATGAATTTACTCAAGTACTTGAAAGGATGTTCTGGCTTAGGACTTCTTTTGCCTCAGGATGGAAACTTAAATATCATAGTATACTATGACTCGGATTGGGCAACATGTCCCATGACAAGAAAATCTCTTACCAAGTTCTATATAAAACTTGGAGGTGCACTATTCTCCTGGAAGACAAAGAAACAATTGATGGTATCTCTTTCATCAGTAGAGGTTGAATACAGAGCAATGGCCAAAACAACATGTGAGATCACTTGGATCCTTATGTTACTAGGAGATATGGAGGTACATATCAAAGCACTTGTTCACTTATACTGCGATAACAAAGTTGCAAATGATATTGCAAAAAATCCAGTGTTCCATGAGAGAAAAAAGCACATCGAGATCTATTGTCATTTCATCAAAGGAAAAATTCAAGAAGGTGTAATTAAGACTCTACATATCTGCACTTCAAAACAACCAACAGATGTCTTCACAAAACCACTGTGCAGTAGATAACACTCTTATCTTCTTCACAAGCTTGAAGTTTATAACATTTACAAACCACAAGCTTGAGGAGGAGTGATGAAATGTGATAATTACAGAGTGCTATGATCTAGGATTGATTGTAGGTTGCCATTATTCATGGCTTGATTCAAGTGATTACAGTTTATTATTATTCCTGATTTCATGTAATTACATTGATTGTATTACTATTTCTTACACTTGCATACTTGTATAAATTGGACACAATACAATACTGAAAGATACAATACGAAATACAAAAGGATTCAATTGAATCAATTTCTTCTCTCTTCTTTAGGCATACTCCTGACAAGATATTGCCTCTCTTTGTGTCTCTCTTTAATCAGTTTCTAACAATATCTAACATTAAAATTATTGAAATTTGATGGATAGACAATGTCAAAAATTTATTTGATGTTAGAGAAATGGAAGGTCTAGGATTGAATTGCCTTGACATACTTCGTCCGGGGTCCAAATTGTGCAATAGAATCGTGCTTAATATATATATATATATATATATATATATATATATATATATATATATATATATATATATATGCGTGACTGTTCGTTATAAGTCTATTACATTTCATTTTTACGAGTCTATTCTTCCAAATTTTATATCATTGATTGTACACGCATAAGGTTTGCTTTTACCGATTCTTGATGCACAAGTTTTGTTACTTATAAGTGTCCAGTAATATTCAACTACAAGTAAAATAAAATAAGTATATTTAAGTAATTCATCCTATTACGGTGGGTAAGAGTTAGAATATCCTTTCCCACACTTTCATCAGCCGGCCCTATTCCAAGTTTAATGACTTTTTTTTTCCTTGAAATTTTCGTTATTGATTTTTATTATGTAGTAATTAATTTCAGTTTGTGAAACTATGTAATTTATTAATCTTATTGTTGATGCAAAGATTTGTATAGAAGAGTATGTAGATTTAGTGATGAAACCAGTGTAAAAGATTTGTATGAAATCTGTGATGTGATGCTAGATCAGTGAATGAATAAAAAACATAAGCAACAAGAGATTTTTAAAGTGATTAGGATATTAGGCACAAATCCTACCTCCACTATTTTTGTATTTCTTTATGTGTTTGCTTTTATTTTTCATGTACAAGTGTGGTTTGCATAAAAAAAAATCCCTTAATTTGAATGAAAAGTAAGCTTATATATTGTTATAATGACAAATTTGTAAATAAAATTAATCCTAAATAAAATGACACATGACATGAATCTGTGCTTTAGGGATTGACCGCACTTCAAAAATCTCCTGCTGCTTGTGCTTTTGATTCATTCATTGATTTAACATTGCATTGTAGATTTTGTACAAATCTTTTATGGTGGTTTCATCACGGAATCAATGTACTCCTCGTTAGTGCAAATCACTGCATCCACACTTATTAAACTGAATTAGTAGACAATTCATTAACCAAACACAATTGCCCTAAAACAAATAAAATAAAGAAAAACAAATTTGCGTGCTGCGTTTTTCTATAAATAGCATGCAGTACCGAGTGTATTCTCACAAATATTTGAGCAAGAAAAAGCAAAACGAAAATAAGATTGATGGCTAGCTGGAAGAAGCTTAGTGGTGAGAAAAATTGGGAGGGTCTCTTGAAACCTCTCAACAGTGATCTCTCAAGCTATATAAAACTCTATGGTGAAAGAGTTCAAGCTGTTTATGGCTCGGTTAACCCTGAGGATGAAACACGTCCTGCTTATCAAAAGGAAGATTTATTTTCTAAAGTTTTCATGGAAACAGACAAATTTGGCAAATTATACACGGTGACCGACTTTTTTTATGCAATGTCAGATGTTGCTTCCTTGTTCGATAGTATTGTTAAGGACTAATCTGCTTGGTTTGGTTACGTGGCTGTGGCCACAGATGAAGGAAAAAATGTTTTAGGAAGGAGAGACATTTTGATTTGTTGGAGAGGAACTCTTTCTCTGTCCGAGTGGTTCAAAAATGCTCAATTCGATCAAACATCAGCTTCAAACATATTTGGGAACACCCATGATCCACAAGTGCACAGAGGATTTCTCTCAATCTACACGTCGCCAAATACCGAACTCTCATCCAATAAATTGAGTGCCAGAGACCAGGTAAAAATGTTGGAGTTGTCGACTACTTCAGCATTAATGGATAACGGAGACGCACCCGAGCCCGTAGGCGGTTTTGGGCTTTTCCATGTATAACCGCTGTAGGATTCCTTTTAAGTTATTAATTCCTTTTTGGGTTGGGCTTAGGAATAGGAATTCTTGTAAAACTAGGTTTAATCTCTTAAACCTAGTATATAAACATACTTTTCTCTTGTTATGGGTGTGAGAACAATTCATTCATTGTAAATGAGAGAGGTGAGGCATATTGCAATAATATTGACTCAGCTGGACGTAGCCTACATTGGGTGAATCAGGGTAAATCGCGCGTATTACATTCTTTGTTTACTGTTTGTTTTATTTAACTGTTATTATTTTGTTCCTGTTGCTTCTCTATTTCGTTCAAAAAACACACAAAAAAAAAAAAAAAAAAAAATGATTACTGGTTTCTATATTTTCTATTTTCTTGATATATGTTTCTATTATGGCTATGTTTATGTAGTTGCTGAATGCAGTTAAGATACTGGTGAATAAGTTTGAGTACAGAAACGAGGAAATCAGTATAACAGTAGCAGGTCATAGTCTGGGTGCAGCGCTTGCAACGTTAAACGCAACTGACATAGTTGCCAATAAATTTAATAAGCGCACAAGATCGAACAGAACATGCATGGTCACAGCCTTTGTGTTTGCAAGCCCGAAGGTAGGAAACGAAGGATTCAGGAATATATTCAATGGACTCAGCAATCTTCATCTCTTGCGCATTGAAAACAGATTAGACATTGTCACTGATCTTCCTCCTTCCGAAATTTCATACAGAAAAGTGGGAATGAAGTTAAGAATTAAGAGTCACAAGTCAGCATTATTGAATTTACCGTGTGTGGTTCATTATATTAATAAAGATGTTTACAGTTAAAATTACAGATATATGTTTTTTGAATCCAAGATTTTTCTGAGGTGAGGTTTTCCTCTTTCTTTTGTATTCTTTTTATTTTTTCAATGAAATTACCGGGATTACCCAAACAAAAAAAAAAAAAAAAAAAATTAATAACTTTTAAGAGTGAAACAATGAAAGCAAAAGAAAATGGAACTGAATTGCACTGAAATTTATAGCAGTTATACCTTGGCTACAGGGAAGCTGAGCTAATCTTCAATCCCTTTGACTTCAACAACAGAGCACATGTAGTTTATAAGCAAGAAATTTGATATCATAAATTTCAATATATATATACGACTTTCTTACTTAAAATTTTGTGAGGCCCATGTTGAAACACTATTAGATTCATCATCATTGGACTGAAACATGAATCTTACTAGAGTATATATATATATATATATATATATATATATATTTCTTGATTAAAAGGAGCTAAATTTTTGGCATTAAGTAAACAAATTTGTAATTCTGTTGATTAGTGTAAGAGGCTTGGATTTTAGTTCAAGGGTTGAACCCAATGGCATAACCATGATTTCAACCTTGTGTGGCTGAACGTTGTAGACGGAGGTACGATGCTAGCAAGGGACAAGAGAGGGAGGCAATTCTCTAAAAATCAATCGTGAAATAAAATAGTTTCTTTTATCAAACAATTTTATTAAACTTTTATATTAATTTATCATCCTGAAACACCCAATTTTCTACACAACAACTCTATTTTCTTTGGTTAAACTTCGAGCCATCATAGTAAACTTCACACACGAGACCACTAAGTCGCACTTAAGCTCCTCTCAAATTTCAACAGTGAAGAATCAACTTTGGAACAATAATGGTAAAGGAGAAGCAAAAAAAACAAAAAAACAAAAAAACAAAAAACAAAAATTCAAAAAACAAAAAAACAAATGTTGAAAAAAATTATTACAACACCTTTGGGTTTGAAGTCTAGGATAGAGAAATTGATCCTTAAATTTCAATTTGCTTTTCTTTCCTTTTTTCTACTTTTATATCTTTTTTTAATTTAGATATAAACGAGTTTCTCTATTTTTTTTTATTTCCATTTATTTTATTTTAAAATTTTTAAAGTTTTATAATTCAACCCTTTTTTAATTCTATTTTACTAGTTTTTTCAATTTTTTTATGATTTTATAAATTTAGAATTCAAAATCTATAAGTAAATAATTGTTGAACTAACCTACCACGATTATACATTTCTTTTTATGCAATATAACAATCCTATTCTTATGCATTAAATGTCAATGTCCTAAATAAACTTAAAAAATAATAATAATAAATAACATTATAATAAAACCATATAATTAATTAAAATATGCAATAATTAATAAAACAATTTGTTAATTATGTAAGTGAAAGCTGCAATGACAAGAAGTATAAGAATGGAGAAACGAATTCTTAATTTCCAATTCTTAATATTCTCATTATTAAACAATTTGTCCCTTTCTATTAATGAGAATATTTTATTCGAGTCTGAAAGATGCTATCCAAAGTAAAATGCCCAAAATGTTCACGTCTACAAATTTCAAACAAAATCGGGAAGGGCTGAAATAGGTATTTCATAGAAGAAAAAAAATATAATTACATTAGAATCTCAATTTTTTATATAAATTTTGGGTATGCGATGCGTCCGCCACTGGCTGAACATGCTGCAAAGCTTGATCACCCACCCCCAAGTAAAATACTCAACCAACACATTGTATATTCAATTTTCCATTTGAATGTCTCACTGTGAATGATATAAAATTGATACAGTCAAATACCAATTTTAGCTTAAAATAAAGGCAATGTAAAATCACCAAAAGATCAAATTAACTGTCTTGACAAATAACAAAAAAATTTAAGTGAGAATTTAATCGAAGACAAGATATATGTTATTCACCCAATTGGTTCACGTCCATGGAAAAGGTATGAAAAATGTTTCACTAAGAATGAAAAGTAGTACAAGCTTAAAAATCACTCAACTCTTGATTTCAAAGGCTCTCTCGCTCTCAATCAATGGAGGCTATCGTAGAGTTTTTACTTGTGTTGGCTCTCTCTTGAAAATGAGTTTATTGTGTCACAATTCTCACTCACTTACAATACACTAATCACTCTATTATTAGATTCTTTGAACGATAAAAATTACATTTATATAGTGATTTTTTTTATAACCTAGGTATTCGAGCCAACATCACGCACCTCCTTGATCACCAGACTAACTTTATAGGATTTAATGAATTCTTAAACGTGTTTTTCCATCAATTCTACAGCAACCCTGTAACTCCATTTTGGCAACATTTTTCAATTTCCATCAAGTGGCATATGAGCCACAGGTCACAAATGAGACAAGATAACTTCCACATGAATTTATTAAATATAAAATTTTATAAAACCAGAATTATTCATGACAAAATTACTGTAAATCTAAACCCAGAAAGTTGACCAATTCATTATTATATTTTTAATAGTTAGACTTTCCAATAGCTTATGGGCGCTTATAAAACATATAATAAACATCAAAATGGATCGTGAAACAATATAGTTTCCTTTCTCAAACAGTTTTTTATTAAAATTTTATATTAATACATATATTTTATCACAAAATTTTGAACGTTAACAAGAATGAAACACAATTCAAATAAGAAAAACACGAATACAACAGTACACGTGAAGTTTTTTTTTTTTTTTTATTTTAAAAAAAAAACCTAGTATGATAATAATGGTAAAAGAGAGTTGAATAAAAATTATTACAACACCTTTGGTTTTGAAGTCTAGGAAAGAGAAATTGAATAAATTTCTAGTTTCTTTTTTCTAATATATATATATATATATAAACGAGTTTCTCTATTTTTATTTTTATTTTTCCATTTTTTTTGTTTTTTAATTTTATTTGATTTTAAAAATTTTATGTTTTATAATTCAACCCTTTTTTTAGTTCTATTATACTAGTTTTTTTTTTTTTCAATTTTTTTATGATTTTATAAATTTAGAATTAAAAAACTGTTAGTAAATAATTGTTAAATTAACTTACCACTATTTTATACAATTAAATATCGATAAATTAATATTTTTGAGATCATGAAAATTTATTAATTAATCGATATATATTATTTAATCGTATAAATTAATAAATTATTAATTGAATGTTATGTAAGTGAAAGCAACAATGACAAGAAGTATAAGAATGGAGAAACGAATTCTTAATTTCCAATTGCATACATTAATTGATTAAACAATTTGTCCCTTTCTAATATGAGAAAATTTTATTTAAAGTTGAAAGATGCCATTCACAGAGAAATGCCCAAAATGTTCACGTCTGTAAATTTCAAACAAAATCGGGAGGGGCCGAAATAGGCATTTCATAGGAAACAAAAATATATGATTATATTAGAATCTCAAATTTTTTTTATATATATAAATTTTGGGTTTGCGTCCGCCACTGGCTGAACATGCTGCAAAGGTTGATCACCCACCCCCAAGTAAAATACTCAACCATTCCCATTCAATGATATTAACAAATTGTATATTCGATTTTCCACTTGAATGATGTTATAAAATTGATACAGTCAAATACCAACTTAAAATAAACGCAATGGAAAAACATCAAAGGATCAAATTAACTGTCTTGACAAATAAGAGAAAAAATTACATGGGAATTTAATCGAACACAATATATGTGATTTACCCAGTTGGATAATATCCAACGGAGAAGGTATAAAAAGTGTTTCACTATGAATGAAAAGTTGTACAAACTTAAAAATCACTCAACTCTTTGATTACAAAGGCTCTATCACCCTCAATCAATGGAGTTTTTTACTTATATTGGCTCTCTCTTGAGAATGCCACAATTCCCACTCACTTGGCATACACTAATCACTCTATTGTTACTTTCTTTGAAGGATAAAAATTAGATTTATGTAGTGATGGGAAGTTCCACTATTTTCCTTGATAATATGACTTCAATTTGAGTCGAAATAATAAAATTGAGGTAAAAACATTACTTTGTAAAGTAATGTTTGGCACAATAAACTTCGACTCACCACGGTAAACTTAAAATCATTACCACGAACTAGAATTCGTTATAACAATGTAACTTCTAGAATTTGATAGCGAAATCTTTTTCTACAACGAATATGTAGCAAACTTTATTCGCTATAATGATTCTTATCTCGCTATAGCAAATATGCACTTGACGGAAATTCTAAACTTTTCATTCCACCAACTCTGCAGCAGCTCCACAAAATCGACCAATTCATTATTATAGTTTTAATAGTTAGACTTTTCAATAGCCTAGGGCGCTTATAAACCATATAATAAACATCAAAATGCATTGACCTACTTGCCTTGGATGCTTAAAACTTGGCGTGGGTATTGATATACTATTGCTTGCTTCCCGTCCGAGAGAGAGATTTACTGCTACGGAAACACAGGTACGGTTCAGTCAAGTCCAGAATCGGCATATCTAGAACTTTTGAATAAAATTGTGAGCTTCCTATCAATTTCTGATACTCTGTTCTTACCAAACGCATATGTATTTAAATCTGCAAGAGTTCATATCAAACGCATATGTTTTATTTTTATTTTTTTTATTTTTTTGACTCTTTCCTTTGTTCTTTTCAAGACTTTCCCATTCAGATCTAATTATATATCATATCTTTTTAAACCTTCCTTACATCTCACACAGTAGTAATATTGATCTGTCAATCGGTTAGCAAAAGTAAGTTTTCAACTTCTGTAGTATTACTCTTCCTATACATATATTTGTTGGTTATAAATAAACGCTACACACTTCTATGTTTTGTTTTCAGAGATGCCCACCACAAAAGATTAAAAAAGAGTGACTATTGTTTCTCGTGTGGACACTAAGAAAGATATAAGCCAAAGAAACCGACTCGAAGATGAGCTAGCTCCAATAACTGAGGAAAATAAAAGACTTAAAGAAATCCTTCTATTCGCTTGGGAGCATTTCAAGAAAGAGGCTAAGAGTGCGGAGGAAAATCCTGCTGTGTTGTCAACTTAAGGAACAGACAACCCGAAAAAACCTGCTCAATTAGATTACAAGCCAACCATAACACATAACGAAAGAAAACGTGGCCAAGAATTGTTCGCCCGGCAACCAACTATAAACAAAAGATCTCGCCTTTGAACTGGAGATAAAGCAAATGGTTCTGTTACTTTTCAAAGCATTTTGTCAAACAAACTGTTCAATCTAAAATAATATGCACAATTAGTAAAAGTACTGGAATTGTATCTCTTTATGGTTTAAACAATATATATGATTTCTGTTGTATTTATTATCTTTTGGGAAGAAAGCCTTGGTTATATCTGATGGAGTGTCGATGCCAATGCGTTGTGCTAGCTACTGCAGTAGGCATTTGTCATGTTATTATTGAGAGATTGCACAACGAAAAACATACATTCGAGATTAATAATATATGAATACAATTACACCATACAAAAAGACATAATATACGTGGTTTGGCATAATCTGCTTACATCCACTGATGAGATAAATCTATTATAGTTTTATGAACATAATATACAAGAGTATACAATACTATTAACTTGATATATAAAACAGAGCAGAATCAATCATAGTTTTTAACTATGCTCAATCTAGTACCTAGATCGAAAACAACTCCAATTTCTAAGACACTCTCCAAATAGTGTTTAAAAACCCTTACATCAAATACCTTGTGTTCTTATATTTTCTCATAACCTTGAATTGAATTTTACTACTATATTTATTTATAGATAGAGTATGAGATATTTTATTTCTAATAGAATTCATATTTTAATTCCTAATAGTACTCATAAATTCTATTCCTATTTATAATTGTATTCTTTATTAAATAATTTTCCTAAAGACATACAATTTCACGTGGGAATAAATTCATAACCTTAAATTGGTTTTCACCACTATATTTATAGGTAGAATATGATATATTTTATTTCTAGTAGGATTCATATTTCAATTTCTATTAGGACTCATAAATTATATTCTTATTTACAGTTATATTCTTTATTAAATAGTTTTCCTAAAGATATACAATTTCATATGGAAACAAACAGGAAAGCGAGCCACAATATCTCATTCATATTTCAATTTCTAATAGGAGTTTTAAATTATATTCCTATTTACAATTGTATTTTTTATTAAATAGTTTTCATAAAGATATATAATTTTATATGGGAATAAATAGAAAAGCAAACTACAATATCCCAATAGTTATCAATTTAGTATCATGACTAATTGAAAACAAACTTGAGGCTCTAATATTATGATAAATGCGGTTTGGGTAAAACTCACCTCCAAAAGCTAGCTTAAGGGAGGAGGCAGCCTAAGATAATATTTTATTGACACAATTTTGGGAATAAATTTCACGTTCCTGAATTGTAACATTACAGATATGAAGAAACGATATCTCAAATCAAACCAGGCCTCTCAATTTGGTCTGTTTTATAACGGAAACCAAATAGTACTGTTTTCATTGACAAATAGAACCTAAAATCATCAAAAATTACCATCTAAATTTTTTAATTACACTGAGTAACTTCTCCTTCTTAGGTTCCGTAGCTTTCTCTTCTTTGAAGGAGAAATTATGTTTACGCGGCTTGAAGAGAGCACATTGCGATACGTCGAACTCACAATATCACAAATGAGACGAGATTGTAGAATTATGTACAAGATGGCTGGACCTGAAGCAATGCCGGTAACAAGATAAGCACACCACCTCTTTGGGTCATCGAAGACAATGAAAAACGTTGTAAAAAACACTACCATCATTGCTACTACTGATAAGAAAAATGTTCGAAGTCCTATAAGCAACATCGTAAGCAACCACCAAAAGAAATCTTTTTCCCCATAGCGCGCAGTCAGAATGGATAACAAGGTTAAAACGGAGCAAGAGGATAATACCAGCGATGCTCCATCTGCTATGTCAAAAACAGTGAATGAATCTTTTAAAAGGAAATTAGGTGTCCCAGTGTCTTGTTTGGTGCCACCTGGTGTAGTGAAAGCAGCAGCAAAAGCTACAGTAGGAATAAGTGTTGCCACAATCATGCATGAATTTGCAGTGCCCTTCATCCATTTCTCTTCCTCCTTTTTTAACTTCTCATGCTGCTCAGACAATAAAACTTCAGGAGTCTTCCCTTCCTTTTTTTTTTGGGCGGCGGGGGACATCCAGTGGATTGATAATTTCACGCACTTCCTACAGCTAATGTTATGAAATAAGTTACCAAAGGAAAAAAAATAAAAGAAAAAAAGGTTTTATTTTACACACGAGAATATTGATCATTATTTAAATAATTACCTCAAACCATAACAACTCTCGCTGCAGTTGAAGAGCTGCTCCTGATACAATACTGAGCCGATCTGGTGGTGCCAGAATTCTAGCAAAATGCAAGATATTATTCCCTTCATTATCTGTGAATGGAACTATTAAATCTTTAAATGAACTAATCTTATGTATAAGTTTGAAGATGTTGTTGTGGCGATATTTTACAGCATAATGAAAGATTGTATATCCGTTGTCATCCACTTTAAATACCAAATCAGGATATTCTCGAATAAGAATGGTTAGAAATTCAACGTTCCCTTGTTCAGCGGCAACAAATGTTTGTTTGAAAGAATTGTGTTTTCAATTCATTGATTTATCACTAAGGAATTACACCCTTTATATAGGGAGTATACGATCTCCGAAATATCCTAATTATGTCAATTGTGGATTACACAATATTTTGTCTGACATAATTAGGAGATTACATAATTTCTAGAATATTTAGAGATTGTATACCTGACATAACTAAAAGATTACATAATATTCACTTGATTACAAAATATATACAAAATATTATGAAAATCTTAACACTCCCCCTCAAGTTGGTGCGTAGATGTCACACATGCCCAACTTGTCTAACACTTGTGAGAAAATACGTTTGGAGACAGCCTTGGTAAGAATATCGGCCAATTGATCCTCTGATCGAATCTTGGGTAGTTCAATAATCTTTTCATCTAGTTTTTCTTTGATGAAAAATCTATCTACTTCAACGTGCTTCGTACGATCATGTTGAACTAGATTGTGAGTAATGTCACATGCTGCTTTATTGTCACAATATAACTGGATTGGTTGATTAGGTTGATAACCCAAATCTTGTAGTAGAAATCTTAGCCACAAAGCTTCACAAATCCCAAGTGCCATTCCCCTAAATTCGGCTTCAGCGCTTGAACGTGCCACAACATTCTGTTTCTTGCTTCTCCACGTGACTAGATTACCTCCTACAAAAGTGAAATAACCAGAAGTAGATCGTCTGTCATCCACTGCTCCAGCCCTATCAGCATCAGTATATGCATG
Organism: Pistacia integerrima; assembly: GCA_026225825.1. Classification (NCBI taxonomy): domain Eukaryota; kingdom Viridiplantae; phylum Streptophyta; class Magnoliopsida; order Sapindales; family Anacardiaceae; genus Pistacia; species Pistacia integerrima. The sequence continues at coordinate 40,137,249 of CM047747.1, forward strand.
CACATTTTGATAGTCTTTATTTTTAGAAAATAAGATTCCCTTTCCAGGAGCATGTTTTAAATATCTCAGGATACGCATAATCGCGTTCATATGCTGCTCTCAAGGATTATGCATGAACTGACTGACTATACTTAATGCATAAGCAAGATCTGGCCTAGTGTGAGACAAATAAATCAGTCTTCCCACAAGTCTCTAGTATCTCCCTTTGTCAACTGGTACTTGATCAGTCTCGACTCCTAATTTCAAGCCTTCTTCGATTGGTGTATCATCTGGTTGACATGCTGACATACCAGTTTCCTGTAGTACATCCAAGGCATACTTTCTTTGTGATAGAAAGATACCTCTGTTAGATCTAGACACTTCAATTCCGAGAAAATATTTCAAAGAACCTAAGTCCTTCATCTCGAATTCTTCTGATAAGTACTTTTGCAATGCCTTCCTTTCTTCTGGATCATTTCCTGTAACCACCATATCATCCACATATACAATAAGTGCAGTGATCTTTCCTTGTTGTTTTTTAAGGAATAGTGTGTGATCTGAATTGCTCTGATGGTAACCAAAAAACTTCATAGCTTTGGTGAATCTCCCAAACCATGCCCTCGGAGATTGTTTTAACCTATACAATGACTTCTTTAACTTACATACCTTTTGGCTATGTTTCACTGGTAAAATACACCCTGGTGGAGGATCCATATAGATTTCTTCAGACAATTCTCCATGTAGGAAAGCATTCTTCACATCAAACTGCTGTAATGGCCAATCCAAGTTTGCAACTAAAGATAATAAGACACGTACCGTGTTGATTTTAGCTACGGGTGCAAATGTCTCTGTATAGTCGATCCTGTGGGTTTGGGTGTACCCTTTTGCTACTAGTCTTACTTTGAATCTCTCAATTGTACCATCAGCTTTATACTTCACAGTGTAAACCCATCGACATCCAACAGTCTTTTTCCTGGGTGGACGATCAACAAGTTCCCAAATCTCATTCTTTTGTAACGATTTCATTTCCTCATTCATAGCAACTTTCCATTTTGGATCAGATAAGGCTTCCTGCACATTGTTAGGAATAGATACAGTAGATAATTGATTCACAAATGACATATTCGATTCTGATAGACGATGGTTAGACACATAATGACTCATGGGGTATTTGACTTTACTAGATAGCTCTGGTTCGTATATTGGTTTGGGAATCCCTCTAGTACTACATGGTGGTAACTCTTTCCTAATTGGTTTAGACTCTAAATCAGGAATATTCTCAACAAATGATGGTTGTGACATACCAGGAATAAGAGACTCGGACTGAGAAGCTTCTACGGTCGGGTTTGATACCACCTCCACATTACCATCTTCCACTTCATCTTCTTGTCGAACAATAGGTCTAGTTTGTGACTCATGGTCTCCCACATCTTGAACGTCATCTTGAACTGCATAGTCAAGAGTCTGAATTTCTTCTTGACAATACTCCCCCTGAAGTTCAGACTCAGAAGGAAAATACATCAACTCTTCATGGAAAACAACATCCATCGTTACAAACGTCTATTGAGTTGGAGGATAATAACATCGATACCCCTTTTGATGAACACCATACCCAACAAAAACACATTTCAATGCACAAGGGGACAACTTGTTACGTTGATGTTTATGGAGGTGAACAAATGCAATACAGCTAAAAACATGAGGCGGTAAGTTCGGAACCATTGGAGTATTCACTGCTTTACCAAGAGCCTGAAAAGGTGTCTCAAACCGAAGAGAACTAGAGGGTACCCAATTGATTAGGTAGGCTGCAGAAGTAAGTGCTTCTCCCCAAAAAGATAACGGCATGTGAGCCTCTATTAATGAGGCACGAACAACCTTCAATAAGTGTCGATTTTTTCGCTCAGCAACACTATTTTGTTGGGGTGTGTTGGGACAAGTAGTCTGATGAATGATACCATGTGTTGCTAAGTACTGTTGAAGATCTGAACTTTGATATTCTCCTCCATTGTCACTTCGAAGGATCTAAACCTGTGCATTATACTGCATACGAACCATTTTGTGAAATCTCTGAAAGAGTAAATTAACCTCCCCTTTAGATTTCATTAGACATACCCAAGTCATTCTCGTACAGTCATCAATAAAAGTAACAAACCAATGAGATCCACCTAAAGTAGTAACTAGTGATGGCCCCCAGACATCTGAATGTATAAACATAAAAGGACTGGGACTTTTAGTGATTGCTGTTGGAAATGGGACTCGATGGCTTTTTGATAGTTCACAAACATCACAGCGGAAGTTGCTGATATCATTTTTTTCAAACAAACTTGGAAAAAGTTTCTTCAGATAACTGAACGAAGCATGTCCGAGGTGCCGATGCCATAACCAAATGTCGGATTTTTGTTTATCCCTTTTAGAGTAATCTACAGTCAAAGCCTGTTGTAACACGGTAGAGCTTTGTGACTCTAAATCCAAGTAATACAATTGCCCCTGTCTAATACCACAACAAATTGTCTGCTTTGTTTGAATACTTTTAAACTCACAAAATTCAGGCCAAAAAATCACCACACATTGTAAGCTTTTGGTTATTTTGGAGACTGACAACAAGTTATAATTTAGGGATGGGATAACTAAGACAGAATCTAAGTATAAAGAGTTTTTTAGGGTTAACGAACCTTCACCCATTGGCAGTAGAAACAAAGTTTTGTGAGGATGACTTAAGGTTAGACACATGCCTAGAATCAAATGTCATATGATCAGTAGCACCAGAATCAATTATCCATGCACTATTAGAAACAAATGTACACATATTTAAAGACTTACCATCATTTCCAGCAGCAGCTACAAATGATGAAGATTGTTGGACATTTGCTTTCTTTTACACAACAACATCAACATCAGTAGAACTTTTTATTTTGTTGTTATTGAGCATGTCGGGTTTAGTCGTCTCTGAGTAACTTGCTTCCAAATTTGGAACTGAGTTTCGTAGAATTTCTCCACACATCCTACCCTGTTTTTTTTTTTTTTAAATATTACTTAAGAATAAATAAATAAATAAAAAGTTTAAAAACAAACTCTCAACAAGCACAACAGTCAAGTTACGGTGGCACAAAGAATCGCCGATCGAGTCGCCGAGACGGTCGGGTTTGACGTCAGCGTGGTGGTGTTTTCTTGTGACTGAAGTTTGGAGGATTGGATTGATTGCAGTCGTTTTCTCCTTCTTGGATTGACGACGATGGGATGATTACTCACCAGTGATTTTTCCGATGGCTGCTCTACAATGAGAATTTTTTTTAGAGATCAGAGAGTGGCTCTGATACCATGTTTGTTTGAAAGAATTGGGTTTTCAATTCATTGATTTATCACTAAGGAATTACACCATTTATATAGGGAGTATACGATCTCCGAAATCTCCTAATTATGTCAATTGTGGATTACACAATATTTTGTCTGACATAATTAGGAGATTACATAATCTTTAGAATATTCTGAGATTGTATACCTGACATAACTAAAAGATTACATAATATTCACTTAATTACAAAATATATACAAAATATTATGAAAATCTTAACAACAAATATTAGATTCCGATCTATTGGCATTCCAATCAATCGTGAAATGCCTGAATCCTTCAAAACTATGATCTGTTCCCAGAGGCGTTTGATCAGTTTGGTTGCTTTTGGGTCCAGCTTCTTTTTGAGGAATATGAAGCGACTTGAAATTACAAGTTTCATTAAGTCAACTTTAGTTCACCGAAAAAGAGATTTCATTTTGAACAGGTGATTCTCGTGTACTACCCGATCAGTATTGATATCAATGAATAATAAATTAATTTATATACAAATTTTACGCTTTCTAACACCAGAAGGAAAACATTAATCTTAGTGATTTAAGTGCAAATTTCCATATCAGTTTTGAAAGGAAATACGTACTAACAAAATATTTTCTGTTTGAATGAATATATGAGGAGCAAAATCTTAAGCAAATATACAGAAAAACAATAGAATTCGCAAGAGACATATGCAATTTTACGTTAAAAAACTTCTTCAATATGAAGAGATTAAAAGACTACGAGATCGAATGATCCACTTAAATCCACTATAATAAAAAAAATGTTTAAAACAACCACAAATCATCAATAATATTCCACCCAAAATTTAGAGATTTATCACAACTCTAACAAAGTAAAACACACAAAAGAGTTATGAAAAGATAAGAGTAAAATCACCAGCAAAGCATCCGAAATGCAGGCTGTATAACTCCAAACTCAACCGTTAAAATAAAAAACCAATCATCCAGATTGAAGAGCAAACGTCCTCTACATTTTGACAAAAAATCAGGTTGATCAGACTAGAGATGACCTTCCGATCATCATGCTAAAGAAGGATTGAGGACTGAAAAATTTTGTAATCCAACTCTTTGATTTGACTATCTTTCAAGAGGTAAAACTCCACAAAAAAGATGACTATTATAAAACTGGCCATTGGATGTAAAGATCTTGCCATCAACAACAACGTTCTAAAATTTAAGTAAAAACAGAGTAAAATTCATTATTGGATCGTCACCGAGATAACCTAGTGTGCCTCTTTCTCACTTCTCCATATTTTGTATCAATAAATATTATCCTATTTTTCGCACTATTCACCCACTCCAAAAACGAATGAAGCTGCTGCAATTTTTTTTCTTTTATTTTTGGGCTTTAGTTTGGGCCATCCTCCACGCGAGAGAAACCCAAGCCCAACAAGTTTGCACTCCTAAATCAAAATTGTCGAATGGAAAGGTAAATTAGGTTGTGGAAGTGTTAAAGATTTGAGAAGACTAGCATAGACTGAAGCATCTTTCCCAAAATCCTTGCGTATTGACAATAGACATTCGAGCCAAGGCATGCAAAGCTGTCTCACCTTCTGCATCACTAGCAATTGCTAAACCGTCATATTTCTCCACCAATTCAAGCGCAACATATGAGAATGCAACAAAGCAAATGGTGGATGGAACATAGAACCAATTTAAAATCAAAAACATGTCTGGGTTCGTACCATATAAACCATTGCTTATCACATTGACAAGCAATTCGAGGCGATGGTTATTGTCGAATGACTTAACAGCAGTGATCTCATAAAGGTATTTTACCATCTCTCTATGGCCAAACAAAGCTGCCATATCTAGTGGTAGCGTATCCATTCAACCTAGGACCATGGCTATGTCTTTACTCTCACTTCACAGTGTCAATTTTTTTCTCTCTGGGACCAACATTTTCTTTGACCTTATCCATCATCAGTTTGGCAAGTTTCATACTTCCGCACGCGACAGCGAGAAAAAAAGGCGCATCTCCTGCTTTATTTTTCATATAGGATAGATCCATTTTTTCTTTTGGCAAATTTTCTAACAACTTTTTCACAAAGGTGGAGCGCTTAGCTGCAACAGCTATGTGAAGAGCAGTATCCTCTTCTTTTGATATCGTAGCTGTTATATCAATTTCATAATCCTTATAAATTTTTTCAGCGCTTTTCCAATCACTGTCTATTGCAGCTCGATACAATTTTAAGTGTCAACGTCTCTCCTTTTCGTCAGTCAAATTAAAAAAAAATTAGTAAATTCAAGATACAGGTTGTGAGAAAAGTCTAGAGATAGAGAGAATTCGAGAAGAAAAACAGAGGCAGTGTAATCTCTTAACTGAATTATGCTTAACCGTTTCTTAGCCGGAGTACAGGTGCTTATATACAAGTTCAGTCAATGAGCTGAACTGAGCTAACATTCATTGACTAATCATAGAACAGAAAAACTACGTCGTTTACATAAGATATAACTCCTTAAGCTATATCGTTTTATATGAAGTGCAGCGAACTCCTTCTAGCTTTCATTCTTGACATTGTAACCCAGCTGCTTTGCATAGTCAATATTCCCCCTCAAAGTAAACCGTGTATCTTCAAGCACTATCTTCCAGCACTCTGTGCACTTTCCAGGACTTTATTCATCGGCTGCATAGTCAACATTCCCCCTCAAATCAAACTACACTTTAACTCTGCACATCTGATGTTAAACTGCATTGTAACTCTGCACTGGACTGCCTTTTAATACTACACATCTAATGTTGGACTACATTTTAACTCTGCATACCTAATGCTACATTTTAGACTGCACTACAACACATCTTCAACTATTTAGTACAAGAAATAACCATTTAGGACACCAATACAATGAGTTTTGTAGGTCTAACGTTACCTGTAGTCTGCATGTAAATTTTAGCACAATTTACTTCATAAGTAGACTTTCAATTATTCAGTATGCCAACTAAACCATGGAGTATTTTAAACAAAACTATTCAGTATACCAACTACACCATGGAGTATTTTAAACAAAACCACAACAGCTAAATATTTTTCCTGAAGACTTGAACCACAGTCAACATCAACAAAGACACATTCCTAGCTATATAAGAAGTTCGTTGTACCATCGCATCAGTACTGCATCTATACATTTCACCGTTGTTCAAGAGAAATGACATTAAGCTTTTTTCTTAACTCAGTGAATTGAGCTACTGAAAGAGGTTTTGTAAGACAATCGGCAATTTGGAGTTTAGAGGGAACATACTGAATCACCATTTTCTTAGCCAACACTTGTTCTCTTATATAATGAGCATCAATCTCTATGTGTTTGGTACAAGCATGAAACATGGGATTGGCAGCCAAGGCTCCTGCACTCCAATTATCACACCATATAACAGAAGTATTGTGAAGGATTATACCTAACTCAGAGAACATATTTTGTAACCAAGCCACTTCTATAGATGTGTGAGCAAGCACCCTATATTCTGCTTCAATTGAAGAGAAGGCGACCACCTTTTGTTTTCTAGAGCTCTATTGGATGAGATTAGGTCTCAAGTATACACAATAACCACTGGTTGGTTAGAGATCTTCTAAGCTACTTCCCCAACCGGCATCTGCATAACATTCAACATGTAAAAAGCTAGCTGGTTTAAACTGAAGATCATAATCTAAAGTACCTTTAACATATCTAAGGACTTGTTTGCATGCTTGCCACTGAAGTTCATCTGGAGTTTGTAAAAACAGAATAAGTTTAATAACTAAAAAGCTAATATCTGGTCAGGTTAGAGCGAGGTATTGGAGGGTACCAACTATGCTCCTATATAGATTGGGATGATCAAATAGTGGACTATCATTGGGAAACAACCTGGTACCTAAAGCCATAGGTGTGGAGCAAGCGTTAGCTTCTAGCATTTAGTCTTGAGAAGGAGATCTGATGCATATTTAGACTGTTTAAGATAAATAACGCTGGTTGATCCACTTGCTTCTAAACCCAAGAAATACTTCAAGGAGCCCAAAGTTTTTAGTGCGAACTGAGTGTTAAGATCCTAAACTAGTTGGAGAACATAAGTGCCATCAGAACCCGTGATAAGTATATCATCCACATACACTAGGACATAAATCAAACCATAATTGTGCTTTAGGATGAACAAACTTGAATCTGAAACTGAGTTGACAAACCCTTTATTGAGAAAAGCAGTTTTTAACTTTTTAAACCAGGCCCTAAGAACTTGTTTAAGGTCGTGCAAAGCTTTATTTAGTTTTCAAACAAATGAGGGATGTTCAGCATCCTCAAAACTAGCTGGTTGATGCATGTAAATCGTCTCATTCAACTCACCATTTAAAAATGCATTATTCACATCAATCAGTTGAATGTCCCATCCATTTGTCATGACTAAGGTAAGAACAATTCTTATTGTTGAGGGCTTGACAACCAGACTGAAATTCTCAAAATAGTCCAAGCCAAGGGTTTGTTGAAAGCCCTTGGTAACTAGTCTAGCTTTGTATTTTTGGAGGGACCCATCTGCATTAAACTTTGTTTAGAATACCCACTTATTTCCTACTATGTTCATATTATCTGATGAGGGGACAAGAGACCAAGTATTGTTCTTGATCAAGGCTTCAAACTCATTTTCCATGGCATTTTTCCATTCAGGAGTTGCAAGTGCTTCAGTTACAGTGGTGGGTTCAGGCACTACGGAATTCTAGCTAGTTGTGAACAGAATTTTAGGAGTTGTAGACTGATCAGCATCAGGAGACTTTGTAGGTTTATGAGAAACATTTAAGATAGTTGCCAAGGTAGTATCATCAGTGCGTTATGCAGGCACTGTGATATCAGTAGGAGCAACAACAACTGATTTTGTTCTTATAACCATTGGGTGGACATTAATAACAAGAGGATTCGAAGAAGTGAACTACCATGAGATCTAGAGGAGTGAATAACACCCGTAGGATAGGAACATGGTGAAGATCTTGCTACAGGTTTAGCGAAGGACGATGGATGGGCTGAGGGAAGTGTGAGATCAATTTCGAAGGTATAATTTGATGGAATATAATTCAAAGGTAAGGTAGGGAGAGAGGGCACATGCTGAGATATATCAGATAATGGAGAAGAAGCTGATTGAGGTTGGTCTGAAGATGTTGAATCAGATTTATTGGGTAATTAGGAAGAGGCTGATTGAGTTGTTTTGAAAATACTGAATCATGTTGTTGTGGGGAGCTAATAACGTGAGGATTGGGTGATATTGATGGTGAAATAGGTACTAATGAAGTAGATGTTGTTTGGTATAATAATGGACCTGTAAAATGCTTACCAACTGCTGTGATGTTAGGCGAAGTCCTGAGCTGAGAATTAGAAATTGCAGAGGGGACAGAACCATTCAAGGAAGGACTGTGAGAGACAATAATACAAGGAAAAGACATAGAGGACTGATCTGAAGATGTGGTATTAGGTGATAGACTAGAAAGTGCATTTAAAGTAGACACTGAACATAAATTATTACATGAAAAAGGAAATTCAGACTCATTGAATTTTACACTAAGAGTAATGAATATTTTTCCATCTAACCTGAGACATTTGTACCCTTTATGCAATAGACTATAACAAACAAAAACACACTTAGAAGAATGAAAATCAAACTTATGAGAATTAAAATTTCTAAGATAAGGAAAGTAAGCACATCCAAAAACTTTTAAACTATCATATATTGGATCTTTACGAAACAATTTCTGATATTGTGATCTATGATTAAGAACGCTAATAGGCATTATATTTATGAGAAAAACTGAAGTTTCAAATGCTAACCACAAATATTTAAGAGGCATGGATGCATGCGCAAATAAGGTAAGTCTAGTTTCAACAATGTGTCCATGCTTTCAATCACTCCAACCATTTTGTTGAAGAATATATGCACAAGAGTATCTAAATGTGATGCCCGTTTAGGGTTTAGGGTTTAGGGTTTAAGATAAGGAACAAGAGCCTTATACTCTCCTCCTTGATCAGATTACAAGCATTTTAGCTTGTATCCAAATTGTTTTTCAACAAGACGATCGAATTTGACAAAAAATGGACTTTACCTCAACCTTGGTTTTTAAAGGAAACAACCAAGTAAACCTACTATAATTATCTAAAAACTGAACATAATATCGAAATCCTTCTATAGAAGGAAAAGGGGCACGACCCCACACATCAGTATGGACTAATTCAAATGGAACATTAGCTTGGGACTGTGATAGAGGAAAGCTAGTTTGGTGTGATTTTCCCAGTTGACATGCATCACAAAAAGACACAATGGAAAAATAAGGAACTTCAATGTTTTGACAACTTGAACTGGAATCAAATTTTAATTGGGACAGAATTTTGTGCAAAACAGATGCATGAGGGTGACCTAACCGCTTATGCCAAAGTATATGATCATGGGGTTGTTTATTTACAACAAGAGCATGCAAATCATCAGTGAAATGTTTACAATCATTATGCAAAGCTGAATTAGACAAAAAAGCATCAGATTTAGGACAATGTGAATCATTATGTAAAATATTATGTTCTGACATGGACACACCAGATTCAGAAAAATGTGAAGTGCTGAGTAAATCATTATTTTGTGAAGAATTATAGCACACATCAGGATCAATAGTAACGGTTTGAACATTAGAAAAATCAAGTAGACAAGTTTTATTGCTCTGTAATGTATTACATTTCAAAGCTGAAGCAGATGCTACTTTATATACAACATTATCAGAATTAAAAATGCTGCAGGAGACTCTTTAAAGACAAACTGATTGGATTGATTATTTGGTGAACAAGTTGTTAACTTAGAAGGTGTAATGGTTGAAGAACATTGATATGGTAAGCTAGTTCGAGATATACAAACAGAATCAAACATATGGTTTTCTGACTCAGAATTTACAGTAGCAATAATAGTAGAAGAACTGGGCTGTCTATATGCAGATTGAGCAGAAGGAATGTTGAGTTGATACAACCCTCCTTTAAGGTCCTGTTACAATAAAATTGCTCTTGTGGACTTTTCCTTGACAATACAACAATTAGAATCAAATTCCACAATCACATTATTATCCTTTGTGAATTTAGAGATAATTAGTAAATTTTTTGTAATTTTGGGAACACAAGGAATATTTTTAAGGTGCAAACACTTAGATTGTAAAGTACTTGGCAAAAGAGAATGACCGGTATGTGTAATAGCAAGATACTCACCATTACTAACCTGCAGTTTCTCTATTCCATCAAAGACCTTGCTGATATTCAACTGGTTTAGGTCAGAAGCAACATGATCTGTCACAATCGAATCCTTATACCACATAAGATCAACTAGAGAATAAGTAGTAGCAAGGGCTATTGGAGAGGTACGCTGAGTCTGATGTGCCGAAGGACTATTGTAGTTGCTAAGAGTGCTAGTAGCTGATATGGAATAAGAAGACTGAGCACCATGTTTTGATCCAATCGAGGCAAAATGTGCTTGACTGTTAACTGATAGTTGTTGGCTGGGGACACTAAAACTTGAAGAAGAATTAAAGTTGGTATGTAGATGATCAGTCCGAGGATTATAGGCCTGCTGCGATAGTACTGTTGATGCACAGATCCTGGCTGAATATTCTGACTTACGAAAGGAAGCTGCAAAGTGGAAGAATGAAAGGTACTGACAGGTTGTTGAGGCAGATGACCAGAGTTGTAGAAATTTTGGTAATTCTAATTCTGAGAAGGATTCGTAGGCAATTGTAGGTTGCCATTGTAAGTAGTATTATATCAGTGATAACACTGAACTGATGAATATCTAGCACAATGAGGGTTACTAAGGAAGTTTAGTGAAAGTTTAGTACTAGGGAAACTGTCGTGAACTGACTTGGGATTATTTTGGTTAATCTGAGCTACTGATTGTGGACCATTAAAGCTGTCAGAACTGTTATGTAAGCAGCATTTGCAGAACCAGTAAAGCTACCAGAATTGCTATTTAACGCTATATTTGTAGAGCTATTGTATAGATCTACTGAGTTAAACTTCCCCAAGCGTATTCATACTTTTGAAGCAAGAACTGAGCTTCTTGCAAAGTAATGGAATCAACCTTTGACTCAAGTCTTGAGGTGAGATTAACTACCACAACATCATATTCAGGCCCCAAACCATCTAACACAAATTGTATTAAGTCTTCATCAGAAATGACTAATCCACTCGCAGCTAAAATTTCTCCTTCATTTTTTTTTTTAACATAATCCCTTATAGTAAGACTCCCTTTTGTGTTGTTTGAAGCAAATTCTTGAGATGTAAAGCCCTACCTTTCAAATCAGTGATAAACTCACTCTCTAGGGCAAACCAGATTTCAGTGGAAAAACGACACTTGGATACATAGCTGAACATGTCCTCTGATATAGAAGCTAAGAGCCAACTCACTAAGCCTTTGTCTATTTTCTTCCACTGAATATATGTTGGATTGATTTTTTTCATTAATAGAATCACTACTTGCCCTAGGTTCAGTACCAACTGAATTTCATTAATAGAATCATTATCAATTACAGAACCACAAGGTATAAGAGGTGGAGGACAAGGAGACCTACCTAATACATGGTGTTCCAGTTCATGCAATCCAACCTTGAAAAGAACTTGAGAGCTCCGAAACCTATAATTGTTCCTTGTCAGTTTTGGGCTTAAATCTGCAAGCTTAACGCCACGATAGAGACAGTTTGAGTTGAGGAATCACGAAGCATTCCCTCTACGCTGTTAGGCGATGGAAATGAGGAAGATTCTTTATTCATTGACGTAAGTCAGCAGCTCTGATACCATGTGAGAAAAGTCTAGAGATAGAGAGAATTCGAGAAGAAAAATCTTTTAACTGAATTATGCTTAACTGTTTCTTAGCTGGAGTACAAGTGCTCATATACAAGTTCAGTCAATGAGTTGAACTGAGCTAACGGTCATTGACTAATCATAGAACATAAAAACTACGTTGTTTATGTTATGCAACGGAAACATAAACTCTAACGTTAGCTATTGAATATAATAATAACCAGTAGCAAAACATAAATAAATAGCAAAAATTAAATGCAAAAATAAAGAATACCAGGAATTAACAAGGTTCGGTATTGAAACCTACGTCCTCGGACGCTACAAAAGAAAACTCCACTATCTCCAAACAATATTACAAACTTTTGGGCAATACAACAAATATCCAAAACAAATGGGAGATACAACAAAACTTGCAAACTAAAGGGTCCTTAAAGAAAGAACCCTAAACAAAAGAAGTATAATGGAATTACAACTTGGGATGTCTAATAACAATGATTTGGGCCCTTATATATAGGCCCCAAAAGTTTCTCACTTTTTAATCCAAATCAATGTTGGACAAACGAACTTTTTTTTTGCCTATTACATATAAGTCCCTAAACCTTTCTCCATTATCATTTCTACCCAATGTGATTTTGCTAAAAGCCATTTTTCAACAAATCTCCATCTTGGCGAATTAGCAAACCTTCAAAGTTTTGTATTCTTCTGTCAAATTTTGCACCACCTTCAAATGTGCCAAAAAGCACAATCAAGCTCTCAGGATATTGATCAAGTTCAAACAGTGATTGAACTTGATCATTGTCACTACTTTCATTAAGACATCTGCATGATTCTCAGCAGTCCCAATCTTCTCTAATCAGATTCTTCCTTCAGAAATAATTTCTCGCACAAAGTGGTAACGAACATCTATATGCTTGGTGCGAAAGTGGAATACTGGATTCTTTGCTAAGTGAATAGCACTCTGACTGTCAGAATAGATAGTGATCTTCTTCTGACTAATTTTTAATTCATCCAATAGCCCTTGTAACCAAATAGCTTCCTTTCTGACCTCAGAATCGCCATGTATTTTGCCTCTGTAATAGACAAAGCAACTGTAGACTGCAAAGAAGATTTCCAACTTACTGGAGCTCTAGCAAGAGTAAATACATATCCAGTAGTTGACCGATGCTTGTCCAAATCACCAGCATAATCAGAATCTACATAGCCAATAGCGAATTGACTAAGATTTTCATCCCGCTCAAAAACCAAACCAATGTTTACAGTACCTATAATATACTGTAAAATCCACTTCATAGCTTGCCAATGTCCTTTACCAGGATCATGCATATACCTGCTCACAATTCCAACTGCATGTGAAATGTCAAGCCTAGTACACACCATTGAATACATCAAGCTACCAACCGCATTTGAATACGGAACTTTTGACATATACTCTCGTTCTTCATGCGTACTTGGAGATAATGATGCATTAAGCTTTATATGAGGAGCAAGTGGTGTACTTATAGGTTTTGTACTTTCAGTTATGCCAAAACGTTGTAAGACCTTCTTTAGATACTGCTTTTGTGTCAAACAAACCTTGCCATTTCCTCTATCTCTAATTATCTCCATACCGAGAATCTTCTTGGCTTCCCCTAAATCCTTCATCTCAAATTCTTGATTTAGTTGAGCCTTTAACTTCTCAATTTCTTCTACATTCTTTGAAGTAATCAACATATCATCAACATATAAGAGTAGATAAATGAGAGTATCACCTTGTAGCCTTTGAAAATATACACAGTTGTCAAATTTGCTTTTTGTATACTCCTGACCCATCATAAACCTATCAAATCGCTTGTACCACTGCCTCGGAGATTGTTTCAAACTATAAAGTGATCTTTTCAGTTTACAAACCCAATCTGTCTTCCCAATACTCCTAAATCCTTCTGGCTGAGTCATATAGATTTCCTCTTCCAAATCACCATGTAGAAATGCAGTTTTCACATCAAGTTGAACAAGTTCAAGATTCATCTAAGCAACCAAGGCCAACAAAATTCTAATGGAAGAATGCTTAACAACTGGAGAAAATACCTCATTGAAATCTATTCCTTCCTTCTGAGCGTAGCCTTTCGCTACCAACATTGCCTTGTATCGAATGTCTTTCAAATTCAGAAATCCTTCTTTCTTTGCATATACCCATTTGCATCCAATTGCCTTCTTATTCTTTGGTAATTGAACAACCTCCCAAGTTTCATTCTTATAGAGAGATTGCATCTCTTCTTTCATGGCTTTCCTCCACTTACTGTTTTCGGAACTGCTAGCTACTTCATTATAAGTGGAAGGAACTTCACCATCTTCAATTGAGAGTGCATAGACCACTGTATCAGCAAAACGAGCAGGCTTGCGAATTTCTCATCTTGGCCTATTAACGGCAATTAATTCTTGTTGGGGATCTTCGAAAGAATCATTTTCTTCATCTCCAATGAACTCCTCTATCATATGAGTCTCATTTCCATAGGTGACTGATGTTGTTTCAAACTCCACCTGCTGTTGAGTATGCTCCACCTGTTGCGGAGTACTGAAAACCTTCATCTGGCTTCCTTTTTTCTTTTCTAACATAGAAGATTCATCAAATGTCACATCCCTACTAAACAGTATTTTCTTCGAACTTAGACACCAAAGACGGTATCCTTTCACATCTGAGGTAATCCCTATGAATACTGCTTTCTTTGCTCTAGGATTTAACTTAGACTCTTTCACATGGTAATAAGCAGTGGAACCAAAAACATGTAAAGAGTCATAATCGAAACAGGATTTCCAGACCATACCTCAATCGGCATCTTGCCTTCAATTGCAGTTGATGGTAGACGATTAATGAGATGACACGCATATATAACTGCCTCAGCCCAAAACTCTTTGCCCAACCCAGAATTGGACAACATACATCGAACTTTCTCCAGTATAGTTTGATTCATGCATTCTGCCACCCCATTCTACTGTGGTGTATTTCTTACTATAAAGTGACGTACTATTCCTTCATCTTGGCAAACTTTCAAAAACGGATCACTACGATACTCCCCACCATTATCTGTATGTAGCTGCTTGATCTTTCTGCTCGTCTGAGTCTCAATCATCTTTTTCCATTTAAGGAAAACACCAAGTACATTCTCTTTAGTTTTCATCACATATACCCAAACTCTTCTGAAAAAATCATCTACAAAAGTGAAAAAATAATGCATACCTCCCAAAGATGTTGTTTTGGTAGGTCCCCACACATCAAAATGAACATAATCCAAAATACTCTTAGTATTATGGATTGCGGTGCCGAATTTCACTCTTGTCTGTTTTCCCAGAACACAATGCTCACAGAAGTCTAGCTTACAGGTCTTTGTACCTTTCAATAAGCATTGATTCACCAAACTAAGTAAGGCTTTTTCACCTGCATGCCCCAAACGCATATGCCACAGCTTGAGCATTTCAATCGCATCCTTCAGTACGATCACTATCGCTGTTTCAATAATATACTACCATTATAGTAATACAAGTTGTTTCTCCTCGTGCCTTTTATTACCACAAGAGTGCCTGAAGAAACTTTTAGAATTCTATCTCACATATTCACTATGAAGCCTTTAGATTCCAAGGCTCCCAAAGAGATGAGATTCATTTTCAACTTCGGTACATACCGAACATCTGTCAGAGTTCTAGTTAAGTCATCATGATTCTTCAACCGAATTGAACATATCCTAGTTGTTTTATAAGCATCATCATTGCCCATATAAACAACTCCACCATCAAGTTCTTCAAAATTAAAGAACCATTCCTTGTGAGGACACATATGATAGGTACAACCTAAATCCATAATCCACTCATTTGATCCAGAGATGGATGGTAGACTAACAAGATAGAAATCTGACTCATCCTCTTCACGCTCAACAACGTATGCATCAAAAGTAGCTTTGCCCTCTTTCTTTTGCAACTTTGGACAATCTTTCTTCCAATGCCCTTTTTCACGACAAAAGGCATATTGATCCCTATTGAGTTTTCCCTTTGAACGAGATCTTCCTCTTCTCTCCTTCTTACGACTCTGATTTTGACTCCGCTCTCTTGCTACAAGAGTTTCTGCTAACTCATCTCTATTCTCCTTGTGATCCTTCTTCTGAATTTCATGATTGGATAGAGCAAAACAAACTTCTTCAAAGGACAATTTTTCTTTCCCATGAAGAAGTGTAATTACTAGATAGTCCAACTCATCCGGAAAAGATCCAATTAACAACATAGCCTTATGTTCATCTTTGAATGTTTCATCCAAATTTAACAAATCAGTAATTAATCAGTTAAATATATCAATATGGCTATTGATATTTGTACCTGGTCTCAACTGAAGACGAAACAGTCTTTTCATCAAATAGAGCCGATTCTCATTACTTCTCTTCATGTATTTGTTTTCCAGCGCCTTCCATAACTTATTGGCAGATGTCTCTTTCATGAATGAATATTTCTGCTCTCTACAAAGACATGAGCGAATCATCCCACATGCTTTTACATTCAACCTCACCCAGTCTTTCTCATAGTCTTCTGGTTTTTCCTCCTCTAGAACGATATCTAGATCCTGCTGATACAAGTTATCCATTACCTCACTCTGCCACAAGCCAAAATTATTTTGACCATCAAATTTTTCAACATCAATTTTTGCATTTGAAACCGTTATCATCTCTACTGGTGCGGATGGTGGTGTTGCGGACGGTGATGCTTCGGACGATGAATCCTCGGACAATGATGTCATTTATGCCTTACGCAATTGGCTTGGTAAACAAAGTTCCCAATAACTAAGCTCCACAAATTATTATATTCAATAGCTAACCAACAAATCAACAATAGCCCTAGGTAGTAGTAAGTGCTGAAATGATTAAATACGCACTAGGAAAATTCCCATGAAACAATGGAGGGGTCACATATGGTCCCACTTAAAATCCTGTCTCCTTAGACTTTTATCGTCTTTTTGACAGAATGTTCCATCGACATGCATATGACCATACAAATAGCTACTCACTGTCCTAAACCTAGGCTCTGATACCAATTGTTATGCAATGGAAACATAAACTCTAATGCTAGCTATTGAATATAATAATAACCAGTAGTAAAGCATAAATAAATAGCAAAAATTAAATACAAAAATAAAGAATACCAGGAATTAACGAGGTTCGGTATTGAAACCTACGTCCTCGGGCGCTGCAAAAGAAAAACTCCACTATCTCCAAACAATATTACAAACTTTTGGGCAATACAACAAATACCCAAAACAAAGGTTAGATACAACAAACTTGCAAACTAAAGGGTCCTTAAAGAAAGAACCCTAAACAAAAGAAGCATAATGGAATTACAACTTGGGATGCCTAATAACAATGATTTGGGCCCTTCTATATAGGCCCCAAAAGTTTCCCACTTTTCAATACTAATCAATGTGGGACAAACTAACTTTTTTTTAGCGTATTACATATAAGTCCCTAAACCTTTCTCCATTATCATTTCTACCCCATGTGATTTTGCTAAAAGCCATTTTTCAATAGTTTACATAAGATATAACTCCTTAAGCTATAAACGACAGCCAACTCCTTCTAGCTTTCATTCTTGACATTTTAACCCAGTTACTTTGCATAGTCAATATAGGTAACCGATGATGAAATGATATTTGTTTAAAATTAGGCAACTGATATGTAATTAAGGAGAGAAATAAAAATGTGAAGAGTTGTGTTTTTAATATAACTGAGCCGGTAGTAATAAACACATGAAAACCAGGAATCCCCACCCCCAAATCAGCCAAATTATTCATCCAAATTGAATCACTTCTCTTTTATAATTTTGTTGAAATTTATCTCTTCATACTATTTCCTTTTAGCCTCTCTATTTCTATATACTATTAACTAAGCAAGCTTTCTTTCTCTAGTTGCTAGAGTGTTTACAAAATAATCAAGAGAAATCAATTAGTTACACATTCAGGCATTCAACAAAAGTTCATTAATTATATGATATGGGATTTTGATATTTGATTTGTTAACTTTGTCTGTCACATTGGTAAGTTCCATCAACGGACTATTGATATTCCCAAAAAACACTCAAGTGAGAAAAAATGAAGCTATGATAAAACATGATGTGTGTTGAAGTCACACACCGACTAGGCACACTCAAGCTTACTAGTTTATAAGAGGGGTAATCATCCCATTCAACAAGGCCTTATTGAGTGATGAGTCAGACTCACCTCAAATTCTATCATGGTATCAAAGTCTAGGTTCAGTTGAGCTGAGTGCTTGACCAGCAGGTGAGGAGTTAGAGCCAACAACTACCTCCAATAACAAGCATGACCCAATATATGGGCATGACCATAAGGGGGAGTGTTGAAGTCTCAAACCAACTAGGCACGTTCAAGCCTACTAGTTTATAAGAGAGGGTAATCCTTTCATTCAAAATGCCTTATTGGGTGGGGAGTCAGACTTACCTCAAATTCTATCAATGTGTAGATAAAACTTGCGCTCCATCTTGAGGGAAAATAAAAAATAACACACACATATATAGCTACCCTAACTATATTGCAATATCAAAACATACTAGTCGATAGAATCTCAACATTTTCTCCTACTGCCGTAGTTTCCGATTTAACGACATCCTCCATGTCCATGATTTCTTGCTGGGTATGAATTAGTGGATATCTACAATGAACTTTCAAATAGTAGATTAATAAAAGATGGTATTCTATTAAAAGAATACGATATGTTATAAAGAAACTTTAGGTCTTTCTTTATAAGATATCGTATTAAATAGAAACTTGAGGTCTTTCTTTATAATATATCGTATTAAAATTAGATTTTAATTTTCCTCTTGTACAATATTTAGGTCTTTCAAAGAGCAGAATCTTTGCAATTGGCATTAACCCTCTTTCTCACGGCAATAGTAAGAATACCATATTTTAAAAGACTTTTCGATATTCTGTAAAGAAACTTGAGGTCTTTCTTTATAAAATACCTAAATATTTTTTTATAAAGAAATACCTCAAGCCAAGTGGATATTATTAATGCACTCTTTGAAAGAGAAACCAAATGATATTTAAAAACTCTAATCATATTAACCAAAATGAAAATAAAAAAAATCGGATGGTATTGTTATTATTGCTGTGAGAAAGAGGGTTAATGCCAGTTGTACCAAGTACTTACAAATCCAAGATAAAAAAATAAAAAATAAAGAATTAATGACATTAATCACCCTGAGATATAATATACTAACAAAATATCCCTAAAGTTTTTAAAATGACGGAACTTCCCTTATGTTAATGAATTGCTAGTGAATTGTTAAAACTCACACTGTTATAAGTTAATAAATATTACTGAATTGCCTTCATACCATTGATTTTAACACTTAAAACTTAACAGGAACAATAAATTCAAAGAAAAATCTTGAGCAATTCAAAGATAAGATTATGAACTTGGACTCATCGCTCCAAGAATATTGCAAGTGTATCAAAAACTAAAAGACTTTATGAGAATCTAAAGATTAATTAATTCGGGATACATTGAAACATACCTGCACCAAAACCAAAGTATTTCCTATACTGACAACACTTGGATCTTTTTTCATTGTTTGGCTTGATAAATCAAATGCTAATTAGAGGTATATATATACACAGAGATGGCCTGAGCCTCAAGGATTAATCAATATAATAACATGTATGAAATCAATGCAATCCTAAAGTCTTTTAAATTTATTATTCAATAGAGATGACTAAGGATTTATAAATTAATATGTCTTACCAGTAATGCGTGATTAAAGACTCACATAGAGATTATATGTATGTATGTATGTACGTACACACAGGGATTATATATATATATATATATATATATATATATATATATATATATATATATATATATATATATATATATATATATATAAGTCATTAAATAATATTCAATTTGTATTATTAAAATAGCATTCTTGGCAGTCTAATCCTTGTAATAATTTTCAATGGGAAAGTTATCGTTGACTTTCCCAGTAATCTACATTGCGATGTAATTATGTTTGAGAAGAGAACGACTTTTTCTTTTTCCATAAAATAGGGTGGTTGCTGAATAAATTATAATACTGTTTATTTTATTGCTCAATAAATTAATGTGGCGGTTTTCTTCTTTGTTTTCATGCAAAACCAACAGTATGCAGCACCAGAATGGCACAAGAACAACACTCCGATTACAGTAAAAGCAGATGTTTACAGCTTCGGAGTAATGTTGCTTGAAATCATTTGCTGTAGAAAGAACATGGACATATCTCTCAAAGATGAAGAAATCATACTGATGGATTGGGTTTATCATTGCTACGAGGCTGGAGAGCTCAGAAAACTTGTGAATGAAGAAGGTTTAGACATGGAGGAAGCGGAAAAATTGGTGAAGATCGGATTGTTGTGTGTGGAGACTGAGTTTGCTTCGAGGCCTACAATGAAAGAAGTGATCTTGATGATGGAAGGAATTGTTTCTATACTACCTCCTGCTTCACCATATCCTTCTGGCAGAGGCTAATTTCACCATATTAATTAATTAATTATGCTAATTACTATGATGTATTAATCTTGTTGTCAAATAAATTTCAGAATTGTCTAAGATTAATTTACATAAATTTGAATTTATAATATTGCATCAAATTTACAATACTGCAAACAAAAACATTACAAATGGCACTAAGAAAAAAAAGTAGGATTTGGAGGAAATGGGATATCTACTATGCCTTCCAACATCAATACAACTGTTTTCATTGAAGCACGGAGTGATGGCTCGTATTGGATGCACCAAAGTCCCACTTTAACCATCCTTTCCAACTGCAGCTTGTCAACTTCTTCACCACCCACTACTTTTCCCAGCTCGCCAGCCTGAAAACAATTGTAAACCCACTCTTCAAGAATAGCTTCCTCTTCAGGTAAGGTCCAATCAACACATCGCCGACAACATATGATCTCCAATAGTACAATTCCGAAACTGTAAACATCTGCTTTGACTGTTACAGGTAGCTTTCTATGCCATTCTGGAGCAACATATCCCCTTGTTCCTCTAATCCCTGTCGGTGATCTAGTCTGGTCAGGCTTCAGAAGTTTTGCCAATCCGAAGTCCGATATTTTTGCACAATTATGCTCATCTATGAGAATGTTCTGAGGCTTTATATCACAATGGATAATCCGGGTTTCACAATCTTCATGAAGGTAGAGGAGACCTTTTGCTATGTTGCAAGCAATATCCATTCGTTGATCCCAGCATGGTTGCTTTTCAGGTGCAAAGAGCAGATCTGCAAGGGAACCATTGCTCATGTACTCGTATACCAACAGCCGATTAGGCCCCTCATGGCAGTAGCCAAGTAGTCGGACTAAGTTCCGGTGATGAGTTTTCCCAATTGCTGTCATCTCAGTCTGAAATTCTTTTTCTCCTTCAGTTGAAACTCTGTCCAGTCTCTTAACAGCTATCACCTTCTGATTATGAGATATTTCCCCCCTGAAAACTGTCCCAAATGCTCCTCTACCAATCTCTTCGGTAAAATTGTTAGTCACATTCAATAGCTCCAAGTAAGTAAATGATTTTAGACCAAAATCCTCGTCTAACCGAATTTTGTTTGAAATCCTTTACATCCATGAACTCGATTCCTGTAAACAAGGACTCCAGAAATTATCAAAATAATGAATGCAACAACAAGGAGTGAAACGTTGACTATATGGCTCTCTTTCTTCCCTCCTTTAGGCTCATCCCCTTCTCTGGGGGCATCTGCAAAATTTGAAACACCTACTTTGATGAGAGCTAAGTTTGACTTGCTCTCAAGTTTTATCCCAAATCTCAGAGGAAGTTTTTGCTTTCTGCATTTTCCATCTCCGAACATTGCAGCTTCACAAATACAATCTTCCAAGCATGCTTTTTCACATTCTTCATTGGTTGGTAATGACAGAATAGAATATGAAGTGTCCTCCCATGTGGTGTTTGCAACCCTCTCAATAGTATATTTGATATTTCCATTCTTGCTTTCGCAGTTCTCGGTCCAAAAATTCTATTGACAGCCTCTTTCTCCACTAACTGCAAATCCCGGAAGACATTGACAGTAAATATCTCCATCATTTTTAACACAATACCTGTTTAGGCCACAACGACCCTTTGGCGAACACTTGTCATCCGAAGAAGCCCATACAATTGACATATTGCTCTGATTTGTTGTAAATGAATACAGTCGAAAGATTCCATCCGCGTCAACTTTCATCAAATAGATTGTTTCTTCTGTAGAATAGCCTCCTGGAACAAGATTTTTAATGGTGAATCCAGTATAATTAAGCAGGTAAAGATGGCCATCAAGGTTTAGGGACACATTATCACCTCTTCCATATGTAGAAGATGAATAATAAGCATATGCTGATGAGTCTGGAGTATCCTTTGGGTATTGCACCAGGTTTCCATCGTGTTGCATCTTAAGACGAAAGATCCCCGTTGATTGATCCGTTTCAGACACACTTGAATACAACTCTTCTCCTGCCAAGAGGCCTTGACCTGGTAATACTATATTAGTGGGGTTTCGAAAACTCTGCCATATTATCTCCTCATCAGAATTATAGAGAATAAAGTTCCCCGAATCAAGCATAGATGCTTTTGCAACAGGTTCAGGAGTATTTACAATGGATGTTTCTTCGCCTTCTGCTGATTGAAGAATGAGTCTTCCACCACCCGTAAGAAGCAAGGTAACATTGGCAGGAACCGGTGGGCTGTCGCGATTCGCTTTCCAAACAACTGTCTTTTGAGGTATTCCTGCAATAAAAATTCCTACACAGAAACCATTCCCTTGCTGATAAAATCCGAAACCATAAAAACCAGAAGGTGACAGCCAGGAGGAGTTTCTAGTGGGAGTTAGAGAAGAGCCTAGACTTGTATTGAAATGCCCCTGTTGAGTTGTTGCCAGAAAATTTGCGGAGAGCAGAAGGAAAAAGAATAGGATAGCAGCCATTTTTTAAGCGTATTCCTCCATTTCTTGCTTAATAACTAAAGATTTCAATTACAAGTTCATTTAGGACCATTAAGAACAGATCAATATATTATACAAGGCTCAATAAAATATTTAAGTCCCCACTTCCAGTCAATAAGTATTATAAAATGAATGTTCAATATAATCGTGGGAGCACGTTTGAGATATAAAATTTTACTTGCAGGACCATTTCAAATTGTGTTTAGTCTTTGTCAAGTGAATTTATAACTTAAAATCCATCAGCTAAGGAAGTCAAGGACTTTCACTGAAGTTTATCCCATTTGACTTTACTTTGGTTGTTTCCTCTGAAGTTTCATTGTCTTTAAATAAAAGTATGTGAAATCCCTGAACCATTGAATTACACTTTCTTGCCCATAGCCGTTGAGTTACATTTCATTTTATGTTGTAAAGCCTCCATCACATATGTTGAAACCAAAATAGGATGAACATATAATCAGCAATTACCAACTCCATTTAGATAAGAGTTTAGCCTGAGGTGGAAGTGGGACAAGTAGGAATATAGACATCCCTTAATGAAGAAATCGTGAACCCACTTAATAAAAACAATTTCCTCCAGGTTTGGTGCACTAACATCAATGTTCTTTCCGCAACAAACAAATTCCAGGAGCACAACATGGTAACTATAAACATCTGCTTCACCGATATTGGGGTCCTAGACCATTCTGGTGCTTTTCATCTTCTTGTCCTTCTAGCCAATGTGAAAGTCTTTGTTTGATCTGGTATCAAAAATTTTGCCCGGCAAAAGTTAGAGATTTTAACTGTCCAGAAATAAGAAAATAAAGAATAAGAGCCTTTGTTTTTTAATGACTCTGAATATTTACACATAAGAAGAAGATGAGAAAAGGAAAAAACTGAAATCAAGGCTGTACATAAACAGATGAATTAATGGAAAAATTAGTTGAGAAATCACAGGAACAATATCAACTGATTGTTGCTGTAGTTGACTCCATCCTAAATTTTACTACCTCCAACTTTGTCATGTAATACTTCCCCTCAAGTTGGAGCGTGAATGTCAATCTTGCCCAATTTGCAAATTAGACGTTGAAAGTTCTCACTAGCCTTAGGCTTGGTAAAAATGTTGGCGACTTTAAGCTTGTATTAATCTTCTTGTCAAATAAGTTTCAGAGTTGTCTAAGATTAATTTACATAAATTTGAGTTCTTTTGAAGTCTTAGCTTACTTTGAACTTTTTATATACATGTAATTACTTTTGGTTTCCACATGTAGCATTGGTGAACAAAGGAAGTTAAAAGAATTACAAAATCAGATCTAGTAATATAAGCAGCAGGGGAAACCCAACTTTCATTAAATATACAATTATAGCAAACAAAACATTACAAATGGCACTAAGAAAAAGTAGTAGGATTTGGAGGAAGTGGGATATCTACTATGCCTTCCAACATCAATACAACTGTTTTCATTGAAGTACGGAGTGATGGCTCGTATTGGATGCACCAAAGTCCCACTTTAACCATCCTTTCCAACTGCAGTTTGTCAACTTCTTCACCACCCACAATTTTTCCCAGCTCACCAGCCTGAAAACAATAGTAAAGCCATTCTTCAAGAATAGCTTCCTCCTCAGGTAGGGTCCAATCAACACATCGTCGACAACAAATGATCTCCAATAGTACAATTCCGAAACTATAAACATCTGCTTTGACTGATACGGGTAGCTTTCTATGCCATTCTGGAGCAACATATCCCCTTGTTCCTCTAATCCCTGTAAGTGATCTAGTCTGGTCAGGCCTGAGAAGTTTTCCCAATCCGAAGTCTGATATTTTCGCACACTTATGCTCATCCGTGAGAATGTTCTGAGGCTTTATATCACAATGGATAATCCTGTTAAAGCAATATACATAAATAATAAAGTATTATTTTATTGCCATAATTACAAAGTCACTGGTCATGCAGTAAAAGAATACCAGTCTTTCGTCAAAAGCCTTACCTTAAACCACTGTAAATCATGTTGCATCTGCATCACTGGTCCAGCAATGAGATTTACTGATTTAGTTTATACTGCGGAGATAATTGTCCAGCTAATTGCAAGATATTGTTACCATAAATGTCTTTAGACATCAACAATAAATTTCTGTGACCGCTCATGTCATATATGCGGTTTAATACTTTTGCCTGACGGTTCATCACTGCTAATTGGAATGCATTACAATTCATTTCATTTGAAAACCATACTGCATCAGGAAATGAATTTATTATCTCCTTCACAACTTCCGAAACCCCCAGTTCTGCCGCTAAAAGGAGCGGTTGTTTGAGAAGTAAGGAGGTTTTTTTAATGGTCTAGTCCATTGGTAATTTCTGTGCACGTGTCAGAACAAGTTCAAGTGTTGTTTTATGTTCTTCCTTGAAAGATTTTAGAACTGCAAATTGAACAAAGTCAACAATAACATAACCATATATCAAGCTAAAAAGTGTAATTCAACAGGAAACATCTTAAAAGTGCGAATGAAAAATCGTATAACTCATAAAACAATAAAGAGATCAAAGTCATATATACTAACCAAAAAAATATTGCCAAAGCTTTAGTCTTTTTCCACTGGGAAATGCAGACGGCTTTCGGGCCATTGCCTTTAATAGAAAGTCTCCTTTAGATGACACCTTTGTTGCTAAACCTGGATGGCGTTTAACAAATTCCAGTGCCAAGTCTGAGACAGAACGATGTACAGAAATTTTGAAGTCATTTCAAATCAATTCCAAGAATATATATATATATATATATATATATATATATATATATATATATATATATATGTTGCGATATGAGACTAAACTAAACACTAATCAACCAATTAATCACAAAGGAAATCAAGAACAAGCAAACACACACAAGAGTTTACCGTGGTTCACTTGCTCAAGACTTGAGCAAGCTATATCCACGTTGAGCTTTGAAACACTAAGGCTCGCTACACTAAGAAGATCAATATCGTTTACAGAGTACAATTTCAGATTCTGAAACACCGTCCAACTTACTTTGCTAATCTATCACTCAACTCTTTTACCGTAACCTTTAAACCCAAGAGAAAGACTCCCTAAGCTTCTCTACCCGTGAAGGAAACACCACCTACACTCAACAACCCAATTGATTGCACCAAGATTACAAGAATTAAAGTAAACTAAAAAACCCAGAAAATTTGAATTTTATAGAGTTGAAGAAGAAGAGAAAAACTGATCTTGTTCATTGTAGCTTTAATTGGAGAGCTGCCCTCTTTTATACCTTTGACTTTTCAAGGAAATTTCAGCCATTAGATGAACCTTGAATCAACTATCAGGATTGCATGAAGCTTGGACCAAAAAGGCAGCGTTAGACTTAAACTTATGTGGCTATGGTTTTTAGCTTCACACTTTTACATTCTCCACCATGAAGCTAACAAACTCCTCCAGGTCGTCACTCCATTAGTGCAGCAAGCATCTCAATGTTCCTTCTCAGTTCTGATGTGTTACCTTATATGTAATAAGTCCAAGCAATGCTTACACTTTGATGAAGTCACAACCTTGGTCCCGTATCTGCTGGATTTTCCTCAGTTTGTATCTTCTCCAGGCGTAGTTGTCCAACTTGAAATGAGATCCCTCACAAAATGAAACCTCACATCTACGTGCTTGGTTCTCTCATGATACACAGGGTTTTTGCTCAAGTGGATGGCACTTTGACTGTTCGAATAGACAGTCACAAGTCCATCCAATAGGTTGGCTTCTTGTAGGATTCCTTACAGCCATATGGCCTCCTTGAAAGCATCCGTGACTGTCATATATTCAGATTCAGTTTTGGACAGTGTAACCAAAGGTTGCAACTAGGATTTCGCTCACACAATTTCATCCAAGTGTAAAACAGTGGGTAGTAGTGGACTTTCTACTATCTCTATCACCTGCAAAATCAGAATCCACATACCCCACAAGATCAAGTATATCCTATCATTTACAATAATCTAAACCAACATACACAATGCTATTTATGTACCTTAGCAACCATTTTAATGCAACCCAATGTTCAATACCAGGATTTGACATGTATCTACTAAGTAAAGAGATTGCAAAAGACAAATCAGGTCTGGTACTAATCATAGCATACATTATGGAGCCTATTGCACTAGAGTAAGATATGTTTTCCATTTTGATCAGTTCACTCTCTGTTTTAGGGCACTGCAATTTGCTAAGTGTGAAATGACTAGCTAATGGTATAGAGACTACCTTACAGTCAGACATTCCAAACTTGGATGTGAGTTTCTGCAAATATGATATTTGGTGAATTTTTAGTCTATTACACTTCCTATTTCTCTCTATCACCATTCCTAGGATTCTTTTTACACACCCTAAATCCTTCATATCACATTCAGCACTCAATTGTGCCTTTAAGTCGTTTATTTTGGACTTAGATTCACTAATCAACAACATGTTATCTGCATACAAAAGCAAATATATAGGCATGTCATTTGTAAGTGCAAAGTAAAAGCAATAGTCATATTTGCTCCTATTAAAGCCAATCCCAACAATAAAAGAGTCAAATCCTTTATGCCATTGCCTAGGGGACTGTTTAAGTCCATAAAGTGATTTATGCAGTAAACACATGCTCAGGCAAGTCTTTATCAATGAAACCAATAGGCTGATTCATGAAAATAGTTTCTTCCAGATCACCATGTAAGAATGTAGTCTTAACATCTAATTGCTCTAATTCTAGGTCATAGTGAGCAACTATATATAACATCAATCTAATTGTTTTAAATTTAACTATCAGAGAAAAAATTTCATTAAAATCAATACATTCTCTTTGTGTGTAGCCCTTTGTGACTAAGCTGGCCTTGTATCTTGGAGGGTTTGAAGGGCTTATGCCTTCTTTTATCTTGAACATCCATTTGCACACTACACACTTCTGATCCTTGGGCTTCTAAACTAATGACCAGATTTTGTTCACCTTTAAAGAGTGCATTTCTTCACTCATAGCAGCCAACCACTGCTTTTTGTCCTTAGAACTTATAACTTCTTCATAAGTGGCAAGTTCAGCCCTTTGAATTTCACCGCCAGCAATCAGAGCCGTATAGATCAGGTTTGCATAACTAGATCTTGCAGAAGGTCTTATATCCCTCCTGATTCTGTCCCTTGTAAGCTGATAATGTGCAAGATCCTTTTGTTGATACCCTTCACCAATCTCTTATGTTGCCTCTTCAGGATCTTGCATAGCATTAGCATCTTGCTGCATTCCTACAAATGTAGTATCTTCATCAAAATTGGACAGATCTGTGTGATGAATTGCTAGCTCCACCTCAATTTGGGCGGTACCAGTTTGGTTCAGATTTGTTGTCTCAACATTTGAGGTACCTGCAGTGGGGTTAGTAGATTTACAAGGAAAAACTGATTCATTAAAGACCACATCCTTGCTAATTATAAAGCTGACCCCCTATGCCTCTCTTTCATAAAGTCTGTACCCATTTGTCCCCTCTTGGTATCCCAAAATACACACCTAAGGGACCTTGGCTATAACTTCCCATCATTAGTGCGTGCATAGGTAACACACCCAAAAACCTTTAAGTGATTTAGGCTGGGCTTCTTACCAGTCCATTTCTCTTCAAGACACTTGAACTCTATAGCACTAGGGGGGACTTATTGATAAGGTAGGCAGTAGTGGTTAAGGCTTCTCCCCAAAAAGTTTTATGCAGCCCTGAGGTGAAAAGTAAGCACCTAACTTTCTCCAACAAAGTTATATTCATTCTCTCAGCAACCCCATTTTGCTGAGGGGTTCTTCTCACTATCCTATGCCTTAAGATCCCTTGGTCAATACAATAAGTGTCAAATTCAGAGTTCCAAAACTCTAAACCATTGTCTGTCCTAAGTGCCTTTACTCTTTTATCACTTTGATTTTCCACTAGAGTTTTCCAACCTTTAAACTTGGTTAAAGGTTCATCCTTAGACCTTAGGAGGTACGCCCACACCTTTCTACTGAAGTCATCCACAATGGACAGGAAGTATGAATTCCCACCATGTGATTTAACCCTCTCAAGATCCATAGATTTGCATGTAGGTACTCCAAACATCTAGAGGCCTACTAAGTTTCTTTTGGGAAACTCATCTTATGTTGTTTACCTAACACACATACTTCACAAAAATCTAGATTAGAAACTGTGTCATTCCCAAAATAGCCCTGCTGTTTGAGAATGCTCATACCTTTTTGGCCTATATGGCCCATCCTCAGATGCCATTTCTCAATTGCAAACAAGTTAGTAGTCAACAAAGCAGTATTAAAAGAATCATGATCGTATTGTCCACATAGAATGTACAAGCCATTGGTTTTAGTTCCTTTTAGCAATACTTCATTATCTTTGTACACAACTATATACCCATTTTATGCCTTATAATAGTTCCCAGCCTCATCAAGGGCTCCTAACGAGATCAAATTTCGTTTGAGTTTAGGTATAAATCTTAGTCTAGTTAGCTTGATTAACTTGTCATTATTCAACTTAAGAGTTATGCTACCAATGCCTTGGACTCTACAAGAGTGATTGTTACCAATGAACACAGTTTCACTATCATCAGTATTAAGGTTTTGGAACTAGTCTCGGTTAGGACTCATGTGAAAGGAACATCCAGAGTCTAATACCCACTCTTTAACACTAGCAAAACTAGACACAGTGAGAGCTTCAGAAAGTTCAATCCTATTACTAGTACATGCTAGGTTGCTTTCTGTGTTGGATTGATTCCGTTTCTTAATCCAATCATAGAAATTTTTCTTAAGATAACCAGTTTAATTACAGTAGAAGCATTTCCTAGTCTCCCCTTTAGGCCTCTTATTAACCTAAACATTTTTCTTATTCTTAAAGCTTGAATTACTTTGTGGACCTCTCCCAACCTCTTTTCCTATATGACCAGCCCTACCTTTTACAAACAGGTTATTGCCATTTCTTTTTTGAGTCTTTAACTCTAACTCCCTAGATTTTAGTCTAGCCACAATCAAGTCAACACTAGGGACAGTCCCACTATATTGTAAAGCTTTTTTAACCACTAGGTAATCTTTAGGCAACGAGTTTAACAAAATCATAGCCAAGTTGGAGTCTCCTAATTCTTTGTCAGTGCCTTTAAGAATTAGTGTCATTTTCAAGAACTCGTCTAAATTATCATCTAAAGACTTAGACACATCCATTTTATATGCAAACAAAGAACCATTTAAAAGCACTAAGTTAGGGGCAGATTGTAAAGTAAATAAAGTTTCGAGTTTACCCCACAACACGATTAGATTCTTCAGGCCATCTACCTTTATTAGGACGCTATCCGATAGGTTCAAGATGATGGATGATGAGGTTATAAGCCTCCTCATCCATCTCAGCCTTCTTTTTAAGCTTCTCCTCTGGCCATTTGGTAGAGTCTTTCTCCAATGCAATTCCCACCTTGTTGTGAGACAAGAGAGCCTTCATCTTCTTATTGAAATCAATTTTCCCATCGTATTGGGTGATTTCCATGCGAGTGGTTGTGGACATTTTGTGGTTTTTTCGGTTGAACACTAGAACTTGGGATTGCTTTCTAATTCCCACGAATTGACAGACTAATTAAAGATTATTGAAGACCAAGATTACCTAAGACTAGCTAAATCAAGAAACCCCCAATTTAGCAAACCCTAGAATCAAAAATTTCTCAAATCAAGAACCTAATTGATGATTTCTAGACCCCTTGACTCCTTAAGAAACGTTAAATCAAGAAACCCCCAATTTAACAAACCCTAGAATCAAGAATTTCCCAAATCAAGAACTGAACGAAATTGACAAACCCTAGAACTTGGCTCTGATACCACTGTATTGGAGATATGGGCATTATGAGTTTGTAGTGATGCCTTTCGGTTTAACCAATGCCCCAACAGTCTTTATGGATTTAATGAACTGGGTGTTTCATGACTGTCTTAATCGATTTATAGTGGTGTTTATTCATGACATCCTGATTTATTATAAGACAAGAGAAGAGCATCTGAGATTTGTGCTGCAGCGATTGAGAGATAAGAAGTTGTATGCAAAATTTTCCAAATATGAGTTCTGGCTAGATCAAGTTATCTTATTAGGCCACATTATCTCAAAAAAAGGTGTGTCAGTAGATCCCAGTAAGGTAAAGGCAATCCTATAGTGGCAAAGGCCAAAGACAATGAAAGAGATTAGAAGTTTCTTAGGGCTTGCAAGTTACTACGGGCGGTTTGTAGTAGGATTTGCTCAGTTGGCTAAGCCGCTTATAGCTTTTACCAAACAAGGAACTCCTTTCATATGGTCAGATGCGTGTGAAGAGAGTTTTCAAGAATTAAAAGGAAGACTCACCATAGCTCCTATTCTGGTGTTACCATATGAGGTTGTAGATTATGATATTTATACAGATGCCTCAGTTCAGGGACTTGGTGTTATGTTGATGCAGTTAGGTAGGGTAATAGCTTATGCTTCCTGACAGTGGAAAGAGTATGAGACAAAATACCCTATGCATGATTTAGAGTTAGCAACTATAGTTTTTTCAATTAACATATGGAGGCATTACTTGCATGGGGCAAAGAGTCATATTTATACCAATCATAAAAGTTTGAAGTATTTCTTCACCTAAAAGGAGCTGAATATGGGACAAAGAAGATGGTTGGAGCTAGTAAAAGATTATGACTGTGAAATCAGGTATTAACCTAGAAAGCCAATATGGTAGCTAGCCTTGAGTAGAAAAGCCTTTTTGTCTCAGCTCAAAGTGTAGAAAGAACTATTGGAAGAATTTCTCAAGGAACAGATAGAGATGGTACCAGGAAGAATTACTAGGCTAGAAATTCAATCTACTTTACTGGAAGAAATTAAAGAAAAGCAAGCTGTCATGAGTGGTGTCAGAAAATGAGTCGACAAGTGTTGGAAGGCAAGATATCAGAGTATCAGATTTCATCTGATGTTCTCAGTTTTAGGAGTCGTATATGTATTCCTCAGGATGCTAAGCTAAGAAAGAAGATTCTTGCGGAGGCTCATGACACGCCATATACTACACATCTTGGAGGAACCAAATTGTATCAAGATTTAAAGAAGAGTTATTGGTGGCCAAGTATGAAGAAAGATATCGGAGAGTATGTAGCAAAATGTCTAGTTTGTCAATTGGTTAAATCAGAGCACCAGAGACCATCAGGACTGCTTCAGCCACTCAGTATTCTTTAATAGAAATGGGAAAATATATCAATGGATTTCATTACAAGCCTTCCAAGAGTTCAAAAGGGTTATAATGCGTGATGGGTGATAGTAGACAGATTAACCAAATCAGCGCATTTTCTTCCAGTAAAAGACAGTACCACCTCAGACCAGTCGGCCCATATCTACATCAAAGAGATAGTTGGATTGCATGGGGTGCCCAAGACAATAGTATCAGATAGAGATTCCAAATTTGTTTCAGCTTTCTGGACTAGTCTACAGAGAAACTTGGGTACCATGATAGCATTTAGTACAGCTTACCACCCACAGACAGATGGCCAAATTGAGAAAACCAATCAGGTGCGTGAGGACATGCTGAAAGCGTGTTGTATGGATTATAAAATGACCTGGCATGAGATGCTACCATTGATAGAGTTTGCTTACAATAACAGTTATCTGTCTACAATTAAGATGGCTCCTTATGAAGCTCTATATGGTAGACGATGTAGATCTCTCTACTGTTCTGGGATGAAGTAGGAGAAAAAGATGCTTTGAATGTAGCTCTTGGATTGGAGATAACTCAAAAAATGATAGAAGATGTTAAGTTGATCAGAAATAGAATGAAGCAAGCTCAAGACAGACAAAAGAGCTATGCGAATTTAAAGAGAAAGGATGTAGAATTTGGAGTGGGTGATAAAGTGTTTATTAAGATTTCCCCTTACAAGCGGGTAATGCAGGTTGGAGGTAAAGGAAAACTTGCCCCTAGATATATTGGCCCCTTTGAAGTATTACAACGAGTAGGTAAAGTAGCGTACCAGTTAGCACTACCACCAAATATGGATAGAGTGCACAATGTTTTCCATGTATCAATGCTTTGAAGGTATGTCAGCAATCCCTCCCATATATTGAAAACAGAAGAAGAGGAATTAGATGAGAATCTTGTTTTAGAGGAGAATCTTGTTTATGAGGAGCGCCCAATTTAGATACAGGACAGAAAAATTAAGGAGCTCCGAAATAAGAGTATTCCATTAGTAAAAGTTCTATGGAGGAATCATACAGTAGAAGAAGCTACATGGGAAATGGAGCAAGATGTACGCAACTGCTATCCCGAATTGTTCAGTTGAATTTCGCGGACCAAATTCTTTTAAGGGGGGAGAATTGTAACACCCACATCGAGGTACGTAATTTTATTTATGCTTTAATACCCTTAGTTGGATTTCTTTGAAGTTACCTTAGACAAATGTGAAGAAAATTCTCTAAAATTTCATTAGAGGTAAAATGGTCTTTTCACTCATAACTAGATGAAAAAGTGGGAAGTGAAAGGAAGTAAAATAATGTGAAGAAGATAATAAAAATGAGGGTATTTTGATAATTGACCAAAGGATATAGATGGGACTTCATAAAAAGTGCAAGGGCAAAATGGGAATACATGGATATAATATTAGATCTAAGGTTTCATTAGAAGAAACCCTAGCTAACATATATTCAGCCTTGTACACACCACCCTCACCCCATTTTCTCTCAATTTTCTTCACTAAATTTCAAAGGGAACTCATAAGATTTGGCTTGGATTTTTATAGATTTTCAATCCTAAAATATCCAAAGTCCAAAAGGAAGAGACTTTTAGCAAAAGGAGGTGATATCACACATTCAAGGTAAGTAAACCTAATTTTAGCCTTGATTTGAGCAAGACTTGTGTAGAATGATTCTTGCATGTTGTTATGTGATTGTATGTGAGAATTGCTGGCTGTTTTTTATGTTGACTGATGTGTAATTTCCAACCATGAGAAGTAGTGTATGAGTATGTGGTGATTGGGTGAAGTTATGGAAGAATTAGTGTTGAAATTTTAAACTATTGAGATTTGTTGAAATCAACCAGGTTTATGGCTATAATTAGTGAGTTTTTGCTCAAATTTTGGTGGATTTAGAGAGATGTGGAAGTGTAGCCAACATGGTAGTTGCATGTGCATATGAAATGTTTGATGAAAATCCAAAGAGAAAATGCATGCATGAGTTGGTTAAACCCTATTGAAGAAAGGGTTAGAGAAAGACAGAGTTGAAGTAGAAAGAATATGTTGGGCTTAACCAAGTGTAAATATTAGTATTCAAGGGTGAATATTGTTATGCCAAAATTTAGAATATCATTTGATCATGTAATTAGTTCCATGAGGGAAATGACCCTTAGTGTTTGGTTTTAGTTACTTGAACCTTCACTACTTCTTGAATAGCACATGTAAGTGTTAGAAAACATTTGTATGTTAAAGTGTTCCTTGGCTATGGGATTGTTGATAAAAATGGTAGAATATGTTATGATATACCATTATGCCATAATGAGTTTTCAAGTTTGTGTATGTGAATTTGGAAAGAACATCAAAGAACGGGCTTGATCATACATATATTGTGCATATGATAAATATATAGCCTTGATTTGGTAAATAAGAATATTAAAGAATATGTTAGCAAAGAATGAGAAAAGAAAAAAAAAAAAATGGCTTGTAGATTTCTTTTAAGTTAACATGCAAGTATGTATATTTTCTCATTTACTAAAGAATGCAAGTGAAAGAATTTTCATAGCTTGGAAATTTATTTAGAAATGTGTATAGTATCTCTTTCTATTCTCTTTCTACAGCATGTCATATTATAAGGTTGTTGCGATGGGGAACCTGTGAGTGACAAAGATACCCACATGCACACTGCCCTCAGTGAGTGGCCTCAACAAGGAAATACAGTATTTGTACAGTCCGTTAGCAGTGCATGTGGATGAGGACTGTACCCAACAGAGGATACCTACATGCATGCCGCCATCAGTGGGCGGCCTCAGCAGAGAGATACAACATTAGTATAGTCAGTCAGTAGTGCATGTAGATGAGGATTGTACCCATTATACACTCACATGGCCAGGGTTCCAAATCCATGCTCAACCTAGTCTGATCAAAAAACCAAAACAGAAAAGAAAGAGAAAGAGAAATAAAATAAGAAAGAGAAACAAAAAAGAAAAGAAAAGAAAAGAAAGAGATACAGCATAAGAGATAGAAACAGAAAAGAAAAGAAAGTTCTTTTCTCAGAAAAGTTTATTATTCTGCATATGTGTTATGCTACTTGCATGATTTAGCATTTCTTATGTGCTCGACAATGCATAGTTTTATTCATTGTCTTTGCACGTTGATAAGTAGCAAATTAGAATATCAGAAAAGAATGTAGAATATCAGACAAGAATGAAGAATATCGACAAAGATTAAAGTGAGAAAAGGAAAGTCAGAATATGAGTAACGAAGGAAAAACAGTAGTGCAGTTTGGTTTACTTACTGAGCAATTAGTGCTCACTCTGTTGTTTTACTGTTTTGCAGGTACATGATGATTTACGATTGGGTGGGACATCAAGAAGCGGAAGGGTTTGGCGGCACTGTCTAAGACTACCTTATACTTATTAAAGCATATTAGTTATTTTGTGTGTATATTTATATGAATTAAAATTAGAACTTTCAGATTTTACATTATATACCTATATGTATATATGTTTACAATAGTTATTTAGTGGATTTTGTCATATATTTCTTAAAGAATTACTAGTTAAAGAGAATATTATAGAGAGCCAGCACTTTGGTTCTCGCACCAAATAATTGGAATCTCTGATAAGGAAAGGCCAAGTTCAGAAAATAAGCTGCAAAACCATGCCAATTCAGTGAACCTTTAAGCAAGTGCTTTATACTCAACTTTGGTGGAAGATAGGGCCACAACTTTTTGCTTCCTAGAAGTCCATTGCAGTTGGTTAGTGCCAAGAAAAACACAACAGCCATTGTGAACCTCCTGTCCTCAATGCTACTAGCCCAATCAACATCGATATATAGCATTCTAGGTTGATTCGAGGACTTTTAGTAAAGAGAAGTCCATAGTTAGAGGTACCTTTAAGATACCTAAGCAATCTTTTACAAGCTTGCCAGTGATTTTGTGTAGGGACCTTGAGAAATTGACTTAGTTTGTTAACACAATAAGCAATATCAAGCCTGGATAATGTCAAGTACTGAGGGGCTCTTATTGTACTTCTATATAGAGCTGCATTTTCATAAAGATCACTATCTTCTAAAGTTAACTTGGTGCCAATAGCCATTGGAGTAGTACGTGGTTTACAATCCTGCATATTAGTCTTTGTTAAGGGATCTTTGACATATTTCTCTTGATTCATATGAAGACAAGATGTTGTTCTAGGAACCTCAAAGTTGAGAAAATACTTGACAAAGCCTAGAACCTTTAAAGGAAACTGAGTATTTAGTTTATGTATTATTTCATGAAGCAAATTGGTGTCATTTCCAGTAAGTAGAATGTCATTGACATTCACTTCCATCGTTTGATAGACAAAGAGACTTGGATCAGCAACTGAGTGAACAAAATCCCAACTCAAAAAGGCTCTTTTGAGCTAATCAAACCAGGCTCTAGGGGCCTGTTTTAGACCATAAAGGGTCTTGACGAATCTACACACATGATGAGGATGTTGAGGACTAACAAAGCCTTCTGGTTGAGTCATGTATACCTTTTCAGTGAGTTCACCATTTAGGAAGGCATCGTTAATGTCAACTTGCTGAATTTCTCAGCCATTATTCACTGCTAAACTCAAAATAACTTTGATTGTAGGTGACTTAACCACTGGACTAAATGTTTCTAGATAGTCAATTCCTGGATTTTGTTGGAAACCTTTTTCCACAAGCCTTGCCTTGAACCTTTGAATGGATCCATCAGGATTATACTTTATTCAAAATACCCATTTGTAGCCTACAGGATGCATATCAGAGGTAGCAGGAACTAATTCCCAAGTTTGGTTAGTTAGCAAGGCATCAAATTCAAATTGCATGGCAGCCTTACAAGCAAGGTGAGAGAGAGCTTCTATGACAGTAGTTGGTTCTTTGTTATCAAGAAGAGAAGGTGAAACAAGGATAATATTATGTGCTCTGGTTTTGGACCTAGTAAGCATGGGATGAGTGTTCAATGCAGGAGGTGGAGGCTTGGTTAAATGTAGTTCAACAGTAAGAGGAATAGTGTCATAAGACTCATCTGATCCTACAGTTATAGGGGATAGAATAGGTGATGTGGATGAGGTAGAGTTAGGAGAAGGAGAGGGCGGACCAAGAGCAGTGGTTGGACTGGATTGTGAAGAGGCTAAAGTCTGAGGTAAATTAGATTTAGGAGAATAGAAAGGTGATAGAGGAGGTGAACTAGAAGATGCAATGTCTTGTGAGATTGGCTGACCTAGTGTGGAAGGACAAGTAGATGAAAATGGAGCTGAAACAAGATTGGAAGATATCCTGGAGACAAAAGCAGGTATATGCCAAACTGAAGGAACAAAGGAATTGGAAAAAGGTTCAGTGTTTATGGAATTAGGTGCATAATTTGAACCAGAAAAATTAGATGTTTTAAATGGAAAATCAGATTCATCAGATTTTACACTTTGACAAATATAAATTCGACCAGAGGTATCCAAGTACTTGCATCCCTTATGATCTAAACTATAGCCAATAAAGGTGCATTTGGTGGTGTGAAAGTTAAACTTGTGACTACTATAAGGTTGAAGGAAAGGGTAGACAGCACACCCAAAAACTTTAATGAGGGAATAATTTGGAGGAGTTTTGAATAGAGCTTGGAAAGGTGATGTATTGGACAACACTAATGTGGGTAGTCCATTGGTGAGGTAAGCAACTGTTTGAAAGGCAAACCACCAAAACTTAACTAGCATACTGGCTTGGGCTAGCAAAGTCAGGCCTTGTTCCACAATTGGTCTATGTTTTCTCTCAACTCTACCATTTTTTTGGTGAGTGTGAGGGCATGGATGTCTAAAGATGATACCATGCTCTTGTAGGTAAGGTACTAGCTTCTTATACTCACCACCCCAGTCGGTTTGAACACATTTTAAAGATGTGTTAAATTGCTTTTCAAGTAGGACATGAAATTGTTTAAAAACACTAAAAGTTTCAAATTCAACTTTCAAAGGGAAAAGCTAGGTGAATCTACAATGGTCATCAAGGAATTAGATGTAATACCTATAGCCTTTGGGAGATGTGACAAGGGAAGGTCCCCAAAGGTCTGAGTATACTAACTTAAGTGGTTTAGATGCATGAGATGTGGATCTAGGATATGTGGATTGGTGTAACTTGCCAAATTGGCAAGCTGAGCAAAATGTTATATCATTCTTAGTAGGGTGAGGTAAGTGTAAAGCATCAAGCACTTTTGCAAGAATGGTAGAATTAGGATGTCCTAATCAGTTATGCCATAGCATGATATTAGTTGATTGAACAGGAAATGATTGAAGAGGATTTATTTTATTGAGTATAGATGCATCACTAGTACAGAATACAGTTTTGGATACGAGTGGTCATTGCATACAATTTTGATTAACAAAATCAACACAGCCAGATTTACATTTATTGAAAACATGTTTTGGCAACATTTGTGTAAGAAAAGAGGTGCTACAAGGCTTATTACATGACTTAGTTATTGAAAAATCTGGGTTGCTTTTATGCTGAAGTTGAACAGAAGAATCCAAGGCTTCTGTAGAAGTAGGTAAGGAATAAACTGGAGCTTGAAGTTGATATAATCCACCTTTAAGCATTCCTTTGAGGAGGGTTACTTTGGAGTGTTTGTCTTTAACCACACAAGAATCAATAAAAAACTCAACAGTGACAGGATTATCTCTAGTCAGTTTAGAAACACTAACAAGATTTTTTGTGATTTGAGGGACACACAAGACATTCCTAAGGTGCAGAGTTCTAAATGGATAGTTAAATCAACATAATCAATATGAGAAATAGAAAAAAGCTCACCATTGCCAACCTGGAGTTGTTCACTGCCTGCATAACTAGCGCTTCCTATAAGTTGAGAAAAATCAAAGGTAACATGGTCTATAGCTCCAAAATCCATGTACCATACAGCATCATGTACTATAAATGGTGTGGCAATGTAGTTTATGGCTATAGGATGAGAGTTGTGTAGCTGAGTTTGAGCCATTAGACCCTGATTGTGCAGATGAGCAATAGCTGAGTTCGGCTGACTATCAACATGTACAATTGTGGATCCAGGTGTTTGGTGAAATGATGAAGGTGTTTGAGACATCACTAGGGATCCTGAGTGGGGATTATTCACATAGTGATGAGCACCATGACTATCAGTTGGGTAGTAAGAACTTCCAGTTCTAGAATTACCAATGCTAGAATTCCCAATTCCAGAGTTAAATGAGGGTTGTCTGGTGAAACTAGGAGAGTGAAAGTTGCTTCTAACTAAGGTGTTATTTCTTGTAAAATTTACATCAAATCGGTGGTAACAATTCAAGGCTAAATGACCTATTTTCCCCGCATACTTGGCAAACAAATTTGCCCCTGCCACCCCCTTTACCTCTTCCTCTATTACCAGAACTACCTCCGTGAAACTGCTGATTGTAAAATTGATTTTGAGGCAGGGGATAATTGGACTGAGTTTGGTTAGATCCAAATAAGGAAGGGCTAAAGTTGGGAACATTAAAGGTACTTGGATTATGAGTGGAGGTTTGTTGCATAGGCAATGACACAATTTGGCTAGATTGTGTTTTATTGTTCTCATTATCAATTGAGAGAGTAGTAACATTAGCTAATCCTCCATGAAACTCGTTGTGAACAATAGAATTCATTGTTGCATTTGCCCTTTCAAGCCTAAGCTCAAGTTTCTATAGAATTATCTATGCTTCTTGGATAGATATGGGATCAAGCTTGGACTCTAACTTAGTTGTGATATTCACAACAGCTACTTCATATTCAGACTCTAGTCCGTCCAGAATGTAATTAAGCAACTCTTCATCTATTATCACTACTCCACTAGATGATAAATTTTCTGCAAAACCTTTCATCTTAAGGAAGTAATCATGCATGCTCATATTCTCCTTTCTTGTATTTTGTAAAAGACTCTTAACATGTAATGTCTTAGCCCTAGATTCAGTAAGAAATTTTTTCTCTAACGTGAGCCATATATCAGTAGCAAATTGACACTTGGAAATAACAGAAAACATCGACTTTGATATGGATGAGAGTAGCCAACTAACTAGCATCTTATCAGTCTTCTTCCAAAGTATATATTCAGGGTTAGATTTCTTGGTTACCTTTAAGCTTGAAGTGTCTGATTGTGCTCTGATGAACGGAGCTGGACATGGAATTAATCCAGTCAAGTGCTCTTCAAGATCGTGGGCTCCTACTGTGAAGAATATCTGGGACTTCCAAAATCGATGATTGTCCCGATTTAACTTTGGTGAAATTCTTGGAAGTGTAGACGAATTCATTGAAGATGAATTGATGAGGTTAATAGTATCTGAAGAGATTTTGTTCGAATTGTTAAATGAGGAAGGAATTGAAGAGGAATCAGCCATTGGTGATGTTTGTCGATGGCTCTGATACCAAATGAATAATGACAATGAACAAGAAAGTTAAGAAAGTGAGAGAAAAAGAAAGAAAATTTTAGGAAGAAACGTGTTTGTTATATTTCTTGAATGGAAACAAGTATACTGTAAAGTCTTTATACACTTATTGTTACAACTGAAAGCTCAACTAAATGTAACAGAATACAAACAAAATAACAGTCAACTAAGTCAACTGATATTGGTCAACTACAGTCAACATTTGCTTTGTTTCTTATGTTAACACCCTCTAGTATAGCTTTATGCAGTGGCAGGTAACTTGTGAGATCGTCTGCAATAAAAACACACAAACTAAAAGAAGAAAATTCTCACATTCGTATTTTGTTTGTTTGTTACAATTAATTTTCTACTACTTACTCATAGGCTTTGACGAAGAAGAGGCCGCAATGGGCTGCTGTGATAAAGTAGAGGCCATCCTCGAGAAAGCTGATTATTATTGTTGTACGTGGCACTTCCTTTGAAAACTTTTTATAGTGAAAATTGCCTGATGAACATCAACACATTATAACTAAAAGTTTATTCTCTTAATAATCTTAAATATAAATATAAAAGATATAAATATAAATATATTTTATTTTTAGTTAGAGTGAAATAAAGTATTATTATTATTATTTTAAATAAATGAAGATGCACGAATGTTATCTTTCGTGTGATCAAGTTGAAGCACCTTAATCAAAGGTTTTCTTTCTTTTATGAAGCCCATTATTAATAGGATTAAGTGATACAGTACTTTCTTTATTTATTTTTAGTATAAATTAAATTTGAATTATAAAACTTAATTTATGTTGTGATTCCACCTCGTCAACAAGGAAGAGAGAATTAGATCAATGGTGTTAAATATATTTTAGTCCTTGAGGTTTGCCTTAAATTCATAAGCTTATCAATATCTCAAATTAAGTAAAAAAAAATTACGTTATATATATAGATAACGTAATTATTTTACTTGATTTGAGATAATGATTTATAATCATTGATAAATCATAATTCAACAGTTGAAAATGCAATAAAGTGACACATAAAATAACTACTTGTAACTTCATACTCTTCAACCATTAAATTATTTAAAATCAATGGCTGAAATTTTAAGCGTTATTTTAAATAAAAAATTTTAAAAATTTAAATTACAATATATATATATATATATATATATATATATATATATATATATATATATATATATATATATATATATATATAAAATATTTTTCTAATCAAAACGTCCTTATATAATATCAAGACCATGGTCAACAATTCATTGTGTAAGGACATTTATTAATGATTATAGCATAAATAAATTTTTGATGATGATTTTTGAGGTCAAGTTCGTACGATCTATGGTGTTCTATTTCATTTTCGGACATATTTATTATTTGGATTAATGGAATTAAACTATATTATTTTCTTTTTACTCTTTTTATCACATTTTTAAAAATAAATTCGAATATTAATTTGGCCACATAAACTACCTTTACTGTTTCGTGATTGACAAAATGAATTTACTGTTTCGTTATTGATAAAAGAAATATATGTATATATATATATCTAAAGTAAGTGAGATTGACGTCTTTTGTCTTTCAAGTTTCAACAAATTAAGAACATAAATCACAAGTAAAAGTAGTATTTAAAGTAATTGGACCATTTTTATTGGATAAGAACTTTGACCCCTATAATGTGTAGGGCTGCAAAAAAAAAAACCGAAAACCGAACCGAACCGAGAAATCGGACTGAAACCGGTCCGAAAAACTGGTTAATCGGTTTTGGTTTCCGTTTCAAAAAATTGCTAAACCGGTTTTCCAATTCAGTTTTCGGTTTATATTATTTCTATAACCGGTTAACCAAAACCAGTTTAATAAACCGGTTTTCCTATAATCCTAATATAATAATATTATTTTAATTTTTAAAAATCTTTATTATTTTTATTCTTTATTAGTTTGAAGCTTTGAATCCCAAACTTCACAG
The DNA here is from genome assembly GCA_026225825.1 of Pistacia integerrima. Taxonomy (NCBI): domain Eukaryota; kingdom Viridiplantae; phylum Streptophyta; class Magnoliopsida; order Sapindales; family Anacardiaceae; genus Pistacia; species Pistacia integerrima. The sequence goes on from CM047747.1 coordinate 40,179,875, forward strand.
TTTACACATTACACTCATACTCATCTTCTTCTTCATTAGCCGCTGCTGCCCTCTGAAAGACTCAAACTCATCTTCTTCTTCATTACATTTACAGATTTACTCGTCTCTCCTCCAGTCCTCCTCGCGTCCTCTCCTCTCAAACTCGCTTGTTTTCTCTATCTTCTTCTTTATGCACGCGCCATGGTGTAACCTTAACAGTCGGGGAAGTTGTTTTGGCTTTAGCTGTAGTTCTTCAGCTGTAATTCTGCTACCATCTGCAACTTGGTAGTCTCGACAGGAGGCGGTGGTGCAGGGTACTTGGCTCTCAAACAATCACAATATTTTCCATTATGGCTTGCCTACTACATTATTGGACTATCTAAGGAGAGTTCGGAATCCTCTCCAGCAGGAAAAGGACCTTGTAATTTTCTTCCTATATTTCTTTATTTTCTAATGTATTGATCTGCCAATTTTCTATTAATTACACTTGGCTAATTTTTAATATGTTATCTTTTATGTTCTGCATTTTCTCATAGTGCACTCTTTCCCATTGAATTGAGTGTGGTCAACTTCGATTTTTTTCATGCCCTAATTATTTATATTTATTCAGATATTTCCTGTGTGTAATTTTTGTTATTACAGTCATAAGCTAACTTGGAAATTGAATTAGTTCTTGAAGACCTCCAATCCACGTTCAGTGCCATGATGGAAAATCTTGGTAACTCAGATTTTGTAGATGGGTAAAGAAATCTCTTCCAGCACAAAATTCATTATTGAAGCTGAAAAGCTTTCCTTTTCTAAAAAGATATTTTGGGTCATCATTACAGAGAAAACACGAGTTGGGATGTGAAGTTAGCAATGGAGTCTAAAGATCTACAAAGGAAGATTATCTCCTCAATTTTGACTTCGTGTTCTGCTGGTTGCAAGTTGGTTGAAAGTGAGTTAACCCCCAATCTGTATTTATAAGTTAATAAGGAATAAAATTTTGTCAACCGCCAATCTATATTTATAAGTTAATAAGGAATAAAATTAGTTTGGTGAAATTAAATCACCTCGCTGGCTACCTATAAGGCTATAACAATAAAAGCTAAATGGGTTGAGTACAAATTAGTTAATAACTTTAAGATACCATAAACAAAAATCTTATGGAATCATTCTCTTTATTTATAAAATATTAAAGCTGATTTCATATTATTTATGTGTTTATTTTATTTTTCTGCAGTTACATTTGCTGAAAACAAAATGCATTCTCTTTATTTAGAAAATATTAAAGCTGATTTCATTCCTCTTGTATGTGATTCCGTGATTGCACTTGGCCAATTGAAGAATACTTGAGCCTTAAAGTTGAGGGGAGATGCCTGTTTACAACTTTCACTTGTTATTTCTTAATCACTTTTCTACTTGACCATTAAAATTTAAAGCAACGGTTTGTATTTTATGATAATGCAATTGGTGATTATTAGTTATTATGCTTGGATGAGAAGAATTCAGTAGCATTAATTGGTTAAATTGTTGTGGATCTTTTGGTTTTTTGGTTTCTTAAAATTGTCATCCAAAAATAGGAATTTTTTTTTATCATAACATATAAAAAAAAGACAAAGAAAAAATTTATTAATAAATTGGTTTGCAAACCGGTTAACCGGATTGCAAACCGAAAATTCAGTTTGGTTTGCAAACCGGTTAATGCAAAAACCGGACTGGTTTCGGTTTGCCATATGGGTTGAACCGAAAAACCGGTTCGGTTACAAAATGCATGTATCCGGTTCGGTTAACCGGATTTTTGCAGCCCTAAATTAATGTGTCCAAGTTTACCGTAATCGTAGCTTCTAACGCATGTGCACAGTCGTTCTACGAATTCCAAGTTTCCTTCAATAGTCCTTTTATTTATTTGTTTTCTTTAATAATTATTATTATTTTTTTAATTTTCATGACCGAAAAAAGGAATAATAATACATAAATCATATAAAGTAAAAGCTGGGAATACATATATATCAATTTGTCAATTTCTGTCTCTGAAAGGCAGCATCCATCCAATGCCAACTTGTCAATTGAAGAAAGCCAATTACTTCATTACTTTAAAAACTGTGTACATTCAATGGAATATGAACATTTTTACAAATTAAGTTAAGATTTCAAGTCCCAACTTTTGATTCCAACTTCTTGTTTATATTTCAACACTAAATTGGTTATAGAAAATTAAGTTAACACAAATTCCATCATCTTAAAATTAATGTAATGTTACCGTATAAGCAAGCACATTACTTTGAACCTAGCGATGGGATCCAAATTTTATATGTATAGCATTAGTTATACAATACAAAAATTGAAAAAAATACTTGTTTTGTTTTTACTCTCCTTCTTGACAAGTATAAAAAAGAAAAAAAAAAAAAACGGGGTGATTCTTTGTCTCTCATCTTTCATTGTTTTTACAGCCAGTGAATCAAATAAACTTTAATTTATTCTTTGTCTCTCTTATACAAGTTAAGACACGGTGAAAACACGGGGCCTAGGTCCTGACAATTCTTTTCCATATTTTGAAGAAATGGATTAAGTATATTTATTGTTACTGTTGATATTTTTGTCAAACTTATGTTATGGTGACACATTTTGCCATATGGCATTTTCTCATTGTTGTCTTGCCCATCAAGTTTATTTTGATTCATGATATTCTTGTAAGAGCTAACTTTACATATACCACGATTTCCTTATGTGGTCCAAAGAGGTTGTAAGACTTTGTCTGTGATCCTGCAAGAAAGAGAAAACACATGTTTGTGGAACAAAAAGATGGAATTGTTTTTGTCCTCCACGTGTTCAACTATGTCAGACTTATGCCTTTTGCATTTTCATTTCATGTGTGTTCATGGTGGATGTGTGCTTGTACACTTATGTCAGACATATGCATGTTGATATTCATTTTGCATTTTACTTTGTGTGTGTATGCACAGATTTCTGTTGTGCTAACATCGCATGTCTAACTCATTTTTCATAAGTTGTGTTTTTATCCTTAATAGCTAAGGTATTTTCTTTACATCTTTTGTGCTATCATTTGGACCACTTACAAGTGTCCCAATATCCTTTAGTGGTCCAGGGAAAATCAGTCTTTTCCCGTTTTGGTTGTGGTCCCAAAAGATAGATGGAATCTTTTCCATATTTAGACCAACATATGTCAGCCCTTGTTTGCTGACTTGGCAAGAATTGGGGAGCACGAAATTGGTCTATATCTTCTTCATTCTTGCTCATTTGTGAACTAACCTTTATGTTTGTTCTTGCCTTGTGCTCTGAAACTTTCAGAAAGTTTTCTCTGTAAAGCTTTCCCATATGATTTTGTGTTAAACACTTATCATCCTTCATCTTTGTTGAGCTAAAAGGAAGTTCGTCTTCTTCCTTGTTTGTTTTTTCTTTTTGAACCTGAATATCTATTTCATTGGTGATCTGAACTTTTCAGGGAGTTGTTCTTGGTTGGGTTCTTTTATATGGGTTTGTGCTAGAAACTTTCTTGTTTATCTTCATTGTTGAATGGCGGCTGGAACATGGTTTCTTTGCTAATGTTGGAGAGTGTCTTCAATGACTGAAGCTTGGGTGGAGCTCAAGTGTTTTCCAAGAGTGAACCTGGTGTGAAGAGATCCTTGGTGCAACAAGACATTAGAGATTCAAAGTGTGGTGCTAAGTGTAAAGTTGAACAGGGAATTCTTTTTACTGTATCTTAGATCAACTTTGAACTATATCTTGTAATGTTTGTTGATTAGTGGATTTGCTTCGATCTGGACGAGGCCCCATGGATGTAGGCTAAAAGTGGATTTAGCCAAACCATGTATATGCTGGTGTGCTTTACATTTACTTCTTGATTATTATTGATTTGTTGTAAACTTGATTGTATTAACATAATTTGGTAAATCATTCTGCTGTGTCTTTAAAATGGGTACTTGAACACTGAAATGTGTTAACCAATCCCCAACAAGTGGTATCAGAGCAAGTTCTGATAAGTTGCTTCAGTAGATCCTTAGCCCTCTTACATTTTTAGTTTGCATCTGAGTGATCTGGCTGGTGGACAAAATATGTTACGTATTGCGTTTTTACTTCAGATACGCTGTTTGTTTGTGTGTATACTTCCATTTGTGTGTTAGCATCTGTCTGGTTGTTTTTTTGTCATGAATTTCTTCATTAAAGGTGGATCTACCCATAGACCTCTATTAGAAGGACCTAACTATTACACATGGAGACCTAGGATGTGTGTCTTCCTTAAATCTATAAATGAAGGAGTTTGATCCATAGTTGTGAATTGTTAGACAGCCACGGTTATTATTGAAAATGAAGTGTCTAGACCAAAACTTGTTGATAGTTGGACTACTGATGAAATAACTCTCGCTAATTATAACTCTAAAGCCCTTCATGCACTTTTTAATGCTATTAATGTGAACCAAATGAAAGTCATAGCTAATTGTGAGCTTGCTAAAGATGTTTGGGATAGGCTTCAAGTCAAGAATGAGGGAACTAGTGTTGTTAAAAGAAATAGATTTAGAAGACTTGTTACTGATTTTGAAAATTTGAACATGGAAGAGGATGAGACTATAACTAATTTTTATGGTAGAGTTTGTTATATTTCTAATGAATGTTTTGCTTTGGGAAAAACATATACTAATGTTGAACTTGTCAGGAAAGTGTTTTGTTCTTTGCCCCAGAGATTTATATCAAAGGTCACCACCATTAAAGAATGTCGAGATTTGTATGCTATGGACATTGATGAACTCATTGGCTCTCTCCAAACCTATGAGTTGAATCTGCAACGATGGGAAAAACAGAAACCGAGCAAAGGTTTGGCTCTCAAACATGAGGTTGATTCTGATCCTTTTGATGACTATGCTTTGAGTTCTTTGGATGATGAAAATTGTGCTTTACTGACAAACAATTTTTCAAAGTTTTCAAGAAAAACATGACAAAGCATCATAATAGTGTTTATGGCCAAAAACCTTTTGTGAAAAAGCCTTATGACCATCAAAACCCTAGTACCTTTACAAAGAAATTTTCAAGTGATAAAGAAAAGAAAAATAAAGGTATCAAGTGATTTGAATGCGAGGGCTTCAGGCACATACAATTTGAGTGTGCTAACACACTAAAAAGGAAGAAAGCTAAAACCATGGGTGCCACTTTGAGTGAGAGTGAGCATGATGAGAGTGATGATAATGATTAGGATGATGATGAGAATGTTTTAGCCTTCATTGTGAATCAAGAAGATGGTAACAATGAAGTTTCAGACGACACTGAAGATACCTATGCTGAGCAAGAAGAAGCATATGATAAGATGTGTGACCAATGGCTAAAGGCTGTGAAAAAGTTGCAATCTCTTGGTATTGAGAATGGTTCCTTGTTGAAATAAAAGAAAGCCTTGTCCGAAAAAATAGTTGCTCTTACTGCTGAACTAACTGAGGCTAAGGCCATCATTGATAAGTTGAATGCAGGTTCTCTTAAGCTTGATGAAGTACTTAGTCAAGGAAAATCCTTCATAGATTGATGTGGTTCAGGCTTCAGTCCTGGTGCTAACACATCGAAAGCTGGTGCTAACATGTTTGTGAAAGCCACCAGAACTCCTACTAAAGGCACTGCTATGAGACAGGGTACAAAGGTATCAAAATTCATTCCTATTTGTCATTTTTGTAACAGGAAAGGTCACATCAGACCCAAATGCTTCAGATTCATTGCTTATTTGAAGAAGTTTTTAAAAAACATAGTTTTGTTGCCAATGTAAATCATAATACTAACAATGGTTTTTCTTTCAAAAAAAGTTTGGAAACCTAAGGCTGATGTGAACTGTTTTGTGTCTCATACTTCTTTGCTTGCATTTCAAAATGATCTTTGGTATCTAGACAGTGGTTATTCAAAGCATATGATAGGTAATAAATCTCTCCTAACTGAACTTGAATCGGTTGATAGTGGACATGTCACTTATGGAAATGGGAAGAAAGGTAAAATTCTTGGCAAAGGATCAATTGTTTTAATTGATTTTCCTGTTTTGAATGATGTCTTACTTGTTGATGGTTTGAAAGGTAATTTGATTTGTATTGGTTAAATTTGTGACAAAAATTTTGTGGTTCAATTCTCAAAGAACAAGTGTCAAATCTTGAATGGTAAAGGTGTTTCTCTACTTGAGGGAAAAATGTCAAATGACAATTGTTATTTGCTTTCTAACCGTGTGTCATGTTTTAGTTCAAAAACAAATTTCACTAACTTGTGGCATGAGAAGTGTAACGCCCCACTTGAGGTACGTAGTTAAATTATTGTTGCATTACTTGAATGTTTATTGATTTATTCTCAATTGAGCTTGCATGTTGATATTTTTGGTTAGTTGGCCCTTAGTTGAATTTTGTTGAAGTTATTTTGAGAAAAATGTAAAAAAAAATCCCTTAAACTTGCATTAAGGGTAAAATGGTCTTTTCACTTAAAATTAGTTGAAATTGTGGGGAGTGAAAAGAGACAGAATTTCATGGAGAATGCAATAAAAATGAGGGCATTATAGTAATTGATTAAGGGACATAGATGGAATTTTAGTGAAAGTGCAAGGGCAAAATGGGAAAGTGTGGTTATAAATTAAAGTGTTAAGGGTTTGAAACCCTTATTTTCGTTCATTCCACACCACCCCCCCCCCCCCAAAACACTCTTCCTCCTTTTTTCTCTCAAATTTTCATTCACTTCTCCAAGGAATTTGAGGGCTTTTGAGTAGATTTTCATAGGATTTTGATTCGAGACATCAAAAGGTAAGGATTCAAGCTCTTTATCTATGATTTAATTGTGTAAAGGTTGAATTCTTATGAAGTTTATGATTAGGGTTAAGAGAAGATTGGAATCTAACAAGAGTAGAGAGCTTAGGAGAGACTACTCAAGCACAAGGTAAGTAAATCCAACCAAGTTGAGATTTGATAAATCTTTTGAGTAGAGATTTAGTAGAGATTTATATATGTATGAGTATGTTATACTTACTGAAAAATTGAGATGAGATGTGTGCTTAGTCATAGTTGTTGGATATGCTTAAATTATGAGAAGTGTTTTTGATGTGTAATGAGAGAGTGAAATTGAGTTGACGTTGGAGGAGTTTTGTATGAATATTTTTGGGAGTGTTTTCCTTGGCAGGAATTATGACTGTATAAGGAAGTTTTCCTCCCATTTTGGATGGTTAAAAAGAGAAGGAGAGTGGTAGTTAGAGAAGAGTTTTAGTATGCACATGAATTGGTTGATGAAATGCCTGAGTGAAATCTGCCCTGTCACTGCTGTAACTTTCTAAGTACTTTTTGGGCATCTTACGGATTTAACTGGGTGAGACCAAAAAATAAAAATTGTAGCCCTGTCTCTAAGCTTTAAAACGAGACCAAAACTGTAGTAATCCGAGGTGTATAACAAACTTTACGTCATTTTTAGTGTAACCTATGCAGAATGACTGTTTTGATGAAATCTTGCATTTGGCACTTCATAAGTGCATTAATGAGTATGAACCATCCATATGCATTAATTGTGCATTGAGAAGTAGTTTGAGAAAGAATAGAGAATGTTGAGTATGAATTACCTTATGAGTACTAGCTTAAGAGTAGAGAATTTTGAGTATAAGCTATACTATGAGTAATAGTTTGAGTGAGAAAGAGTAGAGAATGTTGAGAATAGCAACTCTTAAGAGTAAAGAGAATGAGAATACTGTGATAGTAAAGAGAAAGAGAGATTGAGCACTAACGAATAAAAGACCGAAAAGTGTCAAAGAAGAGAATAGAGTAAGTTGTGCGATGAGGAACCTGTGAGTGACGAGTAGACTCACGAGAGTGGGTGCTTTGTGATCCCAAGCCATGCCTCCGGTCAGATAAGGCCGTGACTGTCACGCAGAGTGGAACATAAGGTTCCAGCCGTGCCTCCAGTAAGATGGGGACCTGACATTCAGAAAAAGAGAGAGAATACACTCACATGGCCAAGGGTTCCGAATCTATGCATGACCGAGTCCGATCGGCAGAGAATGAGTAGAAGTCACGAAGAGTGGGTTGGTGCTTTGTGATCTCCACCCAGCCGTGCCTCCGGTAAGATGAGGCCGTGACATGCAAGTGAGGAAGAATGAGCAAACATGAGAAAGAATAAAGAGAGACAATGAATAGGGTTACGAAGAGTAAGATGAGTACCCAGCCGTGCCTTCGGTAAGATGAGGTCGTGACCTACAACAGGAAGTTAACAGAAAAGAGCATGAGAAAGAGAGACAGAAAGAGAATCAGTAGATGTCACGTAGAGCGGGAAAAGTCACGTAGAGCGGGAGAAGTCCTGGCCGTGCCTCTGGTAAGATGGGGCCGTAACGTTCAAAGAGCGAGTTAGTAGAAAAGAATTATGAGAAATGAGAGAGAGATAATAGAGAGAATTAAAGGATGAGAAAGCTTGAGAAAGAATGAGATACAATGAGAGGTTTTGAGCTAGTAAGAATAGAGAGTAGAAGAAAGAAACATGCATTTATTTTGCCTTAATTGCATATACATCTCATACATGCATGCACCATGATTTCTTCCATGGTTAGTGAGAGTATGATGAGCAAAAGAGAGAACCATGATTTTCCTTCATGGTGAGTATGATGAGAATAAGAGAGAACCATGATTTTCCTTCATGGTGAGTAAGTATAAGAGAAGAAGAAAAGAGAATGAGAACAGAGAGAAAGAAAGAATAAAAAAGAGCAAAACAGAGTTAAAGGAGAATAAAGGTATTAGCAAGAAAGAGAAAAACAGTGAGAATTAGAAATAGAAGAACGGTAGAGTAAGGAAAGAACCAAAGAGTGAGTTGTGGTGACAGGTAGTACAGGATTTACTTACTGAGCATTGTTGTGCTCACCCCACTGTTCTTCCTTGTTTTGCAGGAATTAGGAGCAGCGGTCGGATGGACGTCGAGGAGCGGAGAGTATTGGCACTACTGTCCACCAGTTATGATATTTTGTATTAAGTAGCAAGTTTTTAATATAGAGTACTTTATATATGTAGAAAATTGTATTTTATGAGTAAAGAAAAGTTTGAGCCCACTATCTTCCATACGCTATGTATGTCTATAATTTGCATAGTATGCATTATCTGAACAGTAGTAGAGAGCAGGTGTTACAAGAAGCTTGGTCACATGAACTTCAAGGACTTGGTAAGACTCTCAAAGAAGGAAGTGGTTAAAGAACTACCGAAGCTTGAACTTCCAAAAGGTGATGTGTGTGGTCCATGCCACCGAGGTAAACAAACCAGAATATCTCATAAAGTTTTCTCAAATCTCAATACCTTATGTGTTTTGGAATTGCTCCATATGGATCTAATGGGTCTTATGCAAAGCGAGAGTTTAGGAGGTAAGAGGTATGTGTTTTTTTGTGTTGATGATTTTTCAAGGTATGCTTGGGTTGATTTTTTGTGTGAGAAATCTGATTCTTTTAATGCTTTTCAGAAATTGGCTAAAAGATTGCTTGTTGAGAAAAGTTCTAATGCTACAAAGATTATGAGAATTAGGAGTGACCATGGAAAGGAATTTGAGAATTCTGATTTTGCTAATTTTTGTGAATTGCAAGGCATATTTCATGAATTTTCAGCACCAAAAACACCTTAACAAAATGGTGTTGTGGAAAGGAAAAACAGAGTGCTTCAAGAGATGGTTAGGGTAATACTTAATGCCAAAAAGCTACCTACAAGACTTTAGGCAGAAGCCATTAACATGGTATGTCATATTTCCAATAGAGTTTACCTTTGAAAAGGTACTGTTCAAACTCCCTATGAGCTATGGAAAGGTAAGAAACCTGATCTCTCATATTTTCATGTGTTTGGATGCAAATGTTATATTTTGAATGATAGAGAGAATTTAGGTAAGTTTGATTCTAGGAGTGATAAAGGAGTTTTTATTGCATATTCTTCCAATAGTCGTGCATTTAAGATCTATAACATGCGTTCTAAAAAAGTCTTAGAATCCATTAATGTTGTGTTTAGTGATGTAGAAGATTTTTCAGAATATTCTCAAGAATGTGAAATTCAAGACATATTTATTCCTCGTGTGCCACACAAGATAGTGTGAACAATGCTGAATCTCCTGAACCTAAACTTTCGGTAAATGTGTTGTCACTTGCTCTTGGTGCTATAGCAATAGGATCTGCTCCATGCAAAGAATCATCTGCTAATTCATCATTGCAAAATGAAAAGATAGAGCTGGTTATTGATCTTTTTGATGAAAACATTCAAAGGAGAAACTAAAGAAGAAAAGATCCACCAACATGCGTTCAAAAAGCTGATCCACCTTCAACCGTGATTAGAGATCCAAATGAGGTAATGGTTACAAAGAGGAGAAGAGAAAATGAAATTAATCATATGTGCTATGTGTCTCTTACATAACCGAATAATGTCAAACAAGCTTTGGAAAATGAAAATTGGATTGAGGCCATGCATGAAGAACTAGAAAAATTTGAAAGGAATGATGTGTGGATGCTTATATCTAGGCCTGAGGGAATCAACATCATAGGTGCCAAATGGGTTTTCAAAAATAAAACTGATGAGTTTGGTAATGTTGTCAGGAACAAAGCTAGCCTTGTAGCTTAAGGATATACACAAGTTAAAGGAATCAATTTTGATGAAACCTTCACCCCTGTTGCTCGATTGAATCAATCCAGTTGCTGATGTTTGTTACTTGCTACCTCAAGATCAAATTATTCCAAATGGATGTCAAAAGCACCTTCTTGAATGGAATGCTCACTAGAGAAGTATATGTTGAACAACCAATTGGCTTTCAAGATCCCCACAAACCTGATCATGTATTCAGATTGAAGAAAGCTCTCTATGGTTTAAAACAAGCCCCACAGGCCTGGCATGAAAGGTTGACAACTTTTCTTCTTGAGCATAACTATGAATGAGGTAATGCCGACAAAACCCTTTTCATTAAGTGTGTTAAAATTGAAATCATGTGTGCATAAATTTTCGTTGATGACAGTGTGTTTGGTTTTACATCTCATTCATATGCACTTGAATTCATTACTCTGATGAAAATGAGTTTGAGATGAGTATGGTAGGGGAATTGAATATGTTTCTTGGACTTCAAATTAAACAAATGAATAATGGAATGTTTGTTTCCCAATCAAAGTATACTAAAAACATGTTGAAAAGATTTTGTCTTGAGAATGCAAAGCAGGCTAGAACCCCCATGAGTGCTACCTTTAAGCTATACAAAGACAAACATTGTAAAAAGGTAGACGGTAAGATATATCGAAGCATGATTGGAAGTCTTCTTTACTTAATTGCAAGTCGGCCTGATATTTGTTTTAGTTTTGGCGTTTGTGCCAGGTTTCAAAGTAATCGATCTAAGTTGCACTTGAATGCAATGAAAATAATCATGAAATATGTTTCAAGTACGTGTGATTTTGTCCTTTAGTACTCATTTGATTCCAACAGTTGCTTAGTTGGATACAGTGATGCAGATTGAGCAGGAAGTTTGGATGATAGGAAGAGTACTTCGGGTGGATGTTTCTATCTTGGAAACAATCTTGTGACATGGTACAACAAGAAGCAAAATGCAATCTCTCTATCCATTGCTAAGGCTGAGTACATTGCCGCAGGGAGTTGTTGCACTCAAACTTTATGGTTAAAGCAAATGTTGAATGATCATAGTGTTGATCAAGATTGTGTGACTATTTTTTGTGATAACACGAGTGCCATTAATATCTCTAAGAATCCAACTCATCATTCTAGGACTAAGCACATTGACATAAGACATCATTTCATTAGAGAGTTAGTTAGAGAAAACATCATTGCACTTACTCATGTGAACACAAAATCCCAATTGGCTGATTTATTTACAAAAGCACTTGACTATTGCTTTCTTAAGGAAGTCCATTGGACTACTTCAACTTGAATAGTTTTTCATTTTAGTCGATGAATAAAGCATGAACATGCTACTTTTATTTTTGTTTGTCAAGATTCCTTGATATGTGCAAGCACTCTAATTGTCATTAATTTTCTCTTATCTATGTGCTAACTCTGGTATGTTGTGTTTACTGAGACTCTCTCTATAACATGACCTTATTGCATCATGAGTTGATTGTCCATTCTTGTCACCATTATGAAAGAGCTACCTTGCATAAAGTGTGAAAGTTGTTTTGAGTAATTTTCTAACTTGTAGAGACCCCTATATTTTGGAAAATCTCTATTAAGAGGACAACTTTTGTGCAAGTGTGAAAGCTATATTTTGGTTACACTTATGAGAGTTATTTGCCCTTTGATCAAAATGAAAAGAAACAAATTTTATTTACTATGCTGATAAAAAAAATACAAAATATAGTTGGGCATGAGGGAAGGGGGAGCTTATTCTGCAAAAATTTAAAATTGACCAATGTGTCATTTTACCCCCTTGAGGACACTATCATTCACTAAGACAAGCTCTTGGAGATTTATCTCACCTGTGTGTGATTAAGGAAGTGTTGTTTTGATTGCAATATGTTGACAACTTCCGTATGAGTTTTTATGCCTTTTAAGATTGAAAATTTGATCTCTTAGGTTTTTTTGCATAGATTGACTGTCTTGATCTTCAAAAATTTATGTGAAGCATTTCATTATTTAAATTTTATTTAATTATCTTTCTTTTTGTAAATAAAGTATGATGCTTTTGGAATTTGCTGTCAAATTGGGGATGTTGTGCTTACAACTTGTTTAAAAGGCTTATTTTCTTCATGTTTGCTCCTTGTGTGCTTACATATGCTGAATGCTCACACTTTGCTGAGTCTATTTGTTGTGTGCCCACACTATCACGTTGTGCGCACATCTGTTTGAGTAGAGTCCTTATTTAAGTAAATCTCGTTTTTAGGGTTTTTGTTTTTATCATACTATCACACCTCTTGTCTGCGATAAAACCTTTTTGCATTGTCCCTGATTTTTTTTTCAAGTCTTTGCTCTAATCTTATTTTCTTCCCACTCGTTGATCAAGTCACCATTGAGGTTTGGTTCAAACCTTATGAACAAAAAGGGGGAGAGGATGTTGAATTGAGGGGGAGTGGAGTTGGAAGTTGGATATGTTATTTTTTAAGTTGTTTATTTTTTTTACTGCATATTTGATCTCTTTTTGGTTGTTTCTCTTTGGTTTAACTAATGAAGTTACTTTTGTTTCATGTTGACTCTCTTAGGGGGGGTTTGCTTTTTCCTTGTTTGTTAAATATGCTGAACCATTTATGGTTTTTAGTGTCATATTTGTTTTCATGATTTGTTTATGACACTCTTATTGTTTGTTGATATTTGTCTCTCTTTATGTGATGTTGGTTGTTTTTGTGAGATAGGTACGTATTGATCTTTTGATCATTTTAGTGCTTTGTTCATAAGTTTGACAAAGGGGAAGATTGTTGATACTTTTGTCAAACTTATGTTATGGTGACACATTTTGCCATGTGGCATTTTCTCTTTGTTGTCTTGCCCATCAAGTTTATTTTAATTCATGATATTCTTGTGAGAGCTAACTTTACATATGTCATGATTTCCTTATGTGGTCCTAAGTGGTTGTAAGACTTTGTCTGTGGTCCTGAAAGAAAGAGAAAACACATGTTTGTGGTCCAACAAAAAGTTGGAATTGTTTTTGTCCTCCACGTGTTTAGCTATGTCAGACTTATGCCTTTTGCATTTCCATTTCATGCGTGTTCACAGTGGATGTGTGTTTGCACACTTATGTCAAACATATGCATGTTGCATTTCATTTTGCATTTTACTTTGTCTGTGTGCACACCTTTCTGTTGTGCTAACATCGCATGTCTAACTCATTTTTCATAAGTTGTGTTTTTGTCCTTAACAGCTAAGGTATTTTCTTGCATCTTTTGTGCTGTCATTTGGACCACTTACAGGTGTCCCAATATCCTTTACTGGTCTAGGGAAAATCAACCTTTATCCCTTTTGGTTGTGGTCCCAAAAGATAGATGGAATCTTTTCCATTTTTGGACCAACATATGTCAGCCTTTGTTTGCAATTGGTTTATATCTTCTTCATTCTTACTCATTTGTGAACTAACCTTTATGTTTGTTTTTGCATTGTGCTTTGAAACTTTCAGAGAGTTGTTTCCGTAAAGGTTTCCCATATGTTTTTGTGCTAAACACTTATCATCCTTCATCTTTGTTGAGGTAAAAAGAAGTTCATCTTCTTCCTTGTTTGTTTTTCCTTTTAAACCTGAATATCTTTTCCATTGGTGCTCTAAAATTTTCAGAGAGTTGTTCTTGGTTAGGTTCTTTTATATGGGTTTGTGCTAGAAATTTTCTTGTTTATCTTCATTGTTGAATGGCGGCTAGAACGTGGTTCCTTTGCTGATGCTGGAGAGTGTCTTCAGCAACTGAAGCTTGGGTGTGTTAGAGTATGTGCCCTAAAGCAATCAATAATTGTAAAATTGACGCTGTAATAAATGTTTATTTATCAATAAAAGGCATATTCTTCTATATCATGTATGTAATGATATATATCTTTAGGATGGTAGAAACGTGATAAGGGTATCAAGTGTTTCAAATCCTGATAGTGAGAACCTTATGATCACATATGGTGGCCATTCTAAAGACGTCCGTAGCTCCAGTATTATTTCAACTAAGGACACAAATAATACAGTAAGGCTATCACTACCCTGTCAAAAGGCAGTGACTAGTCTCATTTGTCAAAGTTGTTTGTTGACAACTTGGTGCAATGCATGGGTGCTTGCTAGAGGCAAGTGCACTGGACAGACCCACCAAAGGATTCCATATGGATGGTAACCCCAATGTCTATGGAATAAATCCTCTAGCGGATGATGGTGTATGTGATCCTTAGACTCGAGATCACCAGAGTGCCTTGTGCACCAAGTGGTGTAGTTTGACACTAGTCTAATATAGTTCTATTTAGAGCTATCAATACGGTAGTGATTGGCTACATTGAGAAGTGTATCGAGACTATGATGGATCGACAAAGGATTCATCACTCCTGGGTACGGGAGAAGTTATCTCACTGGATAATTCAGTAATGACAATAACACTAAATCTATGGCCATAGTGGGATTAAGTTGATGCTCAATCCAATCTAATATTCCTGTCATTGGTCCAATAACTGAATACAAACATGTCGAGGATATCTGAGGTTGACACTATTAATGTACCTCAGTCTCGATGAAATAACAGTTGATGAAATGATTTGATTTCACGGTAACCAAACCATTGACAGGCTGCGGTTTCACTGAATCTGAATCTATCAGGTGGTCATGATTCCTTGCTAGGGGCTCATCTTGGTCTATGTGTAGTGAGATTATTAATTGGTTTTAATCATGATACTACACACTGCCGATATGATGAGGAGCTTACAAGTCACACACTTAAAAGATAATTTAAGAATCAATTTGTGAGAAGGGTATTTTCATCTTTTAGGACGAAATGGTATTTTGGTAATTTCATAATGCAATTAAATTTGCTGAGGTTGTTGCCTGTATTTAATTTTAATGTTAAAATTAAATTAGTGAGATTATATTTAAATATATCTTTGTATATATTTAAATGAATTATTATTATTAATTAAATATTACTATATTATTATATATTAATTGATTTTAATTATAATAATAATTAATTAATTAAAATACCATAAAGGGTGTGTTTGGTTGCAAGGGTGAACTAGGGTTGGAGCCCATGGCTATTCCTAAGTGGAATAGGGTTTTAATTGTTGCACTATATAAGTGCAACTTAAAATTAAAACATATGGGAATTATTCATTCAATTAAAACCCTAGCCACCCTCTCTCTCTCTCTCGCAAGAAGAAAACTTTTCTTGTTCTTCTTTCTTGATTCTTGAAGCCTTTGATTGTTCTAGCAAAATAATCAAGGGTTCTGCGGATTATCTTCGTGTGGACTTCCGTGAATGCAATCCTACTTTGGATCGATTGGTGAAAAATCACGTGAATAGTGTTCATGTCCAAAGTCAGAGATATTCGGAGGAGCTCTAAACATACGTAAGAATTCTAATCCTTGAATGGATTTACTTTATACAAATTTTTGTTTATAAACATGTAAACAATATAATCTATACTCGAATCTAGGCAAAGAAAGGTAATAGATTTACTGATTTAATTTTTGTTTTCCGCTGCATATGGTAGATCAATTACTTATAGGTGGAGCTCAAGCGTTTTCCAGGAGTGAACCTAGTGTGAAGAGATCCTTGGTGCAACAAGACATTAGAGATTCAGAGTATGGTGCTAAGTGTAAAGTTGAACAGGAAGTTCTTTTTACTGTATCTTAGATCAACTTTGAACTATATCTTGTAATATTTTTTTATTAGTGGATTTGCTTCGATCTGGACGAGGTCCAATGGATGTAGGCTAAAAGTGGATTTAGTCGAACCATGTATGTGCTGGTGTGCTTTACATTTATTGCTTGATTATTATTGATTTGTTGTAAACCTGATTGTATTAACACAACTTGGTAAATCATTCCATTGCGTCTTTAAAATGGGTACTTAAGCACCGAAGTGTGTTAACGAATCCCAAACAATTACTTGGTTTTTTTTCTTGTTTTAAATTATTGAGAAAGGGGACGACCATGATCTTTTCCTATTAATTCATGCCTTTGATCTCCTAAGTTTAACTATTTTCCATTAGGGTTTATGTTAAGGAGATTGAGATTAAAAAAAAACTAGAATATACCCGAAAAAAAAAATGTAACTAATTCAGTTGAAAGGCAAGATCTGAAGCTCACATACATTTATGAATTTCAAGAAAAGAAAAATATAATTATAGATCCCAGTTATATATTGTTATTGGAAAACATGTTGTATAATTGAGTAAGTTCTTTTTCCTTAAAAATATTGAAATTTGAATGCATCTAAAGAGAAATTAATCTAAATGTATGGACTACAAATATCGAGCTTTTGTATTTCCAATTGCAAGATTTTGAATACATCTCAAGCTGTGACTATATATTCTTCCGCAGAATATGAAGAGAATTGTGTAAGAAATTGTACTTGTCCTATATCGCCAATATGTGGTTAGGCTCTCTCCTCCCTTGAGCTAGCTTTCCCATTTATCAAATTGATCACCGGTGGTTCTTTCGGTAGCATTTTCCAATGGCTTGAAAAAAAATGCCTAAGTTGTATTGTAGAGTTCTAATTTAAACTAACCAAGAACAAGTTTGTGAGATGGCATGTGGTCTAGAGATCTCTCAAACTCCATTAATCATGTGGGTGCTCAGAAAATCTAATTGGGTTGTTGATGATTCTGAAACTTTTCCTCTTCGTTTTTAGTACAAAACTCATGGTAGAGGATTAGTACATCATGATTCAAATGCTTTCAAAAAATACTAGCTTTTCCAAATGCACTTGTAAGTTTTTTTGTCAACTTACGTCCTCGTGTGGGCACTTCAGAGTCTGTGTAGTCACAACGCATCTAGCAGATTTTTTTTCACAAAGCACATATCGCACTTGATTTGCAAATAAACAAATATATTCTCTTTTAAAATATTTGTTGTGGTCCATTTACACATGTCCTCATATAATTTGATGTACTATAAAAGTTGTTTTGCTTTGTTTGTGGTCCCAAAGATTCTTTTCTAAAAGGCAAAACACAAAAGTTTTACTTTAACTTTTTTGTCCCTAACCCTTGGCGCATGGTTCTCTATAAATTTATACTTTTATGCGTCTTCATTAAGAAACCTATTTGCCTCTAATTCATCATTAAATATCCTCCAAGGTTTTTATATTCGTCTAAGGTTTCTCATATGCTTTGGTAGGCTTGAAATTACCTTCTCTTACATTGTCTTTCTTGTGACAATCATGGAACATGGTTCCATGTTGATGCTTGGATGTATGAAAGCTGTTGTTTTGAAGTTGATTCTTCGCTATTGAAACTTGAGAGGAGCTCAAGTGTGAAGTTTGCTATGGTGGCTTGAAGTTCAACTGAAAAAGAGAAGATTGATGTGTTGAAAACAAGAAGTGTTTTGCAACTATGTTTTTCTTGCTTTGTATTTGAACTCATAAGTTTACATAGTGGATTTGCTTCTTCAAGACTTGGTCCTATGGATGTAGGCATGTTGCTGAACCATGTAAAAATGAGTGTGTTCTTTTCTTCCTTTGATGGATGTTTCATTTATGCCTTGAACAATTCTTATGCACAATATGAACAAGCAACTCATTCTACATAAGTTTCAATCACTTGATAACCTCTTTAAAACTTTCAGCACAAATTAAGAGTTTGTAGTACAACAATGTTAGTAGTCTCTATAGTACCAAAATGACCAAAATAAAAAGATACATAAATTAAGATCTATTTCAGAACTCTCTCCCATGGAATGTCACTTAGTAGATGTAACAACTCTTGAAAACTAGTACAATGCATGCATAATAACAATATAAAATTGGGCCCCAAAATTTTCTTTTCATTATAATTCATATGTCTTTTATACACAAAGAGGACTGTTTACAAAAATTCGTTTTAAAAGACAAAACAGGGAAAACAGTGTAGCTATTCTCTTCGCTTGCCGACGCCCCTCCGACTGCATCATCACCTAGATCCTGCATCCACAAAGGAAAATAACGGGGTGAGCACAAAATGATGCTCAGTAAGTAAAACCCTATATTAGTCTGTCCCCGTATGTACAACTCTTAATTCTTTCCTTATACTATTTTTGATTCTATTTCTGTTTCTCATAACATCATGGCCTCATCTTACCGGAGGTACGGCCGGATGGCGTTCACACAGCACCATCTCACTCTCCATGACTATCGGGTGGAATTCACACAGTACCATCCCGTTCTTAGTGACTATCGAGTGGGGATCACAAAGCACCAACTCGATTTTCCTAACTATCGGGTGGAGATCACCTAGCACCTACCCGTTTCTCATGACTCCTGGGTAACGATCACCAAGCATTAACCCGTCTCTAGTCACTATCGGGTGATGGTCACAAAGCATCCACCCACTTCTACTAAATGTTGGATGATGATCACAAAGCATCAATCCACTTATCTAACAACTAACCGGGTAGTGGTCACAAAGCATCTACCCATTTCTTCTACCCATCGGGTGACGATCACAAAGCATTGACCCATCTCTAAGGGCTATTCGGGCGACGATCACAAAGCATCAACCCGATTCCCATAACTGTCGGGTGATGATCACAAAGCATCAATCCAACTATACTACTCTTCTAATTCACTCTATTCTAATATCTTTCAATTCTCTCTATCCTTAGAGTAGTTGTTCCCACCAAGCTTTCTACTCATAGGGTAAATTGCATACACAATTTTCCTACACTTTCTTAGGTCACTTTTCAATGCACAATTAGTGCCTATGGATGGTTCATCACTACCAATGCACTTATGAAATGCCAACATGCAATGTTACAAGAATTAAGGTTCATTACTCATACTCAAACCTCTATTAGGCATTTCATCAAACAACTCATGTGCATTATAAAACTCTATTATAGCAATGATTCTAAAACTTTTTCTAACCATCCAAAATGGGGAAAAACCCCTTCACAAAGCCATAAAACCTGTCAAACAAAACACTTCTAAAAAGGGATCCATAATACCCCTTCAATTCCATCTCAAACTACCTTTCCAACCCAACAACTCATTTCTCATATTTGCAAGGTCTAAACATTCACAAAGCACGGAAATCTCTATTTAAATCTCCATACATGGCATATCATATGTATATCACATACATACATCATTTCTATCAAAACCCTAATCAAGAGAATTTTTAAATCTCAACTTGGGTTGGGGTTTACTTACCTTGTTATGGAGAGATTCACCAACTCTTCCTTTCACTTGTTTTGCTTGACTTTTTCTCTACTCTTAACCAAAAGAACAAAAACCCTCAAACTTCAATATAAACTAAAACTCATAAATCACACCACTTAAGTAGGAATTATTACCTTAGGAAGCCTTAGGTTGCTTTTCTACCCCAAATCACTTCAAAAACCCCTTGGGATTCCTTGATCAAAAGAAAAGAGAAGTTGAGAGGAGCAAAGATGGAGAGTTGCGTTTTTGAGAAGAAGAATGAGGGGTTTGCTTACTCTTAATTCCTTTTAATGAAATTTATACCAAAGCATCCCCATTTTGCCCTTACTCTTCTTTGGGAATTCCATCTATATCCTTTGATTCATTACAAACTCACCCCCATATCAACATATTCTCCATGAAAAATCCTTACAATTAACTCCCCACTTTTCCTGCTAATTAGGGGTAGAATGGTCAAATAGCCCTTAGGGAAGAAAATATCTAAAACTTAACCAACATTTTAAACGGCCTGTCGCCGCGGCGAAGAAACTTCTGTCGCCACGGCGAACTGTCCAGCAGCTTCCCCGTGGCTTCAACACCTGTTCGCGGCGACGAAGATTATTCTTCACCCCGGCGAAGACTGAAACACTAAACTTCTTCTATTTTCTACCAATTTCAGGGCAAGTATTCAACACAACACTCAATCACACAATATTACCAAAAACCAACTCAAATAAGAGTGGAAGAAGAAACAACAAATACGTACCTCAAGTGGGGCGTTACAGTAGACAACTTGTTTGTTTTGTTCGCGGAAATGATAAGGCAATATGTGGAAACATGTAAGTAAAACAAGAGGGGATATTGAGAAGAAGAAAATATGAACATGGCCAGACAAAGAGAAACAAACACCAAAATGAATCCATAAGAATTTTTGCCAAAAAACACTAGATAAGCCAAGCAAGCGAAGGCTACCACCGTCCACGTTACAGAGAATAACAACAATGCAAGACACAGTAATAACTTCCTGGGAAGGGCTTGAAAAGAATATTCTTCTGCATAGCGTGAAGTGAAAATGGACAAAAACATTATGATGGCAACAAATGATGAGAACATACAGATTGTATATGAAACAGCAAACAAAGTGAAGGCTATTCGTTTGTGAAAATTTGGTGTTCCAACATTGTCGTAATTAGGGATGTAGCTACGAACTCATTGTAGGAGGTTAAGACATCAATTAAACTTAACAATATAATTTTAAATAAACTTATAAATAATATATTGGGTATAAGTTATACAAAAATATGAGTATTTATTTATAATGTTTTTTATAATTAATATATTTATAATCGTATTTGATGATATGGAATTAATTTATAATACTTTAACCAGTGTAAAACAAAACCAAGAAAAATTACTAATAAACAAGTTATTAAGCCAACACAAGTAACAATACCTCCAAGTTAAACTACAATAAAGTTTCTATTAATAAAATATTCAAAGATTTATCTAGCTTTTATAGAAAATTATTATAACTTTTGTTGTAATTTCACGTTTATTTTTTGACCCCTTAAAATAATGCATCAAAATACAAAAAAATTAATATTTATCTTTTTTCCTAACTTCAATATTTTGATATGACTCATATGTGGTAGTATAGATTGTCAAAACGAATTGGGGATAATGTAGATAGGCACACAATCTAAGGTTTGATTTTCCATCTGAGCATCCGCAATTTAAGTGTAGGGTCGTGGCAGTGGGCTGTAAGCTAGTCCTTACAAATATATATATTTTTTGATATGATTTTTTTTAAGTAAGAAGTATTGAAACACAGAATAATTGACAAAGTTTAATTTGAAAAACAAATTTTAGAAACGATATTTATTTTATAAAACATGTGAAAAGATATACAAACTTTCTTCATTCTGTTCTTTGTATAATTAAATAATAGATATAAAATTTATTATATAATTTATTAAATGTATTTGTGGGAATTTTTTTTGCAAAAACTAATAATTTAATTTGATATATTTGATGAATTTAAAAGTTAATTTCATATATATTGTTATGCCTAAAAATAAGAGCTGACGTGTGCTATGTCATCTCCACCAATTAGGATTCAGCAGATCTTTCCACCAACCAGAATTTTGCACACATCTAAAGACAATGAGAATATTAGTTGTCAAAACCCAAACTGCCTCAAGAAAATGCATGGGTGAATTTGGTTTGCGCACCTATCCAAGTCCCACTTAATTTAAGGATATAAATGGGAGTTCTCAACGAATGGGAAGGCATGAAGAATCTTCAAGACAATAGACCACTTGCAAAAAATAATCATTACCTTGAGCAAAATAGGTATAAATAGGCAGCTCCTCCTCATAAAATATTGGAGAGACACGCGAATTTTACAAAGCAAATAACAAAGTCACACTACTAGAAAGAGATTGTTTTAACATTCTCTCATAACACAAACACTTGTAATCTCAGATTGCGAATCGAGACCTCTTGTAAACTGTAATGATTAGAAGGAACATTTATATAAACAACCACAATGGATGTCAGATTCGCTTGTAAGCATTTGAACTACTATTAAAACTCTCGTCAACTTTATTTTATGTACTTGCATGCAACTGCCATCACAATACCTCACCACTCACTATAATTTGCTCACATGTGACTTCTTAGCACTTTACACGTGCAAAGTCGTCGATGTCAAAATCAAGTACCAACATATATATTTGATAATTTTTCAAATTGACCCCCCTTGACACCGCCTCCCCCGCCCCGGGTCATAATCACCGAATATAGCTATTGTTGTTGCAAATACTACAAAGACAATGAATGTTGCTACTATCGAGGATGAGCTTGCTATAGATTCATCCATTGCTCACCTTCATTAACCAATTCCTTATGTTTCTCACTAAACACCATTGCGGGGGTTTTTCCCTCATAATTTTTATAATCAATAAAGCAAGGGTGTATAATATTCTTTACTGCATGTATGAAATACAAAAGATTTCATAACCATAGATATAGGAAACAATGCACTTCTAAAACCGTATAATTTTTTCTTGAAATCACTACTTTGTTATGATGCATAAATAATACTTCATCTACAAACTCATTTGCACAAACTGATGTGGCTACTTTGCATGTTTGACACATAATTTACTTTAATTATTTAATTTATCTCTAATTCAAAATCACCCAATTACATTTAAACACATCAGTTTTGTACGATGAGTTTGTATGAAAAGTTTGTGTATGCAGTAATATTATTCATTATTAGTGTTGTGATTTAAACTACTCACTTACTTAACGTGGTTTTAAAAGAAAATTAGTCTTGGATAACAATAGTGTTTGAGTGAAAGATTTTACCTTGAACCATTGCAACTCGCATTGCATCTACAGAACTGCACTAGGGATGAGATTTAGCTTAGATTGTGGTGTCAACTTTCCAACTAAGTGCAATATTATTGGAATGTGAAAACTTTTTGGTAGTTGATGAAGAAGAAAAGGCAAGCAAGAAGAAAAAGGAATTTAAGTTATAGGAAAATTTGTATTTTAGGTGTTTGAGTTTAAGAATATTGTTTCCCTTTTATTTTGAGTTGAATTAAGAAAGTAGAATTGGTTTAGGACTTTACTTTGAGTTAAAATAGGAAATAAAGTTTAAATATGGGAGTCCTATTAAGATTTGAAATATAAATCCTAGTAGAAAAAGAATATCCTATTCAGCCTATAAATATAGGGGTTAGAACCAATTCATGGTTAGGAGATAACTCATAAGAGAAATCACAAGAGAAAAGAAGATGTAAGGAACACAAGGTTTTTGTTGTAAGGGGCATTAAACATCATAGGAATAGTATGTCTGCCTATGTAAAAGGTTGATGGTGTTATGCTTATAAAGCACCATAGGTAAAGTGTCCGTCTATGTAATGGGTTGATGGTGTTAAGCACTCTTGTAAACTGCATTGATGAAATTATAGTGGATCTCCCTCATCTGTGGATGTAGGCGGTTTATGCCGAACCACACAAATATCATGTGCTATTATTTTACTCTTCATATATTGTTGTCCTTTATATTTGTCTTTATGAAATTAGAAGCCAGAGCCTTGATTTTCTTGGCTTCTAATTTCCAACAAATATATTGTTGCCATAAATGTATTTGGACATCAGCAATAAACTTCTGTCAGTTGTACTCATTTGAAATACAAAGTTAGATATCTCCTCGTGGCGATTCATGATTGCCAATTGGAATGCGTTACAATTCATTTCATTCGAGAACCAGATTGCATCAGGAAATGTCTTTATAATCTATTTCACAAATTCCAAATTCTGCGGCTAGAAGGAATGGTTGTTTGAGAAGTATGGAAGTCTTCTTTATGATCTAGATTTCTTGTTAGAGTAAACAACATTTTCCCACCCAAGGTTTTGCGAATCTGTAAGTTCCCACCCCTGGTTTCATAAATTACAGATTCCCACCCTTAAATTAACACCGTTACTTTTCTCTCAAAATAACCCCCACGTCTCAAATTTCTCTCAAATACCTAGAGGATCCTGGCCAAGCTAAAAATCTGGTCTGATTTTGACACCATTGGACCTCCCTAACACCACCATCAGCATTCCCTTATCCTCCTCACCAAAACCTCTAACTTTTCCACCCAATTACACCTCGGCAATGTGCTAGAATTTGGTTGAAAAGGGGCAACAAAACGCAAAAACCTAAGAGAGAGGCAACAACGATCGACGGGCAATTGCGGTTAACGATGTTGGGGGTTTTGATTGGGGGAAGCCGATGATGCTATTGGTGGTGTTGGGGGTGGTTTCCAGTATCAGGACCTGCCAGAATTTGGATGAAATGCCGATTGAAACTAAGAGCGACAGCCAACGATTAGGTGTTCAATTAGGCGAGGAGGCTAGGGGTTTTGATGTGGGGGTTGAGGGGATTGTAATGGTGGTGTCAGGAGAGGTTGATTGCGTTGGGAACAGGCCGAAATGGCCTAAAATCGCTGGTGTGGTGAATTTGAGAAGTCAAGGGTTATTTTAAAATTTTTCGGTAGGGTGAATTTGAGAAGTCAATGGTTATTTTAAAATTTTTCGGTGTGGTGAATTTGAAAAGTCAAGGGTTATTTTGAATTTTTCATTTTTGAAATAACTATTTTACCCTTTTAACTATTAGATTAAACAGTTTTCTGTTAATCTAAGGATGGGAATCTACAATTTATGACAGGGGTGGGAACTTGCAAATTCGCCAAACCTTGGGTGGGAAAATGTCCTTTACTCTTCTTGTTATCTCCTCGCACAAGACTTGGACAAGTCGAAGTTCTCTATTCTCGTCTTTTTATATATTTTGTAACTGTAAATTAAACAAACTAAACAATGACATAACCGTACCATATATAAAGTATAAAATTATAATCAAAAGAAACTATCTTAAAAGATCAAATGTACATGATGACCAAAAGCAATAATAATCTACCAAGCAAAAAAAATAGAAGCAATCAAACAAATGAAAAAAAAAAAAAAAAAAACAGATGATGATCTAAGATGATACGTTTACAAGTCCTAAAACACTTGTAAACATGAGTGGACAAGGAATTACAAGTCCTAAAACACTTGCTAATTCGGTTGAATCAAGGAGTTTCATTCCAAGTCCTAAAACACTTGGATTGTAGAGTGTGGAAAGCATTGGAGAAGATTCGGCCCAAGCAAGTTCCAATGGGAGAGAGAGCCCAAGCACTTCGGCCCAAACCATTCCAGGTACAAGCCCAACAAAGGAAGCTCAAGTCTACCAAGAGAGAAGCCCAAGTGTTGAAGTGAACCCATTCGGCCCAATTCTCATTCCAAAGGGGAAAGTCCACTTGAACCCTTATTGGATCCAATTGCAAGATCTTCAAGGCTCAATCTCTTACACCCTTATTAGTAGACTTGATTAGGATCATTGATCAAGTTTTGGGCTAATAAAGTGAGTTTTTTTCAACTAATGGGGTGGTTAAATACATGAACCCTAGAATTAGGAAATCATGTCCTTTTTTTGCATTAAATGGGTATGGGCTTATTTTTGAATGGAAGACTTGTAATTTTTGTGTAATATTTATTAATTTTCATTTTCCTTGTATTGTATTTGTTGATTACTCTTTTAACCTTGTTATTGCCTATATAAAGGCAACTATTCTCCTTGTAAAAGTTAGTTCATGAAATATCAAAAATTTAGTTTAACCATTGACAGAACTTTGTGTTCTTATTGAGATTTCTTTATCCAAGTCTTGGCAAGGAGATTTGGTGGTGAATCGATTCAAGTTGATGGAGAATTCTTTTATGCTTGAAGTGTTCATTCTTGTTTTAACCTAAAATTGCAAGTAAGTGTGACATTGCTTCCATTTGTGTTTGACAGAATTTAAGCTTGAGTTAGGGCATATTTTTGTGTTGTTTGTTATTGCAAATTGGTTGGAATTGGATCATAAGAGAAGAATTATCTTAGATTTATACTCACCAAGTTCACGCAGCCTGAACTCTGGCGTTCTCCCACTTGAAAATGAAGACGGCTTTCCGACTAATGCCATCAAAAGGGAGTCCCCATCAGATGACATCATCGTCGCTAAATTTGGACAATCGTGTAGCAATTTCAGAGCCAAGTCTGAGACACAACAATGTATAGAAACATAGAATTAATTTCAAATCAAATTCAACAAACAAATTAATATAGCTAAAAGTATATACTGATAAATTCAAATGAAACTTTTCCAAGCAAAGTTTCAATTGGCTGTGCAATATCTGAAATACATGTGAATGCATGCCATATAGATATTAAATTTAATCATATCAATCATATTAACAATAAAGATAGATAAAAGTAAAGGAACTTATATATTACATGAAGATATTGAGTTACGGTATACTTGTAAGAAAGCAAAAGTCGAAGCATTACTAACTCACCATAAAATTCAGCACCAATAACCAAATTCATGAAGAAAACACATATTGTATCTGTAGAAAATTTTCTGTCAGGCATAAAGAAATTTCCACTGTATGGCCATAAATAATCAATCATCTTTTGTTGCCCATATTGAGCAGCCAGAATCAAAGCTATTCAGCCACTGCTGTTCTTATCTCCATTTAAGCTTTCATCTTTCTCCACAAGCAACTTTGCTGCTTCCATATTACCAGCAATGAGAGCAATAGAAAGGACCGTGTTGCCGTCACTGTTTTTTAGAGCTACCTGATCCGTTGACATCTTATTCAATAGATACTCAACAATATCATTCGCCATGCCTGTCCCAACTGCTACATGAAGCGCTGTGTCCAAGTTTACTGTGATCCTGGCTTCTAAAGCATGTTCTTCCAAGTCACAGAGTTGTTTTACCGATGCCAAGTTGCCCTCGAATATAGCTTTATGCAGTGGCAGGTAACGTGTGAGATCGTCTGCAATAAAAACACACAAATTAACAAGAAAATTCTCACAATTGTATTTTGTTTGTTTGTTACAATTAATTTTCTACTACTTACTCATAGGCTTTGACGAAGAAGAGAACGCGCTGCTGTGATGAAGAAAAGGCCATCCTCAAGAATGCTGATTATTATCGTTGTTCGTGACACTTCCTTTGAGACCTTTTTATAGTGAAAATTGTCTGATGAGCATCAACATATAATGACGAAATCGGTTCATGTGTTTACGTTAACTCTACCATGTATTCATCTAAGATGTGGTATCTTGAAACACCAGCCAAACACACTCAATAAAATAAACAGAAAAGTAAATAAAGAACACTTGATTTATCCTAGTTCGTTCTGATTAAGAAACTACGTCTAACATTTGAATAAAGATTTTATTGAGTTTCAAAACTATGCAGCAATTACAAATCAATAATTGACAGCCATTCACTCTCTCTATATTTTTTTTTTTTTCTTGTAACCCTAGGTTTTTCACTATTACATTATATAATAGAAAAAACCCTACCCCATTTGGACCTACCCGAATCTAACCTAACTCAGACCCAAATATTAGTAAAATAATAACAAGTCCAATTATTAATTGGATTTATTGTGAAGGGGGCATTGTCCCTCACCCCTGCCTGCTCACCAACGAGCAGGACTGCCACCCACTCACCGAGAAATGAGACCCCTGAATACGTTTGCGGAGGGGTCAAGATCATGCAAAATATGAACCATATCCAATATGGTACATGTTTTTATCATCAGGATTTAGCATTTCCCATTTTTTTTTTTTTTTTTATTTCCCTTCTTGATTGGTATACTGACTTACACGTTGCTGGCAAGTTCTTTCAATTAGTATACATTGGCAAGAACCCATCAATCCCCAAGTAGTAATGGTTATATTGAGACTGAATTGACTATTTTTTTTTTTTTACATCCATCGACAAAGGCCCTAGGAGCCACCGTGGTGAAAAATGAAAATCACAGCTCTTAAATGGATCGAATAAAAAAGCTTTGACTTCCAAGTAAATTGGCAAACATGTGAACGTACGTAGCATCAGTATAAACAATTCCTTTAGAAAAATTGAGCATCAATAATGGAGTCCAGTAAATTAGATAAGTTTTTTTCATTATTTATTTCATTGCACATTATTGTCTGATAAAATTTGAGGTGGGTCTAAAGCTGGGTCTAACTCCTCACCCAAAATGTCTTATTGAGTGGGAGGATTGTCCACTCTTATAAACTTATTAGCTTGAGCGTGCCTAGTCGATATAGGATCTCTAACACTCTCCCTCATGGTCAAGCTCATATGGTCCACTTATCTATGAATGGAGGTAGTTTGGCAGCCCATCGTTGGTCAATCACTCAGCTCAAATGGGGCTGGCTCTGATACCAAATGAGAATTGTAAATTGAGAGAAAATTAAAAGGATTACAGCTTCAATTTGCTGTATTTGATTGAATGAATCTTCATACAATAATGGTTTGCTACTGAAATGAAGACAGTAGCTAAAGAGAGTAAAGTGAAAGGGAAAGCAAAATACAGAGATATTTGTTCTCTTTAAGAGAGAAACAAAAAATGACAGTTTTTTTTATTGTTACTTAGCTAAATGTTAAAGTATCAGAGTTCAGAAGATAAGGGCTTAGTTAATATTTAGCTAAGTAACAACAAAAAACACAGCGTTTTTTGTTTCTCTCTTAAAGAGAATGAATGTCTCTGTATTTTGCTTCAATAAAGCTAGGGACACCGAAAAACCTGCACCGAAATTTTGTACCGGCCTACGTGTAACACGCTTCTGATTTTTTTAACAATTTTTTTCTAGTGAACGGCCGTCCATCAAATTTGGACGGCCGTTCACTCACATGAACGCCCGTCCATATTATATGGACGGGCGTTCATATACAAAGGACGGGCGTCCCCATTTAAAGGACGCCCGTCCATAAATAAAATACAATAAAAATTTTTTTATAAACATCCGTCCATTACGTTTGGACGGGCGTCCATTCATAATGGACGGCCGTCCATTATGAATGGACACCCGTCCCTTATGTTTGGACAGACGTCCATACTTTAAAAAAAAAAAAAAAAAAAATGCTCAACTTCTACATTTTCGCTTCTCTTCTTCTTCTTCTTCTCTAATCATCTAATAACGGCCCACGACTTTTAACTAATCACACTTTTAAGTAAATGCATGTAGATATGCATATGGACCTGTACATCTCCATACTCAATACTGATTAAGACAAGAATACATTATTATTATTATTATTATTATTATTAGCTCGACTTTGCCTTAATCACCATCCCATCCATTATAGATAGCTCGACTTTGCCGCAGTTGCTGGATCTTTTCTGCATCCTTGGACATGAAAGCATAAGTTTTTCGTGGAGTGGGAGTTCTTGTATCAATGGAAGGTGGCTCGTCCCTCATCCTGGGATCACAAAGCGTCTTGTAGCTGCAAGCAAGCTTGAGTACTTTTGTTGCTTGAGGGTGTTGGTATAGGCTTTGATATTGATGGTTCAGTGGCTTCTTCCTAAAACCTGGAAATATTCCTCTCAAAATTTCCATAGCTGATGATTCAGTGTTGACAAAAAGCTTTGCAAAGGATCCAAAGAAGCCTTCTTCTTGCTTCTTCTATTCATCCTCCGTAGGAATTAAAGGCGGCCTGACTGATTTCAGAGCCACTTATTCCTTCAACTCAGCAGAGTAGACAACTGGAGAAAGCTAGTTTTTAGAAAAAAAAAAAAAAAGGAATAGTATGGACGGCGTCCAAACATAGGGGACGGGCGTCCATTCATAATGGACGCCCGTCCAAATATAATGGACGGCCGTCCTAATGTTTATAAAATTTTTTTTATTGTATTTTAATGAGGGATGGGCGTCTTTTAAATGGGGACGTCTCTTGTATATGGACGTCTGTCCATATAATATGGATGGGCGTCCATGTGAGTGAACGGTCGTCCAAATTTGATGGACGGCCGTTCACTAGAAAAAAATTGTAAAAAAATTCAGAGACGCGTTACACGTAGACCGATACACATTTTCGGTGCAGATTTATCGGTGTCCGTAGCTTTGTTGATTTTGCTTTCCCTTTCACTTTACTCTTTTTAGCTACTGTCTTCATTTAAGTAGCAAACCCTTATAGCATGACGATTCATTCAATCAAATACAGCAAATTGAAGCTTTAATCCTTTTTAATTTTCTCTCAATTTACAATTCTCACTTGGTATCAGAGCTAGCCCCACTTGAGCTGAGTGATTGACCAGCGATGGGCTGTCAAACTACCTCTATTCATAGACAAGTAGACCATATAGGCTTGACCATGAGGGGAAGTATTGGAGATCTCATATCGACTAGGCACGCTCAAGCCAATGGGTTTATAAGAGTGGACAATCCTCCTACTCAATAAAGCCTTTTGGGTGAAGAGTTAGGCCCAACTCAAATTTTATCGTGGTATCAAAGTCAGCCCTATTTGAGCTGAGTGATTGACCAGCGGTGAGCTATCAAACTACCTCCATTCATAGGCAAGTGGACCATATGGGCTTGACCATGAGGGGGAGTGTTGGAAACACGCTCAAGCCAATAAGTTTATAAGAGTGAACAATCCTCCTCCTCAATAAGGCCTTTTGGGTGAGAAGTTAGACCCAACTCCAATAAGATTGCCCAACAAATTATAAATTAATAAAGTTTGCAAAAGTTTAATGCGAAAATTTTAATCATTTCATTAGCTATTGATTCTATTAGTACTGGTTCTTTAATTCTTGAATATTATTTTATTGAACTCTGTATCATTTTATATATAATAAATTTTTGTGTACAAACTAGCGTGGTATAACTGCCGGATTGACACACATTATTGAATCTCAACTGTCAATCAAGACTAAAATTAATTAATGGTCATCCCATTTGGCTAAGAGTGACATGCAACATGCTCCAAGAATAAGAGAAAAATTAGCTCCAAGTTGGAGCCTAGTATTGCTTAACATTTTGGTCTTCATAAAATCAGCTGCAAGAAGATCAACAAGTGCCATGTAAATTAAGATGCCAGCTGATGCTGAATTGAGAAGACCTTGAACAATTAGAGCAGTTGGACTGTGTTCATTGTAAATGCTTGATATCCCAATTCCAACTGCAATTCCAATTGGGGTCGTCAGGGAGAAGAATAGCACCATTATCGCTATGGCCCTAGACTTGAATTTTGCCTGCAAGATTATGAATAAAATTAATTTCTTATGCACATACAGCAAACTGCGTTCTTAAACTAAGAATTAATTAAATCAAATCAGTTTGAATCGATTCATCAGTTGATAATACCTGAGATATGCATCCTCCAAGACCCATTCCTTCAAAAAACTGATGAAAACTCAACGCTACTACTAGTGGTTTGATTGTATTCACTCTTTCTGAAGCTCCTAAAGATATTCCAATAATTACTGAATGAACCACAATTCCCAATTCTAAAACCTGTTGATTATAATATAGAGCACGATATGTATTAACATAAAGAGAGAGCTTTGTAAAATATTAAAAAATAATAACAATAAACATGTTTTGTTATGCCCCTCATTGTTACATTATTCTGAATCATTATTCCATTATCCCATTTGGATTAAAAAATTAAGATATGTGTTTGTTTACTTATTGGGTCAATCGAATCTGAAAATTAATCTAAATAAAATGAGATTTTTTTGTCTAAAAATGAAAAGAGGGGGGAACTTGTTTTCAAATTATCCAACTT
Source organism: Pistacia integerrima (assembly GCA_026225825.1). Classification (NCBI taxonomy): domain Eukaryota; kingdom Viridiplantae; phylum Streptophyta; class Magnoliopsida; order Sapindales; family Anacardiaceae; genus Pistacia; species Pistacia integerrima. Next base: position 40,211,732 of record CM047747.1, read on the forward strand.
TATTCAACTGAAAACATTTTTCCTTTTCTCCTCATTTTTCTCTCCTTCCAATCTGAAAATTAATTCACCTAAGACTACCACCGTCTGCCAGCAACCACCACTGGCACTGTCGATCGACGTCGTCAGAACAGCCTACAAGGTTGGTTGTGTGCCAATCTGGCCAGACTTACGACTAGAATCTGGTCAATGGCCAGATTCTAGCAGTAGATCTGGCCGTTCTAGAAATAGCCATATCGACACATGGCTGATCAAATCAAACCAGTCATATGCTATTCCAACGACTGCTGGTTGCCGTTCAATGGCGATGGCCGATGGCCAATTGTCCTCTTGGGTGGCTATAGTGGTTTAGTTAATTTTTAAACTTTTATTGTGAGGATATTTAGCTAAAATAACAAATATAAAGAGTTAAAAAATAATCTAAATATTTTCAAAAAACGTACAAACAATTATTCTGTCTTAAAATTTTTTTTTAAAAAATATATCAAATAACTCTTCAGTATTTTATCTAACTCTGATATAATTTTTAGATATTTTATCAAACATATTTTTATATTTAAATCCAATTTCATTTGATTCAAACTCAACTCAATTTAAAATATTTTTTCAGAATAACACTTTTTAAAAAGTGTAACAAAAGGTCCTATAATTTTGATAATAATTTATGTGTGCAGTGCTTATAATTGGACATGTATTAGTTAGGTAAAACATCTTGCAATGCCTCATCCAATAAACGACAATGAAACCACCAAAAAGATAAAATAAACTCGAGATTCTATCTACCTTTCATATCGTCACATCATGTACTACCTTTCATATACAGAGACGTAAAAACCATCAATTTAGAATACGGAAAAACGTAGACATATATCGTATGGATAACGTGTTATCTCTGTCCAAGCAAATATTTTTTTCATACAAAACACATTGGTGAGAGTTTTGATTTTGGTACCTGAGAAATAACACGATGCCGAATAAGCTCAGAAGAATTGGGTGCTTCCATTACCAAACCAGAGCCATGAACATGGCCGCCATGAGCTCCATGGTGGTGATGATGATCATCACTTTCTTCATCGCCATCGACAGGCTGAGCTTTTCTGAGCTCTAACCTCTTATGGAACCCGGTGGCATAGGCCTCCATCATCAAGGTTCCTACAGCCGCCATCATCGCCACAAAGCCGGAGAAAGGAAACTTGTGCCATGGATTTTCAGGAAGGCAAGGACTTTCTAAGCTCTCAAAAGCATCAGGAAGAATGTGAATGAACCCGGTTGCGAGGATCACGCCCGCGGCGAAGGCCTTAACGAGGAAGAAGAAGTCTTTTTCTGGAGATAAATATGAGATGTTTTTGAACAAAAATGGGAGGCAAATTCCTAGTGAACTTGCTACGAGAATCGAAGCTATGGCAATGAGTTTGTATTTGAGAGCTTGAGAATCAATATGGTCTTGCTCTTGATGATGATCTTGCGATTCACATGAACACTTTGAAGAGGCTGCAGCTGATGCAAATAGAAGAATGATAAAAATGGTGAAGAAATTGAAGGAAAAAGAGTGGAATTTGGTCATCTTTTTTATGATGAAAAATGAAGCAAAAAACTGATAGTGAGATTTATTTGAGGAACTTAATTTATAAAGAGAATAGATGAGTCAATAGGATCCGCTTTGGTCCTATTACATGAGGTTATATTGAGGGAATAAACCGATGGATTATGGATTATCATAAAAGTTCTTGTCTTGTATGAAGATTATGTTGTGATTAAGAAGACTAAGCCCTAAGGTATCAAAAATAGAGACTGCCTTGGCTTGAAGACAGACTACAAATTACAAAGATCATAAGAATTAAATGAGGTTAATTAGTATTATTTAGTAACATATGACATCTATACGTTGATATCATCAATAAGAACAAGATATTGGAACCAAATGAGTGCCATTTGATCTGACCTGTGGATCCATTTTTATTTATTTAGCTTTGATTGTTTCAGCCTTTGGATATATCTATTGATATAGATATTGTCCATTTTGTTCAACTTTATCTAGTTTATAAATTTGCCAGAGTAATAAATCCAAGCCCTCGAGTCGTTCAAGTTAATACTTTCTTTATCACATTTTCTATCAATTATTTTATGAAGATTTTTATATAACTTTGATAAGGAAACTAACTTCAGAATGTCTTTAATTAATTATTTGATCTTTTGAGTCAAGCACATGAAAAAGATTGGTTATTAGAAATCAATATTCCTTTTCACATTGAAATTCATTTTCCTTGGCACATGTTCAATTCAAGTCCTCACCTAACAAATTAATTAATGGTTCATGGTGGGATCATCCAGCCCTTAGTCTTTTTCATATGCCCCACAAATTAATTTTGATTAAAATGTGTTAGTTAAATGTAAAACTCCAAAGGGTTTAAAAAAATATTTTAAATAAACTGCTAACATTTTTTGCTAAATGTTTAAAAGTTTCGGATAAATGATTAGAAGTTTTGGAAAATAGTTGACCGTTTTGAAACTATCATAATTCTTGAAGGTAAAAATAGTCAATTGTTCGACCAAAACCCCTAACCCTATATTTCAAATATTTTTCTACCTGTTACTACTTTACATTCACATTTAATTAAAGAATCTTTATTTTGGGTGACAACATTAGCTTCCCAAGATTGGAGGGGAAAGATTTCTCCTCCATATTATATTTCAAATTTGATTAATATGCAATAGAAGATAAACTAAATTAGAGCGGTGAAAGTATACATTCTACTATCTTTGGTATCAATGATAAAAATTTATAAACTCAAAACAAGAAAAGTGAAACTCATAATATACATTATTTATCGATATGATTATAGATATCATATCATAAAACTAGTAATATTATTAATGGTATTGTATTTATAAAATTTATTATTGTCAAAATCGGTGAACTGTATTTGGTAAATCTATGTCTTCTGTTTTGCCCGTGAAGCCAATAAGTACATAACAAGTGATTGATTCAGAACAGGCCCCACATATTTTTGTTGGTTGTTGAAACTTCAACGTTAGTGGGACACCTTGCAATTATAAAGACTTTGCCATTTAAAAAAAAAAAAAAATTGACTTAAAATATAAACTCGAAAATACTCGCAAAAATTTTCCTCACCTAACCATACATATAAATAATCACAGTAATCCGTTGTTAATGATATATTATAATAAACTCATATGTGTGTAACACAGATAATTAGAGCAAATTTAGGATAATATAAAGATAGTATGAATAGATATATAGTCTCAGATTTGATTTTTTATCTGAATATTCACAGTTTCTATGAAGAGACGTGATAGTGAATTGTTAAATGAGATATAAGATTAAAAAAAAAAAAAATGTGTAATAATATGGCTCAAAATTATATAAGTTTTTAGATATAATGTTGAATGAACTATTTCTATTGATACATTGGCGATAGTCAAGATCTTTATAAATAATCCTTTATCCAAAGTGGGCTCTCACCAACTCAATAATTTTTTTTTTAATTTTAAAAATAATATAAATCTATGTTATTAGTCTTTATTACAAGGTGAGTTAATAAATATTTTAATTAGCTTTGTATCGTTTATTTTAATACAAAAAATTTAACAATAACAGAATTTCTATTATTTAATTATAATTTTTTTTCAAATCCATTTAATTATTAAAAAAAGAATTAGAAAAAATTGTAAGAACAGAGTGAAGAAATAAATTTGGAGGGTCAGTGTCAGAAATCCTGACTAACTACCCACTCTCTCTTAAATACAAAACCAGTTACTATTAATAAACCAAAAATTAAAAAAAAAATGAAAATAGTAGAAAATCACTGTTCATAATCAAAGTCTCCATTTTTCCCCAGCTCACCACTCAGCTGAAGCTCCAGGGTTGAAACTTTCTGCAGAAAAAAAATGAAAGTTGGTTGAAACCCACTTCATTTCACGGTAATTCAATATACCCCATCTAATTACTTATTTGATTTCTGCTTACTTTCTGTTTGTTTACTGAGAAACAATGGGAAAAGTAAAGGTGCTATCTTGGGTTTTTCTTTTTTCTTTTTTAATTTTTGCCAGGCTTAAGAATTGTATTCTCTCTCTCTCTCTCTCTCTCTCTCTCTCTCTGTTTTCTGGGTACCCAGATGGGGATTAAGGTTTCATTTTTATTTTTATTTTGATTTGTATTTATACTCGAATTGAATTAGTTTTATGTGTTTTTAGGGTTTAGGGTTTGAGTTTTGCTTGTAATTGGAGCTTAGTTGTTGTTTGTTTTGTTGAATGAGCTTAATTTGAGTTGCAATAGAAATATTATCTCATGAATTTCAGGTTAATTATTGTTTCTGGGTTAGTTTTTTATAGGGCTGTTATCTCATGAATTGTTTCATTTTTTGAATCTAGGATTTTGTCAGATTGTTCTGATGGAAGGGAAGCTGGTGTCTGTGCAGTTTGTTCTGCTTTTGACCGTTTATGTTGTTCTCCAGCTGGTGGCTTCAAATACTGTAAGATTATTGTTTTTCTTTTTTTTAAATGGAAATTAGAGGGTTTGCATTTTTTAGTATGTGAACTTGTATTCTGAAGCTTCATTTTGGTTCCTCAGATTGCTAATCAGTCAAGTGGTGGAGAATCCACGTCTGCCAAGAATAAAGATCTTAAAGGTACGAATTTTAGGATGGATGTGCTTTCATAATCTGTTAGTTGTAATTAAAAATGTTGGTGATTCTTGTTTGCCTTCTTGCACATGGTTGATTCATTGTATGGATGACATTAGAGAATAGTTCTCACAATGTGATATGTAATTTTGGAATTGTCTGATTAGTTCTCAGAAGATGTTTGCTTGTGAATGTCAATTGACATTATAAAGGCACTCATTGAAGTGATACTTATTTAGTTCTTTTCATGGATTGTCCTTAGAGTTTCTAAGTGACATGCAAATACTATTAATCTATCCAAAAGAAAGAGCATACAGTCTAGTAAAGGATTTAATTGTAACTAGATGGCCCATCATTATGCACCTCTCCACAAGGCTATCTTGGCGGCAAACAAAGTTTTGTTCATATCATTTTGACACACAGGAATTTTATTGGCATTTATAATAAGATCTCCTCTAAGTCCTTCACTTGTAGTTTGAAGTTGTCTTAATTGTAAAAATTCAAGAAATATCAGTTAATATTATAGAGAAGTGTGGTTGAAAGAATCACATATAATCAATAATTTTATAGTAATCACTCAAAAGAGCTAAAAATCTTATTATGCCTTTATAAATTTGAATGATGATGCTATTGACGCCCCACTTTTAACTTTTTGCGCTTCACTTCTCATGTTATTAGGAGTGTGAAGTGTGAGAGGCTAAAAGTGGAGTGCCAATTGCATTGTGATAGATAATAGCAGAATTATAGGGAAACTGTAGCAAATTCTAGTAAATACTTGAAATAACTGTTATTAGAATAAAATAATCAAAGAAACTCCTACAGAGAGATGGCCTCTCTGCAAGCCAATTCTGATGAATAAGTCACCAGACCCTAACTCAACTTCTCACCTAAAAACTACCTTTTCCCCTCCTTAATCCCTTATTTGTAATAGTATCTAATTAAAGCCTAATAACAAACTCCCCAGATTATAGCCTGAGGATATTTACAATATAATAAACTGCTAACTTATCATTAATAGGATAATTCTAAGATTATAGGATAATTCCACATAACGAACTCCTAACAGCCCTGTCCACTACCAAACTTTACCTTATCTCTCTTTGAATAAACCCTTAATACAGGATGCTTATCACATTGCCAGCTAAAAATATATAGAATATAAATAAACTCTCCTAATAAACGGAGGTACAGTAATCACAAACTTGTTTCCTGTAGTTCAGATTTGTTGAACCTGTTGTATCTTAGATTTTTCAAAGTTAGCATATGATAGCAAACTAGAGAGGAAACATGAAATCTATTCTCTTTCTCTCTCTCTCTCTCTCTCTCACTAGGATGTTACGCATGCTAATATTTGGAATAATCTATGATTAATCTGAAAGCTCTTTGGGTATAGCCGTCAAAGTTCTGCTATGATAATTCCACTTTCAAGAATATTCCTTTAGTTTTCTCTTTCAGTATAACCTTAAGCAACCAAGGGAGGTTCTTAATACACGTAATTAATAATTCCAGTGACTGTTTAAAATCAAAGAGGAAACTAAAGGATGTTCTTAGAATAACTAAGGCTCCGTTTGATACACTCTTTCAAATATTATTCTGGTTTTCCCAATAAAGTTAAACAGTAAAATTGGCTAATTCTCAAAATATTATTCTAATACTTTTTAGAATAATATTTTGAAAAAAGTTAAATTGGATGGGTTGATGTAGGATTTGGAAATTAACAAAAATACCTCCTATGTTTGTTTATTTACTAAACACCCCTATAATAAAATATTAAAAGTTAACAAAAACACCCCCAACCCACCCATTAAATATGGACAGTCGGCCACCACCACCAGAGGGTGACCGGAGTCGCCGTATCGGCGCATGACCGACTGGATCTTACCAGTCGTGCGTCGATATGGCCTTTTCCGGTCAGATCTACGACTAGATCTGGCCATTGACGGCCAGATCTGGCTGCATTTGTTCATCAACGACAACCAAAGATACGGCCGTCGTTGATGACTAGCTATGGCCAAAGATCTGGCCATTGACGGCCAGATCTTTGGCCGTAGATCTGGCCTTTTCTGGCCATATCCACCATGGATCTGGCCAAAAAATGCTAGATCGGCGCACTACCGGCTAGATTCAGCCGGTAGTGCTCCATTATACAGATTCGATTCCACTTCCTTCAATGGCAAGGTCCAACTGTAAATGTGGGTTGCTGGGGTGTTTTTGCAATTTCTTAAAAAATAATTTGGGGGTGTTTTGTTAAATTAACAAATTTAGGGGGGTTTAAAAGAAATTAAATAATATAGAATAATATTTTGAGAATAAGCCAATTTTACTGTTTAACTTTATTGGGAAATCCAGAATAATATTTAGAAGAGTGTATCAAACGGAGCCTTACATTCTTTTGGTTTCCTATTCTATTTCATCAAAGCATGAGGATGGGACACACTTATTAAAATTTGACTATTGAATAGTCAAATCTTGTTCAACTCAGCTTTGATATTATCTTTGATATTATTCTAAGTACTCACTGAATCCAAAGAGTTTAAATTGGTATGTAAAGGCTCAACAATAATATTTTAACTCTATTGGAGTAAGCTAAAAGATATTCTTGTATCACACAGTTCCTCATAGTACTTGCAAATTTCTTAAATGTTATTGTGATTATAAAGAAATATGGCTTATTACTTCTCTATTGTTCATACATGTGCAACCATTTGGATTTAACCTTTTCATTTTTGTGCTGGACAGCACCATGCCCTTCTGGCTGGGTTATCAGTCCAGATAAGAGCAAGTGTTTTCGATATATAGGAGGCAACCAGTCATGGGATCAGTCGGAGATCCAATGTAAAGACCTTGGTGGGCACTTGGCTGCCCTCACATCATATGAAGAACTAAACTCGGTTCAGAAGTTATGTGGTGAAACTTCCAATGGCTGCTGGACTGGAGGAAGAGGCATTAATACTACTGTTGGTTTGAATTGGAAGTGGTCTGATAATGTGACACAATGGAATGAATCAGTCTCGCTGAGAGGATCTTTACACTCCAGTTGCACTAATTTTCCTTGCCATGTCAATGCTTCGGTTGATTTATGTATATTGGTGACTAATGGATCTACATCCCTCGTGGTTGAGAGATGCAGTGCATCTCATGCTTCTATTTGCATGATCAATTTTGGTAAGGCCTCACTTACCAGACAGCTGTCATCTCAATTTTTTATTCTCTCTGTGAATTTTCCATTTTGAATTATAAATAATTTGGTTTTGTTGATATTATTTGTTTGTCTGTTTAGGATGTCAGTGTTTTGCCAGTTGTTGAAATCATTTTATAATCTCTGTCAGATTTTTTTTTTCTTTTTTGACTTTATTTTTCCTTTTCCATAGAGAACAAATGCTACTACTTGCACTGCCATAGGGAATACCTTATCATCCTTGGAGTTGTAAGTGGGTTGATCCTTATCACAACATTGGCTGTTGTGATTTGGCTCCTTGCATACAGGCGGAGCAAGAGGCGCAGAAAGTCTCGCAAATTATCAAATCCAGCAGCTTCTGCATTAGTTCCCCCCTCCTGGAAGGTGTTCACCAGTGAGGAATTGAGGTCAATTACAAAGAATTTTAGTGAAGGAAATCGCCTTGTGGGAGATGCGAAAACAGGGAGCACATATAGTGGCATTCTACCTGATGGATCAAGGGTGGCAGTTAAGAGGTTAAAAAGGTCTAGCTTTAAAAGGAAGAAGGAGTTCTATTCTGAGATCGGAAGGGTTGCAAGGCTACATCATCCAAATTTGGTGGCTGTCAAGGGATGCTGTTACGATCACGGAGACCGCTACATTGTTTATGAGTTTGTAGTAAATGGCCCCTTAGATCGATGGCTACACCACATCCCAAGGGGAGGACGAAGTTTGGATTGGGCAATGAGAATGAAAATTGCCACAACTCTTGCTCAAGGAATTGCGTAAGTATTAATCCTTCCGCCTCCTACACTGTTAGTTCTAAATGTTTATTGTTACAATGTATACTTTCAAAATTCACACATCACTTTTGGTTACAATCATCCTGTACCAGAATCACAAGAACTAGATGCTACATTTTTTTCCATTGATGTGTGTAGCATGTCTCCTTTAGCCTGTTGTGTTAATAGTTTCATATATGTTGCATCGAACTGATGTAGCTTAACTTTTACTAAAGGTAAGAGCATATTTCATTATTTTTGAAAAGGCGGTCATGACTGATTAAAAGATCTATAGTTCATGGTTTATTTGATGCAGTCTTTTGTACTGATTTATTCTTTTGCTTGATAGCTCACTTTGTCAAATCTTGAAGCAGGTTTTTGCATGACAAGGTTAAGCCGCATGTTGTGCATCGGGATATCCGTGCTAGTAATGTTTTGCTTGATGAAGAATTTGGAGCACATTTGATGGGGGTTGGTTTGTCAAAGTTTGTGCCATGGGAAGTGATGCAGGAGAGGACAGTAATGGCTGGTGGCACATATGGGTACCTTGCTCCAGAATTCGTTTACAGAAATGAGCTTACAACAAAAAGTGATGTATACAGCTTCGGAGTTCTACTTCTGGAAATTGTAAGCGGGCGCAGGCCTGCTCAGGCAGTCGATTCAGTGGGCTGGCAGAGTATATTTGAATGGGCCACACCTTTGATGCAGTCACATCGCTACCTGGAGCTCTTGGATCCTCTCATATCTTCTTCATCTTCTGACATTCCAGAAGCCATAGTCGTTCAGAAGGTGGTGGACCTCGTATATGCTTGTACGCAACATGTCCCTTCTATGCGCCCAAGAATGTCCCACATCGTTCATCAGCTGCAACAGTTGGCCCAGCCAACTGTTCTGAAGTAAGTCCTTTTATCTCAACCTCGGAGGATTTTGCAATACTAACCATACGAAACATAAAACTGGGATTTTCGCTAGTTGAGATTATGTTAGTTTTGCAGAATCATAAGTTTAGAAACAATAGTTTAGAGCTGACTTAGATTAACAGACTCAGCATGCCTTGATGTATTTTTATTTAAATGTAGTTGTAAAACAGGTGTTTTCTATTCAAGTATTGCAGTAATTTTATAGATTATTTTCATCTTGCCATAGGACTCATTTGTAAGCCCGAGGCCCCTACCATTTTGCAGCACTAATTGAATCTAAACTTCTTTTTTATTATCGGGAAAAAAGGGCCATCCTGGAAGTTTCAGAAATTGTCAGGTGGATGGAAAATTTGTGATTTTAAAATCAATATTCCCTGAACGTTTGAATAAATCAGTAAACTCTATGTTGTACATGATTGTTCGAGAATGTTCCAATTTATCCAAGTATCAAGAACTCTGAAACTTCCAAACCAGCATAAGCATATAGGTCTGCAGGGAAGAATTCTTCCATGCATCCGATGCACGTACAAGTACAACCCTCCAATGAGGGTGTGCCATGTCATCAATCATGCATGACGAGCTCCCTTATTGGGCTGTTGTATGTGCAGAGTTGTTCATCTGCAGCAGTTGCTTATTCCCACTAATCACACACATCATTCTAACCTATTCAAAATCAAGATTCTTTCTTGATACGATCTTTCTACTTGAATGAAAAACAAGATTTTTATTGACAATAAATTTAGAACCGAAAAGGGTTATTTTTCTTGCATAAAAGGGTTGTCCTTTTATGCAAGAAGGTAAAAAATTCTTAATTGTTTGCTAAGTGATCACACAGATACAAATTCAAGCAAAAATATGTGAGAAAAAGTAGTTGGTTCAGCTGCTTGAATCTCATGGGATTGTACAGGAGCTTTAAGAGTCAAATGCTAATCGAGCCAGAGTAACAGGGGTGGTTGATTTAAATTTGTATGTTCGAAAATAAAAAAATCACAAATCAAAACATTCATTGGTAGTCTCTCTAATGATCAAAAAAGCATGCCAAAATCGCTAAATAAATGAAATGTACAATTGAGGCATGCTGTTGTATTATTAAAAGGAACTACAATGCTGTACATGAATGTTCAAAGAACCTTGAACTTTACAAATGAGTTTCAAGAAATGCTAAAACTGCCATACCAGCAGCCCAGACATCATCATCTAATACATGCTCCGCAGGGGAGTGACTTATTCCTCCACGACAACGAACAAATAACATTCCGACCTGTTCAAAAAAAGTATGCATGATTACCACATGTTTTGGAAGCTTTTACTTTCTACAAAATGTATATTCAGCTCTAGAGAACAAACCTTGGTTAGATGAGACATGGCCATTGCATCATGCCCTGCGCCGCTCATTAGAACAGGAACTTCATGTTGAGTCTCACCAGTCATTTTATTCAATGCAGCATGGGCTGCAGACTTCAGCTGGGAACTTAATTCGGAATCACAGATCACTGCATTTGCATCATGCTGAAACCATCCGTAGCACATAACGTTAGTGAATATGCTTTCTGAAAGAGAGGTGCAGGTTAAGATGAAAGTGTCTCACCTTCCGTTCAATGAAGCAAGAAACAGAACGCCTTTCACATATTTGATACATTTGATTGGATAATTCGTAAAGAACATCCTCACGTCCCTTGTCATCAATTGCTCGTAAATCCACAGTGAATGTAACCTGCAGTTTTTTACTTCTGTCAGTTCAAAAATTAAAAGTGGGACTTATCAGCAGAATCCGAAGCATTGAGAGAAACATTTCTTGCCTGTCCTGGGATGACATTGCTTGCACTCGGCCATGTTGATATCTCTCCAACAGTACAGACGAGAGAACTAGAGAGTGATTCCAAGGTGGAAGCAACGGAATCACCATCATAAAATAGATAATCTTTAGGATGCTTACAAAGACTTTCCAGCAGTACGATTAACTCTGCTGTAGCAACCATCGGGTCCTGACGCATTGACATTGGAACTGTTCCGGCATGCCCTTGTGAACCTCTTACAGTAACCTGAAAAAATTCATCCACATAGAAATGCTCATTCAGAGAAAACAAGATTTTCAGCAAAAACATTGTACAAATAAAACAAGGTTTATCTGAATTTTTCCTTGCATCCTCATAAATGGTTAGCCTGAATTTACAAGGGTCATTTTTTAATATCTTTTGTGAAAGCTCAGAGATGAGTGGTAAAAGAACCTCGTATACCTTTAATCGTGTCTGTCCAGCTATGCCTTTAACTACTCCGAGAGGGAAACCGACCCATTCTAGTACAGGTCCTTGTTCGATATGAACCTGCAGCATTCAATCAAGAAATGTCTGTGAGTTGTTTTCCGAAAACTGCAACTGCAAAATTACAACAAATGTGCACTGATAATCAGCGAAGGTTTGTTCTCAAGAAAATATTGTTCCGGCTCATATACCTCAACATAACCCCAAACAGATGATGCATCATATTTGAGGTGTGACAAACTTTCCTCTGCAAGATCTATCGAGTGCTCCCTCAAAGCATCTTGAACTGTTACACCACTGAACAAGGATTACGCATAAATATACTGATAACAACAGTGTTTTTAATCAATAAAGTTGGGAGTTGCTCGCAGAAACCTCTTATCAGATGTCCGCAATGTTGTAACTGGTAAAATGCCAGCTATAGCTGCACTGCCTAAGAAAGTAGATTGAAACCGGACGCCTTCCTCATCACTAAAAGCAATCACCTGCAGAGTTCAGCCAGAAAAAATAAACATGAAATCAACAATTACAAGAGTTGCACAGGAAGTGCAGCCACAACTCAAACAAATTTGACATTCTCAGATTACAGTTCCAAAAAAAGTTTCTACTCCTACATTCTGTTAAAAAGAATTTGTGGACAGGAGTTTTCGCATCGAACAAAAAGTTCAAGTCAAATAGGACACAGAGGAAGATTATCGGAGGAAAGTGAAACCAGTTTTTGAAGTTATGTTTCATATACAGTTTACTATTTAATCATTCATTCTGCCACAATTGATTCATATAGTCTTACCGAATAGCAAGAATGCTAAATTTTCACCACGAAAATGCAAAGAAGAATACATTTTTTTCTCTTATTTCTAAAAGCTGGCTTATAGTTCATTAAAAATCTTATTCCACTGAATCTGCATCAAGATCATTGTTCTGCATTAGCATTACTTCTGTTGTTACTTCTTTTATTATTTCGGCAAAAGGCTTCTATGATCTATTTTGTGCAAATCTTAACAAACATACAAAAAAATAGTACAAGATACTTCACCGACCTCGACAGGACGCTTTAGATTTCCCAACATCCTGGTGCTGTTCAAAACCTTCAATGCAGATATCGCCGAGATTATGCCTAATGACCCATCAAACATTCCAGCATCAACAACAGTATCCTATTTTAAAAAACAAAACTGAAACTATCAGCATCAATGTACAACGCAATTCTTGTCAATGTCTTCTCCTTTATAAACCAAAAAATAAGCAAGCATCACCAAATGAGAACCAATCAACAGAGCCTCAGAAGTCGTATTCCTCCCCTCAATCCGACCATGAATGTTGCCCATATGGTCCACCCACCTGAAAATCAAACAAAACAACATCATTCAACAGCCCCAAAACACAATATCCGATCAAAGAAAGGTCAAAAGCTAACGTTCTCAAACCAGCATCCTCCATCCATTCGCGAATAAGCTTCCCCGCCCTCACTGCAGCAGGGCTCATGAATGTCCTCTCAAGATATCCATCAGCATCGCTCACCTATTAATCAATTAAATAACAATTTCTTAATTAACATTCAAAAACAACCCATTTCTCCACCATAAGATGTATCACATAACGAACTCAAATTCCTCGTACAATTAGAGGTTCAAATCTCACCAATATTTTAATCTAAACAAATAAATCATCAAATTAATTAATTCCAACAACCAAAAGCATGTCAAAAACATTACCAATTAGTCAAGATAATCAAATCAAAATTATTTTAATATATGTTCTACAAGGTAAATCGCACAAAATAAATAACAGTAATGAAATGATAATTATAAAAACTGTATAATATACAAATGCAACACCTTTCCAAGTTCATTGAGCCTAGCCACAGCCTCATCTCTTAATATTTCTGGAAACAAATCATCCCTTTTATCATCTGCAAATTTCATTGACACCAACATCAAAAAACCAACAAGATGAAATATTCATTAAGCTCAAAAGGGTATTCATATAAACATGTAAACAAAACATTAATATCATCCAAAAAAAAGGTTACCAGAATACATGTAGGAGGAAGCCAAGAGGGGGAGCAAAGAGAGAACAACATAGCAAAGCCAAATCGGATAGAAATGATGATGATCGTGGTGGTGGTGGTGGTGGTGGAAAGAGAGGGTATGGGGTTTAAAGTGACAAACAGTGCCCATGGCTGCTACAAAAAGCTTGCAAAAACAATCACGCAAGCTAAAGAGTAGCCACGGAAACTGGTGGCTGATGAATGAAAACATGTTCATGGTTAATATATAAGACGAGTTTACTTCTGTTTACAAGTGGGGTCCTAGCAGCCGGGAGAGACAAACCATGGCATGTTATCCTCACGTGATCTCGTTCTCCAATGACAATAACCATTGATTATTTATGGTATTAAATTATAAGTATATATGGTAAGTGATTCTCAATAAGTATGTGTTAGCTGTTATAAACTCCTTGATAATAGTATTGGCTAATTAGATAAAAGAGAAAATAAAATTAGTGTACCATATATTATTTATTAAATGTTTAGTTTACATACATTTTAATTAATATTTAAAATTAGATTAATTAAGTCACAAATATGATAATAGTCATTTGATAATACTCGAATACAAATCTTTTTAAATATATAATATTAATTTTGAAACCGCGAAGATTATTTTGATATATATTAATTTTCTCTTTGTATTGAATTACTTATATTATATTCGTTGTTTAAGAAATAAGAAATAGATGTTAGATGGATAAAGTATAATCTGTGTTTGAAATCGTTGAACCGTACCATTTTTAGGAAGTGGAAAACAATAGCAAGTTAAACTCTGAATTTGAAAGCGACAAACTTTAAAGTGAAAAATTCATAAATGTGATGGCGATAGAGATTCATGAATATACGCAGTAGTTTCTGGAAGGAGGATGATTCAGGAGGTAGGATGTGGGGGAGGTGGAATGTGAAAGTAATTAGAGCCATGCAAAATGCAAATTGACAAAGGGGCTTACGTGAGCCCTCGTGAAAACCTGGAATCAACTAGCTTTCTTTTGGCCTTTTTGAAGCAAGTGTCGCTCTTGACTCTTGAGTTTGAGGCTTCTAGGTGGATTCCATTTCTCTGATGGCCAACTAGATCCTCCCCATTAATACTTCTTCCCAACTACAGTATTATTTTGTAGAATTAATCCTCCTTTATTATTAAACTTTTTTTGCATTAATAATTCCAACATTAATTTCTAATGCATTAATAGAGGTTTAAATTAAATTCCAACATTAATTTCTATTCGTGTTTGTGTCGTGCTGCTATACTCAACTTGTATGTTTCATAATATAAAACCTTATCTTGCCAGAAATTTCAAAACTATGATATAATCATATATTATGCTGTTTCAATGTTCACTTGCGGGTCAAAATTTTCGTTGCTCAATATATATATATATATATATATATATATATATATATATGATTATATTGTACCCATGTAAACAAGTACAAAGTTTCAAAAAGTAAATTTTTTTTTTTAATAATTGAGGCATTCGGACTCGCTTATTTATACCTCGATTAATCTTCAAAGGAAGTTATCGCACAGCAATCCACCACTGCCATCCCCTAAATAAACCATGGGTGAAGATAGTATCTTTGAACTCAATAGGCAATCGAATTTGGAACTATGGATTAAACCATTTGCAGAAACCTTGGTTCACCCTTTTACAAAAGGGATATATGATATAATCATATATATATATATGATAATTCTTTTGTCAGAATGTCTTAATATTAATTTTATTAAGACCATACTTATATATAGTTGATTCACTAATTGCATCAAAATGCTATTTTGTCAATAAGAATTAAACTATAATTAAGTATGATGGTGATAAAAATTATATCAGAACATAGACTATCAAATTAAATCATATATCTATTTCATCAAATCTCATTAATTATTATTTATTTCAAATCCCATCTGAGTATGTATTTATTTTAAAATTTTGTTCATACATCCATTCATTCAAATCTCAATCAATTTAACTTTAATTTAATGCTTTCTTTTTCTCTCGAATTTGGATTTATTGTCATCAATTAGTAATGCATACATAAATAAAATATTTCCAACAACATATTATACTTACCAGCTGTCTCATGAATGATCGGAGATAGCAATTATTTAATTTAAGTTTAATTATTGTACGTAGGCTATATTCTTAAAATAAAACTTTGCGCGAGTGAAATAAATTTTTTAATAGTTTTTAATGTATACGTAAAGCTTAAATTTTAAGAATGCGCATGACCATTCCAAATATAATACATTCAATTCCACTTACATTATAATACTGTAGATGATTAGAACATACATTTAAAAAAAAAAAAAAAGAGTAGATATTCATGTGTGTCGCATAATAATTGGTAGTATAAATTTGGTCCTACAATATATCTATATATCCTAGCACATAATACTTTAAAACTATCTATTATATTTGATTTTATATGTCTCATTTTAATATTGTTCTTATGTCTCATTTTAATATTGTTCTTCACATCACATCAAACGTTATTAAAGTAATGTTTGAATTTAACAGGTAGAAATCTGTATATAATTATTTAAATTTTTTTTATTAAAAAATTCGCACACCTCAACTAATTTTTTAATCTATTAAATACCTTCCAAATCTAATAAGTCATATAAGACATAAATATGGTAAATAGTTACTTTGTGAGACTTTAACACAAGACCTCTGGATAGAATAACTAAAGTTTTACTATTCAACCACAAGATTAGTGGTTTATTAATTTAAGGTTTTGAAGGATCCCACGCCAAATAATTCTTAAGGTTTAAATATAGACAAGGCTAATGATTTATTTAAGGTTTGAATATATCAGGAACATAAATATATTATTTCAGTCATATAAAGATAAATTCAATGTTATATAAGAATAGTCTTAACGAAATTAACTTGAGGACATCTTAACTAGAGATTTTTACTCTTTATATATATCATTAAAACAAACGTTATACAACATATTTCCATTAACTTTGGAGTATAAATAATGTGATATAATACAAAGTCTTGCAAATGGGTCAGGTTGGAGAGTATAGACAATGTGATGCAAACAAATGGACTATATAATGTACAATTAATTTAATTATAATTAAATTTGATTCGGAGAATCTTGGATTAATAGGACAAGAAGAATGGACCCCCCCGTGACTCTGTGGATTGCGTTCTGGTGGTTCCCAGGAATCTATCCACATGGCAAATTGGTTTAGTTATTGCGTATCTTACTCACCCACCACCGCATTTTACATCATTTAATTATATTTTTGTTTACTGTTTGTGGTTAATAATCCAAGACAAGGTTTCTCCATCAATTTTATCTCACAAGTACACAAAACCATATCTTAAAATAAGCTTATATGGTCAGCTTGATTCAATGCAGACTTCATCCTTGATTTGACTGCCTATACGAGACAGTCCTGTCTTTTATTCTATTTACTTATTCCATGTTGATTTACAGATAATTACATATTATATATACATGTAACAATAATCGATACAATGATTTTGAAAATGTCAGGATCCTATTTCGAAACTTTCTCACTTATTAGATTAGTTTTTTGGGTTGAGTTCTTTTTTAAACTTAAATTTTAATATTGATGCTTTTATGAAGAGTTAGATTACGAAAAAGATTATTTATAGACTAGAATAAGGTCTAATGTGTTTTCCTTAAGAGAGATATTAGATCGAATAACTATAAATGAGTAAAACGATCCAAAGAAGAAAAAGATTATTGTTGAGTCAATATCCATACAGTGAAACGTAAATTCTTGAAAAATGGTACAAAGTTAAAAGATCCCACATTGGGACTCTCTCACCTATTAGGTTCGTTTTTGGGTTGAGTTCTCCATTAAGCTGGAGCTCTATCAGAAAATTAATAACATGTGCCACTATTTTATTAAAATGTCTCATCATGCGAAGAAATCGAGGTGATGAAACTGAAAATTAATTATCACTTTGATAACTTAATTAGAAAGTAAGATGGTAAATATATTCACAAAAATAATCTTAAATGTTTAATCCACGTATTTGTATTTAAGTAGAAAATTAAGGGTAATGCTAACATTAAAAATTAATTTTTTTTTTTTTTTTTTTAGAATTTTAAATTTTCAATGTTAATACTTGGATTAGTACAAAATGATTAATACATATAGTATTATTCAAAAATTAAGGCTTCGTTTGGCACATTATTTTTACCTATATTCTTAATCATATTTCCCAAATATTGTTTGTTTTGTTATTTGAGAAATATTATTATATTTTTTTAATTACTTTTAGACCTCTTAAGTTTATTAATTTCATAAATACCCCTAGAAAAAAGTTTAAAAATTAACAAAAATACCCCCACCCACCCATACTTATCAGATTCCGACAACCACCATCGGTGGTGGCCAGAATCTGTCACAACGGCCTACAAACGACCACAACTAACCAGTAATTCACTGATCTAGTCGTCGCTGACGGCCAAATCTGGACTTTTCCAATCGTCGATGGCCAGATCTGACCGTAGATTTAGCCTTCTCCGGCCATATTCGTGGTAGATCTGGCTAGAAAAGGTCATATCGATGCCCTACCCGCTAGATTCGACAAGTCTACGTCATAACGCCATTTTCCAGTCAGATTCTGACGGTGGTGGCCGGAATCTGACACTGTGGGTGGGTGGGGGTGTTTTTGTCATTTTACAAAAATTTTATATATCGGGGTGTTTAGTTAAATTAGCAAACCTAGGGTTTTTTTTTGTAAATTTTTAAATTTTATCTCGTAATACTCCCCTATTCAACTACCCAATATTATTCCCAAAATCTTGTTCAAAATAATAAAACAAACGGACCCAAAGATACGAAAGGAGATTATTATTGTCTATGCAACTAGAACCAGTAAATGAATACTTAAATCTCACTTATCCTAACAATCAGCCTTGTTTGAAAATCAATATATTATGGAATACATATTTATTAACTTGATTTAAAAGTGACGTGATTTTGATTCCTTCTATATCGTTGTAGTTAGGGGTGTTCAAAAGAACCGATTGAAACTGGAATCGGCGGGTACCCGATGTTTGGTTCCAATTCCTACCCAGAATCAGCCGTCAACGGGTAGGTTCCGGTTCCAAATTCTTGGAACCGTTAGTGTAGGAATCGGAACCGGGAATCGAGACTAATATAAAAAAAAAAAAATTAAAAAGTAGGGGGTTAATAAAAACTTTTGTAGAAAAAGTAATGTAAATATATTTATATTTATATTTCATAACATTTAAAGTAAGTTGGTTTGGCTTTGAAAATCTATCTTTATAAAGTAATGGAGTTTGTAATTTTGAATTTTGAATTTATAATTTGTAATTTTAAGTTTTTAAGGGTTTTTCTTCCATTCTAAAAACTTTTGGGGGATCATTGTAATTTTATAGGGTACCCAGAACCGGAACTGAAACTGGAACCGTTGTTACAGATTCCGGTTTTGGGTACCTAGGAACTAGAACCGTTGGTTCCAGTTCCAATTCCAAATTTCAAGGAACCGTCGGTTCCTTCAAAAAATACAGGGTACCTGGAACCGAACACCCCTAGTTGTAGTGATATTCCCATCATAGTATAAACTCTTCGTTCAAGAATATTAAGACTCTGTTTGTTTCCCTATTCAAACCCAATGATATCTTACTATCCTATCCAATCTTATCAAAATACATATTTGTTCCAATATTCTCAAAATCCAAACCCTATCATATCCTATTATTCTAACTCAAAATATTTAGATTATTTTTAACCATTGTTTTAAAACCCGGCCCGGCCAACTGAACCGGTTTAACCAGGACCTGGAAGCTTCAACGGGCCGGGTTTATACTTTTTCTATTCACCCAAAACCCTAGGATTTAGGAGGATGATCGGCGAACAATTGACAGCCAGAATCATGGGGCTTTTGAATATAAAGTGCCGGTGAAGACATTGGTGGTGACGGCGTTGATTTTCGATGAGTAAATCGATCGGAAATCGAACAAATCTGGAAGCGACAACAATAAGATTTTTCTGGCGATTGGCGAGGCTAACGGGGGTGGGGTGAGGTGGCTTTTGGTTGGGAGGAAGAGGGGAGTAATTCTTGGGTGATGGGGAGGGTTGTCGACGTCGGCGTGGATGAGATCTGGCCTGGAATGCCTACTCCGACATCAGTGAGATCTGGCCAAAATCAAACCTATTTTGGCCAGATCTTGGGTAGATTTTAATGGATATGGGCTCAAGGGATGATTAGGGTTGCATCTAAGGTGTCGCCGCCGCCAATCACTCGCCAGTCAATTTGCATTTGGGTTGTGTTTGATAAATTTCAAACATATAGGGACTTACAGTAACTTTTAGGGGTGTATTTGCTGAATTTTAACCGGTTAAACCGGTCAACCCGGAACCTGGAGACTTTGCTGAGTTTCACCTCGGGTTGGGTTTTAAAACATTTTTTTAACCCCCTACATTTGTTAATTTAGTTAAACACTCTCAACAATAAAAAGTTTATGAATTAACAAAAACACTCCCACCCACCCACATATTGTCGACAGTCGACCACCACCGTCGTGGTCAGAATCTGTCGGAATGGCACACAACCGGTTGGATGTGACCGGTCATGCGTCAATTTGCCTTTTTTGGCCAGATCTACGGCCAAAGATTTGGCCGTTGACGACAGCCACATCTGGTCTTCAATGACGACCATATCTTGGTCGTCGTCAACTACTAGATCTAGCCGGAAAAGGTCAGATCGGTGCACTACTGATCAGATCCAGCAAGTTATGCGTCATTTCGGTGATTTCTAGTCATCGTCCGACGATGGTGGTCGATTGTCGGCATTTAATGAGTGGATGAGGGTGTTTTTGTTAATTTTAAAACTTTTATTGTAGGAGGTGTTTAGCTAAATTAACAAATGTAGGGTGTTAAAAAATAGTCTAAATATTTTCAAAAAACGTTTTCCAAAAATTTACGAAGCACATTTTCAAATTTAAATCATATTCTCTCGATAACAATCCAATTCAACTCAACTCAGTTTTTTCAAAATTGTTATTCTAAATATTGTACCGAACACAGCTAAAATATTCAAAGAATACTTTAAACAATAGTAATATATAATTTTTCTGGGGATAAGCCTTGATGATATAAAAATATTATGAAATAAATTTTAAAAACATGCCTTCAGAGATGGACCTTGACCCCAAACATAAGGAATATGATCTCAAATTCAAGATTTTAAGCCTAGGATCCGCCGAGACATCTATCCATCTATCTAGTTCATTTCTACAAAATTCTTGTTTGAATTAAAATTATTTTTATAATATTAAAATCATTATAGAAAAAAAAATATGTTTTGACAAATGAGATAGAGGATGAGGTAAGATTTTCATAACTTTCATGTTAAATGTTATTATATAGCTGAATAAAATATTTCATATCATTATCTCATATGATGTATCTATAAATAGATAGTATCGATATTTGGAACTACATGTCAAATCGATGAAATATAAAATATAAATTAAAATCAACGAAGAATACCATTTTAGAATTTAATTTTTAATCTTAAATATTTCAACTTTTTGAATTTTTTCCACTCGGTTGGTTACTTCTTTGGAACCTGATCCTTATATAGAATAGTGAATCCAAAAAATTGTATTAGGGTGTTCCAAAATAAAAATTAATTGCATATAATATTCATATTCTGTTTTTTTAGTCAAAATTTTCACAAAAAAAAAAATTACATATTAATATATATATATATATATATATATATATATATATATATATATATATATATATATATATATATATATATATATTTTTTTTTTAAATTTGAGAGTGGGCCTTTAGATTCGCCCTTGCTTATATATGTTATTAAACCTAGATATGAATGATAATTCGTTGTCACGTAATTATAAAGGGATAATTATAGAAAACCCTATGTAAATTGCCTAATACTAATAACTCCCGAACATATGGGAAATTGGACCATAGCCCCCATTTTAAACGGATGATTTTAAATAGCAAAAAATTTTATTGTCGATGATTTTGATAATTTATTTAACCAAAACCAACTTTTATAACAAAATTAAAGATTCTATTAGCTTTTTCTTTTACAAAAATTAACTAATAAATTTTTTTATAATAAAGCTAACAAAAAAATGATATATTAATTTTATAAATAGTTGTTCATATTAAAACATTAAAAAAAAAATCAATTAAACATAAAAATAGATATGAAAGCATATAGAAGTTGGGCCTAAAGCCCAACAACATCCTATTTTTTATATGGGCCTAAAGCCCAAAACAAAAGAACACATGGGAGCTTTTTAATGGTAACAAACCAGAGAAAACAACGAAGAAAAAACGAGGGAAAAGAGTGAAGAAAAGTGAGAGAAGAGAGACGAGGAGTTGCTCAGCGAACATACATACTAGTGGGTAAGGCGTTGTTGTTGTTGTTTTTTGTTTTGGATTAATTTTACAATTTATTGCATCAAATTCTGTGTTTATTTGAAGTTCATTTTTGGCTCTCATGTTTTCTCATTATCTTCTACCTGAAGAATTCCCACAAAACACTTTGCTTTCTAGCTCATAATCATACCAATCTCTCTCTGCAAATTCAATTTGAAGACTTGTTTCTTCTTTAACAACACCAGACAACATTCCTCTGCTTGATTCTTTCCTTCTCTGATCACCAAAATAGTCGCCCATGAATCTTCAAAAAAGCTGTTCTTTACAGTTTTTGTCCTCTCTTTTTCCTTGAAATTCATACTATTCTATTTTATTTTCTCTTGTTTTGACTTCCTGGTCCAAGAAACTTTTCAATATTCAACCCTTTAATCTCTTCTTTTGCCCATCAAAACTGAATCTTTTTTTCTCTGCTTTTCTCGCCAAGTTCTTGAATGTTCAACTTGCTTTTAATTGCTTTGATTTTAATATGTACTCGGAGACGACGCCCAGCGTACAACCGCTCATCCCTAACCACCGCGGGACTCCACTGGCAGCTTCCACTATCTGCAACAAGTGTGTTTTGTTTGGATAAATCGCTGGGGAGATTGCTGCCCATCTGGTGTGAAATTTGATTGGAGAAGTTGTTGTTTTGGAGTTCGATTTGGGAGTGTTGAACTGGATTTTGTGATTGACTTTGCTGGTTGTGGAATTCGCCATTTCACCTTGCCCACCACCTGCTTGGTAAATTGCCTATGCCACTCTCACCATCATACACACATCCCACTACCAGCAACATCCTGTCCAGGCGCCCAACCCATAATGTGTACAGTAAACGGGTACCCACGGGTCCACTGTATTGGACCCGTTTAGAACCGACCCGTTTTAGACCTGTACCCGTTGGACCCATGCCCGGCCTACGTGCCTGTTTTGCCAAGTCTAAATTTAGCATCTGGGTATGCCAGAAACGGTGTTATTTGAATGATAGAAAATGGTTTTTCAAAGGGCAGGTACTGTCTTTGATGTGTTTTCGTTCATGTGTCAAGAGGACTGAACAGTGTGATAAAGAGAGTGTTGTTAGTGTTTCCCGGATTGTATATTATGACATGTTTTTAGTTGAGTGCAAGGAATTCGCTATTTCTTGTGGGGTGTCAAATTGTGAGTGGTTGAGTAGCATTAAGTTGCATTTTGTATTCTTAGTACAAAAATGTTATGAATTTTAATAGTTTTCTTTTTCTTGTGTTCTTCACTGTTGGTGTAATGGGAAATTTATGCCAATGATTAATTTTTTAAAGGAAATGAAGAAGTTTTTAAAGCAATGTAGTTGGAATAAGAGTGTGGAGACAGAGCAGTCCTACACCAGCTGAACATGTTATAAGTTTTACTCACTTGAGAACAGGGAACTTATGATGAGTGTTTATTGTTTAGTGATAGAGTTTGAATTCTACGCCACATTTATCGGTATCCTAAGTACATCTCTGTAATGTAGGTTTTATTTACTGAGGTTTTGGAATCGAAAAATGGGTTTTGAAAAAGCAGTGATGGTGCGAAATTCTACTGCTTGTGCCATGGAGTGGAGCATTGAGCTTGAGAAGGCCCTGCGCTCAAAAAACCCTGGTGAGAATGAGAGCATTCCTATTGTTGTTGTATGTGTATTTCATGTTGGGTTTTGATTTGAACACTTTTAGACTTTGATACTTGATGAGCATTCAGGTAGACGTATTGAGGCAATATATCAGATTGGACTAAGACTGGAGCAGTGGAGTGGAGAACCAGAAGGTACAATGGTAGTTTACGACATGTTTGGTTTGGTTCCAGGAGAGGACAGGCTGTTTGCGAATACTATCTTTTTACGCCTTGCTGATGCATTTCATTTGGGAAACAAACGTACTAGGGTCACCATTGTCAGAATTTTCTTATCACTGCTCAAGCACTGCAGAAAAAAGAGGAAAAATAAACAAATGAATGGGGTTTTATCCAAGTCTAGGGTACAAAACCACTTAGAACTGTTGAAAAGAATTAAGGCTGTTTTTGACTCAGGGGATGTGGAGTCAAGAGCATTGGCTTTAGTCTTGTTTGGTTGTTGGGCTGATTTTGCAAAAGACAGTGCTCAGATACGGTACTTGGTACTTTCCAGCTTGGTGTCTTCTAATGTCTTGGAGGTCCGTGAAATATTCTTTCTACCATTAGAATGCTTCTATTTTCTGTTCTTTTTCTTTTTCATAATTTTTATCATCATTAATATTGTCTTCTTAATTTAAGTTTTTCAAAATAAAATCTAGAATTTCTAACTTATTGATAGTTGGCAATTTTTTTTTTTTTTTTAATAATCAGAACTGCTTGCCATTAATATTTTGTATTTTCAATGTAAAAATATATGTATTTGCGTGTAGTTCCATCATGTTGCAGGCTATTTCCAGACTGTATTGTCATGTTCATGACATTATCCATATTATGGTTCTGAAAGCAGCAGAAAAGTTCTGTCTGAATGATGTTAAAATGTTGGATATTTACATGAGAAATGGCAGAGAATAGACCCTTATTAAATTTGTCATCATATAGTTGTATAGACTGCAATTGGTTTCTGCCACGCAACCAACCGTTAAACAGAACATAAAAATTATTCTGCCACCCTTCCTCTTATCCTACTTGTGCTGCTTTTTATTATTTTAAATGATTATTTGTGCAAAACTATCTTCGAACTTAGATTCTGTTTTTGCAGGTAAGAGCATCATTGTTTGCTACAGGTTGTTTTTCTGAGCTAGCAGATGACTTCTC
This sequence comes from Pistacia integerrima, assembly GCA_026225825.1. Taxonomy (NCBI): domain Eukaryota; kingdom Viridiplantae; phylum Streptophyta; class Magnoliopsida; order Sapindales; family Anacardiaceae; genus Pistacia; species Pistacia integerrima. Next base: position 40,236,748 of record CM047747.1, read on the forward strand.
ATCTGTTGTATTAGAGATGGTGGTTAATATCGTGACTTCTTCTGAAACAGAGTCAGTTGTGAGGCTAGCTGCCGTGCGTGCTTTTGCAAAAATGGGGTGCACATTCTCTAATGCAAATAGAGCTTTCAAGGTTTCATGACTCTCTCTGAATCTTTTTCACCCTCAGATAAACATGAATATGCAAATTTGCATGTAAAAAGAATATTCTTGTAGCAGTTCTGGGTGAGAAAGGAGCACTTGTGATGTCGATCCTATAATCATGGTGACATGGTAATCATACATGCATGGATGGTACAAACTGGTTTGGAAAATCTAAAATTATTATTCTGTATCAGAAGTGGAGAGTCGTGTACGTGTAGTCCTGAGTGCACATCATTTAAGAATTTACTTAACTCTTATATTATGGCATATGAAGGGTAATAACTGTTCTTTGATTTTCAATTTCTGTTTGAACTTTCATATAATGACTTATATTTGATTAGACTAACTTTTGCTTTTCTTAATCATAAGCTTGCTCATTCTAGGGCCCTGATATATATTATACTCGCTGACTGGTGTCCAATTTGTGTTTGTAAAGGAGTTGTTTGGTCCAGTTAGAATTTCATCCAACTACTGCATCTGTTATGATCATTATTCCTTTCCGATGAATGCCCAAAATTTTTATATTAAGAATATTACTTGGCTTTGGCCAGGCTTGGGAAGAACAGTAGAGCAAGTAGTGTTAGCATAGCAAAAATGCTACAAGTATTTGGATGTTTGTTCTTTAAACTGATAATTGACAATTTGATGTTTTTCATATTAACACATAATAGAAATAAGTTTTCGTGTAAAGGGATGCTTCTTTAGAGCATATTGAGTTCATTGATTAATATCCAAGAAAGCTTTGCTAGTTACTGCGAACCAATAATGGGCTGTTGGTCTAGTAGACGAGTCACATGGTGGACAAATTGTAGAACATGTGGAAGCTCGTCATAGTCCAATAATATTTGCAACAAAGTTTTATCTGCAGTCATAGAATTATTTATAATTTAATTAATTCTGTGATTAGTCATGATTGCTAATCTGTATATCTAATATCAACTAATCATCAGCTTCACGCAGGCAGGTCTAAAGCTGGTGGTCGACTGTCGCGAAGAGGATATTTTAGTTGCAATCCTGGCTTCACTCTCAAAACTATCTTAAAAGTCTACTGTTCTTATTTCTGAACAGGTATCTATTCGATCATCTATGTTGATTCTCTGTGTGTTTAGTTAAGGGGCTACTGTTGGGTTCTGCCTATCTGCTTACTCGACATAGTCAAAAGGCTTCTTTTATTTGTACTAGATTGTGTACATCAGTCTTTTATTGTAGCAAAAAGCTGTAGACTAGGTGCATTTTGCTTAAGACAGATTAGAATTTGTAATCCCTCTCTCTCTCTCTCTGCCTCCATACTTTTTCTTAATCTCTCTTTTGATAACACAGAGTTTTAACTTTGTTATCGTGACAAGTTGAAAAATTTGAGGTTTTAATGGTTGGTGTGCTTAAAATAAAGGATCAAGACTCTTGTTTGTCCAAAAGATGTGGCCAAAATTATGCTCTAATCATTTTCTTTTAAAAGTACAAATTGAGAACTTTTGGTTAACCTTGCTATGTGGATGCAGGTGGACTTTCTTTTATCACTTTTTAATAGTGAAAAACCTCTGCGTACTTCCTTAAGATGTCTGCATTTTATTTTTTCAAAGGGAATGTGTTAGTCTATCGTTGGTGCAAGTGTGATTAAAACATTAATTAGCATAACAGATAATCCTGAACTTCCATCAACCATGCAATGTGAAGCTCTACAAATTCTGCATAAGGTCAGCCCAGAACTCGGGTCATTAACTTGTTTTTGTATTGTTAGATTTACGGCCTACTAATTCATCTATGGGAATTTGCAGATCCTTTTGTGTACATCATCCAATCTGGCATGTGTTAACATGCCTGAATTTGCTGAGCTATTAAGAATTGTTGATAATGCATCCCAATCTTTGAACTTGTCGAAGAGCCTTCATGCCATCCATATCCTGGTAGATGTATTAATTAGGCTTCAGAGAATAACAGAAACAGAAACAGATACCTTACCTCTACCTTCTCAGGTTGTCTCATTAATTATGGACCGCGTCACCTTGCTGGTGAAGACTTTGTCGGATCTGTGCCAATTTAAGTCTACAGTATTTCAAGACATCCAAAATCTTCTCAAGCTGCTTTATCATATAGTTGGAAAACATCCAGATCTCGGTGTCTTGGTGCTGGATAAAGTTCATTCATTTGTTGAGGATCTTGTTAATAGTAAGAACAATGTTATAGCTGGTAGGCAAGCAGATTCAGCAGTTAATGACAATTGGGAGTTTAATAGGGAAAGTCATAAGGCCATCACTTCAAAGCTTGTGTGTATTGTAAACAGATTTGTAGTGTCCTGCCTTGAGAGTTTAAATGAAGTTGGTGCCATAAGCAACCAGGTCTTTGATAAACTAAAGCTTCTGGTTGAGTGTGTACATCATTGCAACTTACTTAATTGCTATACACATACAATCTACTCTATATTGTTGCATTCTCAAATCATCTGGGGTTGCATGGTTAATAGGAATGAGGAAGCTGGTGGAGTTGAAGGAAACTCGCATATCTTTGTTCAAAATAGCTTTGTTGAGCATGAACTCTTTACCCTTGAGTTTGCAAAGAGGATGTTGACACAGGGGGATAACTGGCCTGCTTATAAAAGCGGAATATATGCTGCATGTCAAGGAGTGTGGACCACAGCTAAGTTTATGTTTGGGCAACTAATAACGAAAGTTCAATCTGATACCTATGGTTTCTGGTTAAAGTCTTTATCTCAATGGGCTCATTGTGAGATTATAATTCAGCAGCTTGTCTTTGCGAAACAAGGTTCCATCTCTTTTGATTGGTTAGAGAACATGCTCTCCAAGGATGATTTATCTAAAAATGGAGAAGGTAGTGCTGGACATATCCATGAGATTATTTTCAGTCAAGCACTTAGACATGGCTTACAAGAGTTGTGGCTCTGCAGGAAGAACATTAGAAACCATTTCGACATCTGGTAAAACATTTCGTTTTCAGAGACGGTTTTTGGCTCTAAGGGCTAAGTTTCTTGGAGTGCTTGTGGACATATTTGGCGTTTTAAGCTCTATTCCATCAGAACAGGACAATATTACTACTGATTCACAAGTTGGGAAAAGTTTGATGGTTGAGAGACGCAAATTATTGCGGCAAATTACTCAAATATCTTTTAAGTTGAAGAGGCTATTACAGGAGTATGATCTAATTGCCTCATCTTTCACTGGAATGGACAGCAGAGGTTCAAAAATCCTTAAAAGCACTTGCTCTAAGTTGTTCGGTGTTGGCCTTTAGCACTGGATTTGCTCTCTACACTCATTTACTTTCTACCCATGGAAATCTAATGACTACTGATCTTCTCGGAGGCTCGCAGAACCGTTCACATGTAATGCTAATACAAAACTTACTTGGGACGTTGTGGAATATATATAGTTTAATGTCTATAATCTATAATGAATATGTTTTGCTTATAAATGATGGGAGATATTTTATATTTGCTTCCGTTGTTAAACAATTGATGTAGTTGTTTTCTTTAAACCATATTTTTCATATATAGTCTATTTCGACAAGTTGATTAAGAAAGTAATGTAAATGAGAGGAAAATTTTTTATTTATTTATTTTCATATAATACATGTTTGTAACTTGAATTTACGTTGTAAATTACACAACCTTTTAGGAGTGAATTCTCTAATTTTCGATCCTAATGGAATACTTAGAGGGTACTTGGCTAGAGGGCGGTGTTACATTTCTTTATTGAAATTGTCAAGCATCGGCATGATTATCTCCTCCACATTAAATGCGTTCTTATTTGCACTTAATGCTTGGTATATCGTTTCAGCATAACTTGCATTTAATGCTCATGGCTGACATTTATTGCGCAGAGACAAGTTTGTCAAATAAAACTTATTTTATTGATCAAACCAGTTGTCAAGCGTAACAGATAATATCTAAAGAGGTTGTTCGAAAAAGACATTTGTTCAACATGTTAGACTCGAACACCGAACAAGATGGTTTTTTATTTTCAACAACAAAATGTTCTGAGTGTTTTTATGTTGTGAATGACAATTAGAGTTCAAAACACATTTTGATAGCACAAGACAAGATTAAACTCAGGTCGATGGACCTCTATAAACGATCACGACCTACACTCAGTTTGCTGGTCAGATCAAGCAGTTAGCTTCAGATCGTCTGCAACGATGTGACTATTCTCAGCTTTTCAGCTCGAGCAAACATTTCTGAAGACAAGTCAGGTGACAACATAATCATGAAGTTCTCAAGATTCAATTCCTTGAATCTTAAGAACTCAGGAGCTTCTGTTATGCCTAAAAAATCAGGACTAACGTAAACTTACATCAACGAGCACCAATTAGAGTTCAGAAAGACTTTGCATCGTCCAGGATTTGCCACGTCACCCCAAGACAGAGAGGATATGGTTGTCACCAACCCAACAAATTCAAGTTTTGTCTATGAGTAAATGGGGACCGCACACCTGTCCAAGCCTCGGATAATTTGAGGATATTTCCTAAGTTATCAGCCAATGGAAGGCAAGGAAGGACTTGCACGGCACCTACCCACTTGCAGACTTATAATCATTACTTTGAATTCAGTAGCTATAAATAGATGACTCCCCCTCACAAATTCGGGATCGATCAATCTCTGATTTTCATAAGATTCAATAGCAGAAACAACCTACGAAAAAGAGACTGACTTAATATTCTCTCTAAATACAGTTATTGTACATTTGCTTGCTGTTCACTATATGCGACCTCTTGTAACACACTTATATAAAAGATACAGTGGATGTAGGAGTCGCTAAAAGAATCTGAACCACTATAAAAATCCTTTGTCTCGTTTATTATTCAGTCTTTACATTCAATTGAGTTTATAACCTTGTCCCAACTCTAAAATCAATTAATTATGTGTAATTTCTAAGGCCTACTTAGAATTTTGCACGTACGAGGCCATTGATGTCAAAATCACGCATCAACAAGATTGATGAGCATTCTAATATTGCAAGCACTCCAAACGAGCTGGATGAGCATCAGTTAATGCAAGCACTCCAAGTAAGATTGATGAACATTATTCATTTGACAGAAATGGGAAATGCCCCTGTATAGTAAGGTGTTGGGAGAAGAAACAATTCTTGACTCTGATGTGCTGCTTTAAACGGTTTAATTGGTTGCTTATGAAAATTTTTGGGGTGACGCATGGTCAAACAGGCATCAGTCGTGTTTGTGTATGCAACATCGCAATTAAGTTTTACTGGGAATGTTAACTCTTGACAGAAATCCCCAGACCTGTGACAGTAAGATGGAGAGTGCTGCAGGGGATGGTGCTTAATGTATACAGATTTTATAGTCTGTAAAACTTTGTTTTTTTGTGCAGAGACTTAGCTTTTTTTATTTGAGCCTTTGCAGGCTTTATTTTTTTTTTTTTTTTTTTGGCTTTTGGCTTTTCACCTAGGATTCTTAGGCTGTTGTTTGGTGAGCTTTGGGCATGTCCAATCTGCTTACTTGTTTGTAGGGATGTCTCCCCTGTTTCCTTGTAATCTTTTATTCTTTTATACAATTTCCGTATTTATCCAAAAAAAACATTATTCATTTGTGTATTGCAATAAGTACTAGTAATGAGATCTGTTATGCTTGAGGAAAGAAGGGCTGACGTAAGGCCAGGTCAACATGCAAAAGTCAGAGCTTGGGTATACCAGCAACCGAGTCAGGGATGAAAGGAGCAAGACGCTCATCCGATCAGATGGGTGCGCGCGGCCGCCAGGGGAGTTGGAGAGCTTTCACGTGTCCAATTCCTGCACCAAATCGTGTAAATCGCTCTGGAAGGTGGGCAATGGGACATAAATGAAGATTTGTACAGATAATCCCACCAACTCACATATTCAGTAACCATAACCTTAATCCATCCCACTATAAATTGAGAGTTCCTCTCTCAATTTGGGGATTAGTTAATCTCTAAAAGAAATAGCATATACTGTCTCTCTCTCTCCCTTGTGTAATCACTTGTAAAAATCAGCTCGTTGACTGCGACCTGATTGCTATCCTTAATAAAACATTAGTGAACGTAGGACTTGCTTCCTTAAGCACCCGAACCACTTTAAATACTGTCTAATCACTCTCTTTTACTCTCATCTTTCTATTCACGTGTGTCTTCTGGGCCAGCTCAGCATTTCACACGTGCGTTTGGTTGGTGTCAAAATCACGCATCAACAAGATCGATCAGTAGTGAGATTGATGAACATTCCAAGAACTAGTGAAATTGAGAAAATAAAGGAAACCAATATAGTTGATGACCATGTTAACTCGGTGACCCTTGCCTCTTACATGGAGATGGAGGATGGGGAAGGTAACGAGTGGCTCTCTCCCTTCGTCCAACACCGCAAAAAGTATGAAAAACCTGTTCTTTCAGGTGGTTGGATTGAGTACGTTAGCAGAAAACAACTTAAAATCAGCGAAGAAGTCAAGTTTATCAAAGAAGAAGATAGAGTAATAGGGGAACTGAAGTACAAGATTTAAATGGAGGCATGAATGTGGCTTACTCAGTTACCCTGTTCTAGTTTTATTTTATGTTTCCAACTTTGGACCACTTTTGTTTAATTTTGGCTATGGCCTAATGCGCTCAAGCAAATTAAGGTAACTTTATCTTATGAATATCAATATGCACGTTCATCTACCTTGACGGTATGTATTCTCTCTCTGTTTGGTTTTAAATGATAAAGAGTAGGCTACTGTGAATCATTCTTACCTTAATTCTTCATTCATGTTACATTAAAGACTAAGAACGGAAGCCCTGAAATCAGAAAGTGACACTATAGTCCTGTACAAATAACTTAAGAATTTCTAAATCAGAATATTTAAAATTATACACTAATAAAATAGAAGTTAAAGAAAACCCTAAACAAAAATAAGAACCCTCCAAATCCACCCTTACTGCAGCTGTGCAGCACCATCTGATAGTGTCACTTTCCAACTGGATCCATATGTGCTTTGCCAAAACGTTAGGGATGAATATGTTATTCTTTCCGGCCATTGCTACAGTCGAATTGCATTTGGCGGGAGTCATATTTGAATTCTCCTTCCAAGTTACGTCGAACTTTCCTTTTTCACTTTACTTTATCTTGTAATGGCCCGTCTCTGTTTCCAAACCTTATCTTGTAAGAAACCGTCTCTGTTTCCAAAACTTACTTCCATTATATTCATTAATCTTCTTTAACACAATTCTCTGGCAACTGAGTACGGAATAGGGATGGATATCGAATCAGGGAGACTACTTGGAAGAAGGGATAGATTGGTAAAGATTCCTTAATTTTGGGATATTTAAAACAATACCAATTCTCAATTTGTCGAAAAGCTTAATATGATTATGTGTACTTGCTTCTCCAGTTTTTTGATCTGGTGTCTTCTCATCTGCTCATGGTGAAATGAATTTTATTTTACTTATTTTGTAATAAGAAAAAAGCTGCAAAAAAATCTGGAACTTTAGTGAGAGATATGTATAATTTACAATACTTTGTAATTAAGCTGTGATAGTGATAAATTGAGTCTCTGATTTATAATTGTAGGGGTGTGAGCTGCTTGTGAAACATAAGAAACGTGCATTTGCAGTGCTTTTCTTAATGTTGGAGACGATTTCTTTATTTCTGGATGTATATGGAAAAACCCAGCTGAGTATCCGGATTATTGCATTTCTCTTATCAGCAGTTGGTTTTGGGATGACCCTTTTTACCTGTGTCAGTGAAAGAAATGGCATGGAAACCAGAGGACAAGCTGAGAAGCAACTCGGAAAGGTGGAGCTCGGCTTCTCAGTTGTCCAGTTGATTGCTACACTTCTGGTAGTTTTGGGTATCAAGGTCATAAAGAATGTTACAACTTCCATTTTGCTGGTATTGTTTGCTGCCATTGCTGTTATTTACGCTTTCAAAAAGGATGCAGAAGGTTCTGCTACATTACAGCTAGAAAACAACAGTTCATCATCGATTGAACATTTGCAGATTACTTCTGATGAGATTGGTGAACTTTTGCATGATGCAATAAGTACTCCTAATCAGATTGATGAACATGTGAACAGAGGAAGTACTTCTAATGAGTTTGATGACATGAGGATATTGCAAACATTCCTAATGAGAGTAATGAACATTGGGATATTGCGAGGAGTCCTAATGAGATTGATGAACTCTCTATTCTTGCAAGTACATCTAATAAGATTAATGACCAGTTGCTTAATGCAATTATTCTTAAAGGGATTGATGAAAATTTTGTTCTTGCCAGTAGTCATAATAAGAATGATGAACATTTGTTCATTACAAGTACTATTAACAAGATTAATAAACATTCATTTACATACTGCACTAAGTGCTCTTGATGAGATTGATGAACATTTGGATACTACAAATAATCCACATGAGATTCGACCAATAACGGGGTCCAATACAGTTGATGACCATGTCAACTCAGTGAGCCTTGCCTCTCAGATGACAAGTAGTAATGGACAACTCAATGGTCGTCAATTTTCCCAGGTATACATGAATGTCAACATATGCATATCTTTTGCTTGCTTAATATTAGTGATGATTCAAATTTTTTTATTCTGACAGCATGTTAACACTTAATATCAAAGTTTAAATTAGTAGGTAAGAATTCGACAATTCTTTTAGTCCAAGGTAAATTTTGTGTTTCCTTAAAATTTAGAGCTGAATCATTTCCTTCCAACTGTGTTGAAGTTGACAGTGCAAGACAACGGGGGAACTTGAAAGGGAAAGTCCTGGTCGGATAATCCTTGGCAAGCCAGACCAAAAGTGTATACCAATGCAATACCAACTAGAGCTGCTACACCATTCGCAACTTGTATGTACCTGAAAAAGGGAAAATAACACTGAATGTTAAGGTTAAGAACTAGACCCTTTCAATAATTCTAGTCCTGGGGACATACTACAGATTTTAATATGTCAATTTAGGGAGAGAAAGACTTGTACATAGCATGGCAGATACTACAGCATCCATATATCGCGTATGTTTATCTAGACACTGCAGGTTTGACTCTGTTTATTATGTTGGAAGCCATAGTACTATTCTTCTTGGATGTATTTAAGTCCAAAATTAAATTGAAGCAAACATGAATATTATCACATCCCACATTATGAATGATTAATGATTCTGAGATTCATATGTTTTCTATTTAAATGTATAATCTTGCTACAAACTATGTGATTAAATATTCAATAGGCTACTTGAATAAAAATGAAATACGAAATGGAAACATATTATTTTCATTTAAGATAAATATCAAACGTTGTTATGATTAAATATGAGATTTGCAAACTTAATAGGAACTGATTTTTAGTCGCCGTTATTTTTGTCTTTAACCCCCATCTTCTACTTTAAGTGGAGGTATAATTGTAATAAAGAATATTTCCTCTATACTTTTATTTAAAAGAGATTCAGGTCAATCAAAATTCTTAATTTTGAAAGTAAATTAAAGCTTGTTAAATTATTATTAGAAATACTTTAATGTCTCACCTTTATTTTCAAATCTCATCTATCTCATATCCTTCTAAATCAAACAAAACGATTGTTTGATCTTCTTTTGTAAGGTTCTTTATTACTTTTTTTTTTCTATCCTAAGTTTTATATTTTGAAGAATGTTACGAATATATTGTTTAATTAGAAAAGTGATCATACAATAGGAAATTGTTTGAACTTGAATGAAAATTCAAATAATTTGTTTTAATATTATACCCTATTTAAAATATAACATTCGGGGCTAAAGAGAATAAAGATGGAGACTAAAAACAACTTCTCAAGCTGAGCCAAATCACTTCAGTCCATATGATTTTGGTCGATTAACAGTCAAGGATACATTTATTTTTCACTAACATAATCCTCCTTCAACTTGACCGACGTTAATATAAAACTAACAGATAAACAAAAAATTATAACTTTTTAAAGTTTAAGCTGAGGACCTGTTGAAATTTTATTTTTATTTTAATAGTATTTGTAAATAAATATTATTTATTACTATAAACAATAAAATCTACAGTTGATTCGGAACGGACGGATCTTGTGAGAAGCAGGCCAGTGATAATTGAATGGACCTACACAAAGAGAATAAACATACGTGAAGGCTCGGGGGACACTGATGTGGTGTTTGTCGTAGGCACTTCGACACTCAAGTCAGTACAGTTGATGGTATTTAGTTAGGGTTGATAGCGGGAAAAGGGTTTACCATAATATGGCTAAGGCTAGACTAACACAAAGTGGCCAAAACATAGCTTTGCAGTGGCTAAAAGCGATAAAGTTAGTCGAAACTAAGCTTTATGGTAGGGAAAGACGGTGACAAAGAGCAAGAATTTAGGATTGCTAAAGCTTTAGGCTATTTTTTAATAAATAATAAGAGGGTTGACCTTTGTTTTTATAGTGAATCAAGGAGGTTGGAGTCCTAGTAGGACTTTGAGTCCTACTTGATAGAGGAGTTTGAATTAGGAAGGAAGTATTGTGACTTGACTTTATTGGATTAGTATTACCAATTCCAGTAAGATTTGGGATCTTGTTTGAAATGGCTCGGTTTGTACAAGTGCGTGGATGGTGCTAAATGAATGAAGTTTTTGACAAATGGTTCATTTAGCGTGAGAGACTAGAACCACTCAGCTCAGCTCGGTCTACCGAATGGTGGCCGAGCTTGGATGCAACAATTCGTTATTGAGGTCTACTTACGTAGACATGGACCATCCTTGAAAGGGGAATCAACGATGGAACCACTCTGCTTGGCTTGTTCTGTCGAATGTGGAGTGCATGTCAAGTGGACAATGAGGTTGAAATTTGTTGATCACAGACCTTACTGGGCAGAGTCGAGTGGGAAGTGATGTGACTCACTTGAAGCCTACTCATGTGATGGATATAATACGGATGTTGATTAGTTATCCGAGTGCTAGCCTAAGAACGAAGTATTTAGGAGAAGAATGAGGCCGAGCTAAAGCGACCATTTCCGAGGGTAAGGAATACAAAGAGTGAGGAACTCATGTGATCTTACATGAGAGTGATAATGTGGCTCTAACTGGGGGTGTAAATGTTGCTTTTCATGTAGGCTAAATGGTGGGGGAACCAAGTGCTGGGCTGAGTGATGCCAGCTCTACTAAAGACGAAGGTGATGGGTCTGGGGCTGAGAGTGAACCTAAGAGCACCCAAGTGGGAGTCACTTCTATGAGTGGTGGGCATGGTGATGAGTAGAGCCATCCAACAGGCGATATATTAATTGATAACCCACCATTGTGCTTGGATCAGTGTGTGATGCCTAGGCTAAGGTACCTTTGCAAGATCCCCAAGTCAATTGATATCTGAGCCCCAACCGAATATGAGAAGGTGGGCTGGGCAGTGCTAAGTTAGATCAACATGTATAGTAGATGCTGATAGATTGTTTGCGGTTCCCTATCCCGAGGCTGATCCGAGAGGTACTAGACCATTATTTGATTGCCCCTAGCTAACTCATGTCGAACATATGAAAGGTGCTGTTGTCCTTGGAATGTTTGAGTATGTAGCTCGGCATGGAGTTTGGAGTAATGAAACTGCTCTACTCCAACTACTTGAAAGAGCATGACAAGGAGAAGGGTAGATACCTTTTGATGCCGAGGCATGGTAGAAAGCATTTGGTGACTGGCTTGATGACTTGTGATAAGAAGTGAAAGAACGTTTACTTCTTTATGAGAGGGGGGTTAGAGTTTAGGGAACGCGAAGTTGGGGAGATCCCTTCCTTTTGGCAAGCAGCAAGTGAGTAGCTATTGTGTTTATGGTGTCCACTCGTGTACTAAATCTCATTGTTCCCTCTTTTGCAGATCTATCTTACGTCCCAGTGTTACCCGGAATACTTGTAAAGAAGAAAACAAGGGAGATAATTGAGTTGTCCATAGAGGAGAGGGATTACTGCCAAGTGTTGTCCAAGCCAAACCTAAGGCAAAGTCATTTGTGGAGGTTCGTTGCGGAGATTCAAGGAGGTCCTACAATCCCACCTTTGAACTTGCTGTTGTACACCTTGTTGGTTCGGTACAACAACTTCCTTACCTTGTGAGTCTTCTTTTCACTCTCTAACCCCCAAAGAATTCTCCCTTGCGTAAGAGAAAATGAAGGGGACCTTCCAAGTGCCAAGTGCTAAAGAACTACAAGAGAAGCACCGAGCTAGGAAGGAGATGAAAAGGAAGAAGATGGAGCATACTGTAGACTCACTGGTGGTTGTTCAGGAGATAATGTAGACTCATCGATGATAAGGATGCAGTAAAGATAGTTATACCTTTGACTGCTTGGCCTATTCAAATATATCCTTTGTTGGAGGGATGGTGGACTTGCTGCTATTGTCGAATGATGATCACTAGTTGAGGGAGATTGGCACTACCTAGGCGATCGAGTGGAGTGTTGATCAAATGTACCAGGTACTTAAGATTTATTGACTTTAATACTTTTACCTTTTGGTTTATGTCTGACTCAACTCTACTTTCTTGATTAAAGGCTCTTTCTGGGGCAGTATACTTGACAAGGTTGGTATTTGCTTAAGAGAAGTGGAACCAGAACTTGGCCAACACGAATGCCTAGTTGAGGAAGCAGTTGGTCAAGGTAGGAGAGAAAGAGAAAGAGCTAAAAGACAGTCAAACGGCATTCTAGTCTAACCTCTAGTCTGCTCAAGTGAAGTTGGAGTGCACTTGGACTAAGTGGGAGGCAGAGAAGGTTGCTTTGTTGGAGAGGTTAGAAACGGTGGTCAAAGAGACAGTGTTAAAGACCCGCATAGATCTAATTGAAGAATTCAAGGTAGGCAAGAGTGTCGAGTGGGATCCGGATGATGAGATCAATATTTACAAGTCCTAAATGATAGATCAAGAAGAGGTCAATAAGGGCTGCACTAATCCAAAGGTAGTTCCTAAGGAAGTCGTTCAAAGGAACCACCTTTTGCTTCTTCATTTCAGTGTTTAGATTTTCTAACTTCATGTTGAGTTTATCCCTGTACATAATTTGTTTATTGAATATGATGTCTCTGCTCCTTATAATCTTGTGGTTTTGGTCATCCCAAAAATGATAACCAAACTTGGCGTCACCATAACCAATGAAAAAACATTTGTTAGATTTAGCATTGAGCTTACTTCTAAGAGTAAAGTCAATTTGAACATATGCTAAACAACCAAACACTCTTAAGAAAGAATAATTTACCCTTTGCTGCTCCAAAATTCTTCTAGGATATTGCAATTTAGTGGTACAGAGGGTCCTTTGTTAAGCAAGTAGGCTATAGTATTAATTGCGTTAGCCCAAAATGTTTGTGGTAGTCTAGCATGCAGTCTCATGCTTCTTGCATGCTCATTTAGGGTTCTATTCATCCTTTTGGTGACACCATTCTGTTGAAGAGTTGCAGGAATGGTCTTTTTCATCTTGATCCCATTATTGGCACAATACTCTTTGAGCCCTTGATCAATGTATATTCTCCCCTATTATTGGATCGCAAGCACTTCACCCTTAGGTTTGTCTCATTTTCAACCATAGGTCTCCACTTTTTAAAAGTATAAAAAACATCATATTTATTTTTCAAAAAATAAACCCATACCTTTCTACTCGCATCATCAATGAACGTCATATAGTACTTTGAGCCTCTAAGAGATGACACAGGAGTAGATCCCCATACATCTATATGAGCCAATTCCAACTTTTTTGCCTTTGGTTCCCTTACTACTTTGGAAAAACTTACTCTTCTCTATTTGCCAAAAAAGCAACCTTCACACAAACTGTGATTAATCGACTTCAACTCTAGTAGTTTTCCCCTTGACTGAAGCTCTTTCATTCCTTTCATGCTCATATGCCCAAGTCTACAATGCCACAAACTCAAGGTAACACTGGCATCTACGACGGCAACTGAATCTCTGCAACTAGAAGTCATGTAGAGAGTTCTAGTTTTATTTCCATGAGCAACCACCATGGCTCCTTTAGTAACTTTCCATGCACCACCAAAAAAAGACACATTATGCCTTCATCGTCAAGTTGTCCAACAGATATTAGATTGTGCATCAATTTTGGTACATGTCTTACTTTCTGGATTTTCCACACAAATCTGTTTGCCATCTTCAACCTAACATCACCCATACCTACAATATTCAAAGGTTTTCCATCTACTAGGTATACCTTTCCATGATTTCTAGCCACATAATTTTCTAGAATTTCACGGTGTGTAATGGTATGAAATGAAGCTCCTGAATCTAAAACCCAAAAGTTAATAGAACTATCAAATTTGGGATCTTGATTGAAGTGGATAGTAAACAGGATTCCGATTCTTATTTTTGGACGAATGTGGGCTAATGGGTTAGAGCCTGATTTAGCTTAACCTATAGAAAGACCCAACTTACAGAATGCCCCAAAAAGTAAATTGGCCCAGTTTGTAGGATGGCCTTGTTCGTAGAAAGGCCCAACTCGTAAAGTAGCCCAGCTCGTGAAGAGGACTGACTCGTGGTGTGGTCTAGCTCGTAGAATAAGTTGACCCATAGAATTTTCCTTCTCATAAACTAGGTCATCCAACATAATGGATTTAAACATAGACCTAATTGGAATTGAGCTAAGGCACTTGGCCGTATATAGTGTGTATTTCGGTATTGGACTTGACAAGGCCCAATACGATTTTTGGCCCATACGTTTTCTTTTGTATAATTTGATATAATTAAAAAAGAGTTTTCAAAATTTCTTTTGTATCTCTTCCTCTTTAACTCTCTTTCTACCAAGGACATCCAGATTTATACACCTCTCAAACTTAAATAAACTTATTTTCAACTACAGAGATGGAAAGAGCCCAGTGTTGTCACTCTTGCAGCCCGTGGACTGGAGTAGCAACACATGGGATCCCTCCACTGGGCTGCTAGGGTGACAGTGATCCATGTAACTTTTGCTCATTAATTCCCTAACAAATTATACAACATCCATTTTGCTGTTATTGTTTAGTGCCATCACTGTTATCTACACTTTCAAAAAGGATGTGGGGTTCTGACACTTCATGCCTCAAAAATAACATCTCATCTTTAATTGAACTATTGCATATTCTAGTTACTTCTAATGAGATTGATGAACATTTGTATATTGCAAGTAACCCAAATGAGATTGGGGAACATTTAGATATTGTAAATACTTCTAATGAGATGGATGACACCAGGATATTGTAAGCACTTCTAATGAGATTTATGAATACTGAAATATTGCAAATAATATTCCCAATGAGATTAATAAGCAATGAGATGCAACAAGCACCTGTTATGAGTTTGATAAACATATGGATATTACAAGTGCGCGTAATGAGATTGATGAGCATCTCGACAAGCATTCTTAATAAGACTCATGAGTATTTGGATATTATAGAATTTATCAATACATTCGCAAAATTTTAGTTACTCTTCATCTTTGCTATCACATCCCACATTCAAAGTACCTCAAATTCAATTTATGAGGTTTGAAATCTCTCAGCTAAGTAAAGTATTTTGGATGAGAGACGATGGTCTGAATGTTAGTGTATATTAGTGTATGCCCTAGAAACCATTCGTGTTGTCGGTTTCAGAGTATTTTGTCTTGTATCTATATATATCATAAATAATAGAAGAAAGAGTTCTTCAATTCATATATGTAAATTGCTTCCTTTATTCAGTCATGCATTTAAAATAAAGTATGTATATGAATTGTCCAGATGATCCATTTAATAGGTAAATGAATTATCGAAAAAGGTTCCCTGCGGAAGCAATATAAATTTGGGCAACTATATTGTACAGTAGGCATACCGGATGCTTCCGAAAGATATCATGAGTTGATATAAGTACGGATGACGATGATAGTCATGTCACTAGGGCATTGGTATGGATTAACGGTTGGTGAACTGTTTTTCGAACGTGACCGAATAACGACAAATCACTTGGAAAAGCATGTAGTCAATGATTTATCGTTTGGTTATATCAGTGCACGATGTAGTCCTTTGACCTGAGACATTGTAGTCGGATCCGATATGGATGCATATGGTTCATACGGTGTATAAGTACGAGACTAATCATGTTTCGTACAATAAAGCCTATTTGGTCATGCGTTATTCATATGCGGAAACGAACGATGGTCAAGAGGGGATCCATTGACTCGGAAATATAGGATCGGGAGTACCGCTGACTCCATTCGGATTCGAGTTCCTAGACGAACATCGATAAATGTCGGAAAACTGAATCTCGGCCGAGTCTATTATTAGTCATACAAAAGTAAGTTTGTGATGACAAGTTCGGACATATTGATCGACAATTCGGTAGAAGATCGAGTTTAGGATTTTGACGTTCCATGAATCCATACTCGATTAGGATATCTCAATGGAGGGACTTTACCTGCATGGTACGTATGATATGAAATGGGTTCGATGAAGTATTTCTTCATCATGGTTCGAGGACTATGGCACATTGCTAGATGTTTACCATAGTCGTTGGGCCTCTGGACGGGAGGTTTCCGGATTCATCCGAGCCGAGGCTCACGGCTAATCCACGGTGGACCTACATGGTCACACCAATAGCCTTGAGAAGTTAGAGAATGATGAGAGAGAGAAATGATTATCCGAAGAGGGCTAGCACCTTCCGAGGGTAATAACGGGATTTCTATAGTAATAGTTACATAGAAACAATTTGTGACATTTTAAGGGTTAAAATGGTCAAACAATAATTAATTATATTTAATTATTATATCTTAAAGTGTTAAGATTAATGAGATGAACAAAAATAACCTTTTAATAGTTAAAGGGTAAAAAGGGTAAATTTATGGGTTGTTAATGTAAACTAGTTTAGTTTACATGGGCCCTTGAATAATATTGATTATTCAAAGGGTAGCATATTAAATTCGTGGGGTCCCTTTATAAAATAAGATTTTATTGGGCTTGGAAGTGAAAAATAAATAATTGCAAAATAGCCCAAGTATATATAAGTGCAAAAGGTTGCATTTTTGTTAATTTATTCACTTGTTCACTCAAACACAAACTAAAAACTCTCTCTCCCTAGCCAAGGCCACTCTCTAATCCTCTCAAGGTGGTGTTAAAGTGTGGAGGTTTCATCCTTTTGAAGCTAATCTTCATCAATCCAAAGCAAAGGAGTAGGTATAATCTCATATCCAAGCTTTGCATGTAAACCGTTTTTTTAATCCATGCTTTCATGCTTTCATTCTCCATCTCCACCACTCTTCATGCATGCTGAATCTTACACTGAAACACCCAAAAACATTCCTTACCCGCAATATGACACTCACATTTATGAATTGTATTGTAGCTTGACTGTGCAAGACAACAAGGGAATTTGAAACAATCGGGACTACTACTGCATTACCAACTTGTACTTTGAACTTTTAATAACTTTATTTTATGAATATTGATAAAGTGGCTTGGGTAGAACTCACTCCCAAAAGCTAGCTCAAGGGAGGAGGGAGCCCAACCACATATATACACCATAACAGCCCACCAACTCAACGATGTAGGACAAATTCAACTTTAATACTCTCCCTTATGCTTGGCGTGCGAGGCCGAGGCCGAGTCCAAACCCCTCATCGCCTCAAACAAACTTGGCTCTGGATACCACGATAAAGTAGCTTGGGTAGAACTCACTCCCAAAAGCTAGGTCAAGGGAGGAGAGAGCCCAACCACATATTTATACCATAACAATCCACCAACTCAATGATGTGGGACAAACTCAACTTCAATAAATATCAATATGCAAGTTCATCTAATATTTATGTTTTAATTATAATAATTTTATATGAGTTATAATCAAACGACACAAATAGAATTTAATAGTCACAAAAGTGGGGTATCCATATCTCTCTAGAGCCAACAGTGGGTCATGTCATGCCTAAAAATTCAAGACATGTCTTGCCATGGGTCGTACCGTGCCAAGGCCCGCAAAAATCCGTGCCTTGTCATGTTGTGTTGGCCCACCAAATTTGAAGGCCCATGGCACGGCCCGCTATATACTATGACATGCCTTGGGTAGTGTCGGCGGTCGTGCCGTGGGCTAGTCCGCGTGCTTTGTAAAAATATTTAATTTTAATATTCATAAATTATGATAATTTTGATTTATTATTAATAATTACTATAAAAATATTTTAAATGTTATATTTAGTGACATTTTGTATTTTATATTAATTAAAATATATATAATCACTATGAATTATAATAAAGTAATGAGACATTGAAATATTAATTAAATTTCAACATTTTTTATTACTTATAAGTTATAATTATAAATTACAAATACAAACTAAGAAATTAGGATTAAGAATTATTATACATCTTCATTTTCATTAATTTCTAAATTCTTAAAATCTTCAAATATATCTTACCTGTAAACATAGACTAGTATTTTTTTTTTTTTGTGTGTTGTGTCGTACCGGCCCACATGCCTTTTCTAAGGCCTACGACTTTTTTTCGTTGGTCATGTCATGCCATGCTTTTTTTTCGTGTTGTGCTATGCCATGGGCTAGCACAACCCACCGCCGACTCTATATCTCCCTCTTAGATAACATTGACTAGTAATATATAATATTATAAGAAGATGACAAAGAATTTTAATGTCTGTTTCCAACTTTCTTGGAAATTTCCTTCCATCTTTACTATCTCAACAATTGCAACAGTATAATGCAGTTTGCTGGACAATTTTGTAGCAACGAGTAAAGAAAATGAGATGGACTCACTAGAACAATTATAGATATTGAAGCAGGGAGACTTCATGGGAGGAGGGATGTCTTATTCGCTTATCTCATTTCATTCATCTGTAAAGTAATGACTTTCTACTTTTTTGAATATTTGAAACATACCCACTTTCGAACTTCTCATTTTCACTTGAGTTTAACTTGGATATTGAGTTGTTGTGATAGTTGATTATATACCAAAACTTTGATGTCTAAAACATACCCAAGTCATTGTAGGGGTTTGAGTTGCTTTTTAACCATAAAAAATGTCCACTTGCGGTGTTTTTCCTTTCTCTAGAAGCAATTTTATTCCTTTTGGATGTATTTGAGAAAAGCCAGTGGAGTATTCGTATTGTTGCATTTCTATTGTCAATATTTGGTTTTGCGATGACTGTTCTGACTTGTATCAATGAAAGAAATTCCATGGCAAATAGAAGCAATTTGGGGTGGTGGAGATTGGCTTTTTAGCAGTCCAATTGATAGCTACATTTGTGAGAATTTTGAGTATCAAGACCATTAACAATCATACATCATCAATTTTGCAACTACTTTTTGCCATGATTGCTGCGGTGTTCACTTTCAGAAAGGATGAAGAAGGTTCTGCTATGTCAGGCCTCGAAAATAGTATTTCGTCAATTGAACTTCTGCATATTGCAAGCAATTTAGATTAATGAACATTTTCATATTGTAAGTACTCCAAATGAGATAGGTGAAAATTTAAATCTTGCAAATACTTTTGTTGATGCTGACACCAACGACTCACACGTGCAAAGTGCTAAGCGGACTTAGAAATTACACGTGATATGAAAATGTGCAATGAAAGAATAAACGAGAAGCGGTTTTTAAAGTAGTTCGAATGCTCAAAAGCGAATCCTACATCCACTATGGTTTTATTAATAGATTATTACAATCAGGTCATATACAACGAGCTGAATTATAATCTTGTGAGAATTGAAGTATAGAGAGAGAGAGAGAGAGAGAGAGAGAGAGAGTATATGGTTTTGAAGGCTAAAGATGAGCCAATCTCGTAAATGAGAGAGGAGTCGTCTGTAATACATAAACACGCATAAGTATCTAATGAAAATAATGGGCCCAAAAATTTTTCTTTACTTAATATATAATTCTTTACATAACACAAAATAGTATATACAAAAGCTTTAATAATAGTGGACAGTAATGCCATTTCTCTCCGCTTCTTGAAGTCCATCCGACCGCTTCTCACCTATTTCCTGCAAAACATGAAAAAATAACGGGGTGAGCACTAATTGCTCAGTAAGTAAATCCTCTACAAAATAGGAATCATGGCAACATGCATGGATGAGTTGCAAATGTACAAAATGCGTACAGATGCATTTTCTTTCTTCTTTTCTATTTCTTACTCTGTTTTTTTCTCTTTTTCTATATTTTCTTCTTTCTTCTTTCTGTTTCTTTTCTTTCTTTCTTTCTTTCTATTCTTTTCTTTCTTTCTTTTTTCGCTTTTCTTTGCTTGCTCATTCTTTCTTATACTTTCTTCTTCTTTCTTATTCTTTGTCGATTGGACTCAGTTGATGCATGGATTCGAAACCCTGGCCTTGTGAGTGAGTACAGTCCTCATCTACATGCACTTTTACGGACTATAAAAATTCTTTTCTTCTTAGGCCACTCAATTAAGGTGGTGTGCATTGGTACAACCCTCATCCACATACACTCGTATAGGCCATACAAAATTCTTTTTCTTCTTCTTAGGCCACTCACTTAAGGTGATGTGTATGTAAGAATATTCTTCTTCTTGTTACCCACGGGTTCCCCATCACAACAACCTCTTCTTTTCTTCTTTTAAAGCATTCTAGCTTTTTCTTTCTTTCTTTTTATCTTAAATTCTTTATTCTTTAATTCTCCTACTCGTGCATATATATATATATATATATGGATGGCTCATGTTTGTTATTCTTTCTAAGTGCAAACATGTAATGTAAAAATGACATGTAGCACAAAAATAAGTTTTTCTCTACTCATGCATACACTTCTCTTAGATATTTCATCAAACAACATGCATGCATACTCAAATTCTGTTTTGGGTATATCTCTACTTCCTTCTTAAACCATCCATATTTGGAGTAAAACTCCTCTAAAACAAGATCAAACCTGGCCATGGAACATACTTCAAAAATTCTACTCAAACTCTCTCTAAATTCAACCAAACTTCACTTAATCACCATACTACCAATCCACTTCTCATGGCGCACTTCTACTCATCAATAACCATCTGCTCATCAATCTACATCATTCTCATCAACAATAGTCAAAATTAAAAGCACATACATGCATATGAAATCTCTACACAACTGATTACTTGAATCATAAATTGGATTGGATTTACTTACCTTGTGCTTGAGTAATTCCACTAAGATCTCTCTTCTTTGGTAGACTTGTTATTTCTCTAAAACCTTAAGCATAAACTCTGTAAGAATTCAACACTTATACAAATTAAGCTCATATCTATAGCAAGAATCCTTACCTTTTGATGCTTAGGATCAAATCTTTACAAACTCTATCCAAAAGCCCTTGAATCTTCCTTGGAAATTTAATGAAAAGATGAGAGAATTTGAGAGTAGAAGTAGCATGTGGGGTGTTGAGAATGGGAGGGTTTGTGTGACTAAACCCTTAATATCACATATTAATATGCATTCTTTCCTATTTTGCCCTTGCACTTACTTGAAAATTCCATCTTTGTCTTTTAATTCATTACAAATACACCCCTATCTCCAATGCATTCTCCATAAAAATTTCTTACTTTTCACTCCCCACTTTTACTATTGATTAGGGGTAGAATGGTCACTTTGCCCCTAAGGAAAAATTCTCTAGAAACTTCTTAAGAATTTCAGCTAGCTCTTAAAATCTTCGCCTCGGCAAAAAATTCCAGAGCGTACGTAGCCACGACGAGATTTATTCTTCGCACCAGCAAAGTCTGAAATTTTCCAATTTCGCCAATCCTTTACCAAAACTCAGGGCAACCAACATTATTAAGAGCATACAAGCTTAACTAAGGGCAAACAAATAAAACTAAGGGCAAATAAGAATATTTAAGCTACATAACTCAAAGTGGGCATTACACCCTCTATTTATAGTTAGGGGATTCAAGGTAGTAATCATGATTCTGTAGTCAGGCAGGTGTGGTACAATTCCTAACCTGCTTCCCATTAGTTGTTAGCATGAGAAATATCCTTAAATCGCATAGGGCTTGGGCAGGTAGACAATTCCTAGCCACTCACAAGCCAGGCAGTCACCTGCCACATTGACGGTAGTTTTACCTCTTTCATCCATGCATGACATAGCAACATCTAGACGGCCCAAACCTTCCTGAACTCTAATTAGCCCTTGCTGGCGTGAGCTAATGTTAGCCCTTATTTTTTAGAAATAACATAAGCTCCCCAGTTTTTAAGGTTTAAGGATTAAATCTTGAGAACTTCATGATTATGTCGTGGCTGGACTTATCCCAAGTGACGCCTAATTGAGCTGTAAGGAGGTCGCAGCATAGGTCTCTAAGAATAGTACAAGAGACCTGAGGCAGCCTTCTCCCACAGGTTCAACAACCTTGGACAGACCCTACTCAATGCTATACTAACATGTTTTGAATTTCATCCATCACTCGCGACCTGAAAATACTTTGCACATTTTTACCAAAAACTAGGAATCATTCGTCCCCAAATTGATACACAACGAAGAGTGTTTTACTCGAATGACCTTTTTAGATGTTATTAGTTGCGATTGACAGCTAGTCTGGTTAATAAAATAAACTTTATTCTGACAGACGTGTCTATTGCACAATAAGTGCCAGCCATGCACATTAAATGTAAGCCATGTTGAAACGACATTCCCCTTCAGGGCATTAAACACTGATGAGGACACATTTAATGTGGAGGAGGTAACCGCGCCGACACTTTGTTGCTCTAATAGAGGCAAAGGTTACTCTTCTTGTGGATTAACGACACGTGGTCATAATCAACGATAAGAAATGTATCCCGCCCAAGCGTCGCTTACTTAGGGAAACCAATCGTCGTCTTTCCCTTATAAAACCCTAGGTTCGCCTCAAGTTTATCACAGAACTCAGCATTCCAAGCTCGCGATACTTATTCATAAATGTTACAAGGAAAACTTTACAAGCAAAAGAAATGAATAAAATTAAGAGTGAGTTCGGAATTACTGGTAATAAGGGCAAAGATGCTCAGCATTTCAAGCTCGCAGTACTTCAGAATTGTTAGGCCTCTTGAGGTAATACATTCTAGGTCGTATTACCTTAGATATGCGGTATGGGCCCTCCCAATTAGGTCCCAATAGCCCCACACTTGGTTCCCTCATACCGAGAAGGACTTTTTTAGAACCAGATCGCCGACCTGAAAGTCTCTTAGAGTCGAAGAACCTTTTTGCTCGCTGCTAGTAGGAGGATATCGTTCATAGAGCCTTGTCGTGGTGTTCTTCAACTAGGTCCAAACTTGAACATAGAAGTACTTCATTGTCTGTTTTATTGAATAGGTCTCTCTGGAGTGAACCAATCCCTACTTCCACTAGAATCAGAGCCTCGCAGCCATATGCTAGTGAGCAGGGCATTTCTAAAATAGAGGTTCTCGAAATTGTTCTATATGCCCATAGAACTTCTAGGAGGTCATCGGCACAATTGCCATTGGCAGCGCCAAGCTTGGCCTTCAGTGTGTGCTTGATGGTCTTGTTGACAACTTCAACCTAACCATTGGCTTGTAGTCTTGCGATTGAGGCAAATTTTTTATGGATCCTTAGCTCATCGCAAAACTGCTTGAATTCCTTATTGTCGAATTACTTCCTATCATCAAAGATGAGTGTATGAGGAATCTCGTAATGGCACACTATATTCTTGAAGACGAAGTCTTTGAGCTTGTTGGTAGTCATCGCGACTAAGGGCTTCGCCTCGGTTCATTTGGTGAAGTAATCTACTGCGACCACAATATACTTGACACCTCCTTTTTCGGTTGGCATGGACCTGATAAGATCAATTCCCCACATAGAGAATGGCCAAGGGCTGATCATTGTCGTTAGCTAGTGGGAAGGAGCTTGCGGGATGTTTGTGAACCGTTGGCACTTGTCACATTTTTTCTCAAAACTGAAAGCATCTTCCTGAAATAGAGGTCAATTGTATCCATGGCGAAAAATTTTATTGGCGAGGTATCGTGCAGCGATCTAATTATCACAGATCCCTTTATGTATCTCCCTCATAATGTAGTCGGCTTCTTCGTTGGTTGCATATCGAAGGAGAGAGACGTTAAAGCCTCGCTTGTATAATTGATCTCCAATAAGCGTGTAACAAGTAGCTTTGATGCACAAGATTTTTGCTTCAGTCTTGTTACTGGGAAGAGTCCCATCTCGGAGATACTGAATGATTAGAGTCATCAAGATATAGATTTTGTTATAGCTATGGTCTGCTCAGGCGAGCTAATACTAGGAATTTCTGTGTACTGAATTAGAATACTTTCTGGCACATTTGAGTTTAGTGAAAAGTCTGTTCTTGCCAAGGCGTCCATGATAGAGTTACTATCTCTCAGGATTTGCTTGATTGGGAGCGTTTGAAAGGCTCGAGTGCAACCTTAGCTTTCTTCAGATAGTTGATCATGTTTTCTTCCTTGGCTTGATATTCTCCCAAGATCTGATTAATAACCAGCTGGGAATCGCTATGAATGCTGATCGTATCTGATCTCATTTCCCTCGCTAGTCGTAGACCCATGAGTAGCGCTTCGTATTCGGCCTCGTTGTTCGTAGCTTAAAGCCCAAATCGAAGAATTCTATGAATGCGAGTCCTTTCGGGATTAAGGAGGAGAAGACCTGCCCTGGCTTTTTTCTTGTTTGGTGAACCATCGACATAGAGGCTTCAAGTTAATAAGTTCTGAATGGTTTCGGGATGACTTCACTGGCTGACTACTCAGATTCTCAATTTGGCTGGTACGAGAATTCTGAAATAAAATTGTCAACAGCCCGCCCTTTGATGGTTGCCTTCAGTCTGTAATGTAGATTGAACTAACTCAATTTCATTTCCCATTTGAGTAACTTATCTGAAGCTACCGACTTCTGAAGAACTTGCCTGAGCAGGTAGTTGGTTAGAGTATGGATTGTGTGAGCATGGAAATAGGGTCGTAGCTTCTTGGAGGTAATCGATAGGGCATAAGCTAATCGCTTCATTTCCGGATACTACATCTCGGTGTCCAACAATAGCTTGCTTGAGTAATACACTAGCCACTAAACTCTATCCTTTTCCCGAATGAGAGTTGCGCTGACCACATATAGAGAGACGGATAGGTAGAGGAATAAAATTTCCTTGTGAAGAGGCTTGGATAGAAGAGACGGCTTTTCGAGATGTTCTTTAAACTTCTTGTTGGCTCTAAGTATATTAAAAAATGGCAAGCAACAATATGTTGCCCTTGATATGAAGCGACTGTGAGCCGTTATCCTTCCATTTAGGCCCTGAACTTGTTTTCGATTGGTCAGGCTTTTCATATCGAGGAGAGCTTGGATCTTCTCGGGGTTGATTTCGATCACCTTTTGGTTAACCATATACCCTAGAAACGTTCCTGAGGATACTCCAAATGAGCACTTAAGAAGGTTAAGTTTCGTCCTGTATTTTTGGAGTACGTCGAACATCTAACAAGATGCTTTATATGATCTGAAGTGACATGAGACTTGACTAGCATGTCATCAATATAAACTTCCATCAACTTTCTAATCTGCTCAAAAAACATGCGGTTAACCAGCCGCTGGTAGGTTGTCCCAGCATTTTTTAGGTCGAAGGGCATAACCTTGTAACAATACAGTCCCCGATATGTAATGAAGGAGGCATACTCTTCGTCAGGTGCATACATTAGGATCTGATTGTACCCCGAATAGGCATTCATAAAGCTCAGTAGCTCGTGCCCAAAGGTAGCATTAATGAGTTGGTTGATCCTTAGCAAGGGAAAATTGTCCTTTGGATAGGCTTTGTTAAGGTTGGTGAAGTCAACACAAGTTCACCACTTACCGTTGGGCTTCTTTACCAAGACTGGATTGGCAACCCAACTTGGGTAAAGCATCTCTTGAATAGACCCATTTAAAAGAAGCTTATCTACCTCACTTTTCAAGGCAACATAACGTTCAAGGTCCATAGCTCTTCTCTTCTGGCGAACCGACTTGACTGCACTGTCAATGTTGAGTGCATGACATATTATATTCAGGCTGATCTTGAAAACATCGATATTCTCTTCGAGGAAGCTCGTCAAGCTTTTGGCAAGCTAAGGGTTGAGATTACTCGATTCTTAATACTCGGGTCGACTCATTTTGATCGACTGATACCTTAAATAGGTCCTCAATTAGCCCACTAGGAGGGCACTCTTGGATTTGAGGATCAATGTTGTCCTCTATTAGGCCGGGCTCTAGCTCGATCCTACTAATCACCATAACCTGCTTGGGGATGCCTATTGGCTTTCTTTTTTCCTTGCACGTCATCTACAATGCTCTTATGTAGCAGTCGCAAGATTTGCGTTAAGACCTTTTATTTCCCTAATCCCCATCGGAGTAGGGAACTTCATTTTCATGTGGTAGATAGAGGTGATTGCCTTGAAACTTCATAGTAGA
Organism: Pistacia integerrima; assembly: GCA_026225825.1. Classification (NCBI taxonomy): domain Eukaryota; kingdom Viridiplantae; phylum Streptophyta; class Magnoliopsida; order Sapindales; family Anacardiaceae; genus Pistacia; species Pistacia integerrima. The sequence continues at coordinate 40,263,151 of CM047747.1, forward strand.
GGTCGTCCCAGAATGCCAATAAAGGCAGACAGACAGCCTACCACTAAAAACTTTGTCATCTTGATCATTTCGTTGGTCTCATCCAACGTGACAGGGAGGGTGATCGTTCCCCTAGGAATGAGATGATCCCTAGTAAAATCGTAGAGATGGATGGAGGCAAGCTTCAGGTATGCCTCGTCCCATTGTATTTTTTTGAAAGCTTGCTAAAACATCATATTCACTGTGCTTCCATTATCCATTAACATTCTATGGACTTCGCACCGACCTATTTCAAGCGCGATGATAAGTACATCCTCATGGGGATGACACAACCACACCGCGCCTTTCTCTGAAAATGTAATCTTCTCTTCCCTGCGAACCTTAATGGGTCAAGGCGTCGTGCTCATCACACTCATAGGGTCATGACGAGCTTCCCGAGCATACCTTTTTTGGGCATCTTGGGAATTCCTCGCGAGGTATGGTCCTCCAAAGATGATCCCTACACAATAGAGACCCTTGCGACCACAGTGCTTCTTCCCTTGTTCCTCTTGATCCTTTTCCTGAATGGGAGTTAGACCATCAACATACTCTTTGAAGTGCCCCTGCTTGATGAGGTCTTCAATTGCTTGCTTGAAAACTTGACACTCATCGGTTTGATGCCCATTATTCCGATGATAGCGACAGTACTTTTTGTTGTTCCTGGCTGAGCGGGGATTATTCATGGGCTTTGGCTCTCTGAGTAGGTTGGCCTCCTCTGACTTATCCAGAATAGCCAACACTGACGCATTCAAAGGAGTGTATTGACTTTTGTCACGATCATGATGAGGAACTTGGGTATAAGATTTTTTTAGGCTCAAATCGCTGTTTTTTTCCTTTCTGTTGATTGTCATTAGCCCATCTGCGATAAGCCCTTTTGCTGTTCTCCCCCTGATCGGGAGCATTGGTTGAAGGACCAAGGTCATGGCGATTAAGGGCAACCACAAAATTTTTAATTTGGAGATACTTCTTAGTGAGGTCGTAGAAGCGAGTGATGAAAACATCATCCACAAATTGTAATTCTTTCCACAAGTCAGTATGTGGGCGAACCCCCGTGATAATAAGAGTCTGAACGGACTCTTCAGGAGTGTGAGCCACTTTGTAGAGTTCCCTATGGAATCTGTCTATGTAAGACTAAAGGGATTCGTTCCTCTCCTGTTGTATGTTGCTTACATAGCTCAACGACATCGAGAACTTCATGTTCACCTAGAAGTGTCTTGAGAATGATGAGCTCATTTGTTGCCATGAGCTAATAGATCTCGCAGGAAGTGATTTGAACCAGCACTTAGCATGGGTAGTCAAAGTTACTACCAAGTAGCGAAATTTGGCCAAGTCGGAGACTTGGTGGAGTTCCATGAGGTTGTTGAACTCGTGAAGGTGATCCTGTAGATTAGAATTCCCATCGAACACCCGCATTTTGAGCATTCTGAATCTCGATGGGAGAGGAGTAGCTAACATTGCTAGAGAAAATGGAGACGTCTTAGTGACCTTCCCACGCTTATTCTGTTGAGCCTTAAGCTGATCCAAAGCTTGATGTAATTCCTCAATTTGAGGTAGTGGAGCTACCTAAGGATCACTTTCCACAACATGGGTTTGACCCTCACGGTTGTGATTGAGAAAAGACCACAAATCGGACTGTTCATCAACTCGATCGAAAGCTCTAGCAAACTGTGACACATGTTGGTTGGGGCCGTGTGAAGGCATTGAATGGCTTAGGGAGTTTTCCCAACCTCCGTGGTGGTCAAAACTGACAACGGATTATGGGGTTCCCTACATGATGACAGTCGAGGTCGTCATTTCGATGATATTAGGAATCTCCCTGCCTTGCACTTTTGTGGGAGTGCCTATGCGATATGGTATGGGACAACTCATGTTGCGACATGTTGCCAAGTCGCAATGCCATAGGTATTTTACTAGTTGTGCAACTGGTGTTCTCTGTTAGTGAACGACCCGGTTGCGCAGCGGAAAACAAAAATTTTACAACTACGGATCGTTCCTTAGAACCCAAAATCAGGGCATAGATTTTACAGTTTATGCATAATATGAATCTGCAGAAAAATAAATCCATTTGTTTAGATTCATACCCACGTTTGGAGGCTCCACCGATGTTGTCTCTGAATGTGTTTGCTACCGATCCAAGTGTAGGATCGAACCGTAGAGGTCCACACGAAGACAACCACCAAGAACCAAGGAGGGATTTGCTAGATCCTCCTTGGCCTTAAGAAATTCAAGAAGAAGATCAGATTTGATTTTTTTCAATCAAACAGTGAGATTGGCGTGGGAATGAGTGTCTAAGGGGCTGCTGTGTTTTCTTTTAAAAATAAAGAATGAATCACACAAATAACACACATACACTATTCTTTTTATAGGCAAACCAAGTTGCCCTATTCCCACATGGAATGGGCTTGGGCTCCAACCCAAACACCCCATGTTGCCAAACACTCCCAATTTGATATTTTAATTTAATTCATCATTATCTTTAATTAAAATCAATTAATATTTAATTAACATTTAACAATAATGATGATTTAATTAAATATGTGCGAACACACATTTAACGTAATTTCACTTATTTAATTTCTTTAACAAATTAAATAAAAGGCTACGACCTCAAGCAAATTTAATTGCAAGTGAAATTACCAAAATACCACCCTTTCGCCTAAAAAGACGAAAACGCCCTTCTTTCTTCTTGGCTCTTAAATTATCTTCTATGTGTGTGACCCATAGGCTCCTCATCATACCGGTAGTGTATAGTATCGTGATTAACACCAATTAATCGTCTCACTAATACACAGACCAAGATTGGCCCCTAGCAAGGCATCATGGCCACCCGATAGATTCGGATTCAGCAAAGTAGCTACCTGTCAACGATATGGTTACCGTACAATACGATCCTTTCATCATCTGTTATCTCGACGAGACGAAGGCATAGAAATAGTGTCAACCTTCGGTTACTCTCGATATTATATATTCAGTTTCTGGACCAATGACCCGTATTATAATCTGGATAGAGCAACAACTCAATCCCACTGTGGCCCACGTTTTTAGTGTCATTACCATATACTGAATTGCGCCGTGAGATAACTTCTCCCGTACCCGGGAGTGATGAATCCTTTGTCAATCCACCATAGTCTTGATACACTCCTTGATATAGCCAATCACCACCGTGTGACTCTACGAATAGAAGCTGCGTTAGGCTAGTATCAAACTGTACCAATCGGTGCACAAGGCACTCCGGTGATCTCAAGTCCAAGGATCACATGCACCACCGTTCGTTAGAGGATTTGTTCCATAGACACTAGGGTTACCATCCATATGGAATCCTCTGGTGGGTCAGTCCAGTGAACTTGCTGCGGTATGTCCGCCTACAACAAGCACCCATGTGTTGCACCGGGTTGTCACCAAACAACCTTGACAAGTGAGATCAGTCACTGCCTTTCGACAGGGTCGTTCAACACTATGATAGCCTTACCGTATTATACGTGCCCTTACTTCGAATAATCTTGGGCTACTTGGACGTTCTAGAATGGCCACCATATGTGCTCATAGGGTTCTCACTATCAAGATTTGAAACACTTGATACCCTCGTCACGGTTCTACCATTCTAAGGACATATATCAATACATATTGCAATAATAATGATTTACGCGATATAGAATAAAAATGCCTTTTATTATTGATTAATGAACATTATTATAAAGAGTCAATTCCACAATAATTGATTGGCTCTAGGGCATCTACTCTAACAATCTCCCACTTGCACTATAGCCAATCATTCATGTATTTAATACCAAATGATTTCAAGTGCCTTTCATGCTTCTCTGCGAGAGGCTTTGTAAGTGGATCTGCGAGATTGTCGTCGGTATGCACTTTACTAATCTGCACGTCTTTCCTCTCAACTATCTCTCGATGAGATGGAATCGTCGAGTATGTGTCCGGACTTGATGAGACCGTGGTTCCCTAGCTTGAGCAATTGCTCCATTGTTGTCACAATAGATGTCTATAGGATCAACAATCGTAGGAACCACACCAAGTTCGATGGCGAACTTCTTAATCCAGATGCCTCCTTGGCCGCATCTCGACAATGCAATATACTCAACCTCCATTGTAGAGTCGCTGCGTTGCTTTGCTTGGAGCTCTTCCACCACCGCACCGCCATTGAGACAAAATACAAACCCACCCCGATTACGATCGATAATCGTCTTTGTCCGTTTGGAAACTAGCATCACCGTATCCTCTTACTGAGCTCATCTTCCCTCCATAAACCAAGAACATATCCTTAGTCCTCTTCAAGTACTTAAGAATATTCTTGACACCATCCATGACGCTCACTGGATCCGATTGATATCTGCTACAAGTGCTCAAAGCACATGAGACATCAATCCGAGTACATAGCATGGCATACATGATGGATCCAATTGCGATGCATATGGGATCCTCTTCATCCTATCTCTCTCATCTTGTGTTTTAGGACACAACTCCTTAGAGATAAACACCATGTGACATCGGAAGAAATCCTTTCTTGGATTCTTCCATCTTGAATCGCTTTCATACTTTGTCAATATATGCACTCGACTTAGGCCAAGCAACCTACGCGATCTATCACGATAGATCTTTATACCAAGGATGTAGGTGCTTCCCTAAGTCTTTCATGGAGAAGCACTTGGATAACCAAGTCTTTACCGACTGCAAGTTCGGTATATCATTCCCGATCAGAAGTATGTCATCGACATATAACACGAGGAATGCTACCGCTCCCCACTCACTTTCTTGTAAACACAGGGGCTCATCTTCATTTTTGATAAAACCGAATTCTTTTACGGCCTCATCAAAACGAATGCTCCAGCTCCTTGAAGCTTGCTTGAGTCCATAAATAGATCTCTGCAACTTGCATACCTTATTAGCTTGACTATCAAGAACGAAACCATCAGGTTGTGTCATATACACATCCTCCTCAAGGTTTCCGTTCAGGAAAGCAGTTTTGACATCCATTTGCCAAATCTCATAGTCATGATATGCAAGAATTGCAAGCATAATCCGGATGGATTTAATCATGGCAACCGGCGAAAAGGTTTCTTCATAGTCAATGCCATGAATTTGTTTGAAACCTTTGGCAACCAGCCATGCTTTATAGGTGTGCGTTGCCATCCATGTCGCTTCTTCTTGAAGACCCATTTACACCATATAGGTTTTACCCCTTCAGGTGGTTCCACCGAGACCACACTTGGTTCCGTACATGGAGTCCATCTCGATTTCATGGCTTCAAGCCATTTAATGGAATCCGGATCCGATATAAGCGTCTTCGTAGGTTACGGGTTCATCGTCCTTGATAGACTAGTACGTCACCATGTTGAGTCACGAGATAACCGTATCTCTCGGGCTCATGGCGTACTCTCCCGATCTACGTAGCTCTGTGCTACCCGAGGCGGTTCACTTTGATCCACAATTTGTGGAGTAACCTCCTCATGATGCTCAACCACTCCTTGTGGCACATCATCCCGTCCCTTCGTCTAGTATATCTTGTGGTTCTAGAACTTCATCGAGTTCTACTTTTCTCCCACTAGTACTTCTTAGAAAATGTTCCTTTTCTAGGAAGACACCGATCGAGTAACAAAGATTTTGCGCTCTTGGATGGTAGAAATGGTATCCTTTGGTCTCCTTTGGATACCCCAGAAATTTTGCGCTCTTACGGAAATGGTATCCTTTGGTCTCCTTTGGATACCCCACATACATTTACGGATTTAGGGCCTAGCTTGTTGAAGTCAATTTCTTAACATAAGCCCCGCAACCCCAAATCCTTAGATAAGACAAGTTGGGCTTTCGCCCAATCCATAGCTCATATGGAGTCTTATCTACAGACTTTGATGGCACACGGTTTAAAACGTGAGTCGCGATCTCTCAGGGCATAACCCCGAGGCGATGCGGGTAAATCACTAAAACTCATCATGGACCTAACCATGTCAAGTAAGGTCCTATTCCTCCTTTCGACACTCCATTGTGTTGGGGGTGTATAAGGAGGGTGAGTTGTGATACTATCCCACATTCCTTCAGTACTCGGAAAACCCCGAGCTTAAGTATTCACCTCCTCGATCCGACGAAGAGCTTTAATATTTTTGCCCAACATATTATCGTACTTCATTCCCGAATTCCTTGAATTTATCAAAGGCTTCAGATTTATGTCTCATAAGGTAGACATAACCATATCTACTGAAATCATCAGTAAATGTGATGAAGTATGAATATCCACCTCTGGCTTCAACTGTTAGTGGACCACATACATCACTATGGATGATGCCTAATAACAAGAGTCTCTTTCACTTTGTCCCTGTGAAAGGAGACTTGGTCATCTTGCCTAAAAGGCATGACTCGCATACCTCAAATGACCCGAAAGTCAAAAGGGCCAAAACTCCATCCCTTTGAAGTTTTGCAATGCGAGTCTTATTAACATGACACAATCTACAATGCCGAGATATGTTTGGTTTTGATCGCTATGTTTAGCTTTCTTGGTTTCAATATTGAGAATATCTTTATTGTTTAAATCAAGAACATATAATCCATTATATAACCTTGCAATTCCAAATAGAATACCATTCAAACTAAAGGACAACAATCCATTAGATATCTCAAAATGATACCCCATATTATCCAAAACGGATACTGAAATAATATTTCTAGAAATAGAAGGTACGTGATAACGTTATGTAGTTCCAACAATAAGCCCGTAGGCAAAGATAAACAATAAGTCCCTACACTAATGCAGCCACATGTGCTCCATTTCCAACTCGTAGGTCCACCTCTCCCTTGGCGAGCACTCTACTCGCCTTAGTCCCCGCACATCAATACAAATGTGAGTACCACATCCCTGTGTCCATGACCCAAGATGTTGAGGGAGAGAAGTTAATCTCAATCATGAAAGTACTCAAGTCGTAGCCTCGACTTCTTCTTGCTTGCGAGGAAAGCCTTGCGTGTTTCCTCCGGTGGGCGACTTGCCACAAAAGAAGCAGACTACCTTGCCCTTTCCTATGCCACTCTTAGGCCCAAGAGCAACCTGTCCTTTGGGCTTAGGCTTGGGTTTGGCCTTGGCCTTACCCTTGCCGTTACCCTCCCTTTGCTTTATCGGGCAAGAACCAAGAAACAGCTTGGACTTTTTCAAGTCCTCGCTCAGATCCTCGGCATGTTCGTTAAGTTCGGCGGGGGTTTTCTTTTTCCATCGTGTTCATATTGAAATTCATTATGAACGGAGCATATGAGTCGAGGCAAGGATTGCGAATTAAATCCATTTGTAATTCGCATCCAAGCCACATCCCAAAGTCTCAAGCCTCTCAATGTGCTCGATCATCTTGAGCACATGAGGACCAACTTGGGCACCCTCGGTCGACGACTCCCCAAACAGGTGCTTTCGACACCTTGTACCTCTCATGTCGAGCATTTGTTTCATAAAGCTCCTTGAGGTGTAGAATTATGGAAGAAGCATCCATATTCTCATGCTGCTTTTGCAGCATAGGTGTCATCGATGCTAACATCAAGCATTGTACGCTATCAGCATCATCAAGGAACTTTTGATAAGTATCCTTAACTTCCCCGAGTGGCATCGGGATCGTGGCTCACCATGTATGGCTTTTCAAGGATATACAATTTCTTTTCTGACTTAAGTATGATCCGTAGATTACGATACCAGTCTGAGAAATTGGATCCATCCAACCTGTTTTCTTTTTCGATTATCGGTCGCAGGTTCATAATACTCATTTTCGGTGAATCTACAATTGCAGAAAAGATAAAGTTATTATAAAGTTCATTTATTATTTAATATGGTCTTTTATTAAACGATGCTCCCACTATTTTACTCAAGCCAATAGCCCTCACTATTAACTCGGGAAAGCCCGTTGGCTTTCCTAGTGGACCGAGATCCTATCCTGCCCATTTCAAACCTTCGCTTTGGCGAACAAGCCAAAATGGGTTGATTAGGTAGGCCAACAAACTTAATCCGCACCAATTGATAGCTCCCTATCAACCTCAAATGTGAAAAAAGCCAACAAGCCAATCACACAATTCAATGGCTCCAACCATTGTCCTCAAGTGTGATTCTCGGGACGTAGAGTGGACACTACATGTCACCACATACACATAATATGTGTACTGCTCTACTATGCCTATGACGCGTTTATCAACCTTCGCTTTGGCGAACAAGCAAAACCGTCATTTTAAGTCGACCCATCACCATTAAGGAAAACTCCAATGAATTTTAACCTCCCACTGGTAGAAGTGTACCCTTCGCTTTGGCGAACAAGGTTTCGACGAACAGTGGTTTGATTAAAACCATGGTGATGGAAGGCATTCGTGACTTAATATTCTTAGTTGAGGGGTTTGTTATTTAATGTCTCATCGATTATTATCTTTGTTAGAATGACATTGTTTGGCATGTTATTCAACATTCAGCCTTAGCATGCATTCTAAACAAAATATTAAACGTGCCGGTACATGGCCTAACTAAAACCGATCTCCTCGAGCCTAGAGGGATCGGTGGGTCACCTAGGGATCCTGTAACAAATATCTTGAGTCTTCAAGTATGGTTGCCTCGTCCTTCGCTTTGTCTCCAGGTACATTACAAAAACATCATTCTAAATTTACAATAAAATTAATATTAAACTAATTTTACATCAACAAATTTAGAAACCTCGATTTACATTCGAGGGGAATGAGATGAGAAAAGAATGTACATTAAGAAGAAGAGAGAGGAGACACGCAGCCCTATTTAAAAATTACAGCCATACATACCCAAAATTATTTAAAACATTCACCCTTAGGTCTAAGGCTCATGTACCGCGCACCATGCAATATACAAACAAGTACAAAGCATACATTTCAAAAATAATCAATTTTTTTGAATTGGGTGGGTTAATTAATTAATTACCCTCTTAAATGTGCAGAATGTACATTGGCTTTATAGGTTATTAAAACTGCAGATTAGTCCCTTTCAGGAAAAATACAAAATGGGAAAACTACATCCTTCGCCGCGGCGAAGGTTTTATCTTCGCCGCGGCGAGGACTTACAGTATGCACTTCCTGCTGCATACTTCGCCGCGAAGGTTTTATCTTCCGCCGCGGAGGATTTAAATTAGGTCTAGCCGCCACAGACTTCGCCGCGGCGAAGGTTTTATCTTCGCCGCGGCGAAACTGTCCAGAGGCTCCTCGCCGCGGTGAAGCTAAAGCTTCGCCGCGGCGAAACCCTAAATCCCCATTCCCTGCGATTCGCGTTTTTGCGCTTTTTGTGTATAAACACTAATCCAAATCAAATCAAACGCACATACGTTCAACCAGGATATTAACCAACCAATATAACATTCATCAACACATTATTAAACCAGTTTATCATTTGAATCACTCATTAAATCATGGATTTACAGATTTTTCAAAAACTGGGTTTTTCATGGCAGATTCATCAAGGCAGCATGTTATCAACAAATACATGTATCAACCATTCAACAATTGTAAATCTAGTACCCTAGGCTCGATACCCTATCCGTTAGTGAACGACCCGTTAAGCGCAAGAAAACAAAAATTTTACAACTACGGATCGTTCCTTAGAACCCAAAATCAGGGCATAGATTTTACAGTTTATGCATAATATGAATCTGCAGAAAAATAAATCCATTTGTTTAGATTCATACCCACGTTTGGAGGCTCCACCGATGTTGTCTCTGAATGTGTTTGCTACCGATCCAAGTGGAGGATCGAACCGTAGAGGTCCACACGAAGACAACCACCTAGAACCAAGGAGGGATTTGCTAGATCCTCCTTGGCCTTAAGAAATCAAGAAGAAGATCAGTATTTGATTTTTTTCAATCAAACAGTGAGATTGGCGTGGGAATGAGTGTCTAAGGGGCTGCTGTGTTTTCTTTTAAAAATAAAGAATGAATCACACAAATAACACACACACACTATTCTTTTTATAGGCAAACCAAGTTGCCCTATTCCCACATGGAATGGGCTTGGGCTCCAAACCCAAACACCCCATGTTGCCAAACACTCCCAATTTGATATTTTAATTTAATTCATCATTATCTTTAATTAAAATCAATTAATATTTAATTAACATTTAACAATAATGATGATTTAATTAAATATGTGCGAACACACATTTAACCGTAATTTCACTTATTTAATTTCTTTAACAAATTAAATAAAAGGCTACGACCTCAAGAAATTTAATTGCCACCGTGAAATTACCAAAATACCTTTTCGCCTAAAAAAGACGAAAACGCCCTTCTTTCTTCTTGGCTCTTAAATTATCTTCTATGTGTGTGACCCATAGGCTCCTCATCATACCGGTAGTGTATAGTATCGTGATTAACACCAATTAATCGTCTCACTAATACACAGACCAAGATTGGCCCCTAGCAAGGCATCATGGCCACCCGATAGATTCGGATTCAAACAAAGTAGCTACCGTCAACGATATGGTTACCGTACAATACGATCCTTTCATCATCTGTTATCTCGACGAGGCGAAGGCATAGAAATAGTGTCAACCTTCGGTTACTCGATATTATATATTCGGCTTGGACCAATGACCCGTATTATAACTGGATAGAGCAACAACTCAATCCCACCGTGGCCTGCCAGCTTTTAGTGTCATTACCATATACCGAATTGCGCCGTGAGATAACTTCTCCCGCACTGGGAGTGATGAATCCTTTGTCAATCCACCATAGTCTTGATACACTCCTTGATATAGCCAATCACCACCGTACTAACGACTCGAATAGAAGCTGCGTTAGGCTAGTATCAAATCGTACCTCAAGGTGCACAAGGCACTCGGTGATCTCAAGTCCAAGGATCACATGCACCACCGTTCGTTAGAGGATTTGTTCCATAGACACCGGGGTTACCATCCATATGGAATCCTCTCGGTGGGTCGATCCGGTGAACTTGCCCGCGGTATATCCGCCTACAACAAGCACCCATGTGTTGCACCAGGTTGTCACCAAACAACCTTGACAAGTGAGATCGATCCCCGCCTTTCGACAGGTCGTTTAACACTATGATAGCCTTACCGTATTATCTGTGCCCTTACTTCAGAATAATACTGGGCTACGGACGTTTCTAGAATGGCCACCATATGTGCTCATAGGGTTCTCACTATCAAGATTTGAAACACTTGATACCCTCGTCACGGTTCTACCATTCTAAGGACATATATCAATACATATTGCAATAATAATGATTTACGCGATATAGAATAAAAATGCCTTTTATTATTGATTAATGAACATTATTATAAAGAGTCAATTCCACAATAATTGATTGGCTCTAGGGCATCTACTCTAACATTCGCTAGTCCCTCGGAGCCCTTTGGTCCATTGTTTGCCACTTATTTTCCCTTACTTTTACACGTTGTAGTGCATCTGGTATGGGCTTCGCCCTTTTCTATGCTTTTGAGTGACTTGCAGGAGTCTTTGGCGGTGGCACTGCCTCGTTGGACATTGGTGGTACGACCCGATCCAAACAGTCTAGCCTTTGGCCAACCGTTAGGAAGGTATTGTTGAACCTCTCCAGGTAATTCATCATGGTTGGGTCGAGTTGTGAGCTCGAAGGAATATCTGTCATGGTATTCTACTAGACTAGCAGCACTTAGGGAGAAGTGTTGTCTTATACCCGGGGAATTTCCTCATTGTCGAGGTTGATTCGCTAAGTTTTGAAACCGCGAGCCATTTGCTGATGGATATGACCAATCGGTCAGAGGTTTTTGATGAAGAACGAATACTAAATTAGTGCCCTCCTTCTAACGCCAAACTATTAATACTTGATTTTGACACCAGTGACTCACACGTGTAAACTGCTAAATGGACTTAGAAATTACACGTGATATAAAAATGTGCAATGAAAGAATAAACGAGAAACGGTTTTTAAAGTGGTTCGGATGATCAAAAGTGAATCCTACATCCACTGTAGTTTTATTAATAGATGGTTACAATTAGGTCACATACAGCGAGCTAAATTACAATCTCGTGAGAATTGAAGTATAGAGAGAGAGAGAGAGTATATGCTTTTGAAGACTACAAATGAGCCAATCCTGTAAATGAGAGAAAAGCCTTCTATTTATAATTAGGGGATTCAAGGTAGTAATCATGATTTTGCGTCGAGCAAGTGTGGTACAATTCCTAACCCGCTTCCCATTGGTTTTCTACATGGGAGACATCCTTAAATCGCGTAGGGCTTGGGCAAGTGGACAATTCCTAGCCACTCACAAGCCTGGTAGTCACCCGCCACATTGACGATAGCCTTACCTCTTCCGTCCTTGCGCGACATGACAACATCTAGATGGCACAAAGCCTTCCTAAACTCTGATTGACCCTTGTTGGCGTAAGCTCACGTCAGCCTTGATTTTTTAGGCATAACAACTTTTATTGAGATGGATGACACTGAAACATCGCAACCACTCCTACTGACATTGATGAACATTGAGATATTGCATATAATATTCCTAATGAGATTTACAAGCACTTGGATACTACAAGCACTCATAAAGAGTTTGATAAGCATTTCACTCATAAGAACTTGCATATTACAAGTTTTCCTAATGATGAGATTGATAAGCATTTTGGTATTGCAAACACTCGTAACAAGATTCATGAGTTTATCGATATTGTAGGTGCTGCTAGTGAGATTGATGACTAGTTGCATATCGCAATACTCCTCATGAGCTGAATCAACATTTGGACGTTGTAGGTAGCCGTGAGAATGTTGAACATATATTTGCTTACTACAATAAGTACTCTTGATGAGATTGATCACGAACATTTGCATATTGCAAGTTTCCTAATGAGATTGATCTAATAACTAAACCAATATGGTTGATGACCATCTTGACTCAGCCATCCTTGTGTGCCTAGTAATAATTTCAATCTAAATTTGCTAAGTTCTATTCAGATTGATAGTTCAACTTGCGCTTTGGAGCACTTTGGTCTAGTTTAAACATATAGATCCACTTGAAATTGGTGAGGTATGACTATGAACATAATTGTACCTTAGAATTGAACGAAATAGAGACAACAACGAAACCAATATAATAATAAAAGAAATCACAGACAATAAACAAAAAGAAATAACACACGCGATTTTACCCTAGTTCACCCAATATGAGCTAGGTCTAACTGAGTTAATATTATTGCAATACTTTCTCACCTCTCTCGTTTATAATGAATGAATTGCGTACTAGAGATTTTTACTCTCTCTCTCTCTCTCTATATATATATATATCCTTAAAACAAACGGTATACAACATATTTCCATTAACTTTGGAGTATAAATAATGTGATATAATACAAGTCTTGCAAATGGGTCACAGTAGAGAGTATAAATAATGTCATGCAAACAAATGGACTATATAATATAAAATTAATTTGATTATAATTAAATTTGATTAATAGAATCTTGGATTAGCAGGACAAGAAGAATGCGCACCTGTGGATTGTGTTTTGGTGGGTTCCCATGAATCTTTCCACATGACAAATTGGTTTAGTTATTGTGCAACTTACTTACCCACCACCACATTTTACATCATTTAATTATATTTTTGTTTACTGTTTTGCTAAATAATCTAAGACAAGGTTTTTCCAATCAATTTTATCTCACAAGTACACAAAACCATATCTTAAAATAAGCTTACATGGTCAGTTTGATTCAATGCAGACTCCATCCTTGATTTGACTACCTATACGAGACAATTCTGTCATTTTATCGTATTTACTTATTCCATATAATAATAAAACTATCATGATGGTTTATAGATAATTATATATTATATATATGTAACAGTCATCACCACATATGATTTTGAAAATGTTAGGATCCTATGTCAAGCCTTTCTCACTTATTAGGCCGTCTTTTGGGTTAGGTTCTCTTTTCAACTTAAATTTTAACATTTATGTTTTTGTTGAGAGTTGGATTGTGAAAAAGGTTACCTATAGGCTGGATTAAAGTGCAGTGTGCTCCCCTTGGGAAAGGTGTTGCATCAAAGAATTGATAAGTGAGTAAAATCATCCAAAGGGGGAAAGGGCTACTGTTGAGTCAATGTCGATAGAGTGAAACGTAGGCTCCTGAAGAAGGATGTAAAGTTAAGATCGCACATCGAGACTCTTTAACCTATTAGGTCAGTTTTTGGGTTGGGCTCTTCGTTGAATGGAGCTTGAGCTCTAACAGAAAATTAATAACATGTGCTATTATTTTATTAAAATGTCTCATCATGAAAAGAAATTGAGGTGATGAAATTGTATAATGTAACATAATTCTCACTTTGATAACGTAATTAGAAAAGGAAGATGATTTAGTTATTTGGAGTAGTATTTTTGAAATATTATTGTTAGGTAGAGTTGGGTGGTTATTACTAGGTAGGATTTATAAATTAAAAATAGTTGAATAATTGGGAGTAGTATTTTGAGAATAGGGGAATAAATGTGTATTTTGATTTGGAATACAAATAGAATATTTAAACAAACGCAAGACTGTGTTTGTTTCCTTATACAAACTCTATCATATCCTATTGTCCTATCCAATCCTGTCAAAATACATATTTGGATATTCTTAAAATCCAATCAATTCTATTCAACTTAAAATATTTAGATTTTTTAACCCCCTAAAACTAAACACCCCCAACAATAACAGTTTATAAATTGACAAAAACACCCTCACCTACTCACATATTGTCAATAGTCAGCCACCATCGCCAAAAGGTGGCTTGAATCTGCTGGAATGGTGCACAACCAGTTGGATGTAACTAATCGTGCGTTGATCTAGCCTTTTTAGCCAAGTCTATGGCCAAAGATCTCACCGTTGACAACTACATTTAGTCGTCAGCGATGGCCATATCTTGACTATTGTCAACAGCTAGATCTTTTACCATAGATCTGGTCGAAAAATGCTAGATCGATGCACTACCAACCAGATCCAGCTAGTCGGGAGCCATTTCAGCGATTTCCGACCATTGTCCGAGCAGTGGTGGTTAGCTGCCAACATTTAATGTGTGGGTGGGGGTGTTTTTGGTAATTATAAAAATTTTATTGTAGGGGGTGTTGAGCTAAATTAACAAATGTAAGGGTTTAAAAAAAGGTGAGTTTGTTTTAGTATTTTGGATTAGTATTTTTTGAAAAAGTAAGAGTTGGGTGGTTATTACAAGATATGACTTGAAAATTAACAAAAACACGCTCTAGGTTTGTTAATTTACTAAACACCCCAATAATAAAACATTGAAAATTAAAAAAACACTCCTACCCCCACTCACCCATTAAATACCAATAGTCATCCACCACCATCGGAGGGTGGTTGAAGTCATTGTATTGGCATACGATTGGCTGGATCTGATCGATCGTGCCCTGATATAGCATTTTCTAGCCAGATCCACCGTGGATCTAGTTGAAAAAGGTCATATCCATAAGTAGATTTGGTCATTGATGGCCAGATCTAGATCAACGACGGCCATAACTTGGTTGTCATTGACGACTAACCACAACTAGATCTTTGGCCGTAAATTTGGCATTTTTTCAACCAGATCCATGATAGATCTGGCCGATAGTATGCCGATCTAACCTTTTTTGGTCAGATCCACGGTGGATCTGGCCGAAAAAGACTAGATCTACACCCAGATTTTTGTCCATAGCTAGTCGTTGATGTTTGTTGACCATCAACGACGATCGTATCTTTAGCCGTCATTGACGACCAAATGCAGACAGATCTAGCTATCAATAGCCAGATCTAGCCATAGATCTGGCCTTTTCCGGAA
Organism: Pistacia integerrima; assembly: GCA_026225825.1. Taxonomy (NCBI): domain Eukaryota; kingdom Viridiplantae; phylum Streptophyta; class Magnoliopsida; order Sapindales; family Anacardiaceae; genus Pistacia; species Pistacia integerrima. Next base: position 40,278,944 of record CM047747.1, read on the forward strand.
AAGGCCATATCGGCACATGATCGGTGTAACGCCCCGCTTGAGGTACGTTGTTACTGTTTCCTCTTTTGCTCTTATTTTGAGTTGGTTTTGGTATTATTGTTTGATTCAGTGTTGTGTTGAATGTTTGCCCTGAAATTGGTTGAAAACAGAAGAAGTTCAGGGCTGCCGTGCGGCCAGGCGAAGAAGAATCGGCCGCGGCGAAGAGAGGTTGCCACGGGGAAGGCTGGGACGGTTTCGCCGCGGCGACAGTTTCTTCGCGCGACAGCCGAATTAAATGTTGGTTGAGTTTTAGATATTTTCTTCCCTAAGGGCAATTTGACCTTTCTACCCCTAATTAGCAGGAAAAGTGGGGAGTTATTTGTAAGGAATTTTCATAGAGAATGTGTTGTTATGGGGGTGAGTTTGTAATGAATCAAAGGATATAGATGGAATTCCCAAAGAAGAGTAAGGGCAAAATGGGAATGCTTTGGGATATATTTCATTAAAAGGAATTAGAATCAAAGAAACCCCTCATTCTCTTCTTCTCAAACGCAACTTCCCATCCTTACTCCTCTCAACTTCTCTTCTCTTTTGATCAAGGTATTCCAAGAGGTTTTGAAGAGATTTGGGGTAGAAAAGCAACCTAAGGCTTCCTAAGGTAAGGTTTCTTACTTAAGTTGTGTGATTTGGGAGTTTTAACCCATATTGAAGTTTGAGGGTTTTCCTTCTTTTGATTAAGATTAGAGGAAAAGTCAAGCTAAACAAGTGAAAGGAAGAGTTTGTGAAGTCTCTCCATAACAAGTAAGTAAAACCCAACCCAAGTTGAGATTTATGAATTTTCTTGATTAGGGTTTTGATAGAAATGATGTATGTATGTGATGTACATGTAATATGGCATGTATGAAGGATTAAATAGAGATTTCTAGGCTTTGTGAATGTTTATACCTTGCAAAATTGAGAAATGAGATGTTGGATTGGCAAGGTAGTTGAGATGGATTTGAAGGGGTGTTATGGAACCCTTTTTGGAAGTGTTTTGTTTGACAGGTTATTATGGCTTTGTGAAGGGGTTTTTCCCCATTTTGGATGGTTAAGAAAAGTTTTAGAATCATGGCTATGATAGAGTTTTATAGTGCACATGAGTTGTTTGATGAAATGCCTAATAGAGGTTTGAGTGTGAGTATCGAACCTTAATTCTTGCAACATTGCATGTTGGCATTTCATAAGTGCATTAGTAGTGATGAACCATCCATAGGCACTAGTTGTATATGAAAAAGTGACCTAAGAAAGTGTAAGGAAATGGTTTATGCAATTACCCTATGAGTAGAGAGCTTAGTGGGTAAAATTACTCTAAGGGTAGAGAGCATTGAAAAAATGCTACAATAGAATGAATTAGAAGAGTAGTATAGTTGGGATGATGCTTTGTGAACATCAGCCGACCGTTATGGGAATCGAATTGATGCTTTGTGATCATCATCCGAATAGCCCTTAGAGAGATGGGTCGACGGTTTGTGATCGTCACCCGATGAGTAGTAGAAATGGGTAGATGCTTTGTGACCACTACCCGGTTAGTTAAGAGATATGTAGGTTGATGCTTTGTGATCATCATCTAACATTTGGTAGAAGTGGGTTGATGCTTTGTGACCATCACCCAATAGTGACTAGAGACGGGTAAATGCTTGGTGATCGTTACCCAAAATTCATGAGGAACGGGTAGGTGCTAGGTGATCTCCACCTGATAGTTAGAAAGAACCGAGTTGGTGCTTTGTGATCCTCACTCGGTAGTCACTAAGAACGGGTTGGTACTGTGTGAATTCCACCCGATAGCTATAGAGAGTGAGATGGTGCTGTGAACGTCATCCTAGTGCATCCTCCCGTAAGATGAGGCCATGATGTTATTAGAAACAAACAGAATCAGAAATAGCATAAGGAAATAATTAAGAGTTATTATACGGGGACAGAGAGAGAGAGAGAGTTTTACTTACTGAGCATTATTTTGTGCTCACCCCGTTATTTTCCTTTGTGGATGCAGGATCTAGGTGATGCAGTCGAAGGGGCGTCGGCAAGCGAAGAGAGATAGCTACACTGTTTCCCCTATTTTGTCTTTAAAAATGCATTTTTGTAATCAGTACTCTTTGTGTATAAAAGACATATGACGTATAATGAAAAGAAAGTTTTTGGGCCCAATTTTCTATTGTTATTATGTATGCATTGTACTAGTTTTCAGTAGTTGTTACAATCGGCGACCCAGTCGGTCATACGCCGATACAGTGACTCTGGCCACCCTACGACTGTGGTAGCCGACTGTCTGTATTTAATGGGTGGGTTCGGGGTGTTTTTATTAATTTTTAATATTTTATTATAGGGTGTTTAACAAATAAACAAACATAGGGGGATATTTTTGTTTATTTCCAAATCCTACATCGTAATATCCATCCAATTTTATTTTTTTCAAAATATTATTCTAAAAAGTATTAGAATAATGAATCAAATGGACCTATAGTATTTTTAAAATAGGAAAATAAATATGTATTCTGGAAATAATAGGAATATGATAGGGCAAAAATAAAGAAACAAACGCACCATATTCTTGAACAGGAAAGTTTATACTATGACGGGAATATAAAAGGAATCAGAATGACGTCACTCTTAAATCAAGTTAATAAATATGTATTCCATAATATATTGATTGTCAAACAAGGCTGATTGCTAGGATGAATGAGATTTAAGTATTCATTTACTAGTTCTAGTTGCATATACAACAATAATCTCCTTCCGTATCTTTAATTTTCTACTTCAATACATATACATAGATCAAACATTTAAGATTATTTTTGTGAATATAATAAATATTTTCAATAAATATTTTCTAAAAATTTACTTAACACATTTTCAAATTCAAATAATATTCTCTTAATAACAACTCAACTCAACTCAATTTTTTTAAAAATACTATTCTAAATATTCTATCAAAGACAGCTAAAACATTTAGTCAAATAATACTTTAAACAATAGTAATATATAATTTTTCTAGGGATAAATCTTGATGATATTAAAATATTATGAAATAAATTTAAAAAAAAAAAATGCCTTGAGAGATTAATCTTGACCGCACACGTAAGGAATATGATCTCAAATTCAAGATTTTAAGCCTAGGATCCGCCCGAGAAATCTATCCATCTATCTAGTTCATTTCTACAAAATTCTTGTTTGGATTAAAATTATTTTTATAATATTAAAATCATTATAGAAAAAATAAAAAAAAAAATGTTTTGACAAATGAGATAGAGGATGAGGTAAGGTTTTCATAACTTTCATGTTAAATGTTATTATATAGTTGAATAAAATACTTCATATGATGTATCTATATCGATATTTAGAAGTACATATCAAATCGATGAATTATAAAATATAAAAAATAAATTAAAATTGATGAAGAATATCATTTTAGAATTTAATTTTTAATCTTAAATATTTCAGTTTATTGAATTTTTTCCACGGTTGGTTACTTCGTTGGAACCCGATCCTTGTATACAATAACGGATCTAGAAATTTTTGGTAAGATATGTCAATATAAAAAATAATTGCCTATAACATTCATGTTCTTTTTGGTCGAAATTGTCACAAAAAGAAAAAAAATTACATAATTCGTTGTGACGTAATTATAAAGGGATGATCATAGAAAACCCTATGTAAATCGCCTAGTACTAACAACTCCCAAACATATGGGAAATTGGACCATAGGCCCCCTTTTAAATGGATGATTTTAAATAGCAAAAAATTTTATTGTCGGATGATTTTGATAATTTATTTAACCAAAACCAAATTTTATAACAAAACTAAAGATTCTGTTAGCTTTTTTTTTTTTTTGTAATTACTAATAAATTTTTTTTATAATAAAGCTAACAAAAAAATGATATGTTAATTTTATAAATAGTTGTTCATATTAAAAAATTTAAAAAAAATCAATTAAACAAAAAAAATATTGATATCGAAAACATATAGAAGTTGGCCGTGAAGCCCAACAACAACCTACTTTTTATATGGGCCTAAAGCCGAAAATAAAAGAACACACGGGAGCTTTTTAATGGGAACAAACCAGAGAAAACAACGAAGAAAAAACGAGGGAAAGGAGTGAAGAAAAGTGAGAGAAGAGAGACGAGGAGTTGCTCAGCGAACATACATACCAGTGGGTAAGGCGTTGTTGTTTTTGTTTTTTTTTTTTTGGATTAATTTTTACAATTTATTGCATCAAATTCTGTGTTTATTTGAAGTTCATTTTTGGTTCTCATGTTTTCTCATTATCTTCTACCTGAAGAATTCCCACAAAACACTTTGCTGTCTAGCTCATAATCATACCAATCTCTCTCTGCAAATTCAATTTGAAGACTTGTTTCTTCTTTAACAACGCCAGACAACATTCCTCTGCTTGATTCTTTCTTTCTCTGATCACCGAAATAGTCGCCCATGAATCTTCAAAAAAGCCGTTCTTTACTATTTTTGTCCTCTCTTTTTCCTTGAAATTCATATTATTCTATTTTATTTTCTCTTGTTTTGACTTCATGGTCCAAGAAACTTTTTAATATTCAACCCTTTAATCTCTTCTTTTGCCCATCAGAACTGATATTTTTTCTCTGATTTTCTCTCCAAGTTCTTGAATGTTCAACTTGCTTTTAATTGCTTTGATTTTAATATGTACTCGGAGACGACGCCTAGCGTACAACCGCCCATCGCTAACCACTGCGGGACTCCACTGGCAGCTTCCACTATCTGCAACAAGTGTGGATTTGTTGGATAAATCGCTGGGGAGATTGCTGCCATCTGGTGTGAAATTTGATTGGAGAAGTTGTTGTTTTGGAGTTTGACTTGGGAGTGTTGAACTGGATTTTGTGATTGACTTTGCTGGTTGTGGAATTCGCCATTTTCACCTTGCCTACCACCTGCTTGGTAAATTGCCTATGCCACTCTCACCATCATACACACATCCCACTACCAGCAACATCCTGTCCAGGCGCCGAACCCATATTGTGTACAGTAAACGGGTACCTGCGGGTCCTCTGTATTGGACCTGTTTAGAACCGACCTGTTTTAGACCTGTACCCGTTGCACCCATGCCCGGCCTACGTGCCTGTTTTGCCAAGTCTAAATTTAGCATCTGGGTATGCTAGAAACGTTGTTATTTGAATGATTGAAAATCGTTTTTCAAATGGGAGGTACTTTCTTTGATGTGTTTTCGTTCACGTGTCAAGAAGGCTGAACAATGTGATAAAGAGAATGTTGTTAGCGTTTCCCGGATTGTATATTATGACATGTTTTTAGTTGAGTGCGAGGAATTCGCTATTTCTTGTGGGGTGTCAAATTGTGAGTGGTTCAATACCATTAAGTTGCATTTTATATTCTTAGTATGAAAATGTTATGAATTTTAATAGTTTTCTTTTTCTTGTGTTCTTCACTGTTGGTGTAATGGGAAATTTATGCCAATGATTAATTTTTTAAAGGAAATGAAGAAGTTTTTAAAACAATGTAGTTGGAATAAGAGTGTGGAGACAGAGCAGTCCTACACCGGCTGAACACGTTATAAGTTTTATCACTTGAGAACAGGGAACTTCTGATGAGTTTTTATTGTTTAGTGATGGAGTTTCAATTCTACACCACATTTATCGGAATCCTGAGTACATCTCTGTAATGTAGGTTTTATTTACTGAGGATTTGGAATCGAAAAATGGGTTTTGAAAAAGCAGTGATGGTGCAAAATTCTACTGCTTGTGCCATGGAGTGGAGCATTGAGCTTGAGAAGGCCCTGCGCTCAAAAAACCCTGGTGAGAATGAGAGCATTCCTATTGTTGTTGTATGTGTATTTCATGTGTGGTTTTGATTTGAACACTTTTAGACTTTGATACTTGATGAGCATTCAGGTAGGTGTATTGAGGCAATATATCAGATTGGACTAAGACTGGAGCAGTGGAGTGGAGAACCAGAAGGTACAATGGTAGTTTACAACATGTTTGGTTTGGTTCCAGGAGAGGACAGGCTGTTTGCAAATACTATCTTTTTACGCCTTGCTGATGCATTTCAGTTGGGAAACAAACGTACTAGGGTCACCATTGTCAGGATTTTTTTATCACTGCTCAAGCACTGCAGAAAAAAGAGGAAAAATAAACAAATGAATGGGGTTTTATCCAAGTCTAGGGTACAAAACCACTTAGAACTGTTGAAAAGAGTCAAGGCTGTTTTTGACTCAGGGGATGTGGAGTCAAGAGCATTGGCTTTAGTCTTGTTTGGTTGTTGGGCTGATTTTGCAAAAGACAGTGCTCAGATACGGTACTTGGTACTTTCCAGCTTGGTGTCTTCTAATGTCTTGGAGGTCAGTGAAATATTCTTTCTACCATTAGAATGTTTCTATTTTCTTTTTTATAATTTTTATCATCATTGATATTGTCTTCTTAATTTTAATTTTTTCAAAATAAAATCTAGGGGTCCGTTTGTTTTATTATTTTGGATAGGATTTTAAGAATAATATTGGGTAGTTGAATAGGGGAGAATAACGAGGTAAAATTTAAAAATTTATTAAAAAACCCTATAGGTTTGCTAATTTAATAAACACCCCAATATATAAAAAAATTGTAAAATGAAAAAAACACCCTTATCACCCACAGTGCCAAATTCCGGCCACCACCACCAGAATCTGGCCAGAAAATTGCGTAACGACACATACCGGTCGGATCTGGTGGGTATGGCATCGATGTGGCCTTTTCCAGTCAAATCTACCACGGATTTGGTCGGAAAAGGCTAGATCTACGGCCAGATGTGGTCGTTGACTGTCAAAAAAGACCAAAGAAGTCACAGATATGGCCGTCGCTGATGGCCAGATCGATGAACTACCGGCCAGTTCTGGTCGTGGTGTAGGCCGTTGTACAGATTCCAGCTACCACCGACGGTGGTTGCTGGAATCTGGCAAGTATAGGTTGATGGGGGTGTTTTTGTTAATTTTTAAACTTTTTTTCTGGGGGTATTTAATGAAATTAATAAACTTAAGTGGTCTAAAAGTAATTAAAAAAATATAGTAATATTTCTGGAATAATGTGTCAAACAATATTTGGGGAATAGGATTGGGAATATGGGTAGAAATAGGGAGCCAAACGCACCCTAGAATTTCTAACTTATTGATAGTTGGCAATTTTTTTTTTTTTTTTAAATAATCAGAACTGCTTGCCATTAATATTTTGTATTTTCAATGTAAAAGTATATGTATTCGCGTGTAGTCCCATTATCTTGCAGGCTATTTCCAGACTGTATTGTCATGTTCATGACATTATCCATATTATGGTTCTGAAAGCAACAGAAAGTTCTGTCTGGATGAGGTTAAAATGTTGGATATTTACATGAGAAATGGCAGAGAATAGACCATTATTAAATTTGTTATCATATAGTTGTATAGACTGCAATTGGTTTCTGCCACGCAACCAACCATTAAACAGAACATAAAAATTATTCTGCCACACTTCCACTTATCCTACTCGTGCTGCTTTTGATGATTTTAAATGATTATTTGTGCAAAACTATCCGCAAACTTAGATTCTGTTTCTACAGGTAAGAGCATCATTGTTTGCTACAGGTTGTTTTTCTGAGCTAGCAGATGACTTCTCATCTGTTGTATTAGAGATGGTGGTTAATATGGTGACTTCTTCTGAAACAGAGTCAGTTGTGAGGCTAGCTGCCGTGCGTGTTTTTTCAAAAATGGGGTGCACATTCTCTAATGCAAATAGAGCTTTCAAGGTTTCATGACTCTCTCTGAATCTATTTCACCCTCAGATAAACATGAATATGCAAATTTGCATGTAAAAAGAATCAGTTCTGAGTGAGAAAGGTGCACTTGCGATGTCGATCCTATAATCATGGTGACATGGTAATCATACATGCATGGATGGTACAAACTGGTTTGGAAAATCTAAAATTATTATTCTGTATCAGAAATGGAGAGTCGTGCACGTGTAGTTCTGAGTGCACATCAATTAAGAATTTACTTAACTCTTATATTATGGCATATGAAGGGTAATAACTGTTCTTTGATTTTCAATTCTGTTTGAACTTTCATATAATGACTTATATTTGATTAGACAAACTTTTGCTTTTCTTATTCATAAGCTTGCTCATTCTAGGGCCCTGATATATATTATACTCGCTGACTGGTGTCCAATTTGTGTTTGTAAAGGAGTTGTTTGGTCCAGTTAGAATTTCATCTAACTAATGCATCTGTTATGATCATTATTCCTTTCCGATGAATGCCCCAAATTTTTATATTAAGAATATGACTTGGCCTTGCCCAAGCTTGGGAAGAACGGTAGAGCAAGTAGTGTTAGTGTAGCAAAAATGCTACAATTATTTGGATTTTTGTTCTTTAAACTGATAATGGACAATTTGATCACTTTCATATTAACACATAATAGAAATAAGTTTTCGTGCAAAGGGATGCTTCTTTAGAGCATATTGAGTTCATGGATTAATATCCAAGAAAGCATTGCTAGTAACTGCGAACCAATAATGGGGTTTTATTCTAGCTGTTGGTCTAATAAACGAGTCACATGGTGGACAAATTGTAGGATATGTGGAACCTCATCATAGTCCAATAATATTTGCAACAAAGTTTTATCTGCAGTTATAGAATTATTTATAATTTAATTAATTCTGTGATTAGTCATGATTGCTAATTTCTATGTCTAATATAAACTAATCATCAGCTTCACGCAGGCAGGTTTAAAGCTGGTGGTCGGCTGTCGCGAAGAGGACATTTTAGTTGCAATGTTGGCTTCACTCTCAAAACTATGTTACAAGTCTACTGTTCTTATTTCTGAACAGGTATCTATTCATTCATCTATGTTGATTCTCCGTGTGTTTAGTCAGGGGGCTATTGTTGGATTCTGCCTATCTGCTTACTCGACATAGTCAAAAGGCTTCTTTTATTTGTACTAGATTGTGTACATCATTCTTTTATTGTAGCAACCAGCTGTAGACTAGGTGCATTATGGTTAGACAGATTAGAATTTGTAATTCCTGTTTCTCTCTCTGCCTCCATACTTTTTCTTAATCTCTGCTTTGATAACACAGAGTTTTAACTTTGTTATTCTGACAAGTTGAAAAATTGGAGGTTTTAAAGGCTGGTATGCTTAAAATAAAGGATCAAGACTCTTGTTCGGCCAAAAGATGTGGCCAAAATTATGCTCTAATCATTTTCTTTTAAAAGTACAAATTGAGAACTTTTGGTTAACCTTGCTATGTGGATGCAGGTGGACTTTCTTTTATCACTTTTTAATAGTGAAAAAACTCTGCGTACACAAGCAACTTCCTTAAGATGTCTGCATTTTATTTTTTCAAAGGGAATGTGTCAGTCTATCGTTGGTGCAAGTGTGATTAAAACATTAATTAGCATAACAGATAATCTTGAACTTCCATCAACCATGCAATGTGAAGCTCTACAACTTCTGCATAAGGTCAGCCCTGAACTTGTGTCATTAACTTGTTTTTGTATTGTTAGATTGACGGCCTACTAATTCATCTATGGGAATTTGCAGATCTTTTTGTGTACATCATCCAATCTGTCATGTGTTAACATGCCTGAATTTGCTGAGCTATTAAGATTTGTTGATAATGCATCCCAATCTCCGAACTGGTCGAAGAGCCTTCATGGCATCCATATCCTCGTAGATGTATTAATTAGGCTTCAGAGAATAACAGAAACGGATACCTTACCTCTACCTTCTCAAGTTGTCTCATTAATTATGGACCGCGTCACCTTGCTGGTGAAGACTTTGTTGGATCTGTGCCAATTTAAGTCTACAGTATTTCAAGACATCCAAAATCTTCTCAAGCTTCTTTATCATGTAGTTGGAAAACATCCAGATCTCGGTGTCTTGGTGCTGGATAAAGTTCATTCATTTGTTGAGGATCTTGTTAATAGTAAGAACAATTTTATAGCTGGGAGGCAAGCAGATTCAGCAGTTAATGACAATTTGGAGTTTAATAGGGAAAGTCATAAGGCCATCACTTCAAAGCTTGTGTGTATTGTAAACAGATTTGTAGTGTCCTGCCTTGAGAGTTTACATGAAGCTGGTGCCATAAACAACCAGGTCTTTGATAAAGTAAAGCTTCTGGCTGAGTGTGTACATCATTGCAACTTACTTAATTGCTATACACATACAATCTACTCTATCTTGTTGCATTCTCAAATCATCTGGGGTTGCATGGTTAACAGGAATGAGGAAGCTGGTGGAGTTGAAGGAAACTCGCATATCTTTGTTCAAAATAGCTTTGTTGAGCATGAACTCTTTACCCTTGAGTTTGCAAAGAGGATGTTGACACAGGGGGATAACTGGCCTGCTTATAAAAGCGGAATATATGCTGCATGTCAAGGAGTGTGGACCACAGCTAACTTTATGTTTGGGCAACTAATAACGAAAGTTCAATCTGATACCTATGGTTTCTGGTTAAAGTCTTTATCTCAATGGGCTCATTGTGAGATTATAATTCAGCAGCTTGTCTTTGCGAAACAAGGTTCCATCTCTTTTGATTGGTTAGAGAACATGCTCTCCAAAGATGATTTATCTAAAAATGGAGAAGGTAATGCTGGTCATATCCATGAGATTATTTTCAGTCAAGCACTTGACATTGCTTACAAGAGTTGTGGCTCTGCAGGAAGAACATTAGAAACCATTTTGACATCTGGTAAAACTTTTTGTTTTCAGGGATGGTTTTTGGCTCTAAGAGCTAAGTTTCTTGGAGTGCTTGTGGACATATTTGGCGTTTTAAGCTCTCTTCCATCAGAGCAGGACAATATTACTACTGATTCACAAGTTGGGAAAAGTTTGATGGTTGAGAGACGCAAATTATTGCAGCAAATTACTCAAATATCTTTTAAGTTGAAGAGGCTATCACAAGAGTATGATCTAATTGCCTCATCTTTCACTGGAATGGACAGCAGAAGTTCAGAAATCCTTAAAGCACTTGCTCTAAGTTGTTCGGTGTTGGCCTTTAGCACTGGATTTGCTCTCTACACTCATTTGCTTCCTACCTATGGAACTCTAATGACTACAGATCTTCTCGAAGGCTCGCAGAACTGTTCACATGTAATGCTAATACAAAACTTACTTGGGAGGTTGTGGAATCTTGACCATGAGACGAGTACAAAACTCTGCATGCTTTTAGAGGTCAGTGATTGGTCCAAGAATTGTTTTCACTTGCAGTCAGGAAATCAGAGACTGACCATTAGTTGTGAAGTTAAAGATATTGTTGACGTCTGTAGTTATGCTGTTTCTGGCATTGTTTGCCTGCAAAATGAGGCAAACAAAGTTCATAATGAGGAGAATCTATCCAAAGTCACCAAGAATGGCTTCCAACTTCTGTCAAGCATTATTTTGAAATGGATGTGCATCCCTTTCCGAGCTCCCAAGTACTTCTTCAAAATAAGGTATGCCAATCTTACAATTTGCTTTACAAGTCTCTTTCATGGTACAGAATTAGTTGAACAGATTTCTTCCAAATATGGTCAACCACTTCGTAAATCTACTATTAGATACAAAAAAATTTTAGTAAAGTTCAATTGTTATTTTTTCAAATTTTTTTTGAAAGAAGTTGGAAATGTTTAGACTGAATATTCATCATGGATTATAGATTGCTTGCATTATGATCTTGTTTTTTCCCCTTTAAACAACATTCTAATGATTAAATCTTTCATTAAAATTCAGGCCATGCTTCGGTTCAGAGCTCTTGGTCTCCTGTGCTGGCACAAGTAACCTCGGTGGAATATTCATCTCTACGGGCTTCCACCTATCTCTAAATCTGTGTCTTCAATTGAAAAATGCTTCACCAGATCTCCCAGTTCGGCTGACTAAGTTTTACTGCATCCTATGCTGTAGTCAGAATCCCCTTTCAGACAGACAAAACAGTCAACAAACACCTCAGACTTCTCAAGCTTGGGAAACTGACGACATGGTAGAAATGAATGAAAAGCTGTTCCAGTACGTGACTCAGTGCGCCAAAAAGACCAATCACCGTAAGCGTGCTAGGGATACCGATATTGATAATGATGGTAGGGCTGTGAATACATTTGTGCATTTTGAACCAAATGACAGAGGACAAGGGTTCTCAAATTGCTTGCTTGATGTTTCACAATTTCCAGTGGGTTCTTATAGGATCAAGTGGCATAGCTGTTGTATTGACAGTCAAGGTTCTTACTGGAGCCTTCTCCCCTTGAATGCTGGACCTCTCTTCACTATAAAATGATATTTTTTTTAATGATCTTGTGTGTGCACATAAATATTAGATTAATTTTGCATTTTGTTAAGCTAACAATCAGCCGTTAACCTGTATTTCGTGCTTTAAAAAAAAAATGGGAAAATATAAAAAATGTTTGTTGGTTTTTTATCAAAAACTTGAAACCTAAATTTGGTTATGAAATTTTGCCCTTTTGGAATTCTTATGAGAATTAAATTTATAAGTTGTAAGGATGTCGTAGAAACAAATGTACATGGTTCTCACAAAGTTCATGGTTAGAGAAGTTGAGTCATGCTTATTTGATTGGAACATGTAGAGTAACCTATCAAGTACGTAATTGATTTATGAAAAATATTACACCTATAATCTCTTCTTACAAATTTTCTTTCTGCTAGTAATGGGTTTCGTTTGGGTCTCATTTGATAAATTGTAACTAATTAATTATGAGTTGTCATGTCGGGATTGTAAGAGAAAGTTTATAAAGAGAGGTTTTGGATGTAATATTACTCTTGATTTATTATCTTATATGATATCGACATGTCATTTATCATATCAACTTGATATTTATACGTTCATCATCTAAGCCAGTAAACCCCAAAGGTGACAGAGGGCTCTTCCCAGCAACGAGTCTAATTGACCTCACATCAGCCCAATGACCCCAATATTGCTTCATGCATGCCCAAATCAGGCATATTCAACCCAAAGTGAGCCACAAGAACTAAATTAGGTTCATCCAAGTGAGCCGTAATAGCCAATAGGCACAATTAGGCTCTTTTAACTCATATGAGCCCAATATTGTCTTATCCAATCCATATTATCATCTTACTCTTCCTTAAAATCAGATATTATCTTTTATTAAATTGATGATTTCATACATGAATTCAATCCTTATATAATGCAAACTTCTTTACGTGAATAGGGTTGTTGTAAACTACAAGCAAAGAAGATATCCTTTTGTCCTTTAAATATATATCTTCAAACCTAAGTAAAAAACCATACAATTCATTATTGAATTTAACCAACAACATCATTGAAGACACAAAAACATTCCTTGCCTTCTCACTTTTGTTTCTCCAATCAATTATTCTTACTTCAACCACATGATATAGTTATCTTATTTTATATTTTTTTATTTATATTAATAAATAAACCCACATGAGAAAAAAAAAATTAGCATAATTACATCCAAAGTATTTAATCAAATAATATTACACGTATAATATCATTATGAATAGGGGTTTTCAACGAAATTCAGGTTTAATGTGATAATTAGTTATAAACATATAAAGTTTAATTGGTTTAATGTGTTAATTCAAGTCCAAATTTTAGGTTTACGATCGATAATTTTTAATATACATAGACTAAAGACTAGTGGCTATATATTCTTATATGTGAAAAATAGTTATTTACAATCAGTAATCTTTATTTAACGAAAAAAAAAAAAAAAGGATTATATTTTTAGAGTTAGGAGATCTACAATAACCTAATTTACACGATAATATTGTGGTAAGTCTCAAAATATGGACCCCAAATTGAATAGAAAAGCATTAATTTGACTGAATGGTGGTGACAACGGAAACATTGTGTTTGGAAGCAGCTTGGCTCCATCCAAATATGGATTCTGCTAATCCCATCTCGTGAATTTTTGTCTGTCCTTCATCTAACAAAGTGGAAATTAATAAACTGTCCTGATTAATATTTGTCAATCGGGCAATGGTTAATTTTCTGGTTTTGCAATCAGATTTGATTTGAAGATTGCAATTTAAAAGTAAATTATTGCCGAAAGTAAATTGTCTATTGTTTTTATCGTGTTTTCTCTCAATCCAAACACTTGAAATCAAAGTTAAACCAAATAATAATAATATCAATGAAATTATATTTTCTGACTATACAAAATTATCAATTATTTTTGACGTATTGATTCATTTAACTAGGTTATGGGGTTGGTTAAATTCAGTTTTTTTTTTTTTATGGACTCAAAAGAGTGTATTCGTGCCAATCCAATAATAATCAAAGATCAATAATGTTATCAATAGATATGTTATAGTATTATTCACATAAAAAATAAAAAAATTAGAATATTAATCAGCCCAACAATAAGAGCAAACTAAGGAGGTTGCAAATGATTCCCCTGTTGGACACAAAGATAATATTTTTGTCTATGATTTACTTAGAGGGTCTAAATACCTCAGTTGTTAAATAATAATAATAATAATTAGAATACATATATACTTTGGAGTTAATCTAAGTTAACCATGAGAAGTAATACTAATAATCCAACTTTTATTTGAAGTCAATGATAATTAATGAGTTTGGTTCCTCTATAATGTAGTTTTCTTAATTTACATAGGTTTTGTCTAAAATTAAGCTAACACAATTATAGAACACTAGTAAATTAATGGCATATGGAAGACTTAAGTAATATTAATGAAATTACTTAATTTAATTAAACAATATTAGTGGTCCGATTGGGAGATTCAATTCTTGATCTTCCCATCAAGAATTCTTCACTTACAAGATATTCCCATCAAGACAAAACAAATCCATCAATTCTCCACCAAACAATAAATTTGGCACCATCCAATTGATTGATCCCATCAATGAAAACTTCAATAAAGTGTACGTACGTGAAGCTTGTGATGTAACGTATCGGACATATTGAAGTTTTCAAATAGGTGAACGGTTCAAAGGTTTTAATATTCTCATTAAAAACTTCTGAAATTCCACCTACAAAGGTTTCTACTATATATATTAACGCACAAATGCAGTCGGTGCTTTAACTCGAATATAAAACTTTTGGATATAACTAATTTTAATAGTTAGAGGGCTTGCCATACTACTCCAATATTAAAATTAATGACATTATTAATTCCTGAAATCAGGGAAAATCGTTGGATAAGTACCCAATAAATTGTACAAGCCAAAAGCCATGATCCCTTGGTAAAAAATTTCAAAAAACTATATAAAACTTTAGCCTAAAAATCAAAGAAGAATAATACTACATTAACAATCATTTTTCACAAACTTTCTCGCACAACTGACATAACAGATGGCGCTGGTACCACAATGGATCTCACTAATCAATTGTGAACTAATCAATTACGAACTGTCATGTTAGAGTTGTAAGAGAAAGTGTTAATGGTGTATTATTCCTCAATCAAGAAAACCCTTTTAATTAGACTATTGAAGCTTCCCAACTTTGAAGAACAAAGAAGAATGAAATTTCCTTAAAAATCCAACGAAATAGCTGCCCATAAAGAAGTATAATTTTTATTTTTTTTTTTTTTTGTCCCACAAAGACAATACCTTTTCTCTATCTACATCTCGAAAAATTCTATCTTTTCTTTCCGACCATTTTCGATTCATGAATTCTGGAAAATTGTTGGATCATTCTAATAGAGCAATGGTTCAATAATATTTCCAATTTTGGAAATCTCTTACGTTTAGATCAATGTATATATCCTCGTTTTTCCTAATATTTATGTACTTTTATTTTCTTTGTAAAATTAAATATCTTTACATAAGTTCTTATTGTTCTACTGAATTGATAACATTATCAATCTTTTGCTTCAATTATAACGTTTCTCCTAACATAATATCGAGTCGATAAGGTTTTTTATTCCTGAAATCATGAAAGTAGTTGATACCTTAGCTAATTAAACCCTTCACACAATGTCAAAGTTGTAAGGTTTCCCATAAAAGTTAGAAGTTGGTATCTGCTTACCTTTCCTGTTAGGAAATTAAGAAATAAAAATTTCAACCGAAGAAAAGCTTGCTTGATAGGCAACCAAACCAATTCTCATGTCATGTTATCTATAAAAACACCCAAATTATTCCAAGTGTCAAGAGTATGAGCATTTATATATCCCAACAAAACTATTTATCTATCATTTTAACACGAAATCTTAGTTCACCCCTTCTCTTTCCGTGCCCTCTTCTCTCTGCCAGATTATATAAATTCATCTCCAATGCTCCACATCTCTTGAAGTAGGTCCTGGAAGTCGAAAACTCAGGCCCTGTAAGAAGGAAAATATGGCGACAAAAGCTGCGTTGTTTCTTTCCATAGTAATGGCGTTGGCCTGCTTGAATATTAGAGTTCAGGTTTCTGCTGAGGATACTGAAGCTATTCCTATCCACGGCGCCCGGTTTAATGGAGGAATGCGCCGAATGCAGGAGTTTAAAGACTCGCTCATTCGCCGCGATTTGGCTTCCGACATCTCTCCTTCTCCTGCTCCTAGCGTTCCTCCGCCTCAGGTATGAAACTCAGAACAGGGAAATTTTATCAGATTAAGAAATACTGTTAAGTAATTAAGTTACTGAAGTACCGGTAGGTAATGTTACCAGTTTTTAACTTGTTTAGTTTTTTACAATAGTGACGGTAATGATGGTGCATGATGATCAGGGAAAATCAGGTTCAAAAGTGTATTATGTGACATCATATGGTGCAGATCCTTCTGGGAAATCAGACAGCACGGACGCAATTCTGAAGGCAATATCAGACGCATACAATGGGCCCAGACTAGGGAATTTAATAGAGGGAATTACTAATCTTGGAGGTGCACAGATTCACCTCGAGGGTGGAAATTATTTGATCAGCAAACCTCTACAGCTGCCGGCCGCCGGTGCCGGGAATCTTATGGTAGGCTCTCTAGCATTGGAACTTTCAATTTTGTACATATTTCATCTAAGCCATGCCTTACTATAAATTTGATAGTAAATTAAGTAGTTGATAAAGGAAACAATATAAAAGAAGATTAATAGGGACAGATGTCGCTCTAATAAATAATACCCATGTGGCTAGAAAAGCTTTAAATTGACACAAAGAAGAGATGTCATTAATATATTATTTCTAGGGCCGTAGCTAATAAATTTATTTTCCATATCAATTCGGTCGTTTTTAAGAGTCGATAACATTACTGATTCGATACAATACGCGAAGTTTATGTCATTGTATAGGTAAGTTTTATTTAAACTTGCCAAATGGTAGCTTATGCATTAAATTAGATTCGATTCTTTTGAAATTTGGAGTCAGCACCACCTAATCCCAATTAGAAAAATTTGGATGTATTGGCCAAACTTTTCTGTAAGTTTTTATAGATAAAACAGTGTTTCATGTGAATGAAATGATTCCAGTTTTATTCCCCTTAAGCTTTTTAAATAAAAGCCTTGTTGCTTTGAATGAAATGGCAGCTTTTTTGCAGAAAGTTTTTCCCTCTTCAAGACTTGTGTCACATATTGAACAAATAAAGCACCCTTTACCAAAAAAGAATCAAAACCATGTCCGAGTTCATTCTTAGGGGCTTTTTTTTAAATTTCAGATAAAAATCATATCAAGAGAGAATCTTGATCCAATTTCATACAATTTTTTGTTTGTAATGGCACAGATTCATGGAGGAACATTAACAGCCTCAGATAATTTTCCAACCGATGGATATCTAATTGATTTATCAGCAGCAACTTCATCATCTTCAGCCAATAAACAAGAAAAAAATAAAACCTTAATTAATAATTCTCAGCAGCTTGCTTCAGGATCCTCCTACAATTATGAATACATAACCCTCAAAGACCTTATGCTAGATTCCAACTTCAGGGGTGGAGCCATTCAAGTCATAAATTCTCTCAGGACTAGTATTGACAATTGCTACATTGTCCATTTCTCCACCAATGGCATTCTTGTCCAAAGTGGCCATGAAACTTACATCCGAAACTCGTTTCTCGGCCAGCACATCACAGCCGGTGGCGATCCAGGTGAACGGAACTTCTCAGGCACAGCAATTAACCTGATGGGGAACGACAATGCTGTCACCGATGTTGTAATTTTCTCGGCTGCTGTAGGCATTATGGTTTCAGGTCCAGCAATACATTTTCCGGGGTACATTGCTACAATAAGGCCACAGGTTTTGGTGGCACTGGCATTTATTTGAAGCTTCCAGGATTGACACAGACCAGGATAGTTAATTCCTACATGGATTACACTAGCATTGTTGCTGAGGACCCTGTGCAGCTTCATATTTCCAGCAGTTTCTTTCTAGGGGATGCATTTATTCTACTGAAATCAATCAATGGCGTTGCTAATGGGGTCAATATTGTCGATAACATGTTTTCCGGGAGCGATAAAGGAGTTGAAATCGTTCAATTGGATGAATCCAAGGGACCTTTTAAGCAAATTGATCAAGTTGTGGTTCATAGGAACAATGTCAGGGGGATGAATTTGAGAGCAACTGTTGGTAGAGGGTCGATGCAGAGCAATGGGAGCTCATGGACAGTTGATTTTAGTTCACTTTTATTATTTCCTAATCTTATCAATCATGTTCAATATTCTTTAATCACAAGTGACAGCTCCTTCCCTAACCATGCTCTCCGGAATGTGTCTGCAAATCGCGTTGTGATCGAGTCTGATAAGGCGAGTGCTGGCAGCGTTTTCGTTACAGTGAATCAAGGAGGAACAAATTGAAGCTTAATTCAGCTCAATGTTTTGGTCATGGAAGACCTTCCCTGATAACTGTGAATAGAGTTCAGTAATTATATACATCTACTCATGGATCATATATATCCAGGATAATAAAATTCAGCTTCTATTTTAGTTAAGCTCAGATTTAGATTATTTTGTAATGTCTGAGAAGTTAAATAGATCAAACACAAGATTATTTTTGTTACATTTAGATTCTATAGATGCCACAGTGCTTATTGGAAATTCAATTCAATGCTCCAAATGTTTGAAATTCTTGTACACAAAAATGACTAATGGGGTCAAAGATAAGGAATCAAATGCATAATCCAAGAAATTATATCTTTTATTTTAATTGGTTTAACCTAGTATTTAAGTCTTAATTTCATCCTGAATTAAGCTCCGAACAACTCATCTCTCCTTGTGAACATCTTGATTTTATTAAGAGTCGAACTTAAACCAAGTTAATTTTTACATGCCAGATTCATAAAATTTTGTCTTATAACGATAAAATAAGACAAAATGCTACAAATCTTTGTTAACTCTAGCTTAAACGAGTTTTAACTCCGGATGTTAGGTCCATATCTCAGAATTTTCATGAGTTGAATAAATTTTTTTTTTTTTTTTTTTTTGGGGGATAATGAGAGTGTCTAAGCCAGTTTATGCACACCTCAACTAATCTCTGGTGTCCACTAAATACCCTATAAATCTAATGAACCGGGGAAAACATAATTATACATTGAGGTAAGTAGCCCCAATGTTTGAACCTAGGAAGTCAAGGAAAGAAACACACTTTCTTGACTACCAGACTAACCTCCTTTGAATACTTAGGAGTTGAAATGGTTTTGTTTGCTCCGAAAATACAAAAATGTACCATAGTTGAAACTAGTTGTTAGAATTGAAATTTCTTCCATGGAATTATATACATCAATAATTGATTAATTTTTTTCTTAATTTGAAAATTCTCTCATTCATGCATATCTAGAAGGTCTATGTACCTGAAGTCTATGCACAACCAAGAAAATTAAGGTTTAAATTATGTAACTGTTATTATCAATCTGTTGGCCTAAAAGAGTCGAGAAGCTGATGTTTGAAACGGAGATTCAATTTGCTGAATTAAACATTTAATTTTCCAGGTAGAATCAGGATGGGGGTTGAAATTGAAAGTTCAACAAATATTTTCTATTTTCAGGTGTGTGTAGTTGGGCATTTGAGAGTTGGTGAGCCTACTCATGTTGAAGAATTTATATTAATTTGGAGAGATGGAATTAATTAATTTATTAAAACACTATAAAAAGATTGGATTAGAGGCATAACATAACTAACAGGTTTTTCGAAAGTCAATGTATTTTTTATTTTATTGGACGAATCGATGTAACAATGAGATTAACCACTTTGGAAATTTATTAAATTCTTAGATAAAAAAATAATTGTTACCAAATCATAAACCTAATGAAAGTGAAAGCCTTCTATTGTAAAGTTATTAGGCTTGCATTTATTAGTTTTCTCGTCAAATAAAGTACAAATGTCGTTATGATAAGATTTTGGAAAAAAAAATCTAAAGTGGGACAGACATATTTGTTATCAGTATTTCTGTTTAATAAAAACACATCATACATACATTAATTTTCTCTTTTATTTATTTGACCACTTCATAATCGATAATATTAAAAATAAAATAATATATAACATATTTAAAACAACTACTAAAATAGTTTTGTGAACAAAAAACAATGTACTACATTAGCCCTCAACAATTTACCAAATAAATTGATAAGTCGGGCATTCTCAGCCCACCAAGCAAAACCGGTGGTTTATTGGTCACAACCAGTTAAAGCTAAAGTTTCATTAAAGAGTGTTTTCATGGGGTGGAACCTCCCCGTATATATATATATATGGGTTTCATCTCCAAGTTAGGGCTGGTTAGGCCCAAAGCTTCATCATGGGCCAGTACAAAAGCCCAATTACAAAAGGGCAACATCTTTCACTCTACAAAATAATAGAGTCCATATGCAACTTTTTCTTTCCTTGTTAAGTTACAGGCTTACAGTAGCAAAAAATGTCAAAGCCGACTTTTTCTAGGAAATAATATCTTTGAATTATTTAATTTTATCTCATGTTTTTAAACAGTTTTATTCTAAAAAAAAAAATCCCACAAAAACATGACCTAAAATTTCATTTATAATACATGTATACTAAAATTAAATAAATTCATACCAGAATTTGAAGAAGTGTATATGATACTCAAAGAATTTGAAGAAGTGTATATGATACTCAAAAACAATACATGGATAAAACGAAAGAAAATATACAAATAGTATGTGAAAGGAATTTTACTATTCTTTACTTTAGAGATAGAAAAATAAGTGTGGAATGTGGATCATCCATAGTATATTTTCAATAAGTGTGAATTATCCATAATATTTTTCAATTGTGCTTACATTCATCGTTGTCGGAAGTCGGTGCTATATCCATTACCAATTTAGTCAATCTAATCCTCAAATAAAAGTAAGAGTTTTTGACCAATTTGTACCTAGAACACAAACTATTGGTTCCTATAATGAAAATTATGCAAAGAATTTCAGTATCACTGAATAAAGGTGATGGTCCATCCTTGTTCTTATCTTTAATGTATGATAATAATTTATTTCTTTTACTAATCATTGACCATAATCCTTATTTTCTATTTGATAAAAGTATAAATCAAATCAAGCGGGAATCCTGATTCAGAATTCCAATTTTATATGTGATAAGACCACCAGAATTCTAGTTTTATATGTAATACAATAATGTTTTACTTATAACTGAGTTATATAACTAAATAAAAATTATATAAAATTTATATAAAATAATTACTTCATCTTTTGTTTTTTTATTTTATTGTATGGCTCAATTGTATAATCCTATCCTAAATATAACATTTATGTGATAGGATCATCAAAAATTAACAAGGTTTCTGAATTAACTGCAAATATTTCAACCACCATCTTAATTATTGCAATAAATGCTTTCTCTAACTTATATTTTTTATTTTCTGATCTTTCTTGTAAAGTGTAACAAGCTTGCATGTGTCCTTGGCAATAAAGATGGCAATAAATGCACAAAAGAGAGAAAGTTAAGGATCCCACTTCCCATAACCATAAGCGCTTTCTACCGACTTCTGCTTTCCAGTTAAGCCTCAGTAACCTACAAGAATCAATTCCATTTCCTCCCTGCTTCTACTTTGCTTTTGTTTTATTTTATTTTATTTTTTTTCCTCTCCTTTCTTCATCTCTATCTTTTCCTTTTCTTGCTCATTGCATGCCGTTTTCTATGTGTTCTTTTGTACAAAATCTCACTTATTAATTGGATATCAACAATATATCAACAATCTATATGATTATTCATTTTAAAATTTTCTACCCACTTCGTGAAGTGGGATTTGAAGAGTTATCACCATTATGTATTATCTTATCTATCTCATTTAATGAAGTTCTACATAAACCACCTAGTTATAATATTACACTCATAAATAATTTTTTCTTACAAATACAACGTGTTAGCTTTATAATTGGTCAGCTCACAATAGGTCTTATCTGACCAATTGCGAACTACTACGTCGGCATTTGTGAAAGAAAATTGTGAGAAATATTTGTTAATCTATCTTTATTTCAAACCAATATAATATATATCGGAATGAGTCATCATTAGTACCAATTGGATAAGTTTTTCTCTCATTATAGACTTTATGAATATAGTTTTTTATAAAAAGAATATTTAATTATTTTGATTTAAAAAATATAAAAGAGTTTTTTGATATTCAAATTATTAAAAATATAAAAAAGAATCGAATCAAACATTTTAAACACTTTAAACATTTTAATTAAGCCGACAACAAGTTTTTAGGAAAACTTTAAACTGTTTTAGCATACTTATTACAACAACTTATTTAACAATTTGTAACCTCTTTTTAGCTGTAACAAAAAAAATAAAATAAAATAATAATAATAATTTATAGACTCAACCAATACATGTGCTAAACTGCTAATTGATTTTGCATTTTGTTTAGTTTTTGCTGTGTATAAATACAAAGGCTTAGAGTAACTCAAGTCACTCAACACATATATAGAAAGAGACTAGTGAAACAAACAGCCTTGACCAGGAACAATCTCCTCGGCTCCTGCAACTTTTTAATGTTTTTATTTTTACACCAAGTAGTAATAACAGTCTGACCACTAAAATACAAAATGAAGAAGCACTTCTTAGCTTTCTGCTTCTTCTTTTGTTTCTTTGTCACACAAACAACTTCTTCTTCTTCTTCTTCTTCTTCTGTAAAAGACAAGAAGCTCGCTGAGTTCCAAGCAAAAATCCAAAATATTTCTCCCCCTAGTTTGCCTCCTGCAGCTTCAGACACCAAAAGGGTAATTGAGTCTCATAACTCATATTTCATCATTTGTAGATTTTTGTTTTTGGGTTTATTGTTTTTCGAAAATATGTTGCAGAATGGGAGAGTTTTTTACCCTGTTGGATATGGAGCAGACCCAACTGGAGTACAAGAGTGTAGTGATGCATTTTCTTCAAGTTCTGGATGAAGCTTTTCAGGTGCAGAAAGGCCAGGAAATGCTGCCTGGTGTCAATGACTTGGGTGGTCTTGTTATTGATTTGCAAGGTGGAAACTACAAAGTCAGCAAGCCCATCAGGTTTCCTCCTTCTGGTGGAGGCAACATTGTGGTTAGTACTTAATCCCTCTCTCGGTATTTTCAAGTGCAAATGTTCGTATATATTTTTGAAATCTGGATTACTGTTTATTCATAATATTTCACAAAAATCAAAATACCCTTTTGAATTTAACAAACGCTGCAATTGGTTATATTATCCCAGTTTTAAAAGCCTAAATTCTACCTCTTGACTGTCTATTTTTTCTTATCTTATATTATAATTAGAGGGTATATCCCGATACTTTAAACTATAGAACTTGGAAAAATGCAATTAATTCCGTTAACCAATGAGAATAAACGGTCAAACACTTAATATTAAAAAGTAAAGTTTTTGCTGGACTCCTGAAATTTAGTTAAATATTATGATTTAGTTTATTATTTGTTCAAGGTCTTTGAAATTGAAGGTGTTTGAAAAGAGAAATAGAGTGTTTTGTGCACTTTTGGTATGTGGTTTTGTGCCCACGTTTTCAATTTTGCGCAGTGTGTTTTGCTCTGCCTTTCATGCATGGGAATGCACTTTTTAAACCAATTCTCTTTTCCAAACTAATTAATTCCTTTTAAGGCTTTATTTATGTTACAAGTGTAGCATCAACATTCACTAATTCTACCCATAAATATATATTTTTTTTTCTGGCTGTTTCTGCAATGTTTATGTGAGGGTTTCAGTATGAGGGACCACGTGAATAAAGCAAGTCACAAGACTGCCATTACTTAAAACTTTTATTAGGAAGAGAAATACGACCTTTTGAATTTGTCTTCGAAAAATAACACTTTAATTTAGTAAAAATTTATTTTGTAAAGGGATTTGTGCCGGGACCCCTGAGAGAGACACGAATACAACCTTTTTAATATTTTTCTTCTTTGAAAATTATGGACCCTTCTTATAATATCTGTATACAAGGATTCTCGAAAACATCATGGAACTAATACTATTTATTTTCCACAGAAAATATTATATCACCGACGATCTAGAAACTCTACTATATTTATTAATTTTATTAGAGTAATTTGAATTTTATTTTATGAGAAAATCTAATTGTACCATCTAAGCCATTAGATTAACTCTGCAAAGATGATTTGATTTTGATCCAAAGATCTAGATGAAGGTAACTTTACTCATACTTTTTTCCATTTTTTTATGCTCCAAAAGCTATTAAAGTTCTCTTTTACTAATTTAATGTAAGAACCTAGATGCAAAATTGTTATTATGAATTGTTAAAGTTCTTCTTTTTATCATATTCGTTCACTTTCTTATAACATTTAGGACTTTATTTTATGCTTCTTTTATTTATAATAAGCATTAAATAGTCTTTTTTTATGGAAAAAAAAAAAAAAGATTTCGATAAAGAATCAATAAAGTGCAATATGTGTCTTTCACCTACTAGCTAATACTCTATGTAGTCATTTTTTTCCCCTTCATAGATTGGCTAATCTTTTTGACATTAAAAGTTATATCACTACTTGTTTAATTAAATGTATTACATTCATTCATTAATGTGACTAAATAATTTGTCTGCATGTTACTGAAATGATGTATGTTCGAAACACTCAATACTTTGTACAAACTTTTATCTAGGTACAATGTACGTAGTCTTTTTTCTTTTCTTTTCTTTTATTTTTCTTGTAAAGACAAGCTAATTATCTTTTGAACTTTAAAGTTAATCACTGTTTATTTCTTTAGATTTTTATGTTATGTTCATATGAGATAATTATTACTAAAATATCAGTCTTTCCTAGCTTATTTATTTAATCTAACTTTATATTATATTCATTCATAAATATGACTAAAACATCATTTTGCATGTTACTAAAATGATGTTGTATACAATTTTTAACTTTAAAATGCTCGTTTATATAATTTTATGTTAAGTTCATACGTGTTTATATAATTTTATGTTAAGTTCATACGTAAATTGCTGCTAAAAAATCCGTCTGTATGTTACCAAAATGATGTTATAAATAGTTTATTCAAGATTGTATGTTATTGAAATGATGTTTTATATAATTTATTCGAGAATGTATGTTACTGAAATGATGCTGTATATAATTTATTCGAATTGTACTTTGTTGAAATAATATTATGTAATATTCGATAGGCTCAATATATATCCTAATTTTTAACTAGGTAAAAGGAGGAACTCTACGTGCATCAACAACTTTTCCAAGTGATCGCCATCTCATTGAGCTATGGTCACCAAATTCCCAAGTGAAAAAAAGCTCCATAAACCATCAAAATCCTGATCTTTTCACCATTAAATCACAATCATTCGGAAACTATTACGAAGACATAACCTTCCATGACATCCTCTTCGATTCGAGTTACCAGGGAGGAGGAATTTTCATCGTAGATTCGGTCCGAATCCGCATCAACAATTGCTTCTTCCTCCACTTCTCCTCCCAGGGAATCTCAGTCCAAAAAGGCCATGAAATCTACATCTCAAATTGCTTCCTGGGGCAACACCCCTCGGTCGGCGGCGACAAAATTGAGAAGGATTATTCCGGCACCGCCATTGTGCTGGCCAGCAACGATAATGCCATAACCGACGTTGCAATTTTCTCAGCTGCCATTGGAGTTTTATTAACTGGACAAGCTAATATTCTCACTGGGGTCCATTGCTATAATAAAGCCACAGGATTTGGAGGTGTAGGAGTTTTGATTAAGCAATCCGGAGCTCAATTAACAAGAGTTGATAATTGTTACTTCGATTACACAGCAATTGTGATTGAA
Source organism: Pistacia integerrima (assembly GCA_026225825.1). NCBI lineage: Eukaryota > Viridiplantae > Streptophyta > Magnoliopsida > Sapindales > Anacardiaceae > Pistacia > Pistacia integerrima. Next base: position 40,305,060 of record CM047747.1, read on the forward strand.
GATCCTGTGCAAGTCCATGTGACAAATGGACTTTTCTTAGGGGATGCAAACGTTGTTTTAAAATCAATTAAGGGTAGAATTTCGGGGCTAAATATTGTGGACAATATGTTCAATGGCAGCCCTAGCAAAAATGTTCCAATTGTGAAATTGGATGGAGGGTTTAGCAGCATTGACCAAGTGGTGATCGACCGGAACAATGTGAACGGAATGAGGTTAAAGTCGACAGTTGGGAAAATGTCGGTCACCGGAAATGGGACGAAATGGGTGGCTGATTTCTCTTCAATTTTGTTGTTCCCTAACAAGATTTGTCATTTTCAGTATTCATTTTACATGAGAAGGGTGGCTGCAGGGTTTGTGACACATGCTGTGACAAATATTTCTAGCAATGTGGTGGTTGTGGAAAGTGATAAGGCTGTGAATGGGGTGGTTGCTGTGGCTGTTGATCAGAATAACATGGTGAGAGAGAGTATTTTTTTCTAATTATGAAGTGAAAATTAAATTAATAAAGATTTGCATTAGTTTTTAATAAAGGTAGTTTGTTTTCCTTGCTTATGAGTCCAGCCTTCACAATTTTATCACTTTTTTTTTTTTTTAATCTTTAGTTATTTGATCGTGTGTTCTATGACGGTCCATTTCTTTTTACAATAAAGAAGAATTATTTAAATAAATTAAATATATAATGTTCAATCCGTAAGAAATGGTTTTTTTTTAAGATTCTTGATCTAATTTGATAGATATTTTATATCTTTAACTAAATTTCTTGAATCTAGGTCAAAATGTTAAATAAATTAGAGATGTTCATACTTAAAAAAAATAAAAAAAAAAAAAAATAAAAGAATGTTTTTTAATTTTTAACTTACAAACCGAAATTAACCAATAATCTAACTATGATTTTTATATTTGTAAATCATTTAGCGTATATTAAAAAATTTAAGATATTATATATTATGTTAAGTGATATATTAACAAACTTAATAAATGAGCTTAACTAGAAGTCACTTTCAATTTAGTGATGTGCCCTCAGGCTCAGTGTGTAAGACACGGGTCCAAACTCAAATCATTGTCCCAAATAAATAGGCAAAAGCCACTTTCCAACGGTCTAAACCCAATCATTGGCCCCAAACAAGTGGGTCGAAGCCACTTCCAACTAGTTCAAACCCAATCATGGCCCCTAAACAAACAGGGTAGAAACCATTTCCAATTGGTCTAACCCAATCATCGCCCCTCAAACAAACAAGTGGAAGCCGCTTCTAATTTGGCCATATGCACTTATAATTCTCATACATTATAAATGAGTTTGGGTAAAACTCCCTTTAAAAAACTAACTCAAAAAAAGGAGAAGCATAATCATGCATATATATTTCATAACAGACCATCTATTGGATGATGTGAAACAAATTCTAAGCTCTAAAACCATTAAAGTGATAAGAAGATATTAAATAATAATTTTTAATATCTCCTCCACATAGTGTAATAATTAATATTAATGATAATTATATCCTCTAAATCCTAAAAATTTATAACATTATTACTTTAAGGGTGAGAATCTGAAATAAATGAAACTAATGATACTAACTTGGGATTTTGTCGAACCTTGGGTGGGAACATGTCGTTTACTCCAACTTTGGAAAACTACATGGCACGGGGAATTGTCATTATCTTGACCCGAGAAAGCTTGTAAAGTGAAGAAGAGAGGCTTAGAAATTAGTGTCATCTTTTTTGACAATCCGATTATATTTCTTGTTTTTTTTTTCAACTACGATAAGAAGGAAAAGAAATTTGAAATTAACTCAAAATCACAATTTATTTCGTGTTAGATACATATTAATTAACATTTCATTAATAATTAATTAATTTCATTTTATTTAAGAAGAATTGAATAATTTAAGAGAAAAAAATTACTAATAATTAATTAATTCTGCATGATGGTGATATGTTTAGGGAAGAGAGGACTCCTGCTCCATCAATCACTTTTTGACCAAAGGGTCATTTCATCTTTCTTCTTCAAATCCAACCCAAGAAATTACGAAGACAATTGTTTTTGACCTGAGAATAAAGCTTACAAGGCAAAGATAAGAAAATATTTTTCTTTTCATGGGGATGGATAAGGACCATATTTTATTTAGCTTTTAATGAAAAATAAATAAAAATATGTGAAAAAAAAAAAAAAAAAAAGACATTATGTCTTGCTTATTTGCACAATGTTGCACCAGATTTCTTAAGTCTTTTTCAAACTTCTTTGGATACTTTAGAGGTTTGATGGTAAAAAAAATGCTTAAAATCAACTGTATTAAGATAGTGAATTTGGTGAAAGAAAGATACAATAAATATATATACATATATTTTTTTTCTCATAAATAGTATATAAATTAATTTTAAATTTATGGGCGAAACCTATATGAAAGAGATCTGATTGTTTAAAAGATAATGTTACCCTGATCGAAAAATATGATAACTCTCTGAATTCAATATATGATGATTTTTGCTCCTATACTTGACATGAAATTAGAGAAAAAAACTCTAGCTAGTTCCATCATATAGGCCCAATCTAATGAAATATAAACAAGTGTTTGTGTTAAATCAAGTGATGAGATTTCAAATTAATTCACCACCTCATTCATTCACCCACAAAGAAAGTGATATTCTTGAAGTTGTTGACCCCCACCACCATCTTCAGCATTTCATTAAATGCAAAATATTAGAGCCTGAAATATTAAGATCTATATACTTAAGACATAACATAAAGTTGAATGACCAACTTTAGTGATTTTACTTGGACATGAAATTTATTAGAGCCTAAGAGCCTAAGTTCCAACATATAGGCCCAATCCAAACATTATACAACCCTAATCACTTGGTCTGAGACTGGATGATAAGACTCTCGATTATCTAAAGATTTTGTGTTCGAATCACATAAAATGATCATCTATAATATTTGTAATTTACTTGACTTATTAAGTTTATAAAGTGTTCAATAAACCTTAGGGATTAACTGAAGGTGTACATAAACTGATCCAAATACTTTGATTAGCAAAAAAAAAAAAAAAAAAAAAAATGATAATAATAATAAACATTGTATATCCCCCACTTTGAGCTTGATTATATTTAAAAGCTTCAATGCTTCATTTTATATAATATGTATAATTCACCATTTAATGACGTATGTTTATAAAACACACTATTATCGATAATTACACGTATGTAGATTCTTTTGTTGGAGACATGGAGTACAAATGATTTATCATATAAAAAAAAGCAAGCAAAGAATTATTAGTGGCAGAAACAAAATCTGGTGACAGTCACCCTCATTGAAAATTAATGGTCTAGCTAGAATTTACTTTGTCAAAAAAACTTGATGACTGTACCAACTTGATGAAACTAACCAATAGAAAATGACAAAAATCCTGGAGAAAGAGATGCTTTTTTCTCCCTTTGAAGCGCATAAATGAAAAGCAGAAAGACAGTGGATTATCATGTAAGCATATCCCATAGCTAGCCTCCATTTCATTTCACCATATTGCCAATAATAAGTAGTTTATAACTATATTATATTTCTCACAATATAATCCCATAAACGCTTAGTGGGATGGTCAGGTTTGTGGTTTAAGCCTTCTCATAGGCATCTGTATGGACAAAGACCATTGTTTATTGCTTCTCAAAGATTATAGGTTTGGCAAAGGCTCCAATTTTAATATTAGGCTTGCGAAAATATATAACAAGCGGTATCTACTTGAGTTGATGAAGAGGAAAACATTTCCGACATTAAATTGTGTTTGGATGTGAAGTAAATAAACAAAATTTTGAATGCGTCTTGCACCACATAGGTTATGTCGATGCTTTTACTGAACAAACGTATGTTTTCCCAAATGAGGCTAGCTTGACGAATTTTCTAACAAATGCTTTTGTGCCAAAAGTCGTTTTTCAAAGCACAAGATTTTTGTTTTCCGACGCATATTTTTGCATCGAAAAGATAACATTTCCAATGGTATAAACTAGTTTATAAGTCTTCGAGTCTCTAATTAATTAACAAATCCAAGCACACAATATTTACTTGGTTGAGCTCAAACAATTACAGATTATTACAATTGTAAATTTTTAGCTTTTAACAATATATAAATTCATAAGAATTTATGCATTGGATTACAAACCACTATATCGGTTTGTATGAGTTGGCTTGTACGGAAAATTCGCTAATGTTTATTTATAGCTCATAGCCCTCATGTTTCTTTGTTTGTATTGTGATCTCTTTTTCTCTCTTGCTTACTCATCCTTCAATATTTCCCACACTTTCTCTCAAATATCCATCTCTCTTTCTCCATGGCTGATCTTTCACCATCTCCTTCTCCAAATTGTCATGATCACAGTCATCAATCTCAGCAACAACAATCCTCCACCATCGATTTCAATGTCACGGTGATCATGGTTGCCATGCTTTGTGCTCTAGTGTGTGCTCTAGGCCTCAACTCCACCCTCCAATGTGTGTTTCAATGCACATACAGAGTCCTCACCGAGCCAAGACAATGGCTTGTTTCTCGGAGACAAAACTCAGGGCTTAAAAAGAAAGAAGTTGTGGCTTTGCCCACTTCAACTTTTGTCAATAATTCTTCAGATAATTCACCTTCATCATCATCAGCTTCAGGAACTTGTGCTATTTGTCTTGTGGACTTCATTGATGGAGATAAAATTAGGGTTCTTCCCAAATGCAACCATCGTTTCCACGTTCCATGTATTGATAAGTGGCTTCTCTCTCACTCTTCTTGCCCTACTTGCAGGCACAGGCTTAAGAATTCCAATCACTCTTTCCATTCCTTAGATCAAATTGTTGTCACACCTTAGTGAACAATTAGTCTTTTAACTTAGTATTAACTACAACCTAATTAGTATGTTTTATATAGGATTATATATGTATTATCATAACTTTTTCTCGAGGTTTGGTCAAAAGTCTGAACTTTTTTTTTTTTTTGTTCTAAATCATCTTTTACTTCTGATACCATCAAAGTGTAATAGATGCATATACAACCAGATAATGAAGATGTATGTTACATAAAAGTTTTTTCCTCTATTAAATTGAAGGATTGATTGATAGAGATTTAATGGGTGATGAGAGATAATTTAAAACTACAAAAATAGATGAATGGAGTCAAATCTCAGAAAAAAGTTATTAGAGGAGTTCTAGGCTTATGATTATGTAGCTTTTACGTGTTCCAATTAGTAACAATGTTTTACTTTTTCTCCTTTGTAGTGGATTATCTTAATTAATTGATAAAAGTTTTGACTTAGTGATGGATGGTTTTATTCATTATCAAGTATGATGTGGATTCAAATTTTATGAGTGAATAGCAGAGATTTTTTTTTTTTTTATGAAGTGTCAACCCTTCAACAATTAAAAATTGTTTCCAAAAATTCAACAATGAATTTCAAATGCAAGTTCATTTTATGAGATTAGGTACTTTATCTAATTAGTAAAAGTTAATGATATATTATCCTTGTATCAAAAGTAACTTTTAGATTAAAATTTATAATAATATATGATAATTTAAAATCAGCAAAATGGTACAATAATTTAAGATATACTAGTAATGGTATCATTTCAAAAAAAATATATATATATTTTTTTTGTTAACTTAAGTGTCTAAACCAACTTATGCGCACTTTAACTGATACTCAAGAGAAGTTATCCCACACCAACTCACCACTGTAGTACTATACCCCTCCTAGATAAATCATAAGCAAAAATACTACTTTTATACCCAATGGGAAAACGAATCTAGGACTGCGAATTGAAGCCATGGATAACCCGGTTCGCCCTTACCACTAGGTTACCCATGGATAGGTAAAATAAACAATATTTGTAATGATTTCCCGTTAGTTTTGATTATAACTTAAACACAACGTTGAGAAATTCTCCTATTCATTTTAAGAACACAAAAAGATAAAAAAAATTAATGATATCAATGCATCCCACACCAAAAAACTCCTGAAAAAAGCTTTGTCATATAGGGTTAACATTTTCCAAACTGTCAACTTCGAGATCAAACTAGAATCAACAGGAAATTAGCAAGCAAAGGAAGGTGGGTGTCACTATCTAAAAGATGGCACCTTCATTTTCCCTTAGGTCTTAAACAACTACTTTGAACTTGAGCTTGAAATTGACTCCAGAGATATAAACATTGATTGCTATGGCCAAAGAGTAAGTGGGATGCTATAAAGCTTTCATTGTACAATTTGCTACCAAGTTATGCCATGATCATGAAAGCAACCACCACTACCCTTTTAAAGGACATATTGCAATTTCAACAATGGAATTCCCATATGTTCTATAGGCTAAAAGACAACATATATAAAGTTCCAACATCAATATAATGCATAAAACCATGTATCAATCATCTGTACGTTTGTCTAATAACAATTTGTATTCATGTTTTCTTTACTTCTCCAAACTACTATCGAGATAGGTGATTTTTATGTACATGCGGTGAGATTTACTAGATCAATATACCCAAAATATGATTCTTAATACAAGAAAGCATGAGTCATGATGATAAAACTTTCAAGTATTTTGTAATATGAACTTTCTATCCTCTCTTTAATATCAAAGTATTCTTTAGCAAAGTATATAAATGATTGAGATATGAAATTGACATCCAACAGACAACTAAATTGTTATAATATGTGATAGGGAAAAGAGTCAATTCATGCCATTGAGAGATTTTGATATTCAAGAAGAATTAATTAAAAAAAATGGGACGCGTGGCACCATGGTAGGCACCAATTGAGACATGGTTTTGGCCAACTTGGTGGGAACATTTTCAATGGAGGAATGAAAGAGGGACTAGACCTTGAATAATGTGGAATCTAAAACTCACAGGATATTCTGATCTTATCACTGATTCTAAGACATACAAATTCAAATGCACTAACTCATTAATACCATTCTAACAAAGATAATTTATTGAGGTCTTTGTTAAAGATATGCTTTGCTTTTATTTTCTCTTATCTATGGCATGACCTGGTGCCAAGTTGATTCCCAACTCAGCCAGATGAATGGTCATGAATCTACGCCAATGCACGCTCTTTCATTAGTCGGATGCCATGAATCAGTTCTATAGAATATTTTCACGTGGATTCAAGTAGCCACTGTTTGGGGAAGAAGATGCAAACTCTAGAAGAGTATGGGACAGTTATGGAGATTTAAGGTTTGATGCACGTGTGAGTTATGATAAACAAACTAGTTGGCTTCAGCATGTTTTACTACATGGTTCTGTTGAAATATTTTACTTATTGTATAATATGCAATGCTAAAAACCATTAGCACTGCATATAAAAATATTACTAAAGACTTCGTAAAGATGCAACACTTCGAGAATTTTTCAAGTTTTTATGAAGTCACCTTCTTCGTCATAATTTTTCTTCTTCTTCATCACTGTCATTGTAGTAGTATGCATCATCTTCATCATCTCTGTCACATATGAACCCAATTAACTGCTGCCCTCTTAATCGCTCTTGAATCCGATCTCTAATGGCCGTTCCCTAAGTAACAAGAGCACATCATATGTAGTCAGTATACAGGAGAATCATTTATTGATTTATATGTGCATAGGCTGTAAGGTTGAAATATGGCAAAGTTAGTTGAGCCATGGGGCAAGAGAAAGATTAACCATTTTATGGAAACGTTCTTCGAACATCTCAAGAAATCCAGCAACCAATCGGTCAGCATTCTCTACCCATTCATTGCGATGCATACCAGCCGTTTTCACCACAATTTGTATCTGTAATGTAAATCAGAGTAAACATGCTACTCATACAAGTCATATGCAAGTTTCTCAAAAAAGTAAACACCATTCAATGCCAATATTAATCGTCAAAGATTACAGAACTTAGAAACACTTTCGATTCTAATATCTTTACATAAACAACTTTGTCATAATATAATTTAAGATATTACTACCCTAAATAGGTCAGCCTGTGTACTCTAACATAAGAATCTGCCTGCTGCTTGAACAAGTAATTTAATTTTGATTAAAAAAAAAGAATCCAATAGATAAAAGAGGGCCACACTGAACTCCATATATTCTGGAACTAGTGTAGCATGCCAAAAAATCATTTAAACATGAATTATTATTCATTTTCATGTAGGCTGGTGTAGAACAGTGGCAGAATCATAATTTTGCTATAAGGAGGACCAATAACATTTCAATTAATCAATTTTTTCCTGCATTAATTCTTTGAAACAACTTTTGCATTTCTTTCCTCTTTTTTTTTTTCAAAATATTTGACTATTATCACTTAATTAAACTTATAGGCCAGATTCTCAAAAAGCAAGAAGCTCACCTAACATTTTGATGTTATTTTAAGTTAACTATAACCGATTCCAACTCTCTAAGCACAGTTCTGATAGTATGAAATTCAATAGGCAGTTCTTTGAACAATTACATCTTAAAAAGAAGAGTGAACAAGAAAGGTATATACCACATTTTCAAAAGAATGCTATAATTGAAGTATAGACCACATTTTTAAAAGAACAGCATAGCTTACACACCTTCTCTCCCACTTTTTCTTGTTGTTTCTTAACTTTCTCTTGTAACTTTTTAAGCCCTATATTCATTCTCAGCCGCTTTTCCTGATGGAAACGAATAGGAATTAAAGAGATCAACTCTCTCACAGAAGCAGAATTTAATCAGGCAAAGCTTGAAAGAAGTAAACCAGGGTCGCATAATAAACAGCGCATACCTTAACATAGCTAACACCTAAATCCTTTCTTGTATATCCACGGTCCAAATTACGCATCACATATTGGTTGTAGTCTTTAACAATCCTCATTATAATGTCTGATGTAGAGATGCCATCAGTCCGTTTTGTTTCCTTGAATTTCCCAACAGACTTCACCTGTATAAAAAATTTCATGTTACATAGTGAACTACATTGAACCACCCAAAACTTAATAGCTATTAGAGACTTTTTTGTTGTTGATCTGGTCTTAATTAAGTTTATTAGTTGTATAAGAATTTTAGTATCTTTTTATTTCTAGTTTCTTGTTGTAAGGAGTCCATCCGGTTTCATATAAATCAGAGTTGATAAAACGGTCTTTTGGACTTAGAGTGTATCCTTTTAAGTTCTAGTGTGAGATATAACTATATCCCTGAGTTCTAGAAATCCTAGTCATAGAAGGACAAATAAGAAACAAGTCTAAATGTATTTCTATATAGTTTCAAAATACTTGACTTGAATGATAAGTATCTGAGAATAGTTTGTGGCTCATTAAAGGCAATTTGTTCTATGAGTTCTTTATTGATCTTTCTCCCTACTATGTCCAATAAACTATAAAAAGTAAAGATTCTTTTAACTTTAATAAGAGGCAATGCTTTAAAACAGGCCCTGTGAGAGAACCCAGTTTCCATTTCCATTTTTATTTATTTGGTTTTCAAAATATCTGAGCCCATTCTAGAAACAAGGGTTGTAATGACCAAGTAATGTTACCAAACCAGTAACCCAATATCCCCCATCACCCCCACCCCCACCCCCACCCCCACCATCATCAAAAACAACAACAATTGTGCATTGTATGTAAAAGCAAATGATCACACAATTCAGCCATCTCTCAAAACTTACAAATTCATAGACGTCCTTTCCAGCACCACTTGCATCAACATAACTACAATTTTTAGGTAAAAAGTAACAATCAAAACATAATTGCCGATAATTATCTTAAATAAAAATAAAATAATGACACTAAATGCAAAATTAAGAGAGGAAAGCCACGTAGGTGATAAAATTATATTTCCACCATTAGAAATCGTCACATCAGACAAAAAAAAAAAAAAAAAATCTAAATTGCTGAAACCACCCAAAAAAAAAAAAAAGGCAAACAATAGGAAGATGAAAAGGAAAATTGAGATCTTGGAAAGGTTTTGAACAGTTAGTCTTAAGAAACAAATACAAAGAACAGAAAAGATAAAGCTATTTCAGAGACTGGAAGAACAAATTGGATATTGTTCAGATGCCCCTAACCAATAGGGTTTCTCATTTCAGCACCATCAACTCAATTTCAATATACCCATAATCCAGAATTTAAAAAAAAAAAAAAACACTATGAAAATAATAGATAAAGCTATTTCAAGAATACGTTGGATAGTTTTTACTGTGGCTTCCATAATCCCAGATCAAAGAGTTCGCATTTCTTCACAATCAACTGAAATTCAACATATCAAGTATCCCCGTCAACATTGGAATTACTTCAAAAGCATGGGATCTTTTAAAATAACATGCTATGACAATTTAAAGTACACTACTTGGGCTGAGTAACCTTACGGAAGAGAGTCGTGTGCCACGTAGTCAATCTGATGTTTGTCAAGAAACTCTTGGGTGACCACCCAGGGCGCATCAGGGATAACTTCATCAACCCACCTGCATCACGTACAATAGAAACTAGGCCTTCAAGCAACATAACTTCAGGTTTTCCCACTACGCACTACAATGGACTTTGGGTAGAAATCATATTTTAGAAAAGTACATTCCATCCTTGGTGACCAACAGAGTGTTACAAAAGGAAGAGGAAACATGGAATTTTATGACGCTTTAAATGAAAATTCGCTGAGTTGAACTTAGTCAGTAAAGCAAGCACATAAACACCAACCTGCAGTGGCGAAGTGACTCGTACCGCTCCTCATCAGTCATGACAGTTTTCCCCTTGTATTTGTGAGTATCTTCATCATTATTGCACCCAACAAGCAAATAAGTATTTGGAAACCTACAGTTTAAGCCATGAACTATTAACGGAATGAAGTTAACAGACAAGCAACTTTCAGCTGAAACGCATTGGGTTTCATTCATACCCCACTTTTGTATAATGACTTTAGTGGATTCTAGATTTTCAAACTTGAATTCAGAACAGTCAGTAAACTAAATGGAAGTAAGAAAAACAAATTGATGAAATGAAATAACACAGAAAACGTTAAAACAAATTGGGCAAACAAGTATCATAGTCAGAAATCCTACTAACACTACTGGGACAATGACTTCAGGTATGGTTCTGGACCAAGAGTAAGCCACCAAGGGAAGTGGCAAGTATACTAGAGGAGTGATAATAGAATATCCGATTTAGCTCGAGTGAAGGAACTGAGGCATTTTCCCGTCTTTCCTCAAAGGAGAGCTTTGTGACATGGAACATTAGATTACTATTCAGGGAATTGATAACTTACTGTCAGGAAACATGACCCCAGCTTTATCAACCATTGGATCATGGTCCCTCAGACTATGATCCAAGGGCTGGCAAAACAGGGTGGGGGCATAACCTTACCTGCAGTAAGGTAGAACAGCACTACTATTCAACTTAAAAATTGGTAACAAAATAAAAAATGCAGCTCAAAATCACATTAATAACACAACACGATAAGAAATTATGTATTCTAACTCAATTTCACATAAGTAACATAAAACATAGAACCAGATATGAATTTCAGTAATTTTAACACAATATGTATCCCTTTTAAACTAAACCCAGTAACATTATCAAATCAATACCATAAAATGAACCATAATCAAAATCATACAAAATTATCATCTACTTAACTTCAATTGAAACAAGAACAGCACTACAACTTAAGAGAATTACACTAAAGTTAAATTACAAAACAAAAAGGACAAAAAAGAGCTTTCTACTTGAAGTAATAAATAGAGTAATCTACAAGTAATTACGTTTCTGGATTTGACTAACTACATAACACAAAATGAAAGAAAAAAATGAAAAAATAAAAAATAAAAAAAAAATGACAGCTACAGAAAGAGTAATTAACAAGTAATTTCATTTCTCGGTTTCACTAACTGCATCAAAGGGTACAACAGAAACTAAAACTTCCCGGCAAAAGTGTAAGTTACTCATAAAACAAACAAGAAAAAAATCTTTTTTTTTTTTTTTTTTTTTTAATTGCAGCTATAGAGAGAGTAATTTCCTTTCTGGGTTTCACTAACTGCACCAAAGGGTGAAACGAAAAAAATATAACTTTCTGGGAAAAGTCTAAGTTTCTCATCAAACAAACAAGAAAATAAAATTCTAAAAATTACAAAGATTAACTTACAAGCAATTTCATTTCTGGGTTTTAGTCAGTGCATCAAAGGTTACAACAAAAAATTAAAAACTTCTCGAAAAAAAAGTGTAAGTTTCTCATGAAACAAACAAGAAAAAGAAAATTAAAAAGAAAAAATTACAGCTCTAGAAATAGTAAGTTTTACTAACAGTACAAAAGGGTAGAGTAAAACTAAAACTTCCCAGGAAAAAGTGTAAGTTTTCTCATGAACCAAACAAAAAAGAAGAAAAGAAGAGATAATTTACAGCTTTTTGGCTTGTTCCAGAGCGCCAGCATGGCCAAAGTGAAAGAGATCGTAGATGCCATCAGCATAAACTCGAACAGGGCGGTCCTTGGGAGCCTCTGTAGTGCTTGTACTTAAAGGTACAACCTTTGGCTCCTCCATTGACTCCGCTCTAACCTCAGCTGATTTTGTTACGGAGAAGAGAAGACACGAATTTTCTGAGTCTAATGAATTTCTAACGACTTGTACGGCATGGTAGTTTGGTACAAGTCGTCAAGTCCAAGTGGCTTGAAACTCAAAAGAAAAATTAAATAGAAAAAAAAAATTAATCAAAAATAGCTAATGAATTTACCAATATACCCAAATATCGATAATTTAAAAATATTAGGAATTTGTTATTTTATTTTCTATTTTTCTTTAATATTACAGAAATTCTCCTAACCTTGTAAACTCGAGTTTGAAACTTGGATCCCGTCAAATCCAATAAGATTTTAAAACAAAAACAATAACATTTACTCTTGTAGGTTCATAAGGAAGTTTTAAGTAAAAAATATGTCTAAACCTTGTCAGATCCGATACTCTTTTAAAAATATGAACAATGATAATTGATTTTGTAGGTGCTCGTAAGGAGATATTAACCAAGACTTGAGCCAAGCGCCCCATCCAAGCCTTTGTATAATCTAATCATCTTTCGTTTAAGCTATTGCAATCCAATTTTCTTCTTCTCAAACTAACGTCTTGATCATGATAGAATTTTAATCTTTGCTTATTTAGTCAACTAATCCTCAGTAAATATTATGAATTTATTGTGTTAATTGTACCTTTGGATCAAGTTAATAGTAATCTAAGGTCAAGATTGGGATTAATATTACTTAATTATATTTTAGTATTGCTTGATAAAATATTTGTTATTAAAAATTAAGGTTGAACTAAACCATTAGGTCTAATGTAACTTGCTAGAGTTAAAGATAAAGGGTATTTTTGTCTATTCAATTAATAAGTTTTTTAAATTAAAATTTAATTTAATAAAAATAGAATAATATAAAACGTTGAATTAGATGACTTGATGTTTATGTAAAAAGGATTACACGGTATAAATTTATAATCCATGCGGACATGTGCCCTCGAGAATACATCTTAAAGCTCATAAAAATAATAATAATTATAATTATTTCATTTAAAAAATCTCAAATATACTAAAAAATTTATATTTAATTTGTATTTTTGTGGGTTTAAAGAAATACCTTGAGTCTTAGACCATGTTTAAAAACTGTTGGGGTAAGGAACATTTAGAAGAAGCGTTTGATTGCCCAGATTTTAAAACTTCCTTCCCAATTGTGTCATTGTGATCGAGATAATAACGATTTAATACAAATAACACATTTATATATATATATATCAAAAACATGAAATACAAAACAAGAGGAAGAAAAAAGGTTATCGACTCCTTTGTTATTTTCTTTCTCCTTGTTGAATCCTCACTAAGTACCCCAAGTGTGATACCTTTAGATTGATACGCACATGATCTCTCGTCAATGGAAATTAACCCACTATAATGGAATCAAGAACAACTTCTTCTTTTGGATGGCAGAGAATATCGATGGTTAGAGTTTTCTTATAATTTTTCTTATTCTTTTAATCTTATGTATAATGAACTCTTAAGCCTCCTTTAAAACCATCTCCAACCCATCGCACCAAATTGATGCAAATTTTAGTGTAAAATAATATTTCATCTCTAACCCATTACATCAAATATTACACAAAAAAGAATATTCCTTAGAATATTCTTTTTCTTTTTATTTTATTGTAATAATCAATAATTAATTTATTTCACTCATTATTTTTGTATATATTAATTACATATTAGAAATGATATTTTTATTAAATAATAATTATTTTAAAAATTATACTAATTTAATAAAATTAAGCATTTATTTAATAAAATAAACATTACATTTAATATACAAAAAGTATTACATCTAATATAAAATGATTCAAAAAAAAATGTATTATTCATTCAAGCTTTCGAGATTTGTGGCTTATTAAAAAAGATTGTCCATTCAAGCTTTTGAGATTTGTGACTTATTCAAAAAGATGTATTGTCCATTCAAGTTTTTGAGATTTGTGGCTTATTCAAAAAGATGTATTGTCTATTCAAGCTTTTGAGATTTGTGGTTTATTCAAAAAGATGTATTTTAGTTTATGTTGCATTTTCTTTTAATTTTAGTGTTTTTAAATTAGTGTTAATTTTTATTTTGAGTTATTGTAGTTTAATATTTACATTGAATAAAGTTTATTTTTAATTTTTCATCATTTTTTGAATTATATCATTATTATGAATTTATTTTTATAAATAATAATCAAATTAAATTAAATATAAATAATTAAATTTGGTGTGATTTTTTGTGTAAAATTTAATACTCAAATTAATTTAACAAAATTAAAAAAAACCAAAAAAAAAAAAAGAAAAAAATAATGCCGCTACAGTGCCACGCCATTTTGGAGTGGCGCTAAAGTGCTGTGCCAAATTGGGTTGGAGCAACAATCCATGCCATTTTGGCTTTTTTTACACCAAATGGCGTGGGTTGGAGATACCCTAAATAGCCAACAAGTATTGGATTAGTAGACAATCCCTTGAAATATCTTATTCCAGTTTAGTTTATTCTTGATGGATTAACTAATAACTAAACCTGGGCCATTTTAGTGCTAGCCCAATTTAGGTCCAAGTTTAATTATTAAATCCATTGATAAAGCCTCCTTATTTGGACTTAATTTTTTAATTAATTAATTAATTCAACTAATTAATCAACAATTAATTAATTTATCCAATTACAAAAATATCTTTTTAACCAATTCTACTAATTAGTCAATTAGGAATTTCAAAAACTTTAATATCTTCATTAACTCTTTAATAAGAAAATCCGTAATTCTCATCAAGCTTAGAAATCCATAATATATGCGACATTTCTAGGTTTATTTATCGATTGGCAGTAAAGTAAATATTAACTTTTGATATCTATCTTCCTTACAATCATGAGTGACACCTAGCAGTATATCATGGCCCCCAATCAATGAATGAAGTGGAATCATATGAACCTCTAAAATTGAGCATTTCAATCATGTCACCTCATTCCTTCGGATATCATGTTCCAATCAAGTGCAGACCATGGTATAGTCAAATCTCCAACTTAATCATATAATTCGAATCATCTTAAAATGTGGAATTGTGTTTCTATGAAACTATTCATAAAACACAGTTCGTTGATCCCTTGGAACACTCAAGCTTGTAATATTCGAACCATCAGATTCCTTATTAAATACGTACGCATATGACTTCCATACATGATTAACTAATGACTAACAAGCACTACACATTAGATATAAACAATCTAAGTGATAACATATTGAAGAACCATGAGTACCCATGCATAAGACATGATCACATCTCAGGTCTAAGGATAAAGTGACACTAATGCACATAATGATGATCATTGACTAAAGATATTATACCCATGTGATCATTTGTCCAATGTTCACGTTCGATATTTCTTTCTTTAATAAATTAACTCATTACTTGTGCCCTTATGATATGAGTCTCATCACCCAACCATCAACATCTCATGCCAATCAATGGCAACACACAATAATGCTGATCTTGTGAAATATTGCCCCTAATTATTATCACATCCGATCATGAACATGCTTAAGAGCGAGTCATACAAAAGAATCTTGATACTCATATTCTCAAACTCTTTGAAAATAGAATTCTTTCCAGAGCAAGCTCAGGGACATACGTAACTTAATTAAATATAGATGACACAAAATAGCGTAGAATAATCGTCATTTTACTAATAATAAAATATTACAAAGTTTATATATAATTATTGCCATAAACCTTAGATCAATCATTGGTTTTAGGGACATATACACTAACAAAAACATTCAAAAAAAAAAAAAAAAGAAATATATATATTTTACATGCTAAATACATGAAATATAATTTAATAACGGACATTGCCTTTTTAAAGGTCCATATAAATATTACTATATACTTTTGACATTTAATTATTTGCCATGTTTCTTTCTTGCTTGCCACCAATTTGGAAGTATAATTTAAGGTCAGATTTTGGTTGATTTTAGTTAATCTAGTCCTTTATGTTCCACACAAAGTGTAACTTTATAATATTTGAGGCAATGTTGCCGCAAGTATTAGATCGTGTCCAAAAAATTTAAGAGTTCAGATGGGAGGTAACATTACCCCGCTAAGATAACAATATAACAATATCAATACAATAATTAATACAATCCAATGCAATCCGGATTATAGTCGAAAAAACCCAACACATTTGGGTACCTCAAACATAAAGCATACTCGTAATGACATAATATAATCTATAACATATTAAGCAAAATGTTATACAGATCTGATCCGAACCCGTTGGATCATGGTTCAAAAGTTCGATTCCTCGAGTGGGAGGTAACATTACACCCCCAAGAAAAACAATATCTCAAATGTAACACTAGAAACATTACAATAAGTTAATGCAATCCAATGCGGTACCAATACAGTATAATACAATACAGTCGGTAAAAAAAATCCTATACATTTGTGGTATATCAAACATACTTATAACAATACCATATAATCTAACATATTAAGCAAAATGTCGTACAATATCCAGGAACATACAATTTAGCAACCTTCATTGTTGCCCTAAACAATAATTTTTACATGACTTATGAGAAGGTGCAAGATTCAGTCATTCCCAAGCCTAATTCTACTCTACTATTTAATATAGAAAAGACAATCTTATACAGAAATTGAGGAGTACTTCAACAATATTGGAAATTCAGTTGAGAGAAATCAATCAGTACCAGCAATCGGCCACCTCATCTTGCTTTGGCAATTGCTGCTTCTTTGGGGGTCCAGAGGTTTTTGGGTATTCTCTAAATGCTTCTTTCCCAGGTTTGGCGATATCAACGTAAATCAACCGGCCATCGAATGACTGATATCCGGAAAAGTTGACACAAGTCATTATGGTTCAATATATTTGGATAAATTATTTAACTTCCATGCAGTTTGGCCAAATAGAGATAAGCAAAACTAGTTAGTATTGTTTAGTATTTCATTATTGATCTCTATGGAAGTTTCTGATAACTTTTATAAAATTCCAGGGAAATTTAAGATCAATTTTAGGGGAGTTTTATGTCACTAAAATATATAGTATTGTTGCTAAACTTTATAAGAGATCAATGAAATTATTTCTACAGAAATTATAGCCTGAAAGGAAAGAGCAAGTTGGGATAAATGAACCTTGCAATCCATATTCTCTAGGGCAAGCAAAGCGTCATCTTGAGAGGTGTATTGAATAAATGCGTAGCCTTTCGATTTTTTTGTCAATTCATCCTTGACAAGCTTAACTGCCATGGATCATTTAAACAGCTTATAGAATCTGAAGCATCCATTGTAACAAAATCACAAAAGAGATACAGTATAACTCTTAAATCCAAAGCCAACAAGTGAAATGGAGAGAAACTATAATTACCTTCGGCTATTTCACCGAAGTTAGAGAATTCCCTTTGCAATCTACTTTCACGAGTGCTAAACGACAAATCTGCAGTACAACCCACAAATAGAATCTAAAAGTTAAATACAAAAAAAGTTACTTATGGTCTTTAATAAAGGGGCTTCTAAAACCACCCACTTGTGACCGGATGGACAGAGGGGCGCATGGTTGAAAGCGCCCCCCTGGTCTTGAGTTTGAGTTGTACGAAGGGGTGGCCAATTACCATACCTTAAAAAAAAGGGTCCCCTAAAGCATTTCAATGAGTCTTTCCTTCTTCCAGCAACTTTTTGGCCTTTTTATGATTTGATTTTGGTAAAATGATGATCGCAAATGTGCTTGTATCATACATATATACTATGCAATTAGTGCTGTACATTCCAAGTCTGTATCCCAAGTTTTACATCCCAAGTAATGCGTTATTGTTTTAGAGGTATACATCATGAATCAATTAATATGATAACCCTAATATAATGCCACATTACTTAAGATACAACACTTGGAAATCAAACTTGGTATACATAGCATTACTCATACTATATTGCCAACATATGTATTCAAGCCCAAGTGATGTGTTATTGTTTTAGAGGTATACATCATGAATCAATTAGTATGATAACCCACATTTACCCCTAATATAATGCCACGTTACTTGAGATACAAAACTTGGAAATCAAACTTGGTATACGCAGCATTATTCATACTATATTGCCACATATGTATTCAAGCACCATGCAAAAAAATGAACTATGTACAAAACAAGCTACATAGTTCCAACACCAAAGTTGGACTAAATATGCAAAAAATTGTGGGCTTCTCTTAGCGAGACAGCATTTTGGTTATTTCTAAACTACTTCATGTGGCAAAAAAATTTCAACACTAGTTATGTTTTGGCAGTTTCAAAAACTATTAAAAACCTTTCCAACAGAAAGATGATCTTGAAAAATACAAAAGAATGTTCCTGATGATTTGGAAAAGATGATTTTTAATGAGTTTGAAAATGATAGGAACCACACTCACAGCTCAATCAAACAACACAACAATCACAAACAAACCAAACAGTAACCAGAAATACTACATAAACACAGCCAATTCCAAAACTGATGAGTGTATATATATATGTGTGTGATATTTGATATACAGCCACACCAAGAATGGAATAGCCAACCCCAATCCAATACAGAAAATAAACAAAAAAGACACAAAATTATCAAAGACCACGCTGGACTTTGAGGGCCAGCATCCTCCCCAATTTTCCCTCTACTTTACTTAATTTTCTCTCAATTCTCGCTGTCTCCTCTTTTATTCTTCTCATGTCTCTCTCCATAACCAATCCCTCATTTACCCAT
This sequence comes from Pistacia integerrima, assembly GCA_026225825.1. Classification (NCBI taxonomy): domain Eukaryota; kingdom Viridiplantae; phylum Streptophyta; class Magnoliopsida; order Sapindales; family Anacardiaceae; genus Pistacia; species Pistacia integerrima. Next base: position 40,324,279 of record CM047747.1, read on the forward strand.
TCCCCTATTGCCATCGGTCCCTCCTTAAACAAACCTTAACACCTCACGCTCCAAGAACTTTCCTGCCAGCTAACCCACAATTCTCTACTTCACTCCCTTCTGTCTCCTACCATACACCAGCATTTTTGAGGTCTCATCAGAAAACATTTTAGGAGACACTTCAGACAGTTTTAAAAAACAAACATTGATCCACATACTTCCAACCTACCTTCAAAAAATGTTCAATCATAATTATTCTAAAAAGGTATTTGAAAGCTTGAAACAACCAAAAAAACAAAAAAACAAAATAAAATAAAATATGCAGACTACACCGACCCACTCAGGGCAATGCTTATAATAAATGGCACACTAAAATCATGAACATCTGAGCAGTCAATAAGTGAACGATCTTTTACTTTACATTAATTCCAACATTCATTCAAGAGGAATCTTCATGCAAGCCCTAAGTACAAGCACCATTAAGAGCAGAAAGTAAACACTTACCATATTGCTCTTCACCCATCTAAGTAGCATCCTCATAGAGTGAATGCAATGAAATCATCTATTCTATCAATCTAGCTATAACATTATCCTTTAAAACCCAATAATATGAACCCGAATTAGATAAAACCAATGAAATAATTTTCGACCACTTTGTTTGCCAACATAATTGTCGCCCATGAGTACATTTACGAGTTCCATAAGATAACCCTTCGACTCAAAATTCCGACACCACGGTGAAAAGTGTAACTTTGGGCATATTCTTCACTCCAATAAACTGTTAATATATTATTATTTTCTTCTAAAAATGTAATATAAGCATAATCTTATCTATCACAATCTTAACAAACTAGTCACTGCCATAACCCAACAATTTTCTACTAACAAACCACTTGGTCCTCAATCTCTATCTTTCCCAAATCTCTTCAACATTAACACCAGAATTTACAAAATTTAACATTTAAAATGTTGAACACAATCACAACATCAGACACAATCAAAATGAGTAGCCTCAATTCCTAACTAAACAACTCCATCAAGCAACAAAATAGAGAAACAAGCAAAGCCCAGATAGAAAAATTCATTAAAACAGCAACAAAGCAACCAAAACAGAGATTAAACAATTTAAAAAAATGAAACCCAGATGAAAAACAAACCAATCAAAACAACAATTAGAAAAGGAAGAGAAATGACAGTACTTCTAACCATGATTCTGCTGGCAAGTGGATAATCAGAGAGTGATGCTCTCAGGTTAAAAGATGTACAGTTCGTACGATTTGACAGAGGCTTTACGAAGATGGGTTGTGAAGGATAAGAGAACATTGATGCCCACATCGTATTTGACTATTTGTTCGATAAAATGTCTCAGAAAAATCTATGCGGAAAAATCAGAGAGTGATGCTCTCAAGGTTAAAAGATGTACAGTCTTTCAGGGTTTGTTTGTCACTTTTAAAAAATCGTGGGACACCGGGAAATTTTCTCAACTCTGGAGTATAGGCTGTAAACTGCGACGTTTTGAGTTCTCAGAGAGGAAAAAAGACCGTTATTGTTTGGTGATTTATATTTCTTTTGTCAAGTAAATCATTGACTAAAATTGTTTCATATATATTATGTCTTATTTTCACAAATCAATTTTTTGAAGTTCACCTTAATCTAATTAACATGTGTTGAGCTAGTTTAATTTCATAAGAACTTATTGACTTATCCTTATCAGATCAAATTATTTCTTTTCTTTTGTAATTAATTTGTATTAAATCAGATTACTTCATGTTAGATTAGACTCAAAATTACTTTAAGTTATTTGGTTGCATCGCAAAAGTTTTTATAGAATTTGAAATAAGATATTCTATGTCTAGGGTGAGAATTTGAGCTTCTTCCGTGATTTTTTTTTTTTTTTCTTTGAGCTTATTTAAGTTATTAAAATTTCAAAAAAATTCTCATACTATTTTATAAATTTGGCATTATCTTTTCTTGTATCTTAAACCTACTCTAATATACTTTAATTTTATATCGAGGCTTATAAATCTAATTTCATAATAATGCATGATATATTAGTTTAAGTTAAATGACGTGGTGCATGATATGGTAACATCAACTTAACTATCACGTCACTTTGTGGAAGAGTCTTTTAATAAGACTTGGTAAGTATAATGCTAGTGAATGAGTATTATTCATATCCAAAATATATTTTCCTTCTTTTCATCAGTTAAAAGAAGGAAAATATATTCATTTGATATGAAGAACATATTGAAGAAGACACATTTATGCTTCTATAAATATATTCTCTTTCTTGACATGGATTTTATAATTTCAATTGTGAAGAAGAGAACCAGGAAAAATTAAAAATTAAAAAGGAAAGTTACTCATTCTTTTCTCTCTACTCTTGCTTAATGCAACCAACAAGTAATGTAAAACAATGAGATGCTCAAGCTACACACCCCTTTGAGATGTTTGTTGAATTACCATTACTAACTTTCAGTGATGTATAACGTCTGACATTTGACGTATAAGATTAGATTTTCATTAAATCATATATATACCTACATCTCCGAGTATTAATACCATTGATCTGGATTTTAAATTTCCTCTACTGGTCAATATTATTCATTTAATATTACTCTGAAAGAGCTGAGTAAAATATTAATGGCTCCACTTGCCTTGAGGTCCTTTTTTGAAAGAATTGATTAATAGCTCCACATGTTATTGAACGAACATCGAACTATTTTGTGAATAGATCGGTTCATTTGCTACCTTAGCCATGACAAATAACCACACTGGAATATGGTACACCCTATGCTTTAAAATTTTGTTACCAAATCATATTAAATTTTTTTAACAATTTTGCTTAGGTATAATATTTTTTCTCCAATAGTTTAAAAATTCATAATTTTTTGTCTTTCTTTAATTATGAAATAAATCTTGATGAAATGAGGATATTTATTGGAAAGAAAAAAAAAAGCCAACCCTTTTATAAGCAATATGATAAAATGACAACATGATAAGTATTTCGAATCAAATTGGCTAGATCAATTTCATAAAAGCAATTTTATTAACAACTTTGCTTAGGTACAATATTTTTTCTTCTATAATTTAAAAAAGTCCTAATTTTTAGCCTTTCTTTACTATTATTTTTATAAAAGAAATCTTGACGGAACGAGGATAGTTATTAGAAAGAAAAAAAAATATCATACTTTTTATAAGCACCATAATAAAATGACAAGGGGGTAGGTATTTCCAATTAGATTGGCTAGATCCATTTCACAAACGTTACTTTCAACATTAAGTCATAAAAAAAAAAAAAAATTATTGAAAATGTAACCACTTGATCTAATTCTAAGCAAAATCAAAATGATTCACATAGTGCCTTGAAAATAATAGAGCAAGACAATGACATTGCTGCACTTTAACATTTAACATTTACACAAAACTCAAATATATTAAAAAAAAAAAAAAAGTACTGGGACTTTATTATTTATAAGAAAACAATATCCTATAAGATTTGATTAAAACTATAGGCAAATAGATACATATAAGTTTGTTATATATAAAATATTTTTAGGCTTTGATACTAATATGTATATGAATAAAAATTATTAAGTAGATATGGACGTCATGAAATTTTTAATATTTGCATTAGAGAATGACTATAGTATTGAAAGGATATTATGAAGATAAAACTAAGAAGAAGAAAATGTAATTTTTTTTTTTCCTCCTATTGATCTTCATAGAAGAGAATGAAAGTCACAATTCTACCCTTAGAAAGAGTTTAAAGAAAATTTAATTAGAAAATAATCTTTAAGTGATAATATTTATTATAAAAGGAAAAATATCAATAAAGAAATTTGATCATCAATAATATATAATAAGAAAACAAAAAACATTAAATCGGTCGTATTTTTAAAAAAATTAAATTACATTATATTTTTTCTTAATTCAAGAAAGAAAATAGATTAAATATAAAAAATTTGTGAACATATGTATTTTTTTTATGAGGCCTTGACTCAAGGGGAGGCCTAAGGCCTTCGTTGCCTAGCCCTTGAGCCAGCACAGAAGTTATTAGTACCAGTCATTGTGGTCCAAATTAAATTATTTTAAAAATCAATTAAATTTAATGCTAATTTAAACCTTTTAATTTCTAAGTAAACTTTTATTATTTATAGTTTCACATTGTCAATTATGATCCTCTATTTTAATGCCCGATGCTTCTAATGTGCTTATAGAATTACAATAAACAAATTGTTAATTTTGTTTTCTGTTTAAGGAAACCAAGATGATTATTAAAAAATATTCAAATAAATAAAAAGGAAATGATTACTTATACTCAAAAGAATACATCTTTAA